>JBBGZY010001215.1:4565000-5165000 GCA_037952925.1 Lithobates clamitans
GGTTCAATAAAGCTATGAGTCTTGATTTTTTATACACTTTCTTCTAAGTTCCCCACAACTGACAAACAGCTAATATTGTACCTATCCACAATAAGGTTAGCAAAGTAAAATCTGGCAAATGAGTTTAACATCTGTTATCTGTTTAAGCTTAATTCATGTTATTAACCCTGAAAAGAAGGATTATTGATCACTTAAAACACACAACTTGCTGAACCCAAAGTAGCATGGCTTTACTGAGGGCAGATCAAGTCAAACTAATCTGATTTCTGAATTTTTTGACTGTATGTTCTTGATCAGGGTGCTGCTATGGACAACGCCTATCTTGATTTAATCAACACATTTGATACAGTTATACATATGGATCTCATAATAATTTTATAACAACTAGTACTTAACCTTTGGGTGGTTCAGTGGATATGAAGTTGGCTTAGACCCCTTTCACGCTAATGTGGTTTTCAGGCTTTTTAGCGCTAGAAATAGCCTCTGAAAAGTGCCTGAAAAACACCTCCCATTAATGGTAATGGGTCTTTTTTGTGTTTTTTTTTTTTTTTTTTAAGGTCACATTGTCACGTGACCTTAAAAAAAAGGCCCGCTAGCACCCTAAAACGCAGCTAAAGCATGGCAAAATCAACCGGCGCTTTAGGGCAGTTTTAGCGGCGCTTGTGTGAAAGTACCCTAAAAGATAGATATCAGAATATGGTTGTAAATAGAGTTCACTCAAAAGTCACTAGTGGTGTACCACTAGGCTCTGCACTATGTCTTGCTTTATTTAATCTGTCTACAATTATTTCAGCTAAAAGTTTGTTGATAAGGTATATCACTATTATTATACAGGATGTATATAGCGCTGTTGCAGCAATTTACAACATAAGGTCAGACAGTTCAATTCTAATACAGTCTGAATCAGAGAGCCCTGCTCATTAGTGCATACAATCTAAGAGGGAGGGTCAAAAGATACAAAAGGTAATAACTGAGGGGGATGGGCTTGAAGGAGAAAATAAATGTACAGTTGTTCGGTGAGGGCCGGATAGGTTTTTCTGAAGAGGTGGATTTTCAGGGATCTGAAAGTGAACAGAGTAGGAGATATCTGGATAGGTTGGGGTAGGGACTTCCAGAGGATGGAAGAGGACCTGTAGAAGTCCTGGAGGCGAACATGGGATGAGGTGACAAGGGAGCTAGAGAGCAGGAGGTCTTTGGATGATGACAAAAAGGTGTGCAATAGGGTTGGTATTACTAGAGGTGTCTGTAACATGAAAACTGATTTGGCATTGCTGGAGGATTGGTCAAAGTAGTGGAGACTGCAATTCAATGTTTCTAATACACCTTAGGAAAAATAGTCTCATGATAAAATGCAATATTGGGGAACATTGTTGACTAGACTACAGAGGAGAAAGATTTGGTGGTATTTATAACAGATGATTCAGGAGCTTAATATGTAAGGGAAGGGAAAGGGGAGGCATGACTGAAACCTTTGTCTATATCAGGCTGTGAATAAGGTTTAGGAGGGTTATATTTTCAATGTGAAATTCAAGAACATGGGGGCATGACCTCAAACTAGCAGATAGAAAGTTCAAAACAATCTAAGTATTTAGCTTTAATATATAAGTATTTTACAAAACAAAGTTCATGTGTATAGTAGAGGTAATGAGTCAGTCAACAGTGAGGTAAGTGGGTTCAAACATGCATGGGGCAAACAGAACTATTTAAAAAAAAAAAGTAAAAAATGGGGTAGACTCAATAGTCCACTTGGTCTTTTTTTCTGCTGTCACTCTTCAATGTCTCTAACTACCATGCCAGAATGTAGACATAAAGTTGTTATAATAGTACAATCTTACTTTTAAGAAAAAAATAAATATAGGGTTCTTTCACACTTTATTAAATATTCAGCAAATACTGTAGCTAATCACTCATTTAGCAAACATAAACCTTTTACTAATCCTAAGGAAATGAAATAATAATGTTGTTTTACCTAAAATTAACCACAGCTAAACATGTATATACCATCCATCAGGATTTGTGGATATAACTGTTCGAATATTAACATATAAGTAACAGGTACATCTTTCAAATCATAATATTATTGTATATAATTTATTACCTAAGTCAATTTCTAAAACCTCTAACAAAGCAAAAGTGATTGAACAAATAATAATGACAGTTTTAATCAGAGACCAATTATCTATGACCACATGAATGAAATTGTGAAGCATGTCCTTTCTACAAACTTTTAATGCAAGAGCCTTCGACAATGATGTTATGATGTCGTGATGATGTCACGGCTCAGCGCCAGCCTGTGTCTGCACTCCAAGCCTCGCTTTCGATCTGCACACACGGCCATGTCTCTCCCTCCACCATACAGGGACAGAGCGAACGTTGTGGAGATACAGCACGGCTCCGCCATCCGTCCCGACGTCCTTCCCCCCTCCTTCCACGGGCACCCCTGTTAGCATTTGACTGATTTCCCCCTCTCCACCAGGACTGCAGTTACTATCTGCCAGGAACACTGAATCTCATCAGACTGTGTTGTGCTCAGCCATCTGCACCCCTGCCTGCCTGGACTTGATTGAGTATCAGCTACACTGGAACTGCTGCTGGCTACAGTCCCACATTATCATCTCTTCAGCCCTGATCATGCTCCTGTACACGACTCCTCTTTCTTTCATGTGAGTGGATATTGTGATTTTAATACATTTTTTATGATATATTCTCAGAGCCACTCCTATTCCTTGGTTTTTGTCTGTGTAAGAAAGGTCAAGATATGAAATTCAAATCCTGGAACGTGTTTGGAGAGGAAGTGTCAGCAAGGTAATGAGGCTGAGTAGTTGGGTAGTTAGTAAAATGTTTAACAAGGAAAAAAGAACAGAACGGGGTAATCCCTTGGGGATATTAAATCTAAAATGGAAAGCAAAAAAGTACGATACCAGACGGAATCTGAGCGGAATGTAGACCACATATTTTAAGAGTGCAACTGCAACTGTAAAAATGAGTAACCAACATGTGCACTTTACAAGCTCTCCGGAGCTATGTTAGCTTGATTGTAAAGTAATTCATACAGGTCTTTGTTTGGTAGAGGAAGTCCATCATTCTGGTGGTTCCAGATGAGGTGATGCAGGCTGGTTCACGGGGGAAGTTCCAAAATCTAGCATTTGCCAGTCCAGTAGCAGGCGGATGCTGTCAGCAAGGGAAGTGATCATGAAAAATTGGTCATCTTTATTAATAAGAAGTTTTTCCAGGTACCTCTATTGGTAAGAGATATGGTGGTTCCTTAGAGGCTTCGTTAGGGTGGCCAACTTACTGCGCTGCTGTGTTGTGTGCGCAGATAGATCAATAAACAGAGAATGTCTGCAAGTGTTCTGGAAGATGATCTACTTGCCAGAAGGCTGCCATCAATTTTTCCTTAGTTTGGAAAAAGTGGATGCGAGCGATGGTGTCTCTTGTCAGGTGTGCGGAGATGTTTTTCAGTTTTGGGAGTCTGTGGATGCAGTCTATTAGTAGATCTTCCAGAGGGGCATCAGGTAGTACAGCTTTCATTACATCTGTATAGAAGTCCGTCTAATCAGGCTGTTTAATTGATTCAGGGATCCCTCTTATCTTGACATTATTGCACCTGGATTGGTCTTCCATGTCTGCAATTTTTTATTTCATCCATGTGATGTCATCTTCATGGGAGTTGTGGGCATCTATCAGATTGTTAAATGTGGAGGTAAATTCACCCATCTTATCTTCAAGATGTGACACTCTATTACCTATTTCAACAACATCTGATTAAAATTGCTGGGCTAGTGACATGATGTCTGCATAGAGTTTTTGTTCTTAGAGAGACTTACATATCTTTCAACGTCGTGGCAAGCACTGGTTGATTAGCAGTGAGGAACTCCAATATGGAGTCTTGTAACTCTCTGGTATCATCAAGGGAGCCTGACAAGTCGCTCACCTCCAGAGCTGGTTCAGATGCAGCCTGCAGGTTGTGTTTGGCTTTAACTGGGATGGAGGAGCATGAGGAGAATTGAGAAGCCCAGCTATTGGCATGCAGTGAGCAGATGATGTCTGGGGAGAAGGGCTTCAGGTGTCCCTCTTTCATGATGGAGAAGCCATGTGGGGGAGTGCAGAGATCTGTCGGCACCATCTTGGCTGAAGGAGCGGCGCGGCTGTGTGAAAAAAGTCTGTCATTCCCCCTGGTTGATTGTGGTCTTTTCTCTTGCGGGACATTTAGTTAGTGGGAGCCTGACCTGGAGAAGACTGGAATCGCTGGTGATTTGGGCACTGTGCATTTGCTATGGGCTCTGGCATGCTGTCTGTGTGCGGAGCAGTCTCTCAAGCGGCCATCTTCCGTGCCAGCCGGCCACGCCCCACCCCCATTTTAGTAACTTTAAAGTGATCAACATATTGCAGGGAGATTATAAATATATTATATTCCAAATTATCACTAGCCAGGTTCTTAGAAGTAAAAGTTAAAAATAAGATTTTTATACTTACAATAAGTATTTTTCTTGAGGTTCATTGATGGACACAGTATAATAATTCTTGGGCTGTGGGTTTTACTTTGAATTACAGAAGGTTTAGACACTGGCAAACAAAAAAAATAAACCAGTTTCAGTTTTGTGAGCAAGCTGGGCATAAGGCCTAAAAACACAGAGGGGTGATATCTTTGTCTCTCAACATACTTCAAAAAAAATTTGATCATAAGTACAAAAATCTTATTTTCTTTTTCATCCATTGAGAGACACAGGATATTAGTAATTCTTGGAAATATAGGCATGCACAGGCTATTGCATTAGGGTGTGCACCCCAAAGCTCAAACAGACAAAAGTATTGGGACGCCTGCCTTTACACGCACATAAACTTTAATGACATCCCAGTCTTAGTCCGTAGGGTTTAATATTGAGTTGGCACACCCTTTGCAGCTATAACAGCTTCAACTCTTCTGGGAAGACTGTCCACAAGGTTTAGGAGTGTGTCTATGGGAATGTTTGAACATTCTTACAGAAGCGCATTTGTGAGTTCAGGCACTGATGTTGGACGAGAAGGCCTGGCTCGCAGTTTCCGCTCTAATTCATCCCAAAGGTGTTCAGGTTGAGGTCAGGACTCTGTACCAGCCAGTCAAGTTCCTCTACCCTAAACTCGTCCATCCATGTCTTTATGGACTTTGCTTTGTGCACTGGTCCAAATCATTTGGTGGAGGGGGGATTATGGTGTGGGCTTGTTTTTCAGGGGTAGGGCTTGGCCCCTTAGTTTTAGTAAAGGGAACTCCTAAGGCATTGGCATACGAAGACATTTTGGACAATTTCATGCGCCCAACTTTGTGGGAACAGTTTGGGGATGGATCCTTCCTGTTCCAACATGACTGCGCACCAGTGCACAAAGCAAGGTCCATAAAGACATGGATGGGCAAGGGTGGTGGAAAATTACCTTCAAGTGCAAAAATTCACATTATAATAGTAACTAAAACATCTAAAATTAAGTGTAACAATCTAAAAAATCATAATTCCAAAGTGCTTTAATGGTGGGAACCTCCCAACTAAAAGGTAAATATCTATAGGAGGGGTTTCCACCATCCCTGCTAAGCTTAGTTTTTACACAGTATGTCTTATTTTCAGCTTGATGTGTATTATATGTGAAGTTGCATATCACAGAGACCGGTATTGTGATAATATTGAAGTTTGAGATTTCCATACATTAGAGGGTTCCACCATTATTGTTAAGTTATTGATCAGTAAGTTAGCGCTGCACTTTTTTTTTGTGTTGTGGGAACACATAACAGTGCTTAGCGGCAGGCCTTCCAATTACACTTTTTAATTTTACCTTCAGTAGTTTTTTTTGTAAATAGTAGTGTGGTGATTACCTGTTATACTAAAATCGGCATGTGGCATTAATAAACAACAGATTTCAGTTGTGCCCCACCAGGCCGGCACCCCCTTGAACAATGTGCCTGACGGCTGAGTTCATCACCCCCATCCCTGCACTCAGTGCACTGATGGGCACTGATTAACAGCACTGATTGGCACTGACAGGCGGCACTGGCACTGACTGGCACTGACAGGTAACACTGATTGGAAGTACTGATTGGCAATGACAGATGACACTGATTGTAAGCACTAATTGGCACTGACAGGCGGCACTGGCACTGATTGGCACTGACAGGTAACACTGATTGGAAGTACTGATGGGCACTGCCAGATGGCACTGATTGGAAGCACTGATTGGCACTGACAGGTGGCACTGATTGGCACTCAGTGGCACTGATTGGCACTGACAGGCAGCACTGATACTGATTGGCACTGACAGGTGGCACTGATTGGAAGCACTGATTGGCACTGACAGGTGGCACTGGCATTGATTGGCACTGACAGGTGGCACTGATTGAAAGTCCCGATAGGTGGCACTCATTGGAAGCACTAATTGACACTGACAGGTGGCATTGGCACCGATTGGCACTCATTGGCACTGACAGGTGGCACTGATTGGAAGCACTAATTGGCACTGACAGGTGGCGCTGGCACTGATTGGCACTGACAGGTGGCACTGGCAGGCGGCGCTGGCAATCATTGGCACTAACAGGTGGCACTGATTGGAAGCACTGATAGGTGGCACTGATTGGCACTGACAGGTGGCACTGATTGGAAGCACTAATTGGCACTGACAGGTGGCGCTGATTAGCACTGACTGGCATAGACAGGTGGCATTAGTTGGAAGCACTGACAGAGGAGAGGGGGGTTTCCAGGGGAGTACCTAGAGCATTTGACTTTCGGGCAGATCCTATATCTGGCACCCCCCACCCCATGTTAAAATGTAAAAACACCCCACTGTGCCCCCTGCATACCTCTGCATCCTTTAATATCTCTTTGTCACTACTGTGTACCCCGTCTCCACAACTGCACCTCTGTACCCTTTACATTACACAGCACCCTGCATCTCTGGACCCCTTTACATTACACAGTACCTTGCACCACTGGACCCCTTTACATTACACAGCCCCCTGCACTTCTAGACCCCTTTACATTACACAGCACCCTGCACCTCTGGACCCCTTCACATTACACAGCACCCTGCACCCCTTTACATTACACAGCCCCCTGCACCTCTGGACCCCTTTACATTACACAGCACCCTGCACCACTGGACCCCTTTACATTACACAGCACTCTGGACCCCTTTACATTATAGAGGCCCCCTCAGCACAGACCCCCCATTCAGCACAGACCCCCATTCAGCACAGACCCCCCTTCAGCACAGACGGACCACCCCTTCAGCACAGACCCCGCCCCCTTCAGCACAGACTCCCCTTTCAGCACATACCCCCATTCAGCGCAGACCCCCCCTTCAGCACAGACCCCCCCTTCAGCACAGACCCCCCATTCAGCACAGACCCCCAATTCAGCGCAGACCCCCCTTCAGTGCAGACCCCCCTTACGCACAGACCCCCCATTCAACACAGACCCCCCTTCAGCACAAACCCCCCCTTCAGCGCAGACCCCTCATTCAGCACAGAACCCCCCTTCAGCACAGATGGACCCCCCTTCAGCACAGACCCCCCCCTTCACCACAGATCCCCCCTTCAGCACAGATGGACCCCCCTTTAGCACAACCCCCCCTTTAGCACAGACCCCCCTTCAGCACAGACTCCCCCTTCAGCACAGACGGACCCCCCATCCCATTCAGTACCTCAGATCAGCATGGCACAGGCACAGCAGGCCCCCTCCCCCTGTGTACACATAAACACTGGAGGGGGAGGCAGCTTCACTCTGCTCGCTGTGCCTGTGTGACATTCGAGCAGGACCGAGCAGCTATTAATCATCAGCCAATAATTAAGCAGCTTGAGAAAGGGGATGGGGCTACATACATGTAGCGGCCCTGCCAGACCCATCCCATTGGCTGGTGTTCGATATCTGCTCGGTCCTGCCCATCCCCGACATCATATATGAATTCTGACAGTTCCTCTCTCTCTGCATGCTGTTACCATACAGGATAGTGTCACACTCACACACTGAGCGGATCTTACAAGCCCACAACAATGTTATACTGCTTCACAGGCAGTACAGTGTACACATTGCACATCAGCCCAGGCAGATCTCGGGATACAGACGGCATAGGGCTAAACACTGCTCTGGGGGCATGCCTATGCTGCAGAAGTAGGAGAAGGAATAAATACCTGGACATAGGCTTGATAGAGAAGTCACACAATATGAAGACTGTCATCACCAAGGACATGATACCGAGGATCAACCTAGTCCAGACTAGGGATGGGCGAACGGTTTGACCAGAGCATAAGTTTGGGCTGAACCTTGGTTGTTCAGATGTTCAACGAACAACAAACATTATGCGGTGTTTGCGGTAAATTCGAAAACCGCGGATCCCCGTTAAATCCCCGTTAAAGTCTGAGACACTAACATGAAAAACCAAAAGTGCTCATTGTAACCACCTCAATACAGGGCACTTACACCCCCTTCCTGCCCAGACCAATTTTCAGCTTTCAGCGCTCTCACACTTTGAATGACAATTACTCAGTCATGCAACACTGTACCCATATGAAATGGGTGAAAAATTTTGTGAAAAAATGCCTCTTTCTGTTCCATTTTTCTTTTTCTGTTATAAAATTTTGCAAATCAGTAATTTTTCTTCATACATTTTGACCAAAATTTATACTACTACATAGCTTTGGTAAAAATAAACCAAATTAGTGTATATTATTTGTTTTTTGTGAAAGTTATAGAGTCTACAAACTATGGTGCCAATCACTGAAAATTGATCACATCTGATCAGGCCTTCAGTACATCAGGTGTATCTCATTTCTTGAGACACTAACAAGTCAGGAAAGTACAAATACCACCCAAATGACCCCTTTTTAGAAAGTAGACATTCCAAGGTATTAAGTAAGTAGCATGGTGAGTTTTTTAAGTTGTAATTCTTTCCCACAATTCTTTGCAAAGAGAAGAGTATTATTACTTTTTTTTTTTTTCTTTTACAAAATTGTCAATTTATAAGGTTATTTCTCAAATACAGCACATGCATTCAACAAATTACACCCCAAAATACATTCTGCTACTCTTCCCGAGTATGGCGATGTGTGAGACTTTTACACAGCCTGGCCACATACAAAACCCAACATTGAAGTAGCACCTTCAGGCGTTCTACGAGCATAAATGGCACATCTCATTTCTCAACCACCTATTACACTTTTGAAGGCCCTGGAGCACCAGGACAATGGAATTGCCCACACATTGACCCCATTTTGGAAAGCAAACACCCCAACGTATATTCTGAGGCATAGTGAGTCTTTTGAATGGTTCATTTTTTTCCAGAAGTTTTTGGAAAATGTGTAAAAAAAAAATGAAAACGCATTTTTTTACACAAAGTTTATAAGATTCAATTTATAAGATATTTATAACACATAGCATGTATATAGCAAAAACTACACCCTAAAATACATTCTGCTACTCTTCCCGAGTATGGCGATACCACATGTGTGAGACTTTTACACAGCCTGGCCACATACAGAGGCCCAACATTGAAATAGTACCTTCAGGCACTCTAGGAGCATAAATTACATTTCATTCATTCATACATTTCATTCCTACCTATCACACTTTTGAAGGTCCTTGAGCACCAGGACAGTGGAATTACCCACAAAATTACCCCATTTTGGAAAGCAAACACCCCAATGTATATTCTATGAGGCATGGGCTGCAGATAGGTACTCGGGTACTCTGATGGGCTGCAGATAGGTACTGGGGTAACTTGATGGCCTGGTGACAGGTACTTGGGTACTCTGATGGCCTGGTGACAGGTACTCGGGTACTCTGATGGCCTGGTGACAGGTATTTGGGTACTCTAATGGCCTGGTGACAGGTACTCGGGTACTCATATGGACTGTGTGTGACAGGTACTCAGATAAACTGTGACAGGTACTTTGATGGGTAGGGACAGGTCCTCTTTATGCGAGGGGGAAATCAGTGTGTGTTGGTGCACACTGTAAGTGGTAATGAGATGTTACCGCAATCTCCTTCTCACACACGATCCGTGTGTGAGGAGGAGAACCCGGTAACATCTTGTTACCGCTCTGTTTACATTTAGTGATCGGCTGTGAAAGGATCACAGCCGATCATGTGGTAAACAGCCCCCAGCCAATGGCTGTTTACCAGCGTCGGTGATGAGCAGTGTTCCTGGGAACACGGCACACCAATGTGCATGTGCAGTGTGATCGCGCGCATGTGCAGTGCAAGGTGGGGTGGTACCATCTGTGATTGGCCGTGACTTCATCACAGCCGATCACATGGTAAACAGCCATGCCCAATGGCTGTTCACCCCCCTCGGTGACGAGCGGTGAATCCGTTACACGCCACCACCGAAGGTACAGGGCCGGCGGCAATCGGTTAAAGGCTTATATGCACGTTATTGTCATAAAAACTGTTTGGGGACCTGCGAACCTGCCCCAGGGGACATGTATCAAAGCAAAAAAAGTTTTAAAAAGGGTTGTTTTTTTGGGAGCAGTGATTTTAATAATGCTTAAAGTCAAACAATAAAAATTAAATATTCCTTTACATATCGTGCCTTAGGGGTGTCTATAGTATGCCTGTAAAGTGGCGCAGTTTTCCCGTGTTTAGAACAATACCACAGCAAAATGACATTTCCTAAGGAAAAAATAATAATTTAAAACTGATTGCGGCTGCAATGAATTGTCAAGTCTATAATAATCTATTATAATAATCTATAATCTATATAATATGGATAAAACTCATTGAAAAAAATGGCATGGGTCCCCCCCAGTCAATTACCAGGCCCTTTGGGTCTGGTATGAATATTAGGGGAATCCCAAACCAAAAATGTAAAAATAAATTGCGTGGGGGTCCCCCTAAAATCCATACCAGGCCCTTCAGGTCTGGTATGAATATTAAGGGGAACCCTGTGCCAAATTAAAAAAAGATGGCATAGGGGTCCCCCCAAAATCCATACCAGACCCTTCAATTCTGGTATGGATTTTACGGGAAACCCTGTGCCAAAATTTTTTTAAAAATTGCGTAGGGGTCCCCAAATCCATACCAGACCCTTATCTGAGCACACAACCTGGCAGGCTGCAGGAAAAGAGGGGGGAAAAGAGAGCCCCCCTCCTGAACCATACCAGGCCACATGCCCTCAACATTGGAGGGGATGATTTGGAGTCACCCCCAAAGCACCTTGTCCCCATGTTGATGGGGACAAGGGCCTCATCCCCCACAACCCTTGCCTGGTGGTTGTGCGGTCTGCGGGTGGGGGGGCTTATTGGAATCTGGAAGCCCCCTTTAACAAGAGGACTTCCAGATCCCAGGCTCCCCCCTATGTGAATTGGTATTGGGTACATTGTACCCCTACCATTTCACAAAAAAAGACAGGAGACACTTTCGGACTTTCGGACAAGTCCTTTATTAAAAAATAAAAAAATAAAAAATGTCCCATGAAGTAGATCCATCTCATGCCGCCCAACGAGCCAAAAAAAGAACAAAAAGCTGCAACAGTTCGGCCACCATGGGAAGCTCCCGCCGAGTGATGCTTCTTCTCGGTGACAGCTGTTATATAGCTGAGGACAGGGGCCACTGGGTGATGTTAAAGGGTGGCCCGCCTTCATCTGACATCACGTGGCATCAGAGGGAGGCGGGGTCACCCATTTACATTACTAGGTGGCCCTACCCTCAGCTATATAACAGCTGTCACCAAGAAGAAGCATCACTCAGTGGGAGTCTTCCATGGAGGCGGAGCTGTTGTGGCTATATTTTTTTCTTTTTTGGTCTGTTGGGTGGCATGAGATGGATCTACATCATGGGACATTTTTATTTTATTTTTTAATAAAGGACTTGTCCCAAAGTGTCTCCTGTCTTTTTTACTATTTTTTTACACTTTTTTTGTGAAATGGTAGGTGGGGAGGCGGGGATCTGGGGGTCCCCTTGTTAAAGGGGGCTTCTAGATTCTGATAAGCCCCCCACCCACTGAAGGGCCTGGTATGGATTTTGGGGGGACACCCACGCAATTTTTTTTACATTTTTGGTTCAGTTTTCCCCTTAATATTCATACCAGACCCAAAGGGCCTGGTAATGGACTGGGGGGAACCCATCCCGGGTTTTTTTTGCATGTTTTAAATGACTTTTTTCCTTTACAAATGTAATTTTTTCTGTGGTATTGTTCTAAACATGGGAAAACTGTGCCACTTTACAGGCATACTATAGACACCCCCCAGACACAATATTTAAAGGAATATTTATTTTTTATTGTTTCACTTTAAGAATTAGTAAAATCACTGCTCCCATAAAAACAGCCATTTTTAAAACTTTTTTTGCATTGGCAGCACCCAGGTCCCCAAACACCTTTTATGACAATAACTTGCATATAAGTCTTTAAAATGAGCACTTCTGATTTTTCATGTTGGTGTCCCATAGACTTTAACGGAGTTTGTTCTAATTTTTTGCCTGTTCGCAATTTCTGGTTGCAAACTGAACTGAGGGGTGTTCGGCTCATCCTTAGTCCAGACTAAGAAAAGGTAGTTCCAGGGGTAAAACATAGACCCTGTAGGAGCGGTGGGCTTCAACTAGCAAAGTGAAGGACAAACACATGTACATGTAAAAGACTACAGGTGGAACAACAACTATTTGAACATGAGAATAACCCATACAAACAACTAAGGTGGTCAACAAAAAGTCAGATTATGAGAGAGAAAAGGCCTAAGTCTAGCATGCCTAACCCTTGACTTTGGGAAAAGGTAGAGTGCATACACGTTATGTCTATAAAAGGACCAACCAATTAACAACTGGAGGCTTAGGTAAAAACACCCACAACTCATGACTTCTGGTAGAGGGGGGTCCAAATGTCAAGGATGTCATCTGAGGGAGAAGTAATCTCTAAAAGAGACACATGCAAAAATTAGAGCCCTTTGAGCAGAAAATCTAAACTGAGAGAAGGCTAGTAACCTTGAATCCCAGGAAAATAGGAGAAAAAGTAAAAAAAGCAAGCCTTCCAGTTCACAGCCAAAAGTAGTTTAAAGATGTGATTTCCATACTATAACCTTGCCTAATTTTATTTAAATATATAATTCTAGTAACCAGAAAATCTGGTCAAGTAAAAGCCATAATTCGCAATAGATGAGCTAGGGTTAAGAATCCACTTATGGAGGACAAAAGTGTGAAGAAGCAATATCTTCCAAGATTCAGGTCTAAAGAAGGCCCCTTGATTTACAATATATTACTAGAGAAAAGAATACAGTCAATTTAAAAAGTTTTTTTTTTTCAGAAGACTTTTCAGGGATGTATAGAAATAATTATTGGTGAGATCATTTGTGAGGAGGAAAGAGATGCACTCACAGTTAACGTGGGAACATCAGATGCAAAGATCTGAAAACTGGCTGTATGTAAAAACAGACTTTCGAAGTGTTTGAGAGAATTAATTTGTTGGGAGATGTTCCCATGAAGGAGGGATAGTCCCCACTGTTGTCGAAATGAAGCAAATGTTAGCGGAACATCCATGAATAAAGTATCAGATCAGTGCATAGCCCAAATTTTGGAATCTTCTACTTGGAAGTAAATTTGCAAGAAATAGACGGATAACACGAGACAGGGAAACTATTGGGAGAGGAGTTCCCATATTATGGCAGAGAGATTACCTGAAGAAAGAATCAGATACACTCGTAGAGAATAAGTAAAAAAAATAGCAGGATTTGCAAGAGTCAAGGGTACTCACTACTTTCTATGAAGTTGTTCAATCAAGACATTCCAAAATGGGGAAGGAAGGAAATAGAAGGCACTACTACTGGACTACACTAAAGAGTCTGACATCACAAGGACAAGGGAACAGTGAATATTGAACCCAATGAACTGGAAAGTTACAACATTTCATTGGAGAAGGACAGGGCTTGAAGAAGATTAAGCATTGTAAAGAGTACCTTGCTACTTAATCGAAAAGAACTCCACTGCAGAAAGGAGTGTGTTGTTAGGAGGAATATACACTTAGAGATGTCTGAGGGATGTCTGAGCATCAAAAAACTGTCAGGATATGTACATATAAGTTATCTAGCAGGACAAATGCTAACAAACCCAGATGCAGAAAACTATGTTGTATTGAACCATGAACCTCACCTGCATCAGAATAAAATACCACTAATGAATACTGCTATTTTTTTTCTCTAATGCCCGTACACACGATCGGATTTTCCAATGGAAAATGTCCGATCGGAGCGTGTTGTCAGACATTCCGACCGTGTGTGGGCTCCATCGGACTTTTTCCATCGGATTTTCCCACACACAAAGTTTGAGAGCAGGCTATAAAACTTTCCTACAACAAAATCCTATTGCGTCAATTCCGAACATGTGTGGCCAGTTCCGACGCACAAAGTGCCACGCATGCTCAGAAGAAATTCCGAGACGGAACAGCTCGGTCTGGTAAAATTAGCGTTTGGAATGGATACAGCACTGAACTTTCTTTCTTATTTATTGTGATTCCCTCAATATATTTAGATTTGTCACATCTGACCAAATATTTTTTTGGTTGTTTTTAAATATTACTTTTTTGATTCAAGGCTGTTTTTGTCTTTTATTGTGGTTTGTATTTTTTTCAAGGCTTTTTTTTGGGGGGGGTGGTTGTATTTTTTTCAAGGCTGTGTTTTTATTGTTTTTTTTGTGTTTTACTACATAATATTTTTGTGTGTGTTTTGTGTGTCAAGTTACCACAACACCATTGATTTCTTGTATTATTGAATCTCAAGGAGATTGTTTGGTGTTGGTGTCCCTTGTTAATTTCACATTGTATATTTGAAATGTACCTGCCTCCTCACAAACAAACTGTCCTTTTTGAAGGAAAACACACATAGGCGAGTATAATTGAAAACAAAAATCCTTTATGAAGGGCTCAGAACCAAACAAAGAGGGAGGCAACGCTGGAGAAGCAGCTGAAATTAGCGAAGCCTTGGACCCTCAGGGCAGACATCAATTCTTTTCCAGCAAAATTGGTGGCCTGAGGAGTCCATATCTAAGGGAGTGCAGTCTGGTACAGAAGTCCCTGAGATCCGGAAAGCAGCAGATGACATGTATTGTCTCCAGGCTGTGGTACTACAAGAGGCTGCATATTTTGCCAGACCAGACTGAACCCAGGTCCATCACTCTCTGGTCTTCCTTAGACGCTTCCTTCCACGCTGTGGCTCTGGTGTTGGAGGTGTGGCAGGAGGAGGAGTAGGACCTGGAGGAGGAGGAGGAGGAGGAGGAGGAATAGTAGGACCTGGAGGAGGAGGAGGACTATGTGTGAGGTTACAAATGTGGGTAGCACATGTTATTTCGACCCTCAACCCCTTATAGAAAGCTTTCAAAATTAGGAACTCACACAGGAGTCATTGGCGCTCCTCCATCTGCATCATTTTGCAGGAAGTTATGCCAGCAAAGTCCTCCTCCACAGTGTGGGGGGTTCTCAGGGCCTCTGTAGCCTTCCAAAAGAGGCCTATGACAGCCTCCTCCAGGTTACTCCTCTTCCTGGCACTTTGTCTTTGAAGGTGTAGGGGAGGGACCTGGATATCAGGCAGCCTCTCCTGGCTGAGACTTCCCTGTGTATGAAAAAGGGACATGGTTTTAGTTTTTGCTTCATCAATCACAATCATACATTAGTACTCCAAACTAACATCTTTTTAACATCATTGGTTGGACAACCAGAAATATTTAGAGGAATGCTATACCTGGCACAATCTGGGCTCCTCCACATGTTGCTGCCTGGAAGGCCCAGGTTGGGCGTCAGAAGCCTCAGCTGTGGGGGAAGGAAGCGTGGAAGGAAGCGTGGAGAGTGCTGGCCTGGGTTCAATCTGACCTGCCAAAAAATGCAGCCTGTCATAGTACCACAGCCTGGGGACATAAATGTCATCTGCAGCTCCTAATCTCTGGGAATCCTGGACCTTTTTCTGCTCCCTTAGATAAGTGCTCCTCAGGTCACCAATTAGAACCTTCAAATAGGTGATGTCTGCCGTGGGGATTAGCTGCTTCACAAATTCCAACAAACTATCCAGGGCTGCCTTCCTCTTTGTTTGGTTCTTATATTCAGGGTGGTTTTTCTGCCATAGACATGGCAGCTCCCTGAACATATCAATGAATATGGGCATAAATTCCTCATCTTTAACCACTTTGTGCCCAGGCCAATTCTGACATTTCTGTCCTACATGTAAAATTCATCATTTTTTTGCTAGAAAATTACATAGAACCCCCAAACATTATATATATTTTTTTAGCAAAGACCCTAGAGAATACAATGGCGGTCATTGCAACTTTTTATCTCGCGCGGTATTTGCGCAGCAATTTTTCGAACGCTTTTTTTTTGGAAAAAAAAAACTGTTTCATGTTAAAAAAAAAACCAAAACATTAAAGTTAGCCCAATTGTTTTGCATATTGTGAAAGATGAAGTTATGCCGAGTAAACTGTCACACTGCAAAATTGCACACACTCGTGGAATGGCGCCAAACTTTGGTACTTAAAAATCCCCATAGGCAACGCTTTAAAATTTTTTACTGGTTACATGTTTCGAGTTACAGAGGAGGTCTAGGGCTAGAATTATTTCTCTCGCTCTAACGTTAGCGGCGATACCTCACATGTGTGGTTTTAACACCGGTTTCATATGTGGGTGGGACTTAGGTATGCGTTCGCTTCTGCGTGCGAGCACACGCCGACAGGGACACTTTAATTTTTTTTTTTTATTGTTAATTTGACTTTTATTTTTTTAGTTTGACATTTAAAAAAAAAAGAATAATTTTGATCACTTTTATTCCTATTACAAGGAATGTAAACATCCCTTGTAATAGGAATATGGCACGATCGGTCCTTTTTACAGTGAGATATGGGGTCAATAGGACCCTACATCTCAACTCTAGGCTGGGAAAAAAAAAAAAAAAGATCACCGCTTCCCAGTCGAAGCGGCGCCGTTTTTTTATAATGCAGAGGCCGGGCGTGATGTCATAACATCGCGCCCGGCCTCCGAACAATCATAGAGACTCCGACGACCATCTGGTCTGACAGAAATCTCTATGTTCACCATCTGGGGCTGGCGGATCCTGTGTCCCACTCACCGATGGAAGCGGTGAGTCGGTACAAGCATCGGAGGGCGGCGGAAGGGGG
Organism: Lithobates clamitans; assembly: GCA_037952925.1. NCBI lineage: Eukaryota > Metazoa > Chordata > Amphibia > Anura > Ranidae > Lithobates > Lithobates clamitans. The sequence goes on from JBBGZY010001215.1 coordinate 4,582,100, forward strand.
ATGTCCCCTCCCGCCGCCCGTAAGAACGATCAAGCAGCAGAACAGCTGCTATGATCATTCTTATGGTGTAGGGAATCGCCGGCGGAAAAAGTCGATATCTGAATGATGTCTGTAGCTACAGGCATCATTCAGATTTAGCCCCACAAAGTCGAGGACGTCCCAGGACGCCCTACGGGCGCGAAGTGGATAAAGATCTCCATTTTCACTGCAAGACACAACACAAGACAAACCCTAATGTCAGCCTAAAGTCTACTAAACTTGTGCAAATACAGGCCTCAATCTAGAAGCAGTATAGGCCCAATGTAAAATCTTACCTTTGTTATCACGATCGGCGCCTCCGTTACTCCTTCCTCCGCTCACAGATTGTACGTACTACGCACGCGTGTTACGCTTTATAGACACTGCGCATGCGTGAAACTTCGCCCGCCCCTGGCGTTCTTTCTAGTCTATTCCCCACCCCTTCTCGTTTGTCGCAGTGGGGAAGAGCACATGGCGGAGATACAGCAGGTGTCAGATAATTACACCAACGAGGAGGAAAGCCCGGAGCCTGAAACGTTCCGATCCAGAAGGAGACGATATAAGGCATCAAATATGCCCTTTGGGGAGATGTTGGAGATGGTCGACATAATGAAGAGGGTTGACTATAATGGGAAGTATGGACCTTACCCCAACCCCAATGTCAGAAAGGCCAAGATCATGGTGAAAGTAGTCAAGAGTCTGCACCGGAATTTCGGGGTTCGACGATCCAAGGATCAGCTCAGGAAGCGGTGGTCGGACCTCAAATTAGGAGATCAGGACAGTACAAAAAGATACGGAGAGTGCTGCAAAAAAGTAAGTAGTTGTGCTGTGTTCCGATTCTCTTCCATTTATTACGTTCGTGCTGCTCCATGTGCTTTTCTTAACTGTTATCCAGTTTAAAATGTCAACTTTCATGTTCATGGGCACATTATTCGTTCGTATCAAACATTGTTCGTTCGGCCTAGAAAACACCATTGTTTTGGCTATATGCATTTCCCCACATTTTTTAGGGCCTACTTGTCTGAAACTAATTGTAGATGGGTTTGTTACTAGAATGAAATGCAAACTAGATTCTGTGTAAGGAGAAGACACTCAGCAGCAGTTTTCACATCTGGACACTGGAACACTAGTGTGGGACACAAGAACACACTTTTTATGAGGGGGTCCCACACAGGTGCTCCAGTGTATACTATAGGGGTGTCTCCATCGGTGAAACTTGTACAAGACAGGTAAAGTATTCAAGCTTGACAAAGGTCAAGACAAATGCAACATCTTTGAACTCTGCTAAAACAGACAATTGTACCCCACTTCCAAGCAATGTTTCATATTCCTATTTCTGCCATCAAATATCTGTGTGCTAAGTATACCTATTTTTTGTACATAGGGGATAAAAGACTCGGAGGACACCCCTCATCTGAGGAGACCACAAACCCCACACCTCTGGAAGAAGGGGAAATCCACCGAAGACCAGCAGAGCAGGAGGAGGAAGACGTGTTGGAAATTGTCACCACAACAGGTGAGTGTCTGTGACCACAGGCTCAGGTAAGAGATGGATGCCGCCATATTTATAATACATGGTGTGTTTTTGTTTTTATCTTTTTAGGTGATCGTGATGTTGTGGATCCAGATTCATTCACCTCGGAAAGTGCCCAGATCCTGATTGGGGAGATCATGGGGTGTAATAGGGACTTGGAAAACATCCTGAAAAACATCAATGATGTTCAGCAAAAAATGAAGAACATCATTGATGTTTTAGGGAGAGTTTAAAAGCACTCGAAATCCCTTGGGTTTTTGTTGTGGTCAAACTAATTTTCATTTTTGTGTAAATTTTTAGCAAAGCCAAATTTGGAAGAGGCACACAGTGTGTCAACATGTGCTATCTGCCATTACGGGAGATCAATGAACGCGTTTTGGGGGTTCAACCCCTTCCTAAATAATAAAGTAGCTGTGAGGAAGGGGTTGCACCCCCAAAACACATCCCTTGTTCCACGTGATGGCAGGTAGCACATGTTGACATTCAGAAATTTGTGTGCATCTTCCAGATTTGGCTTTTCCTGGGGTGACTTCACCCCTGAACGCAATATCAAACACAGTTTGTAAATACTCATGTCTGATATTGCCTTCAAGTTCTAACAAATGTAAACTTTGTAAGTTCAAAATTTGTGTCTTTTGTTGGTTTTAAACATGCCTATTTTATCTTAAATGGACATTTCAACTTTTTCTAATGTAACCCCAAAAATTATTATACAACAAAGATGTTGGTTTGTTTAAAAACCTTTTGTAAATGCACACGTGGTTGTGCTGGTATTAAAAAGATTGTTAATCAAGATTGTGTGGATTATTGTCTCAACGCTCCAACACTTTTGTTGTGCTCGAATTGGTGTTTGCTGTGACAATGGGGGTTATTTCCTAAGGGAAAATCCACTTTGCACTACAAGTGCAGTTTCAAGTGCACATGTAGTGAAAAGTGTCTTTGCCTTTAGTAAATAACACCCAACAGTGCTTTGTAAGGTTACACAATCACGGAATTTTCAGGACTCACCACATTTCTGTCAGGGTCAGCTAAAACAAACACCAGCAATAAATGTCACCAAAAATTTGAGTATTTTTTTTTGTTTTTTATTTGAAAAAGGTTTTAGACATTGTCTGGCATATTGATAGCCCCCCTACCCGCAAAGAATTCAAGGTATCTTAGCCGGACATCATGGGCACTCAGGGAGGGCAAGCCAGGACGGCCACTTTCAAGCTCCGTCAGGGTTGGTTCATTTGTAATTGCAGCCTCAGGCCCAACTGAGCCAGCATAGTTGGCAGAATGTTTCCGTAAAAAGTTGTGTAGAACACAGCACGCCAGGATAATATGATTCCGTTTATACTCCGCCATATGTATGGGTGTAAGAAATAGGCGGAACCGGCTGGCCATGATTCCAAACGTGTTCTCCACCACTCTTCTGGCTCTGGCCAGCCGGTAATTAAAAACCCTCTGGTCCGGGGTGAGGGTCCTCATCGGGAATGGCCGCATAAGATGGTCCCCCAGCGCAAAGGCTTCATCCGCAACGAAGAAGAATGGGAGTCCTTCCACATTGTCTTCTGGAGGTGGCAAGTCCAAGCTGCCATTCTGGAGACGCCTCTAGAACTCAGTCTGGGTGATGACTCCACCATCGGACATCCGGCCATTCTTCCCCACGTCCACATACAGAAATTCATAAGTAGCAGACACCACCGCCAACATCACAATACTATTGAACCCCTTATAATTATAATAGTATGACCCCGAGTTGGGTGGTGGAACAATGTGGACGTGTTTCCCATCAATTGCCCCTCCGCAGTTAGTAAAGTCCCATCGCTGGGCAAAGTGGGAGGCCACAGTCTGCCATTCCTGTGGCATGGAAGGAAACTGTGGAGTAAAATAAAAAAAAAATTACTCTTTGTGCACATAAACAGGGAAAGCAGATTAGACACAAACATTGTTGGCCAACATCAAGATACCATTTATTAGAGGTAATTTTTAAACACCAAAGTATAAGGTACACCTATCAGATTTCCCCTCCCCCCTCTCATGGGCCATTTCTAACATTATAGGGGGGGGAACTCTTGGACAGGTAACCCTCTCCACTTCATTTCTGAGATGAATGCCTAAATAATGGGTATTACTTTGAACAGCCCCTCCTTAGTTACACTATTGGCAGCCCACTGGACAGGTAAGAAGTGTCATAATACAAAGATATAAATACACACTGTACACATTTGAGCACATTTGGACATTCTGCTATTACCTATCAAGATAATAATAGGATACAAAAACTTTAAACATTACCATTTGAAAGTATACAGGCAGGCCCTTGCACTACATGCTTTGGGGAATTCATCCATAAATCTGGCCACAAAAGAGGTGGGTATAGTGTGTATGGGTTTGGCAAAGTCAGCAGATAGATGATTGAGGATAGATAGAGAATTGGTATCAGCTGACTTAGCAGTTGGGGGAGGGAGGGTTCCAAATGGTTTGGGAACCCCCCAAAAAAAGCCTCTGGCACTCTGCCTGAATTTAAAGCACAAATCACATTTCAAAACATTTTAGGGGTGTTTGGGGTAAAGCACTACTATGGAGCTGATAAAATACATTGTTTAGTTACTACATGAGGTGAATATAGGCCCAGGAGAGCATGCTGGGGAGGTAAGTGAAGGCAAATTTGTATGAAGGAGCAAAAAAATAATTACAGAAAATTTCAAGCATGCATGAGGACAAAGTCGACATTCACAGCATATTACAATCATGGTAATTAGAGAATGAGGAAAGAAATACAATATATTAGCAAACATTAAATACAATAAAATGTGATGTTAAAGGATAAAAATCTTACCTTAATATACTCCTTCTGCAGGACCTGGATGATGGCAGAACAGGTCTCTGGGATAATGATCCCCAGAGCCTGGGGGAGATGCCTGTCGAGAACTTCAAGTCCTGCAGGCTTCTCCCTGTCACCAAGTACCGCAGGGTGGCGACGAGCCTCTGCTCCGGAGTGATGGCTTGCCTCATGCAGGTATCCTGCCTGCTGATATAGGGGGTCAGCAAAGCCAACAAACGGTGAAATACGGGGTCCGTCATCTGGAGAAAGTTCCTGAAATCATCGGGATTATTCTCACAGATCTCATGGAGCAAAGGCATATGACAGAACTGGTCATGCTGAAGCAACCAATTCTTGGTCCATGAACTCCTCCCCACCCTGTTCATGGACTGGACTTGTGTCAAGGTCGGGACCCCAACACCAATTCCCCGCACAGCACAAACTCTACGAGGAGTACGTATACGCAACATGGCTAGAAAACGGTCGGCTGCTCAGAACGAAGTAACAGATCGCACTGAACAGCAAGGCCAGTAAAGAGCGACCTGAAAAACAGTAACGAACGAACAAGAACAGAATGACAAGAGTCACGCGTCACTTGCTGCACGCACTGAAGAGCAGATACAAACCCACAAGCACAAACTGAACAGCAGAAAACGATCTAAAAACCACGAGTCTGAAAAAGCGCTAATCGTCTCTCACCAAACTTTTACTAACACGAGATTAGCAAAAGGAACCCAAAGGGTGCTGAACTGGCCTTTTCTAGTCTCGTCGTACGTGGTGTATGTCACCGCGTTCTTGGCGAAAGGAAATTCTGACAACTTTGTGTGACCGTGTGTACGTAAAACAAGTTTGAGCCAACATCCGTCTGAGAAAAATCCATGGATTTTGTTGTCGGAATGTCCGATCAATGTCTGATCATGTGTACGGGGCATTCATTTTTTTCACATCTGGACATACAGTGGGGCAAAAAAGTATTTAGTCAGCCACCAATTGTGCAAGTTCTCCCACTTAAAAAGATGAGAGAGGCCTGTAATTGTCATCATAGGTATACCTCAACTATGAGAGACAAAATGTGGAAATAAATCCAGACAATCACATTGTCTGATTTTTGAAAGAATTTATTTGCAAATTATGGTGGAAAATAAGTATTTGGTCAATATCAAAAGTTCATCTCAATACTTTGTTGTATATCTTTTGTTGGCAATGACAGAGGTCAAACATTTTTTCTGTAAGTCTTCACAAGGTTGTCACACACTGTTGCTGGTATGTTGGCCCATTCCTCCATGCAGATCTCCTCTAGAACAGTGATGATTTGGGGCTGTCGCTGGGCAACACAGACTTTCAACTCCCTCCAAAGATTTTCTATGGGGTTGAGATCTGAAAACTGGCTAGGCCACTCCAGGACCTTGAAATGCTTCTTACGAAGCCACTCCTTCGTTGCCCCGGTGGTGTGTTTGGGATCATTGTCATGCTGAAAGACCCAGCCACGTTTCATCTTCAATGCCCTTGCTGATGTGAGGAGGTTTGCACTCAAAATCTCACAATACATGGCCCCATTCATTCTTTCATGTACACAGATCAGTTGTCCTGTTCCCCTGCAGAGAAACAGCCCCAAAGCATGAAGTTGCCACCCCCATGCTTCACAGTAGGTCTGGTGTTCTTTGGCTGCAACTCAGCACTCTCTCCTCCAAACACGACGAGTTGTGTTTCTACCAAACAATTCTACTTTGATTTCACCTGACCATATGACATTCTCCCAATCCTCTTCTGGATCATCCAAATGCTCTCTAGCAAACCTCAGACAGGCCCAGACATGTACTGGCTTAAGCAGGGGGACACGCCTGGCACTGCAGGATCTGAGTCCCTGGCGGCGTATTGTGTTACTGATGGTAGCCTTTGTTACGTTGGTCCCAGCTCTCTGCAGGTCATTCACTAGGTCCCCCTGTGTGGTTCTGGGATTTTTGCTCACCGTTCTTGTTATCATTTTGACCCCACAGGGTGAGATCTTGTGTGGAGCCCCAGATCGAGGGAGATTATCAGTGGTCTTATATGTCCATTTTCTAATTATTGCTCCCACAGTTGATTTCTTCATACCAAGCTGCTTGCCTATTGCAGATTCAGTCTTCCCAGCCTGGTGCAGGTCTACAATTTTGTTCCTGGTGTCCTTCGACAGCTCTTTGGTCTTCACCATAGTGGAGTTCAGAGTGTGACTGTTTGAGGTTGTGGATAGGTGTCTTTTATACTGATAACAAGTTCAAACAGGTGCCATTAATACAGATAATGAGTGGAGGACAGAGGAGCCTCTTGAAGAAGAAGATACAGGTCTGTGAGAGTCAGAAATCTTGCTTGTTTGTAGGTGACCAAATACTTATTTTCCACCATAATTTGCAAATAAATTCTTTCAAAAATCAGACAATGTGATTGTCTGGATTTGTTTCCACATTTTGTCTCTCATAGTTGAGGTATACCTATGATGACAATTACAGGCCTCTCTCATCTTTTTAAGTGGGAGAACTTGCACAATTGGTGGCTAACTAAATACTTTTTTGCCCCACTGTACTTTTCCCTCCCTGCACCACCAATTTTATCTCAGAGTGTCAACATTTAGCTTCTGGTTCAATTAGCTACTGTCTAACTTGAGAAAGATGATATTTGTGGAGTATGACATGAGAAATGATTGAGCAGGATTTAGTTAAGGTTTTCCAGTTGCTGTGTAAAAAGATGTAAAGAGGCAAGGAGAAGGAGGCAACAGTATAGGATACACCCTATCCTGCCATAAAGGTCTTCACAGGGTTGTTTTGTGCACTACTATCAAACTAAAACAGTACACTGACAATTTTTTCAGCTTCACATGTATTTTACGGAAATAATTTGACAGCCTACTTCTCAGGTGGGACACAGGATTACATTCAAAGACAACTATTTGAAGAAAGGAGTGTCACCAGAGGAGCATTTACTCACAACACTATAGTGAATTAGCATATAAATATTAATCCATATGTGTATGTGTATATACTATATTTTTTTTCTTGCTGTCTGTTTATTTCTCACTTTTCATCTATTTTGTTCTGTCTGTCTTTATCCCTCTTACATGTTCTGTCTGTGCCCTTTTTTTTTTTTTTTTTGAGGGGGGGAGGTTATGTTCTTATAGAGGTGGACTTGTGTCCACATGTCACATATGGGGAAAAATAAAATTTAGCGTCCTGCTTTGTTGTAAAGGGCCAGGAAACTGGCACACATTCTGTGTGTCTGTAAAAATGCAAATACCCCTGTTGTCTTGAATAATGAATGCCAGTTCCATGCCAGTTTCAGATGGAAAAATTAATTGTTGCTGATTTGGTGTAAATATATCAAATGACTTTCCATATTGGAAACTGCTCCAAAATCTTGACAGCTTAGACCTGTTTAAGACATGCAAAATGCTTGCCCATAACCCATTAATTGGCTCTACCCCCTGCTCTTGTCCTGCAAAGAATGCAGTGTGCAGGCGATGGAGCAGCTAACTATTCATTTTCTATGTAATTTTCTAGGTGTCCTTTACAACTTTTTAAAATCACAAGTGCACAAGTTTTGTGTAATTAAATGCCATTCGTGAGTACATTTTTTTGAATCTAAGTTGTTTCAAATCTGGAAATATTTTTCCCAGCCTTCTTTACCTATTGACTCTCGGCATGTCAACATTTATCAAGATATGTATGCACACCACAACTGTGCATGGAAAGAGCTAAAAGTGTGTTTTTTTACTAGAGCCTACAAAACACCAAGGCAGGACATAGCCAGAAAATATTGGAACACTACACAATTCTCAAATTGTATTAGAGCACTAGACGGAAAGCATATCCAAATAACAAATCCTCCCAACTCTGACTCCAAGCATTTTAAATAATTTTATCCAAGTAAATAAGAAATATTGCTCACTCAAAACAGCATGTTATTACTGTCGAGAAGTGAATCTATGGTAAAAGTGAAAATGTTAATTTCTTTTGACATTGTGCCATGGGTCAAAAAATATACACGGGTTAGTTTATCATACCACCATGGTAACCACTACATGAAACATAGGAGCCTACAATGCAGTTTGTTGTTGTGGTGGATGAGGCCTTTGACTTTCAGAACACATCGAGCACCCATACTGTCCCAGTGGTATAGATTTATGCATAAATGGGTCTTTAACTACCAGCTGAGCCACACACCAAAAGGTAGAGTGAACTTTTGGCATCTGCTACTCAAATAGGGAATATTACTGACAACAATTAAGTTAAACATTAACAATTTTATAATGGTAGTTTTAGCCTGATGTGCACAACTTTGTGATAAGAGAAGATTACCCAGTCACAAATGAAGACATCATTCCTGACACTGACAGCACACCTGTTTAGTTTAAAGTGATAATAAACAATATGACAATTCTCCAAAAGTCATATACACACCATAAAAACATAAAAACTGTAATGAATTTGTAATAAAAATTTTCTTACTGTGGTTTTCCTCCTCTTATTATATATGTTCTCTGTGCTCTATTGAAAATCACCTTTTCCCCTATTACTTCCGGTTATTCTGAACAAGCAGTGCCCGATAGTTGTGGTCTTGTATACTGCTCTATGCAAACTACAAATACTATAGTTTTAATGACTGTTGATATTTCTGCCCATGTGTCTGAAAAACAGTGGCTACCGCCGGTCCCTCCCACAACTCCTTCTCCGAGAATGTGAGCCTGGGGCCATTGATATGTGGGTCCTGTTGAAAAGAACAGGTACTCATAAGCCCTGAGGGGGAGATGTGAGGACAGAGTTGGGAATGAACAGTGGCCAGTCAAAAGCCTAGGGGTGAAGATATGTGGGCAGGGATCAGATTGAGAGGAAGTCTGGGGAGAGTATATGAGCTGGTACTGGGTGCATAAGGGCATACATTTTCAGTTTACCTCAGAAGTGAGTAGATAGGGTAGCTATGTTCCCACATACAGTGAGAACATTGAGTTTAAATATAGCCACCCTATAACAGGAAGTTGGATTACAGATAAAAAGGAAAAAAAATGCATATTTTAAAGAGGCTGAGAACAATAAAAACTAAAAAAACTTATATATTTTTAATCATATAGTTTATAGATTCTAAATCATAAGTTTAGTGTCGTTTTATTGATCTGAGGCCAACAAATCAGGGACTTAACATAACAAATCAATCAAGCAATATCAGTATGGATGTCACACCAGCCACGTGGCTTGCCATTCTGTGTCACTTTAAAGGTGCCACTCCATGATGCATGGGCAGTTTCCTTTGTGATTGCTTTGACTCTTTCTTTTGTGAATAGCTCTAGCTATTTCACTGCTCGACTTTCCAGATAGAACACTTTTTTTTTTATTTCAATAATTTTTATTGGTTTTGTAGGTACAAAAGCAATGTACATTCCAGTAAAAAAGAGGGAACGTTTGGTACACAAAAGTCAAAGAAACATAACAAAATGGCCAACATGGACCAGTAATCAGTAAAATAATATGTGACATGTCATAGGATACCTTAAGAGTTATACAATAGTATTGGTAAAGGAGTGTTTGATCAGCAAACCAAGTATATCCTTTCATGTTTCTAGATCAGAATGATAAGCTTGTTGGTAAATCAAGGTGAGTCTGGGAATGTTATTAATAGGCTATTGGCTAAACTTCGAGAGGCGGATGGGAGAAAGTACCCCCAACCACCCCTAAAGGGATCATGCTGTGGGTGAGGGACCTCTCTCTCCCCCGGCCACCAGACTTAAGTCTCCACTAAGAAGCGTGAAGTGCGAGCAGTTATTAATTGGATATACTATTATCTTAAAACTGGTAAAGTAATCATTCATGTGTCTAGTACCAACACTAGGATGTAGAGAACAGGGTGGGGGAAAGCTCGAGTAACTTGGAGAATAGGAACTCCGAAGAGGCCTAGCTCCAGTGTTGCTGTTCCTTGCACCGCTGATGCATAATAGATAAATCAGGATCGACTAAGTCTTAGATATCTTGCCATGAATCAGTGAGAAGAAAGGTTGGGAGATGAAGGATAGAAGAGAAGGAGTAAAGAAGAGAGAAAGGAATAATTGGGAAATGGGGAGGTTAAATAGGGTCATCCAGAGCTCTATTCAAGCGGAGGAATATACGCCTGGACATAAGGGGATATGGCAGTATTTGGCCCAGGGATCCCAGGTAAATTCAAATATCCGGGATTTATCTTGTATAATGCTAACTATCTTATCCTGTGCCATGATCCAGGATATTTTATGCTTCACTGCTGTGAAAGGAACCGCAGTTTTTTTCCAACGGGTAGCTATTGTAATTTTGGTGCCCAGTATGATAAAGAAAATTAGTTTTTGTGTATTTTTATTTACCTTACTCGCTTTAAGGTTGAGGAGTGCTAGGTGTTTGGGGGACCTGAACAGTCATCACTCTGCGTATCAGAGAGAATACTTTGTTCCATAGGCCCCTTATATGTGGGTATGACCACCATATGTGATACACTGTTCCTATATGATTGCAATTTCGGAAGCACAGCAGGGAAGCATCTGGGTAAATCTTAGCAAGAAGGGAGGGAACCCTGTACCAATGGGTTATTACCTTAAGGCTAGCTTCAGTTAGAGAGATATTTAATATACCCTTGAAGGAGCGTTGAAAGCAGGAAAACCATTTGTCCTGATCCCAGGATATAGCATAGGGAGGTTTAGACGCGACTGAGGCTAGGGAGGGAGGAATAAATGATGGAGATTCCACCCCTCTGATCCCTGATGTCCGAACACCATGATTCGTAGGTCGTGACCCTAGGAGGTTCTGGTTTATTAGGCCAGATGGAATGGAGGACGTGTAGTAGTTGTGTGTATCTGAATCATTTAGTGGGTGGCATCTCAAGTTTACTGGTGCAGAATGCAATAGTTAAGGGGCCTGTGGGTGTGAAATAAGTTCCAATTCTAAGTAGACCTTTATTAAGCCACCAGCTAAATGCTAAAATGTTCATTCCCGGCGGAAAGTCGGATTATGAAATATACGTGTTAGGGGTCGAAGTGCTGAGATCAGAGATGTGTTTTTATGTAATTGATCGCACAGAGCCAATGAGTGGGAAAGAGTGGGAGCCAAAATGGGGGGTCTAAGCTTAGCAGGAGACCATATTAAGAAGTCAATATTGTGGAGAGGGACTGCTTGACGTTCCATGGAATCCCAATCAGGTTTTGGGCCTCGTGAATAGACAGTGGAGATCTGGGCCAACTGAGCTGCTTGGTAATACCACCAAATGTTGGGTAAGGCTAAACCCCCTTGAGATTTAAGTCTAAGTAGAATGTTTTTAGAGCATCTTCTTCCCTTTGGTCCCCATATAAATTGAAGAATTTTGTACTGCAATGTATGTAATTGTGATTTCCGGATTGGGATAGGTAAAGACCTGAATAAGTAAAGTAGGCAAGGGAGGAGGGTCATTTAGATTGCATTAATATGGCCTAGCCAGGAAAGGTTATGCTTAGCCCAGGTAGTATGGTCTGAAGACAGTTTATGGAAGATGGCCGGGTAATTAGAAGAGTATAATGAGTCTATACTAGAGGAGAAATTGACCCCTAAATAAGGGATGGACATTGAGTGCCATGAGAATGGGAAATGGCTTTGTAGGTTACCTAGTAGGTTGGGGGGAACGGTGATGTTTAGTGATTTGGAGACATTGACGTGGAGGCCGAAGATATCGCCAAATTTTTCAAGCAGGGAGAAAATGTTGGGAGTTGAGATTAGTGGAGATGTTACAAATAATAGCAAGTCATCAGCGAACAGAGCGCATCTGTGTTCTTGTTTACCACAAAAACCCCCCTTAATGTCAGGATGGGATCTGATTGCAATGGCCAGGGTCTCTATTGCTATAGCAAAAAGGAGGGGGGAAAGTGGGCAGCCTCGCCTGGTACCCTTTTCTATAATGAGGGGTTCAGAGTAGCAGCCCTGGAGTCTAACCTGTGCACTAGGGCCAGAATACAGGGCTTGTAGTGTCCCCAGAAAGTGTGGGCCGAAGCCCCGTCTCTCCAGGACATTAAATAGGTATGGCCAGGTTACTGTGTCGAAAGCTTTTTGGAGGTAAATCGATAACAAGAATCCTTCCTGATGGGGTCCTCCGTCCAAATGGGAGTTAAGGAGGGATATGATGTCCACTGCTCTTTGTATCTGGTCAGGTCCTTGTCTCCCCGGGATAAAGCCCACTTGGTCCCTATGAATATAGAGAGCTATGCAGGATGAGAGTCTGTTAGACAAAATTTTTGTTAAGATTTTTAGGTCGTTGTTGATTAAGGAGATAGGACGATAATTAGAGACCAAGGATGTATCTTTACCAGGTTTAGGTATAACAGATATAAAAGCCAGGTTTAGGGCTTTATCCAGGGGAGAACCAGAACTGAGAGAGTTGAAGAACCTGACCATATAAGGGACTAAGTTGGTGGCAAATTTTTTGTAATAACCTACAAAATAGCCATCCGGTCCCGGGGTGAATTTTGTTTAAGCTGCTTAATCACCTCCAGGACTTCCGATTCGGAAATTGGGTCATCTAGGTGGTCAGAATGTTCCGAGGATAGTTTTGGGAGAGAAACATTGTTCAGGAATTCTGCTATGGGAGGTTGGGTACCAGAATGCGCATTTTTGTATAAAGAGATGTAGAAATCATGGAATGTTTCCATGATGCGGCGTGGGTTTTGTGTTAGCTCCCCCGTCCGAGCTCGTATTTTGGGAAAGGTGTGAGAGCGAGTCCGTGGGGATAATTTTTCTGCTAATTTGGCTCCTATTTTGTCTGCCTGGTAATAGAATTGAGCTCCTGACCATCTTAGGTGTTTCTCAGCTTCGTGTGAGTGCCAGATTTAGGATCATCCAAGTTGATTCCAGGGATTCCAGAGACTCTCTAGTGGGATTCCGTTTATGAGGCTTGCTTAAAGATTGGAATTCCCTAGTGAGGTTGCTGATATCTACTGTATGTTCTTTTTTAAGACGTGAGGTAATTTGGATAATCTTTCCTTTAATAACTGCTTTGTGGGCAGCCCACAATGTTTCTGGGGAGACTTCATCATTATTGTTTAAGTGGAAGTATTCTTGAATTTCCTGTGTAATGATTGTGCATTGGACCGGGTCGCTTAATAGCCCTTCATTAAGGCACCATATAAATTTTGTGCAGGGGTTGTGGGTATTTTGCATGTATAAGAGAACCATGGAGTGGTCTGAGATAGTGGTATCTCTGATGACTGCTCTATTAGCCGAAGGGATGTTGTGGGATTGGATAAAAATGTGATCGATTCTGGTATAGAGTTGATGGGGGGCAGAGTAGTGTGTATAGTCTTTGGATCTGGGGTTTAATTCTCTCCAGATGTCCACAAGGCCCAGGGAACACAATGCGGAGGCTATCTTAGTGCTCTGTTTTGGAGGTTTCCTTGACCGAGAGGGGCCTGACCCCGATTTGTCAAGGGAGAGATTGAAAGGCAGATTTTTGTCTCCACCTATGATTATTTTCCCCTCCAGCTGTGGGCCTAGTGTCGACATCATGGAGGAGAAAAAGGAAGCCTGGCCTTTGTTTGGGGCATAATAGGATACAAATGAGTACTGGATACCCTCAATAGTGCCTTTTACTAATAGATATCTGCCTGCTTGGTCTCTTATGACATCTGTTGGGGAAAATTTCAGGTGTTTTGAGAAGCATATGGCCACACCTTTAGTTTTATTGTCTGCTTTGGATAAAAAAAAACTGGGGATAGTTCCCGTGCAAAAAGGAGGGGTTGTTTGATGACGGGAAATGTGTTTCCTGTAATAAAAGGACTGCAATCTTTTGTGATTGATAGTGGTTAAAAAGTTTTCATCTCTTAACTGGGGAATTTATCCCTTGAACATTGTGAGTAGTGATACAAATAGGGGGAGATGTGCAGGTATCAGAATACAGGGATCAGAGGGGGAGATATACGCATCTTCCTATAGGTTCTTACTCTGACCTTCAGAAGTGGATCATATGTCATAACCTCTGGTATCTGAGAATCTTGATGATGTATCTGCAGGTGTTGTGATGAGCATCTGGATGACCCTAGGCAAAGGTGAGTAAGGAGAATAGGGGAGGTAGAGGTAGCCGAACCTGAGGAAGAGAGACATGACATGTCAAGAACACTGAACATAACTATATAACAAGCAGTAATAATGCAACTTATGTAGAGCCAAAGTTCCCTTGCGGGAGGGGGGCTTCATACCGCCCCCCGCAAGTTTTTCCCAAAAAAGAACCCCAAACAGGGGGGTTGTTGTACAGTCTCCGAGTGGGGGAAAAACACCACTCCGAGGCAGGTGGAAGCGAAGTGCGGCCGCTCCAGCCATTCCGCCAAGAAAAATACAAAAAATACAAAAAAAAAAGTGAGGTGGATGTCCGATCTTCTATAAACTGAGGTTACAGTTTCAATCCTCTAATCTATATGTGGGGGGAGGGAGAGGGAAATTACTCCTAAAGTGATCTAGCGGGCATTTAAACAGACTCCAGTCAGACTGTAGAGAGTCTTGTTGTCTTCTCTGATAAGGATGAAATTGCTAGTTCCCTTCCATATATGTTGGGTATAAGTATAGCCATTCAGGACCTGATAACCCAGGTAGAAAGGGATTGACAGGAAGTCCAGAGCAGAATATTAGGGATGTGAGGAAGAATGTCATTCTTGCATCATAGGACGTGGGTCAGATCATAATCCTGCAAGGTGGGTAAGGGTGGGTCAATGACCCAAGACATGTCGGTGAGGTCTCAGAAGAGAGAAAGGGTTGATTGTAGAATTCTCGTTAGGGTGGGCGACCATCTTTAGATCTCTTGGCTTGTTGCTTGTACCACAAGGGTTTAATGGGGCTTGTGGGAGGAGGTCTTTTCGCAGAGATTGGGGTCCTGGAATCCAGAGCTGGAGAAGGAGAATGGGATATGAGGCCCAGTTGAAGCAGCAGACGTTCTCCATCTACGAAGTTTGTGAAGCTGTAAGATTTGTTTAAGTAGGCAAAGTTTAGGCGAAAGGGAAATGACCATCTATAAGTGATCGATTTTTGCGACAGGATTTGCAAGAGTGGTTTTAAGGATCTCCGTTTTTGTATTGTGTAAGGAGAGAGGTCAGCAAATATTTGAATGGGATGTCCTTGTATGGAAAGGTTTTCTATTTCCCTGGCTTTATGTATGACCTCCTCTTTAACTCTGAAAAAATGGGGTTTCACCACTATGTCTCTGGGTAGACCATCTTGGCGAGGTGGTTGGAGGGCCCTGTGAGCACGGTCCAAATCCAGCCGGTATTCTGGTATGTCAGGGATCAGATTTTTGATGAATGAGTGAACAGTTTTGTTGGTTTCCTTAAACGACTCAGGGAAGCCTCTCAGTCTGAAATTATATCTGTGCAATCTATTTTAGAGTTTTGAGAATGCTATGTCTAGCTGTTCATGTAGTTCTTGGATCCTGTCAGTATTCTGATTGGCAATGGCGACGGTTTGATCGGTCTTAGCTTCGATCGCCTCAATTCTGGCTCCCAGGTGATGCAGGTCCGCCTGTATTGTAGATGTGATTTGTGAGGCAGTGTGGGCCAGACCTCTGGAGAGCATTGTTGAGAATGTCTCCATTAAAGATGAAAAGTCTGTGGGGATAGAGATGGGGGATCCGGCATGAGCTCCTGGATGGTCTGGGGTGTTAATGAAATCATCCATTGGGGTAAGGGGGGGGCCATCCAAAGTCCTGCCAATCAGAGATCCAGTGGTTGTGGGGGATAATAACATATCTTGCAGGTTACTCACTGTTGGGAGAAGCGACCCCTCTGTGTGTGAGTCTTGGGTTGGTGGATCTGCAGTGGATTCCGCCAGATTCTGGGCTGAGCCTCGTGCAGGATTAGCGACCGCCATCTTGGCAGGGGCCGTGATCTGAGGTCCTGGATTAAGATGCCAGGATAAATCCCGTCTAGCTGTGCGCCCGATCATGCAGGGGGGTCCCTCGGGTCTTTGGCGAGAGGGATGGGGTGCCCGATCGGCGAAATCCTCCTCTTCTGGTAGCTGTGGCAGAAAGTGCAGGCTGAAGCAGTGCAGAGCTCTCAGAACATGCGACCGTTCATGGAGCCGTCGCGCATCCGCCTCCAAAACACTCTTTTTTAAGTGACCGGTCTTTTTACAGTGAAAACAGGCTCTGCTTTCTTTGTTGTGCTTTGTGCCTTTGTACATCTTAATGCCGTGTACACACAAGCGGACTTTTCGTCGAACTCAACTCCGAAGGACTTTTTGATAGAGTTCCGACAGAGTTCTGCAGAAACGGACTTGCCTACACATGATCACACCAAAGTCCGACCGTCTAGAACGCGGTGACGTACACCAGGTCCGATGAGTCTATATAACGGAAGTTCAATTGCAAGTGCGCCACCCTTTGGGCTCCTTCTGCTAATCTCGTGTTAGTAAAAGTTTGGTGAGAGACGATTCGCACTTTTCAGACTCGTGTTTTTTCAGATCGTTTAATTGTTGTTCAGTATGTGCTTGTGGGGTTTGTATCTGCTTTTCAGTGCGTGTAGTCAGTTCGCATTGGTTTATTCAGTGCGTTCTTGTCCGCTCGTTGCCGATTTTCAGCTCGCTCTTCACAGGCTTTGTTGTTCTTCAGTGCGTTCTGTTTAAGTTCGTTCTGACCAGCCAACCGTTTTGAAGCCATGTTGCATGTACGCACTCGTCGTAGAGTTCGTGCTTTGCTTGGGCTTGGTGTTGTAGTTAATTCTTTGACCCAAGCCCAGTCCATGAACAGGGTGGGGAGGCGTTCATGGACCAAAAATTGGTTGCTCCAGCCTGACCAATTCTCTCACATGCCTTTGCTTTGTGAGATCCGTGAAAATAATCCTGACGATTTCAGGAACTTTCTCAGGATGACGCACCCCATTTTTCACCGTTTGTTGGCTTTGTTGACCCCTTATATCAGCAGGCAGGATACCTCCATGAGGCAAGCCATCACTCCGGAGCAGAGGCTAGAAGCCTGCAGGACCTCAAGTTCTCAACAGGCATCTGCCCCAGACTCTGGGGATCATTATCCCAGAGACCTGTTCTGCTATAATTCAGGTCCTGCAGAAGAATTATATTAAGGTAAGATTTATCCTTTAACATCACATTTTATTGTATTTAATGTTTGCTAATGTATTGTATTTCTTTCCTCAATCCCTAATTACCATGGTTGCAATATGCTGTGAATGTCCGCTTTGTCCTCATGCATGCTGTAATCTTTTAATGCTCCTCTTTTGTACTTCATGCATATTTGCCTTCACTAACCTCCCCAGCATGCTATGCTGGGCCCATATCCACCTAGTCTAGTCGCTTAACAATGCATTGTAGTGCTTTACCCTAAAGACCCCCTTAAAATGTTTCCAAATGGTCTGTGTGTCCTTAAATTAAGTTATAAGCCCCCCTTAAAATGTGTCCAAATGGTATGTGTGTCCTTAAATTAATTTATAACCCCCCCTAAATGTTATCAATGGGCCATCAGAGGGGGTGAGGAATCTGATAAATGGGTCTTATATTTTATTCTTTAAATAATAATTAAAATAAATGTTTTACTGATGTTGGGCAAGAATGTTTTTTGTGTAATCTGCTTGTAATGTTATGTACAAAAGTACTTATATTTTTTTTTCTTGTTTCACCCCCCCTAGTTTCCTTCAACACCACAGGAATGGCAGACTGTGGCATTCCGTTTTGCCACCCGTTGGGATTTTCCCAACTGTGGAGGGGCTATAGATGGAAAGCACGTCCACATCGTGCAACCACCCCATTCGGGGGTCATACTATTTTAATTATAAGGGGTTTCATAGTATTGTGTTAATGGCGGTGGTGTCGGCACAATATGAATTTCTGTATGTGGACGTGGGGAAGAATGGCCGGATGTTGGATGGAGGAGACTTCGCCCAGATGGAGTTCTACCAGCGTCTTCAGAGTGGTGGCCTGGGATTGCCACCTGATGCGGATAACGTGGAAGGACTCCCCTTTGTCTTCATTGCAGATGAAGCCTTTGGTCTGGGCAAGCACCTGATGAGGCCATTCCCCCAAAGGACCCTCACCCCGGAGAGGAGGGTTTTGAACTACCAGCTGCCCAGAGCAAGAAGTCGTAGAGAATGCCTTCGGGATAATGGCCAGCCGGTTCCGCCTGTTTCTGACAGCAATCCATATAGCGGAATACAAACTTAATCATATTGTCCTAGCATGATGCATCCTGCACAATTTTTAAAGAAAAAATGCAAGAAATTTTATTGCATCAGTTGGGCTTGAGGTCGGACTTGCAGACAATCCTCTGACGGGCCTGGATACTGGCGGTACTGGCTTGGCCCCCCAAAGTGCCCGTGAAGTTAGGGAGAAATATGTTAATTATTTTATGGGTAGGGGGGCCATTGCAATGCCAGACAATGTCTGATTTTTATTAATAAAAAAAATAATGATCAGATGAAATCTCAAAATGTATTTATTGCTTGCTTTTCTTTTTGGCTGTCTCCTAGGTTCTCCTAGTGCACTTGTAGTACCAAGTGGATTTTTCTTTAGTAAATAAGCCCCATTGGCACTGTAAACATAAAATGACTTACAAAACTGGTATTGAGCATTGAAAGAAGAAGCCACACATTGTTGATTAGCAAACTTTTTAATCTGTGCACATTCACATGTGCGTTTATAATTTTTTTTAAAATATATATTTCTTTTTTTAACAATATCATTTTTTTTTTAAACCATTAAAAAAAAACCCTTTTATTTATTTTTTTACAAACAGGCATGTTTTAAAACATAACATACACACAACTTTGGAACTTGCAAAGTTAAACATCTTGAAAATGAAGGCAATATTAGACAGTATAATGTCAAAAATGTCTTGATATTGCCCTAAATCAGATGGGCTGATGTCACCCCTGTAAAAGCCAAATTTTGAAGATGCACATAAATTGGGATTCCAAATGGGTAATGTCAACATGTGATGTCTCCCATCATGGGGGATCAATGGATCCCCCATGATGGGAGATAGCACCTACTAACGTTAAGAGGAAGGGGTTGCACCCACAAAACGCGTACATTGAGATCCCCTGATGGCAGATAGCATATGTTGACACGCCATGTGCATCTTCAAAATTTGACTTTTAAAATTTAAAAAACGTAAAATTCCAGAATGTGGGCATCTAAAAAGTAAATGAAGAACATGATTGATTTCATTTTAGGGAAAAAGGGATTAAATTCTCCCCAAAACATTGATCATGTTCTTCATTTCCTGCTGCATGATGTCCAGCTGATTGCGCATGATGTCCAGGCTATTTCGCATGGCATCAATCTCCCCAGGCCATGATCTGGCCAATCAGTCTTTGGGCGCTGTCAGTGAAAAATGGTTCTGCCGCTTCCCCTTTCACAACCACAACATCACCTAAAATTGATGAAAAAACATGTATTTAGAAATATGCAGGCATAGATAGATTACCTGAAGCTGGGGTGTCAGACACTCACCTGGTGGGGTGCCCATGTCACCCACTTCCTCCACCTCTCCTTCATCCACATCCTCGGCCGCTGGGGCTTACTTGCCATTCAGGCTGTCGAGGTTGGGGGTCCCTGTTGTCTGAGTCTTTTCTCCCCTATGAGAATGAAACCAAAGGTATACTTAGCACACAGATATTTGAGTTCAGAAAGAGGAATATGAAACATTGCTTTGAAGTGGTGTACAATTGTCCTTTTGGGAAGACATGGATTAAATTCTCCTTTTTAACAAAGCTGGAATACTTACCTTTTTTGGCCAAGTTTCACAGATGGAGACACCCCAAGTATCCACTGGAGCACCTGTGTGGGTTACCTGGGCCTTCCACCCTGGAAGAAGCGGATGCGCCCAGCTGGAGCCAGGTATATTATTTTTAGACATATTTAGTGTCCTGATATTAATGAAGTTAATTAGATGTTATAATTGATTACCTATTAAGGAACTTATCCAAAAAATTATGTATACATATCAATTAACAGTAGTGGCCAAAAATGTTTGTCACCAGCTTGAAAAAATGCTGTGGTCAGAATGATACTCTTTTATATGTACTAACATTGAATTTGCAAGTCATGAGCTGAAAATTGTGTGTGATTGATGAACCAAAAACTAAAACTATGTCCCTTTTTTATACACAGGATGAGCTCAGCCAGGACGAGGGTCTGGAAAGTGGCAGGCAGGAGGAGGCCAGGCCCAGTGACAGCCAGGTGGTGGGCGGGCCCAGTGTCAGCCAGGAGGTGGCCGGGCCCAGTAGGAGCTTCACCCAATCGCAGGTGCCTCCCCTCCGCCTTCATACAAAAAGGCCCAGGAAGGGGACGGTGACAGAGGAGGCATCGCTGCGCTTCATTAGAGAAGCTACAAATGTCCTCAGGAGCCCCCCTGAAGCTGAAGAGGCCTATGGCTGCTATATAGCCAGCAGGTTGCTTAAATTGAAGAAGGGCCAACACCTCCTCTGTGAAATAATTATTTGTGATGCCCTTCACAAGGGGCTGAGGGGCGAGTTAACTGCCAACAGCCAAATATATGAGCAAGCCCCTCCTTCTCCTCCTCCTCCTGCCACAAGTCCACCACCAGAGCCACAGCCTCCAAGGAAGGCTGCAGGGAAGGCTGCAGGGCAGCGTGGAGGGAAGGCTGCAACAAAGAGAAGAAAGTGATGACCTGGGTTCAGTCTGGTCTGACAGAAGATGCAGGCTGGTGTAGTACCACAGCCTGGGGACATATATGTCATCTGCTGCTGGTCTTGATCTCTGGGATTCCTGGACCAGATTGTGCTCCCTATTATATGGACTCCTCAAGATCCCAATTTTCTTTTCCACGGACTTGATGTGTACCCTGAGGCCAAAAGGCTTCACAAATTCCAAAAGTTTTGTCAGCATTGCCTTCATCTTTATTTTGTTAACCAGAATAAATGAATATTTTATTTTCTGAAAATACTTGCCTATGTGTTTTTATTCAAATCCATTTTTAAGAGACATTGTCAAATTAACAAGGGACACCAACCTCCTTGACACACACAAAAAAAAAAAATATGGAGATCACTAGAAAATAATTTTTAATTAATCATAAAAAAAGATCTTGATGAAATCAAAAATAATAAAAGATGACTCCAAAAATAAATGTGTAAACATTATTATGGAGATCGGGCTTTTAAAAAATACAATATCATACATGAGAACAAGAGAAATAATCCCGAAATCTGTTTGTGAGAACTCTGTGTGAATATGAGCAGCAAAACAACTTGGTTCTTCTAGCATTATAAAGAAGACAGTAATGCGCTGCATTAAATGATCACAGAATTTGCAGCGTGAGGAATGTGCTAGCTCCAATACAAACACTAGTTTTACCAGACTGATCACTTCCGTCTCGTACTTGCTTCAGAGAATGCGTAATTTTTTTGTTCGTCGGACCAGCATACAGATGAGTTCCAGCGGGAAGATTGAAACATGTTCTATTTCTAAAGTCCATCTGATTTTTTGACAGCAAAGGTCCGATGAGGCCCACACACGATTGAATTGTCCGATGGATTCGTTCCTTTGGACCTTTGCTGTCAAAAAGTCCGGTCGTGTGTACACGGCTTAAGAGCTTTGTCATCTTGGTGTGTATTTTCTTTCCTTCTGTCATATTCATCCATTAATTTCCCTTGACATATGCTAGCGTAAGCTCCTGCTCCGGTCTGGTTTCTAAAGTGTTAATAAGAGCAGTATATGTCTTTGGAAAGCTGCAGAGAAGCAGGGCAACTATATGGTTATCTTTGATGTCCTCTCCGATGGCACAGCTGCCCTATGATCTTTAGCATAGCTTTCACGTGGTTGTAAATTTACTGGCCTTCTTCTAGTCTCATCTTATACAGCTTTCTTGGTAAAACTAGCTTGCTGTTTAGACTTGAATGCTCATGCAGTTTTTGTAATGACATCCACATACCTTTGGCGTTTTCTCTGTTCTTATGTGGATAAGCTGGTCATCTTCTACTAGCAAGCTTATAAACGTGTTTGCCTGCCTATTTTTCCTGTCCCAGTCCTCCGTCTCTCCATCTGTTGGTCTGTCGGTATTCACCATTGCCACAAGTCATCCTTGCTTAGAAACATTTCTAGTTTAAACTTCCATAGCTAGTAATTGGCATTGTTCAGCTTTGCAATTGCAAATTTCACATCTGAACCACTTGCCATGTTTCATCCGCTTGTATTCACTGACTTGCTATACTCACTGAGCATCCTTTCCAGTGCCTGGGACCCATAACCTATTAGCTGAGTATTGAAATCATGCTTTGGAAACTTCTTGGATACAGCAAACGGCTTTACTTTTATGGAGAAATATATTACATGCCTTTTATCATCATGGAGACAGACAGGAAGAGAGCACAAATGAGTGCATTGAGCATAGATAGACAATACATCCTGTTAAAACATAGAATACAAGAACTATACACTATAATACCGCAGCACCACCTGCTGTATAGATTGGTACAATGCATACAGTATTGTCAATAGGGATGAGCTTTATGTTCGGGTTGACCATGAGTTCAACTCGAACATTGGCTGTTCGCCAGTTCGTCAAACCGAACATTATGGGGCTTTCGTGCCAAATTCGAGCGCCCCATAATGCACTGCGGGAGCACAGTGCATTGCTGTATGATGATTGGCCAAAAGCGTGCACCATGACCTGCATGCTTTGGCCAATCCTAGCACCCTCAGCTAAGAGAGCCATAATTGGCCAAAGGCAGGGTGCCTTTGGCCAATCATGGCTCAGGGGGACTAAGTCCACGCCCCACATTATATAAGGCTGCCTGCACGTCAGCCCTGTGTAGTGTGGTGTTGGCATGAGTATCATTTAGATTGAGCAGGCAGGCAGGTTATTCAGTTAGCTGCAGTGTATTTAAAAGATATACAGACAGTCTCATATTCATATATATATATTAAGGAAAATTGTTGTCCATACTTACCGTAATTTTCCTTTCCTGGATCCGCCCCATGTCAGCCTACTATGGGTCAGCTCCGCCCTCTCTGACCCCTCCAGGACCACCTCTTTTCTAGGCCATAAATGGCGGCTGGCTGCCCACACCAGTGTTAAAAAAAAAACCCGTGCCTCGCGACGGAAAAACTGGGTGGGAATCCTCTGGCTGACATGGGGAGGATCCAGGAAAGGAAAATTATGGTAAGTATAGACAACAATTTTCCTTATTCCTGGACCTCCCCATGTCAGCCTACTATGGGATGTACCAAGCAATATTAAGAAGGGAGGGAAGACAAAAAATAAGCCAAACCCTCAATGCAATGCTACTCAAAATTTTTAATGGGCAACAGCTGCCGTAATACTGTAGAGCCAAATGTTTCCTCAGGCGGACAAGCCATATTAAGCTTGTAATGCCTAATAAAAAAGGAGTTGGGCAAGCTCCAGCTTGCTGCTCCGCAAACTACCTCAGGGGCGACGTTTGCGTATGCCCAGGATGCTGCCATACCCTTTGTCGAATGTGCTTTGATCTCTGAAGGAGAAAGAAGGCCCAGCATTTTGTATGCAATATGCATGGTCTTGACAAACCAGGAAGACCCAACTCTGGATGTTGCTGGCATACCCTTTTTAGGCCCCATTGGTAAAACCTACAGCTGATCTTGTTTGCCAAAGCTTTTAGTCCATTTCAGGTAGGTTAAAACCACAGAGACCAGGTCTAACCTACTCCACTCATCAGCTGTATCCGCCGGAAAGGCTGGGAGAAAGACCTCCCAGTTCATACGAAATTATGTGACCACCTTAGGTAGAAAGCTCAGTATCGGCCTAAGAAATACCTTTAGATGAGAAGGCACACAACTCGGAGTCTCTTCTGGCCGAGGCTACGGCTAGTAAAAAACTAAACTGTTAAAAGAAATAATGAACAAGAGAAAGCTTGATCAAACAGAGGAACCAGCAATGTTTCCAAGACTAGTGTTAAGTCCTCTTTTGGAAAAAACGATTTCAATTGAGGTCTAATTTCTATGGCTGCACCTAAAAAAATCAGATCCCCAACGGATGTAGAGCATATCTTGTACACGACATAGCCGACAAGGCAGGGATTTGACCCTTCGGGAATTATAAGCTAACCCTTGGAGACTACTCTGCAGAAACTCCAAAATGTTAGATACTGAAGGAGATACAAGGTCCCGACCACTTTCCATAGTATTCCAGATTCAAGGATAGGTTACATTCGTTCTGCAGATCCTGTAATAATGTCATCAACTTTATCATCCTGCAGTTCGGGTGTAAGGCCCCACTCTGCAGAAGGAGATTTTGACAAGGAGGCAGAGGGATTGCTGAACCCAACTTTATCCTCCAAGCCAGAGGGAACCATCGCCCCCCGAGCCAGTAAGGTAGGACTACTACTGCTGTGACCCTTTTTTTCTGAATCTTCAGCAGGATTTTGAGAGCCAATGAAAGCGGCGGGAACACATACACCAAGGGGAAGTTCCAAGACCTGGACAGAGCACCCTGACCCAATGCCTGTGGATGCTAGGTCCAGGTGAAGAAGCAAAGCAGTTGACAATTCTCCAATGCCATAAGATCTATCAAAGGCGTCCCCCAGATCCTGAGATCTTGCGTAGGTACTTGGGGTTGAGGCCCCATTTGTTGTGATCCCCAAAGCCTCGACTCAAGCTATCTGCTAAAACATTGCCAGGCCTTGGGAGTTAAGATGCTGTAAGAGAGCCGAGATTCTTCTCTGTGCAGAGGAAGCCCCACAAAGGTACCAATGGCCTTGAACCTGCTGTCCCAGGCAGTGTGCCCTGCAGCCTGCCAGACTGGCATTGGTCTACACCACTATTGGTTCTGAGGCCTTCAACGGAACTCCGCTGGAAAGATTGCGAGCTACTGACCACCAACCAGGGACCAGATAATCGGAATTGGCAGATGATTACACTGAAGAAGAAAGTTGCATTGAAACCTCCTTCTGCGCCACCTGACCCACGGGACTACTGGACCCGTGGATGATAAAACCCCCAAATACTGCATGGATTCCTTTAGCATCATAGAAGGCCTGGCCATCACTGCTTTGTCTGAGACTGGATCCCCTGGACCTTCCTCTGAGGAAGAGAAACACGGCCCCGATCCGTGTTGAATTGTACTCCCAAATACTCCAACATTTGGGTCAGATGCATCTGGCTCTTCTGAAAGTTTATCAACCAACCGAAACGAGTTAATGTTTTGCAGGTGAATTCATATGAACTAGAAGGAGCTCATTTGACAGACCCAGAAGTAGCATGTCATCTAGATAATGAAATATTTGCACTCCCTTGACCCTGAGAGTCGCAACGACAGCAGACAGTAGCTTTAAAAAATGTTCTCGGAGTCGTGCAGAAACCGAATGGGAGAGATGAAAAATGAAAATGAAAGCCTATCACGGAAGGCCTGAGAAAGCGATGGTGAGATGCATCTATAGAGATATGAAAATATGCATCCGCCAGATCAATGGAAACCATCCAGTCTCCTGACTCCACAACCTAAACGATTGTTTCCAATGACTCCATTTTGAATGGTGGAACCTTTATGTAAGAATTCAGGACTGGTTAAAAAGCTATATCGGGGGGGTGGCTTAGCAATGGCCGAGTGAGGAGGTGTTTTTTGAGAGCTTCTGGTTTACCTTTCTCCCAACCGCTCAGCATACGGTTTATCCACGTGAAAGTGAGGTATGCTAACCTCTAAGAGGTACAGAACAAGAGCATCGGTCAGGGGGAGCCAGCCACCATCTTCACAGAACGATATTCGGAGATATTTCCGCAACTCACAGCAGGGATCACCGGGCGCCATTGCAACAGCGCCGCGTGTCCCGCACCGGGTAGAGGCCGACACACTGGATTTACCTGCCTCCCCGGCCCTGTCCACCGCTTCAGATGACTTCTCAGCATCACCGGCTATCTTCCAGTCCGAGATGGCGAGCTCCTACCAGAATCAGAGCGGACTGCCAGACGACCTCTGCGCCATCTTACAGGCCCTTCCCACGAAGGCGGACATCGAGGTGCTCCCATCCAAAATGGACATTGAAACCCTCATACTCCGGGTGGATGAAGCACACACCAGAGACATCCAAGAGGTCAGGGCCAAGCTGCAGACGATCTCAGATCGGATGGGAGTAATAGAGGCCTCAATTTCCTCTCTTACACAGAGAGTCACAGAGCTGGAGCATTCTCGGGACTCCCAGGTGGCCACGGCGGTGGAGCTGCAGCTCCATTTGGAGGACTTGGAGGACCGCAGTCGCCGCAATAATTTGCGGCTGCAGGGCCTCCCTGAAGCAACAGGCGCGGAAGATCTGGAGGAGAAGGGGGTGGCGATCTTCCAGAAGGTCCTGGATGCGCCCCCGCCTTCAATAGAGCTAGATCGGGTTCATAGAACTCTGGGGCCTCGATCATCAGACCCTGATAGACCCCGTGATGTGTTATGCAGAATCCACCGCTACACCCAAAAGCAGTTGATACTCCGAAAGGCATGGGATCATGGAGAGGTTGAATTTGACGGTGCTGCCATCAAGATACTACTGGATTTATCCAGGGCCACTCTACAGAGAAGAGCGATGCTGAGGCCCATTCTGGAGTTATCCAGGAGACAAGGATGCACATATCGATGGGGGTATCCTTTGGCGGTTACCTTCAGAAATGGGAATGCCTCCTTTACCCTACGTACACAGGCAGAGCTACCAACCTTTTTTACATTTATTGGTGTGGAACCGATCCCGGTCCCAAACTGGCTCGTGCTGGTCCCGCGTCCAACGGGCCGCTTAGGTCCCTCTACTCAGCGGTCTTACCAACCCCCCCACCAGCAGCGCTCAAGAAGGAGACAACGGGCCCCCTCAGCTGAGGGGCACGTGAGTCATGACTTTTCTATTCTTTAGCAAACCTGGTTGTAGCCTGATCGAGTTTAACTCAAGTTGCCTCCGAGATTACTGCTGTCTGTCTGCTCCTTTTTGCCGCTCTGGGGACATATCACATGTGACTTTCACCTCCTAAATAAGAAACGGGGTTTAGCCCAGAGAATAGGACTTATCACTCCACCTAAATACAGCTTCTCATCTCCATCGATTACCAGTATCAAGAAGATGGAACGTGGCACACGGCCGGGAAAAAGTCCAGGGGACACCTACACTTCGTTTTCTAGGTATGTGAACCCGCCACAGAACTTCTAGTACTGAGATGACTCATACTAAAGACCATCATGGTCACAGATACCCAAACCCAGAGACACCTGTACTGTTCCTTTACGTGAGAAAAGAGGGTGATTTCGCCTGGTTTCTCCCACACTCCCGGAGACACTGATTGTCACTACATGTCAATACTTGCAAGAAATGGTATCTCACTAAAAGGGAATAGAGTTAAGATGAGATGGGGCAAGCGCTCCAAATTGATTGCTGTCTATTGATTTGGGTGGCATTGTCACACGATCTTTTTTTTCTGCCATGGTTCGAAATGTCTCGCTAGCGGTTCCCGGACTCTCCCCTCCCTGCCCCCGGTTTTTCAGATCACCTTAGAAGGTCGAGTGGATACAAATTGTTCCCGGGATCTTGTTAACCTCTATAGACCCAATATTAAAAGGAGACTTTTGGAGATATACCCTTCCCCCCCCTTCTTTTCAAGCTATGTGTCCTGCGAAGCGATGCTCTGACCTGGGAGATGTGGAGGGGATGAGCCACATCATACTGACAGACAGGTGGGGAATATGTGCTCTCATTTGGAGTATCCGGTATAATGAGGTGGAGGGGGGTCGGGGTTTGAACCTGGGGTAAATGAGGGAAGCTATAGCCAGAAATCTGGACAATTAATATCTACATATGCTCATAGACCCTTAGGAGTCGGGGGTTGCCTTGTTCCCCTCCGGGTTTGGGGTTTGACGGTAGCTCAGCATTAGGGAAAAGTGGGAGGAAGGCTAACATGAGTTCAGTTGTTATCATGATCAGGCTTGGGGATTGATTGGTATGCATATTTTATAAGTTTTTTTTTTTTTTTAAGCCTCTGAAAGAAGTTTACTTGTTTTCTCACTAAACATATCCCTTTCAAATGTGAGTTCTAACCATTTAAATTTTTGTTAAGTTATATCTCATTGCGGAATGGGAATGGGGAAGCCTGGGGCCTCGTCACTGGCTGTTCCTTTCCACGTCCCCACATAGGCCTGCGCTCGATTACTAGTCTCCTACTAGTGAGCGTTCTAGCACTCCAGTGCTACATACTTAGACTACTTCTCTTATCTCTCTTATTTCTCCTCTTTTCTCCTTTGTCTTCTAATTCCTTCCCCTTTCCTCCTTTCTCCCCTCTTTTCTTTTTCTCTCACTTCTAACCCTACCCTTCCTCTATAGTTTACCCTTACTCCAAGTACCTTACTCACGCCGAGGGGCCATGGAGGCAGTGACTGTGTTGTCCTTAAATGTGAAAGGCCTAAATGTGCCGGAAAAACGGCGTATGTTGCTGAATGATCTCCAGCGCCACAAGGCCAATTTGGCATTCATACAGGAGACTTACTTTAAAGAAGGTAATCTACCAATACTGAGGAGCAGATACTACCCAACGGTGTACCACTCTATGTATGGGGCTGTTAAGTCTCGGGGTGTGTCCATACTGATTTCATGTTCTGTTCCTTGGAAGTGCACAGAGGTGAAAACTGACCCAAAGGGCAGATACTTGTTCCTCAGAGGAGACATCGGGGGTATAGAAGTGACGTTGGCGAACATTTACGCACCCAACAGCCAACAAGATCATTTTATTTCTAAGACATTAGATACTCTGGAGGGGTTTACTAGATGCCAGTTGATCCTTGGGGGGGATTTTAATGTTCCACTGGTTCCCGGTGAAGACACTTCCTCCGGGTACTCATCGGTTACACCGGCAGTGAGGAAACGTATAGCTCGCTCTCTACATAAAACACAACTGATTGACGTGTGGAGACTTCTCCATCCGTCGGAACGGGACTACACCTTTTACTCTAACCCACATAAACACTACTCTAGGATTGATTACTTCCTAGTCCCTCATGCCAAACTGCATGCCATTCGCAGTTCCTTGATTGGTTCCATTACATGGTCAGACCACGCCCCTGTTCTAATGACGTATGCCCTAACTGATAGCCTCACTTTTAGAACACGGACCTGGAGACTGAATGAAAGTCTTTTACAAGATGAAGAGATCCACAAAGATGTAGTTAGGGAATTGGAATCCTACTTTCAGACTAACGACACCCCTGACAGTGACCCTGGTATTGTGTGGGAAGCCCACAAGGCTGTGTTACGAGGAATCCTAATAAAACATGGGGCACGTATTAAGAGGCAACGTTTGGCACAAATGACGTCGCTTTTAGAGGTCTTGCATAGGGCTGAGCAGGGCCGATCCCAGACAGGGTGCACGGGGTGCAGTGCACACGGGCGCCAGAGAGGTGGAGGAGCTGAAGCGCCAGAGTGCTCCCTTCTCTCTTCCTCTTGTTTGTGTCCCGCGGCGGCTCTCCTCCGGTGTTCTAAGAAGAAAAGCGCTGCTGTGTTTCCTGCTCAAGCCCCTCCCTCCTCCTGTCAGAGAAGGAGAGCAGCCAGCCGAAGATGAGATCGGAGGCAGAGCGGCTGGTCTCTGTGTGGAGAGAGATCAGCCGCGCAGTGATGTCATGCGAGGGGGGCGGGGCGGTCCGTGCCTAACACATTCTCCTCCTCTCTGTGTCTCTCACTCCTGCCTGCTGTGAACTGCTCTGCTCTCCACTGGGCAGCTGCACACTGTCCTCTCTTCTCCAGCTGCCGCCCGGGTGTTTTTATGTACCGTACCCTAATGGAGGGGGGTCTGTACTAATGGAGGAGGGGGGTCTGTCCTGGGGGGTCTGTACTAATGGAGGGGGGTCTGTCCTGGGGGGTCATTTCTAATGGAGGGTTGTCTATCCTGGGGGGTCTGTACTAATGGAGAAAGGGGTTCTAACCTAGGGGGGTCTGTACTAATGGAGGGGGGGTCTGTACTAATGGAGGGGGGTCTTTCCTGGGGGTCTGTACTAATGGAGGCGGGTGGTCTGTCCTGGGGAGATCTGTACTAATGGAGGGGGGGTCTGTCCTGGGGGGTCTGTACTAATGGGGGGGGGGCTGGCCTGGGGGGTCTGTACTAATGGAGGGGGGTCTGTCCTGGGGTGTCTGTACTAGTGGAGGGGGGTCTGTCTTGGGAGGTCTGTACTAATGGAGGGGGGGGATCTGTACTAATGGAGGGGGATCTGTCCTGGGGAGTCTGTACTAATGGAGGGGGGTCTGTCCTGGGGGTCTGTACTAAAGGGGGGGAGGTCTGTACTAATGGAGTGGGGGTCTGTCCTGGGGGGTCTGTACTAATGGAGGGGGGTCTGTCCTGGGGGGTCTGTACTAATGGGGGGAGGTCTGTCCTGGGGGGGTCTGTACTAATGGAGGGGGGTCTGTCCTGGGGGGTCTTTACTAGTGGAGGGGGTCTGTCTTGGGGGTCTGTACTAATGGAGGGGGGTCTGTCCTAGGGTCATTACTAATGGAGGGGGGGTCTGTCCTGGGGGGTCTATACTAATGGAGGGGGGGTCTGTCCTGGGGCGGTCTGTACTAATGGAGGGGGGTCTGTACTAATGGAGGGGTGGTCTGTACTAATGGAGGGGTGGCGTTTTGTCCTAGGGGGGTCTGTACTAATGTAGGGGGGTCTGTACTAATGGAAGGGGGGTCTGTCCTGGGGGGCCTGTACTAATGGGGAGTCTGTACTAATGGAGGGGGGTCTGTACTAATGAGGGGGTCTGTCCTAATGGAGGGGGGTCTGTACTAATGGGGGGTCTGTACTAATGGAGGGGTGGTTTGTCCTGTGGGGGTCTGTACTAATGGAGGGGGAGATCTGTCCTGGGGGGTCTGTACTGAGGAA
Organism: Lithobates clamitans; assembly: GCA_037952925.1. Lineage (NCBI taxonomy): Eukaryota > Metazoa > Chordata > Amphibia > Anura > Ranidae > Lithobates > Lithobates clamitans. Next base: position 4,613,262 of record JBBGZY010001215.1, read on the forward strand.
GGTCTATACTGAGGGAGGGGTTTATACTTAGTGCGGGTTCTGCACTGATGGAGGGGGGTCTATACTTAGTGGAGGGGGTCTGTACTGAGGGGCAACTATAGTTGGTGGTAGGGGGTGACCCCAACCCTAGTGACGCCAATGCAGCTGCGGGCTCTTCTTTCCCCCTCCCTCTCGCGCGCGCTGCTGTACTAGTGAGCGGTGCTTGCCAGCACAGCTGCCCACTATGTATCTTCCCCGCCTTCATATGCCCAGGGAAAAAACAGAATAGAAAAAGGAGCAGAGAAGAGGATTGTGGGACATATAGTCCCGAGGACTGGCAGCCCCACTGTAACACAGAAACTGCAGCCCACACAGCATGCTTAGCTGAATGGGAGAGAGAGAGAGACACAGGAGCCCCGGAAAGCTTTCAGGGAAGTGCACCCAGTGCTCCAGAGGGAGAGGGCAGTGCTGAGGGAACACCATTAGAGAGAGAACCCCGCTGCCCTGCGCCACCAGAGGGAAAGTCACACAGCCTAGCGCAATCCTTGGCGGAGAATGCAATGGAGTCATTGCAGGAATACAGATCTGGGTGCTAGCCAGCGGAGTCAGCACGGGCAATTCAGAGTGAGCAGACTCCTGATCAGAGGAACCGTTGCTGTATTGCTGGGTCAGGTGAGAGGGCCAATCGGCCATTATCTACTAACATCCATAGGAACTGCAGTCTCTGACCATCTATTGTACTATGTCTGCAGTCTCTGATCATCTTCTGTAGTATGTCTGCAGTCTCTGACTGTCTCCTGTAGTATTTCTGCAGTCTCTGACCATCTCTTGTATCATGTCTGCAGTCTCTGACCATCTCCTGTACTATGTCTGCAGTCTCTGACCCTCTCCTGTACTATGTCTGCAGTCTTTGACCACCTCCTGTACTATGTCTGCAGTCTCTGATCATCTCCTGTACTATGTCTGCAGTCTCTGACTGTCTCCTGTAGTATGTGTGCAGTCTCTGACTGTCTCCTGTAGTATGTCTGCAGTCTCTGACCATCTCCTGTAGCATGTCTGCAGTCTCTGACTGTCTCCTATAGTATGTTTGCAGTCTCTGACCGTCTCTTGTAGTATGTCTGCAGTCTCTGACCATCTCCTGCACCATGTCTGCAGTCTCTGACTGTCTCCTATAGTATGTCTGCAGTCTCTGACCATCTCCTGTACTATGTCTGCAGTCTCTGACCATCTCCTGTACTATGTCTGCAGTCTCTGACCATCTCCTTTACTATCTCTGTAGTCTCTGACCATCTGCTGTATTATATCTGCAGTCTCTGATCATCTCCTGTACCATGATTGCAGTCTCTGACCGTCTCTTGTATCATAACTACAGTCTCTGACCATCTCTAGTATCATGTCTGCAGTCTCTGACCATCTCCTGTACTATGTCTGCAGTCTCTGATCATCTCCTGTACTATGTCTGCAGTCTCTGATCATCTCCTGTACTATGTCTGCAGTCTCTGACCATCTCCTGTACCATGATTGCAGTCTCTGACCATCTCCTGTAATATGTCTGGGGGCTCTTTCTAACAGACTCTCTAACAGAAGCCATCTCTGTGTGCATCAGTGAGACTCCCCTCCAGGTCTCATTAGTGTACGCTCTTCCTGTATTTTTTTTATTGTTAAAAGATCATGGGAGGATCCCAGGATAACAAAGACTTCTTCGGAGAGCATCTCTGTGTTTGAGTCATTGTCATAGAAACATTTGTAAAGGGGAGGAGTTGGTAAGATGAGCACGCCCATGTGGGGGTGCCAGAAATATTTCTGCACCCAGGCGCCGGTGACCCTAGGATCGGCCCTGGGGCTGAGGCTAGACACAAACATGCTCAGACTCATGCAGGGGCGGCGGAACTCCTGCTTCTGTGTGCTAAAATTACAGACATAATGCAATATTGTGCCAAAGCTGCGATACAGGTCTGTCGGCGTGTGGCATATGAATCGGGGAATAAGTGTGGTAGAATCCTAGCCAACTCCCTGAAGGAACAGGTTCTAGCGAGTTACATCCCGCACATTAGGACGTCTTCAGGCCAGAAAATTACACTCCCCAAAAGCATTGCACGAGAATTTAAAGATTTTTATGCCTCCCTTTACAACATACAGAAACCAGCCCCCACACGATCTCAAATAGAGGACTATTTGTCCAAATCTGGACTGCCTAAATTACCCGCTGAGACCAGCGCCTTGCTGGAGGATCCTATCTCCATAGATGAAATAAAACTGGCGGTAGGTACCATTAAACTAGGAAAAGCCCCGGGCCCGGACGGGTTCACTGCCCAATATTACAAGCTCATGCTGCCATACCTTGGGGAACACCTATACAAATTTTACAACTCCTTGGGCTCGGGAGGGAAAATCCCCCATGATACTCTCTCAGCACACATTACGGTGATACCCAAAGAAGGGAAGGAAGCAACTGCATGCGGGAGTTACAGGCCTACCTCACTCCTCAATGTAGATGTAAAGATTTTCACTAAAATAATAGCCACCAGAATTCAACAATATATCCCGTCCTTAATTCACCAAGATCAAGTAGGGTTTGTCCCATCTAGAGAGGCTAGGGACAACACAACCAGAGTCCTTAACCTATTACACGTAGTCAGTCAAAGTAAGACCCTCTGTATTTTTTTAAGCACGGAGAAGGCCTTAGACAGGGTGGATTGGAAATTTATGATTTCTGTTTTGGGTCACGTAGGACTGGGCGGTAGGATGCTAAATTGGATCAATTTGGTTTGCACGGATCCTACGGCCTGAGTACGTGCTAACGGGGTCCTATCAGATCCTTTTGCGATTAAAAACGGAACCCGTCAAGGATGTCCTCTGTCCCCGCTCCTCCTCGCCCTGTCATTGGAACCCTTCCTGTGTACTGTACACTCCAACCCGGACATAACAGGGGTTGTTATGGGGGACTCACAACAGAAGATCGCTGCATATGCAGACGACATGCTGTTCTCACTTACTAAGCCATTGGTCTCTCTTCCTAATCTTCTGCAGGAGTTTCAAGCATATGGGAATATATCTAATATGAAAATCAATTTTGACAAGTCCGAAGCAATGAGTGTTGGTATGCCTTCAAATTTACTTAAAACACTTAAAGACAGTTTTAAATTCAAATGGACTGTGACGGCCCTAAAATATCTGCAAACACTTATTCCCCCCAAAATTTCCCAGATATTTACATTAAACTTTCCACCGCTAATGTTAGTGGTGCGTGCTCTGCTGGCCAAATGGCACACAGGGCTACATTCATGGTTCGGTAGATGCAATATCCTTAAGATGTGTATACTACCCAAGTTTCTGTAACTCCTACAGGCACTACCGATTCAAATCCCTTCCTCCTTTTTTGCCCAAACCAGCGTTCTATTTTCTGATTTTATCTGGGCCCATAAAAGACCCAGACTCAACAGACGTCAGATAACACTTCCCAAATCATTTGGAGGTCTGGCAGTCCCTGACCTCCGCAAATATTACTATGCAACCCATCTGACCAGACTAATTGATTGTAATCGCCATCAGTCCACTAAACAGTGGACTAGAATGGAACAAACCCAATGCACCGTCCCCTTGAACAGAACACCATGGATTCACACTGTCTTACCTAGAGCGGTCAAAAATCACCCCTAATAGGTTTGACAGTACGTACATGCTCATTTTTATTTACATGATACCGACTCTCGTCACAAAACTCCTCGCTCCGCCCGATACTAGGAACACCAGAGTTTACGCCTGGATACACAGACCCAAGTTTTCACCTCCTACGACAGTCAAACTGTTTCCAAGCCTCTCATTTTCTTATGAATAACCGATGGCCCACCACGACCAAACTCATGAGATCAGACGGACAAATCCGTCTGGATTATTGGAGAGCACTACAACTCTCTCATTTTCTCAAGTCACTTTCCCCTCCTGGTAATTACACTTCAACCCTGACCACTTATGAAACATATTGCTCGGAAGAGGGCCCAATGTCCCACGGCCTTTCTGCTACATATCAATTATTGAATACACCACTAGAGGAACCTCGCTTGCACTGTCTCGAAACAAGGGAGAAGGACTTGCATTGTACCTTCACGTCTCGTCAAAAGCAGAACATATTACAATTCACACACAAATCCTCGATATGCACAAAGATGCAAGAGACTAATTATAAAATTCTCACCAGATGGTACAACACCCCTGCAAAATTAAATATCATATTCCCATCTGCCTCAGATCGCTGCTGGAGATGCCAGAGCGAACGGGGAACTCTCCTACATGTCTTTTGGAGCTGCCCCATGTTGGGACAATTCTGGAAGACCGTTCAAAGTACGACACAGAGATTCACTGAGCGCCCTATTGCAGCAGACCCAGCCCTCTTCCTTCTACATGCCTCCAATATACCTGGTAAGGCCTACAAAAAGTCATTGATTCGCCACCTTCTTGACGCAGCCAAAGCGTGCATTCCTTTACTCTGGAAATCCACGCAATCTCCTACTGTTAGTATGTGGGTTAGGAAAGTGGAGGATATTAAAAAAAATGGAAGATCTCGTTCTCACAGCCCGGAACCAAAATGAACGGTTCTCCAAGACATGGTCTAAGTGGAATATGTTCATTTTCTCAGATGAGGGCCAAACCCTCCTGGAGAGCTCTACTCCTGTTTAACATGTATCCAATTTGCTGGAAATTGCTGTGACAACAGGCATCTATCCAGCTGCATGTGACTCTGTGATTTGTCACGTCTAGTCCCTTCTTTACTCTTTTGAGGCTGGAATGATGATTTGGAACCTCTTTGCGGGAGTTTATCTCGCATTGGGCCCTTCTCTCTGTAAAACGCAGAGGATGTGCTCTCTTTAAAAATAAATAAATAAATAAATAAATAAATAAATAAATAAATAAATACAATTAAAATAAACTTCTCCATCCAAATCTTCGGTGCTTAAGGCAGCTAGGCAGGCAGGCATAATTCCCCAGTCCTAGAAGGTACAGGATAATAAAAATACTCTGACAGACAAGTAATACAGCAGAAAGTACCTGGAAGGAAGCTTACCAGAGCAGAACAGAGAAGCAGATTGACCAGCTGGAAACTGAGATCAGCCTAGAGGACAGAATCAGCAATCAGCAGTGAGCATTCTGGTGTTTGCTAGACAACCCAAAGAGGAAGCTACCTCTGACCTCACCTGCACAACTCTGAGCTTCCTGAAAGGAGTACATGTGGAGGAGGTGAACTACAAGACCCAGCGAGCCAAACCGTGAACACACAAAAACATGGAAGGAGAGAGTGCCAGCACCTGCCTAACAAAGGTATTTACAGTCATTTATACTGCCAGTGACCTTTGCCAGTAATACACAGTCATTTATACTGTACCATACAATCCCAGCTCCATGGGAACCCACCTCCTCAGGAGATTTACAGCCTATATGGGGGGGGGGGGTCTTCTGAATCGGGAGAGGCTGAACCCGCCAGGATTAATGGATGGAAAGAGAAGAGAAAAAAATAAATAAAATAAATAAAAATAAACTTCAAAAGGTGTCCGGAGCGAGGACGAAAAAAGAACACTGGTGTGGGCAGCCAGCCGCCCTTTATGGGCTAGAAAAAAGGTGGTCCTGGAGGGGTCAGAGGGGGTTGGGCTGACCCATAATACAATAATAGGCTGACATGGGGAGGTCCAGGAAATATATATATATATATATATATATATATATATATATATATATATATATATATATATATAAGAAAAACGCATGGAACGATGCTTGATGCCAAAAAATGTCCTTTTACTGAAAGTTATTCCATTACATGTTTCAAAATACAAGCAAGCTACTGTACAGTTCCGAGCACAATCGCTCTTCGTCAGGCTTTTCAGGCTGTGTGTGAAAAAGCCAAACCACACTATGTTCTTTTATCAACACCCAGTTTAGTACACACCTGTGTTCACTTAGCTAATTATCCCATACAAAACACCTAAAGACATTCTAGTATATAACCCTACTAAATAAATCTACTACCCAAAATCAATCCTAAATTTCCCAATAAGGGATTATCTACAAGAAAGGTTCATCATTACATATCATATATCATCATCATCATATCACTTATGAACCAATTAGATTATCTCATATCCTTAACTCGGTGTTTTCAAATATTTATCATAAATATACATATATTACTATTCTTGTTCATGTCTCAAAAATTCTTCATGGATTCCAGTTGATATTCTGCTATCTAGTATTTCCAACGGGAGCTCTTGTGATCAATCTAAAGAAAATATAACATATTCAAAATATAATCATACCTTCTAATCAGTCTGGTACTATAGGTTTCTACACAAATAGAAACAAATCATAGTCCCTGTTCATACCATCCGGGTGCAGGGACTGTAATTTGTTAATCCACCAAACTTCACGTCTTTTTAGTTTCAAAATCCTATCACCCCCTCTTTTGTCATGGGGAATCTCTTCTAACACCATAAAACGTAGATCAGTGTCTTTATGACCCATTTCTGAGAAGTGACGCGCTACAGGTAAACTTGGTTGAGGATGTCTAATTGTACTACGGTGCTGTGCGATACGATCTTTAATTTTTTGGGTTGTTTCCCCCACGTAAAGGAGGTTGCAAGGGCATGTGAGAATGTAAATGACATATGATGACTGACAGGTATAAAAGCCATTAATTATTATTTTGTTGTTAGTCCTAGGATGAAAAAAATTATTCCCTTTAATAATTAGATTGCATTGAATGCAATTAAGACAAGGATAACAGCCTTTTCTTTTACTACCGAGAAAAGTCATCTTTTTTTCCTCCTGCCTCTCAGGTTTAAATTCAGATCGTACTAGAAGATCGCGCAAAGTTTTATTGCGCCGATACGCTTTCATCTGAGTTAACTGAAACTCCTCTATATGAGGATAGGATCGTTTCAATATCGTCCAATGTTTTCTTAACACATTAAAGATCCTATCGCTATAACTGTTGAATTGGAAAACAAATGGAATTCTAGGTTTATCAGGTGAATATCTCTTCTTATTGGGAATTTTAATAGGGTTCAAAATTTTATTTAATTCGTGTCGGATTACATCTTCTGGATAGCCCCGCTCCCTAAATTTGCAGCACATTTCATCTAGCCTCATCTCTTTTATTGTAGTATCACTCACAATCCGCGTCACTCTAAGAAGTTGGCTTCTAATAATAGAACTAAAGATATGGGGGGGATGGTAACTGTCATATCTCAGTAACTGGTTCCTATCTGTGGGTTTCGTGTATATGTCAGTTTCAATCCGTCCCTGCTTTATGTATGCCCGTATATCTAGAAAGGGGACCGAATCTCCGCCAATGTGAATTTTAAACTGAATATTTGGTGAAATACTATTAATCATCTCATCAAAAGTTTTGAGTGATTCAATGTTGCCCCGCCATATGACAAAAATGTCATCTATATAGCGCCACCAGGTGGCGCAATGTTCCTGAAAAATATCATTCACAAAGATGTGTTTCTGCTCAAAATCATGCATGAATGAACAAGCATATGGCGGGGCAACATTAGAACCCATGGCTACCCCCGTCAGTTGCATATAGTACCGATCCTTAAAAAGAAAATAATTGTTATACAAAATCAACTTAAACAGTTTCTCAAGAAAGATAATCTGAGCTTCTGAGTACTCATGAGAGTTCCTAATTAGGCTCAGCGCCGCTTCAATGCCAGCCACATGAGGAATTGATGTATATAGACTTGTTACGTCCCAGGTGACGAGGATATATTCATTTTGAATTTGTGGTAAGTCCCTAATTTTGGTCAGGAAGTCACCAGAGTCCTTGATGTAGGATGGAGTGGTCTTCACCAAGGGTGATAACACTTTATCCAATAGTTTGGCCATGGGTACAAAAATCGAATCCCTCCCCGATACAATCGGGCGTCCCGGTGGGGAATGTTTGTCCTTATGGATCTTGGGGAGTATATACAGGACCGGAACACGGGTATGCGCTGGTAACAAAAATTCACATAAATCACGTGAAATTAGCCCTTCTTTTAATGCTGGTTTAACAATACTCTCCAAGATCTTTCTGATACTCCATGTAGGATCTGATTGTAAAGGTTTGTATACTGTACCGTCATCCAATTGTCGCCTGATCTCATTCTCATACGCCTGGGGGTCCATAATGACTATCGAACCCCCTTTATCAGCAGGTTTGCAAATGATATCATTCCGTTTTGTTAGTTCCCGCAACGTCACTCTTTCATGAGGGGACAGATTGTTAGGTACATGATCTTTAAAGTCCACTTGTTGTAATAGACGTTTCACATCTCGGGTAACCTCCTGTACAAACATCTCAACAGGTATATAAGTGGTGGGGGGGACGGATTTAGATTTCATCACCAGTCCTAAACTTTTACTACTTAATTTCCCTTCAGGTATGTCATTAGGAACAAATGGTTTGTGGAGAAAATGGACCTTCCATCTAATGTTGCGAAATAGGCGATACAGATCTTGATCTAACTGAAATGGATCTAGGTGACTCTTAGGGCAGTAAGATAAACCACGGTTAAAAAGTCCTACCTCATCCGATGATAGGACCCGCCTGGAGATGTTATGAACTAGGTCTCCCTTGATCGGCCACGATTGCCCCGTGTGTTGCGAGATCTGTCGTGGCTTCCTTCCCTGTTGTAGCGGGACCTGGTTTGCATCCGAGTGGTGGATAATGCTCTGCGGTCTGTTTGTAAAAAATTGGATGAGGAATCGGTATCTGTATTAGCTGAAGAGTTGTCAGATATCTCTCTCCTATGGCTTCCATACTCGCTGCGACCTCGTCGATTGTACAGACGTGGCCATCGGTATACCTGGTTCCTCTCATAGTCCTCAATATCCCGATCGAATTTGTTATATTTTCTAGTCTCCAGTTCGCAACAATATTTGTTGATATTTTCATCAGCCATCTCCTTACATCTGTTAAACTCCTCTAGAGTCATTGCCGTATGCAATTCTGATTCAATCTTGGTAAGTTGTTCCGACAATGAAGCCAATTCCTTATGTATGAATGAAATGGTCAAAGTCATTAAATCAAATGAACATTTGTTGAGAATCTGCATGAATGTACTCTTAAACATTGAATCACTCAAAACTTTTGATGAGATGATTAATAGTATTTCACCAAATATTCAGTTTAAAATTCACATTGGCGGAGATTCGGTCCCCTTTCTAGATATACGGGCATACATAAAGCAGGGACGGATTGAAACTGACATATACACGAAACCCACAGATAGGAACCAGTTACTGAGATATGACAGTTACCATCCCCCCCATGTCTTTAGTTCTATTATTAGAAGCCAACTTCTTAGAGTGACGCGGATTGTGAGTGATACTACAATAAAAGAGATGAGGCTAGATGAAATGTGCTGCAAATTTAGGGAGCGGGGCTATCCAGAAGATGTAATCCGACACAAATTAAATACAATTTTGAACCCTATTAAAATTTCCAATAAGAAGAGATATTCACCTGATAAACCTAGAATTCCATTTGCTTTCCAATTCAACAGTTATAGCGATAGGCTCTTTAATGTGTTAAGAAAACATTGGACGATATTGAAACGATCCTATCCTCATATAGTGGAGTTTCAGTTAACTCCGATGAAAGCGTATCGGCGCAATAAAACTTTGCGCGATCTTCTAGTACGATCTGAATTTAAACCTGAGAGGCAGGAGGAAAAAAAGATGACTTTTCTCGGTAGTAAAAGAAAAGGCTGTTATCCTTGTCTTAATTGCATTCAATGCAATCTAATTATTAAAGGGAATAATTTTTTTCATCCTAGGACTAACAACAAAATAATAATTAATGGCTTTTATACCTGTCAGTCATCATATGTCATTTACATTCTCACATGCCCTTGCAACCTCCTTTACGTGGGGGAAACAACCCAAAAAATTAAAGATCGTATCGCACAGCACCGTAGTACAATTAGACATCCTCAACCAAGTTTACCTGTAGCGCGTCACTTCTCAGAAATGGGTCATAAAGACACCGATCTACGTTTTATGGTGTTAGAAGAGATTCCCCATGACAAAAGAGGGGGTGATAGGATTTTGAAACTAAAAAGACGTGAAGTTTGGTGGATTAACAAATTACAGTCCCTGCACCCGGATGGTATGAACAGGGACTATGATTTGTTTCTATTTGTGTAGAAACCTATAGTACCAGACTGATTAGAAGGTATGATTATATTTTGAATATGTTATATTTTCTTTAGATTGATCACAAGAGCTCCCGTTGGAAATACTAGATAGCAGAATATCAACTGGAATCCATGAAGAATTTTTGAGACATGAACAAGAATAGTAATATATGTATATTTATGATAAATATTTGAAAACACCGAGTTAAGGATATGAGATAATCTAATTGGTTCATAAGTGATATGATGATGATGATATATGATATGTAATGATGAACCTTTCTTGTAGATAATCCCTTATTGGGAAATTTAGGATTGATTTTGGGTAGTAGATTTATTTAGTAGGGTTATATACTAGAATGTCTTTAGGTGTTTTGTATGGGATAATTAGCTAAGTGAACACAGGTGTGTACTAAACTGGGTGTTGATAAAAGAACATAGTGTGGTTTGGCTTTTTCACACACAGCCTGAAAAGCCTGACGAAGAGCGATTGTGCTCGGAACTGTACAGTAGCTTGCTTGTATTTTGAAACATGTAATGGAATAACTTTCAGTAAAAGGACATTTTTTGGCATCAAGCATCGTTCCATGCGTTTTTCTTATCCTTTATGGTGGAGTTTTGGGAGTCCACCCTGACGGTGCCTTGATTGAACAAGGAGATCAAGAGAAGAGGGTAACCCACCTGATGTTTATATATATATATATATATATATATATATATATATATATATATATATATATATATATATATCCACTACATCCAGTACATGCAGGCCCTTCCTGGTGTACTTTTTCTAATATACTTCAGGCAGGCAGGTTATTCAGTTAGCTGCAGTATATTAAAAAAAAAAAATATAGATATATATATATATATATATATATATATACAGCCAGTCACGTATATATGTGTGTGTATGTGTATGTATGTATGTACAGGGCTTTTTTTCAGCTGGAACTCACTTTCCGGAACCTTTGGCAACCTTCTCAAGCGTGCCCTGCGATCTCCCAGCAGGGCCGATCCTCAGTGAGAGTACAGGGTGGGGGCAATGTCAGGCTGTCTGCTGTAGTCTAATCTTCTGATCCTGGTTGGTTCCTCTGCCTTCAATCCACACCTCTCCTCTCTCATTGGCTCTGCAGAAGCTCTGAATTTTCGACGCAGAGAGAGGAGAGGAGCCGAGGATGTAAAATGTCAGCACAGCACTGACAACTAGTGCTGTCACACAGCTGAGCGAGGGAGGGAGGAGGGGAGTGTGTCACACCACAAGCCTGGACGTGCCACTGTTCAGATAACACACCCCATCCCCTCGGGTCCATAGATAAGGAGGAGCGGCTTGAGAGCATTGCAGAGTAATGTCCAGACAGGAGAAGCTGATTTCTGCCTGTCTCTTGTTCCTGTCAGCACCTTCTCCCTTCCCCCTCCTCCCCAGGGAGGACAGAGCAAACAGAAGAACACAGTCATCTGAGCTTTCTCCAAGGTAAGACAACAGGCTGGATAACAGATGACATTCTTCTCCTGTGAGTCCCTATTTTTGTGCCTTCTACACTGTATAAATCTGTGCTGAAAACTTGTCCTGTACCTCAGGAGTACATGTATGGTGAAAGTGAAAGTAAAATTCCTGAATGTGTTATAATATACTGGGACTAGGGATGAGCTTCGAGTTCGAGTCGAACTCATGTTGGACTCGAACATTGGCTGTTCGCATGTTCACCGAACAGCGAACAATTTGGGGTGTTCGCAGCAAATTCGAATGCCGCGGAACACCCTTTAAAAGTCTATGGAAGAAATCAAAAGTGCTAATTTTAAAGGCTTATATGCAAGTTATTGTCATAAAAAGTGTTTGGGGACCTGGGTCCTGCCCCAGGGGACATGGATTAATGCAAAAAAAAGTTTTAAAAACGGCCGTTTTTTCCGGAGCAGTGATTTTAATAATGCTTAAAGTCAAATAATAAAAGTGTAATATCCCTTTAAATTTCATAGCTGGGGGGTGTCTATAGTATGCCTGTAAAGGGGCGCATGTTTCCTGTGTTTAGAACAGTCTGACAGCAAAATGACATTTCGAAGGAAAAAACCCATTTAAAACTACTCGCGGCTATTAATGCATTGCGTCCGACAATACACATAGAAGTTCATTGATAAAAACGGCATGGGAATTCCCCACAGGGGAACCCCGAACCAAAATTTAAAAAAAATGACATGGGGGTCCCCCTAAATTCCATACCAGGCCCTTCAGGTCTGGTATGGATATTAAGGGGAACCCCGGCCCAAATTTTTTAAAAAAATGACGTGGGGGTCCCCCTAAATTCCATACCAGGCCCTTCAGGTCTGGTATGGATATTAAGGGGAACCCCGGCCAAAAAAAAATGACGTGGGGGTCCCCCTAAATTCCATACCAGACCCTTCAGGTCTGGTATGGATTTTAAGGGGAACCCTGCGCCAAAAAAAACAAAAAAAAACGGAGTGGGGTCCCCCCAAAAGTCCATACCAGACCCTTATCCGAGCACGCAACCTGGTAGGCCGCAGGAAAAGAGGGGGGATGAGAGTGCGGTCCTCCCTCCTGAACCGTACCAGGCCACATGCCCTCAACATTGGGAGGGTGCTTTGGGGTAGCCCCCCAAAACACCTTGTCCCCATGTTGATGAGGACAAGGGCCTCATCCCCACAACTGTGGGGGTCTGAGGGCGGGGGCTTATCGGAATCTGGAAGCCCCCTTTAACAAGGGGACCCCCAGATCCCGGCCCCCCCCTGTGTGAAAATGGTAAGGCGGTAATTACACCTACCATTTTACTAAAAAACTGTCAAAAATGTTAAAAATGACAAGAGACAGTTTTTGACAATTCCTTTATTTAAATGCTTCTTCTTTCTTCTATCTTCCTTCATCTTCTTCTTCTGGTTCTTCTGGCTCTTCTGGTTCTTCCTCCGGCATTCTCGTCCAGCATCTCCTCCGCAGCATCTTCTATCTTCTTCTCCTCGGGCCGCTCCGCACCCATGGCATGGGGGGAGGCTCCCGCTCTTCTCTTCATCTTCATCTTCTTCTCTTCTTCTTTTCTTCTCTTCTCTTCTTCTCTTCTAAATTTTCTTCTCCGGGCCGCTCCGCACCAATGCTGGCATGGAGGGAGGCTCCCGCTGTGTGACGGCGTCTCCTCGTCTGATGGTTCTTAAATAACGGGGGGCGGGGCCACCCGGTGACCCCGCCCCCCTCTGACGCACGGGACAATGCGGGACTTCCCTGTGGCATTCCCGGTGATGTCACAGGGAAGTCCCGTCAAGTCACCGTGCGTCAGACCGTCAGAACCGTCAGACGTTAAGAACCGTCAGACGAGGAGACGCCGTCACACAGCGGGAGCCTCCCTCCATGCCAGCATGGGTGCGGAGCGGCCCGGAGAAGAAAATGAAGAAGAGAAGAAGAGAAGAAGAGAAGAAAAGAAGAAAAGAAGAAGATGAAGAAGATGAAGAGAAGAGCGGGAGCCTCCCCCCATGCCATGGCTGTGGAGCGGCCCGAGGAGAAGAAGATAGAAGACGCCGCGGAGGAGATGCTGGACGAGAATGCCGGAGGAAGAACCAGAAGAGCCAGAAGAACCAGAAGAAGAAGATGAAGGAAGATAGAAGAAAGAAGAAGCATTTAAATAAAGGAATTGTCAAAAACTGTCTCTTGTAATTTTTAACATTTTTGACAGTTTTTTAGTGAAATGGTAGGGGTAAGTACCCCCTTACCATTTCACACAGGGGGGAGGGCCGGTATCTGAGGGTCCCTTTGTTAAAGGGGGCTTCCAGATTCCGATAAGCCCCCCACCCGCAGACCCCCACAAACACCGGCCAGGGTTGTGGGGATGAGGCCCTTGTCCTCATCAACATGGGGACAAGGTGTTTTGGGGGGGTACCCCAAAGCACCCTCCCAATGTTGAGGGCATGTGGCCTGGTACGGTTCAGGAGGGGGGGCGCACTCTCATCCCCCCCACTTTTCCTGTGGCCTGCCAGGTTGCGTGCTCGGATAAGGGTCTGGTATGGATTTTTGGGGGGACCCCACGCCGTTTTTTTTTTTTTTGGGCGCGGGGTTCCCCTTAATATACCGTACCAGACCTGAAGGGTCTGGTATGGAATTTAGGGGGACCCCCACGTCATTTTTTAAAAAAATTTTGGCCGGGGTTCCCCTTAATGTCCATACCAGACCTGAAGGGCCTGGTATGGAATTTAGGAGGACCCCCACGTTATTTTTTTAAAAATTTTTGTTCGGGGTTCCCATGTGGGGAATTCTCATGCCGTTTTTATCAATGAACTTCTATGTGTATTGTCGGACCGGCAATGCAATAGCCGCGAGTAGTTTTAAATGGCTTTTTTCCTTTGAAATGTCATTTTGCTGTCAGACTGTTCTAAACACAGGAAGCATGCGCCCCTTTACAGGCATACTATAGACACCCCCAGCTACAAAATTTAAAGGGATATTACACTTTTATTGTTTGACTTTAAACATTATTAAAATCACTGCTCCTGAAAAAACTGCCCTTTTTAAAACTTTTTTTTGCATTGATCCATGTCCCCTGGGGCAGGACCCAGGTCCCCAAACACTTTTTATGACAATAACTTGCATATAAGCCTTTAAAATTAGCACTTTTGATTATTCATGTTCGTGTCCCATAGACTTTAACGGTGTTCGTGTGTTCGAACAAACTTTTTTCCTGTTCGCATGTTCTGGTGCGAACCGAACAGGGGGTGTTCGGCTCATCCCTAACTGGGACTTTTCAGGTGGATGCAGTTCACAAAATCATTCTGTTTAATATATGTGTATGTAGAATATCTCTGTAGCTCTGTAGCACCTGAAAAGTCCCAGTATATTCCTAACATATTCAGGAATTTGAACAATAACAGCAAAGGATGTGGTTCCATAATACATCCCAACTCCAGGATTAAAAAAAATAAAAATTGAATCTTGGTGTGTGTGCGTTTTCAGGAACAGGTAAGTGAAAGACTATTCTTTCTGACTATGGGGTGTGACCATAATCAGTAAAACATACACAGGCGCTGTGGGGAACCAGCAAGGAATTCGGTAAGTTGAGTACACACATCAAAATTCAATTTAGCAGGGAACGGCCAAATACTGATCTCTGTGTAGCCCTCCGTGTAGACAGAAGCCAATCATTAGACCACCTTAGTATATTCATGCCATCCCACATACTAACTCCTACCACCTTGATCACTTCAAATCACTGAAGTGGTCATTGTGGTTAGAGTGTTCCTTTAATATCTCTCAGAAGAAGTAAACCTGTGTATACTGATTCCATTTCATTTGATCATCCTCTAGATGTGTTAAATTGGGGGGGGGGGCATCGGGAAGCGCAGCGCCACCTCCCTGAAATTAGTTTGCCACCACCCTGAAATGAGTTTTGTTAGGTTGGGATGTCTGCTTTGGCAGCCCTCTCCTCTTCAGCCTCATTTAATACTGAAGTCAGTAGAGGAAGTTTTCTGCAGAGCTCACTTCCTCTACTGTCTTCTCTGTGCTAGCGCTGCACATTCAGGGCTGCTGCCCTTGATCACTGGTCGGGTCCCAACCTTCAGCTCCTGCAGTGATTCAGGAGGAAGCTTCCATCCCTGCCTGCTGCCGCTACTCAGCCTTTGTAGTACAGAGCAGAGGAGCTCTGAAACACCTCCTCAGCTCTGTGCTACAGTAGGGGAGCTCTCCGGTCCACTGCACTGTGCAGAAAAAAATCTGCACATACCATTGAGAGCAGTGATGGCAGAAGAAGTGAGGGACCTGTCACAATGAGGGAAAGCTTTGCAGAGACTGAGTTCATTCAGAGAGGAGTGCACTGTGTGGGGGAGGGGGGATATGTGGAGAGTGGTAAAGTTTGTGTGTTTAGTAGAGGGGAGAGCATTGTACACAGAGGAGAGCCTTGGGGGATTTGTGATAACAGGGGAGCTGAGAAAGTATGTGGAGGCGGAGGGGGAGGTCAGCAGAGAGGAGAGCTGGGGGGATTTGTGATGAGAGTAGAGCTGGGGGGATTTGTGATGAGAGGAGAGCTGGGGGGATTTGTGATGAGAGGAGAGCTAGGGGGAAATATGATGAGAGGAGAGCTGGGGGGATTTGTACAGAGAGGGGAGCTAGGGGGATTTGTGATGAGAGGAGAGCTGGGGGCATTTGTGATGAGAGGAGAGCTGGGGGGATTTGTGATGAGAGGGGAGCTGGGGGGATTTGTGATGAGAGGAGAGCTGGGGGATTTGTGATGAGAGGGGAGCTGGGGGGATTTGTGATGAGAGGGGAGCTGGGGGGATTTGTGATGAGAGGAGAGCTGGGGGGGATTTGTGATGAGAGGAGAGCTGGGGGGATTTGTGATGAGAGGGGAACTGGGGGGATTTGTGATGAGAGAAGAGCTGGGGGGATTTGTGATGAGAGAAGAGCTGGGGGGATTTGTGATGAGAGGGGAGCTGGGGGGATTTGTGATGAGAGGAGAGCTGGGGGGATTTGTGGAGAAGAGAGATGGGGGGGATTTGTGGAGAAGAGAGATGGGGGGATTTGTGGTGAGGAGAGCTAGGAGGGGATTTGTGATAAGAGGAGAGCTGGGAAGGGTTTTGTGATGAGAGGAGAGCTGGGAGGGGATTTGTGATGAAAGGAGAGCTAGGGGGATTTGTGATGAGAGGGAAACTGGGGGGATTTGTGATGAGAGGGAAGCTGGGGGGATTTGTGATGAGAGGAGAGCTGGGGGGATTTGTGATGAGAGGAGAGCTAGGAGGGGATTAGTAATGAAGAGAGCTGGGGGGATTTTGGAGAATTTGCCTTATGTGATACACAGTTCTAAGCCTTAACTCATTACAATACAATTTTGGCACCGCTGTAATTCTCTCCTCTAAGGAAGGTGTGGCTGGGGTGGAGTTTCTGCACCTTTTCTCTGAGAAAAAAAGCCCTGTGTATGTATCTTTGTGTGTGTATATATATATATATATAGATAGATAGATAGATAGATAGATAGATAGATAGATAGATAGATAGATAGATAGATAGATAGATAGATAGATAGATAGATAGATAGATAGATAGATAGATAGATAGATAGATAGATAGATAGATATCCACTGCATCCAGTTTAGCTATATCTGACTGCAGGCCATTCCTGGTGTACTTTTTCTAATATACTTCAGGCAGTGTACACCGTACCATGCACCCATAGTGCAGTTGCTACTACTTTTCTGGTGGTGCACACAGTACACAATACATACAGTGCACCCATATTTGCTATTAGACTTCTGGTGGTGTACACAATACATACAGTGCACCCATAGTTGTTGTTACACTTCTGTTGGTGTACACAGTACCGTGCACCCCTAGTGCAGTTGTTACTACTTTTCTGGTGGTGTACACAGTACATACAGTGCACCCATAGTTGCTATTAGACTTCTGGTGGTGTACACAATACCGTGCACCCCTAGTGCAGTTGCTACTACTTTTCTGGTGCACACAATACATACAGTGCACCCATAGTTGTTGTTACACTTCTGTTGGTGTACACAGTACCATGCACTCCTCCTCATCCTCTGTCACCCAGGTTCAGTAGTTTGCCTGCCAATGCAGCTGCCAAAGCAGCCTATTCCATCGGCTCCATGTCAACAGTCACTCCTTCCCTAGCCCCACCATCATGCACGGAGGAGTCCCCAAAACTATTCGACCACAGTGTCGGGTACATGCTGCAGGAGGATGCACATCGATTTGAAGGCTCCAATGATGTTAACCAGGTTGAGGAAGGGAGTAACGTGAGCCTAGAGAGAGGGGGTGCCCAAGAAGGTCAAGAAACTGGCAGTCATGTTCCCCCAACTGCAGCATACTGGCAAGTTTGCTCCAGTGACAAGGAGGGAGAGGATGATGAGATCACTGACTGACTACTTGGGTGCCTGATAGCAGAGAGGAGGAGGCACATCTCCAATGAGGCAGGATGCCCTCCAGGGGGCAGCTTAAGGGCAGCCACCCTATTGCATCACACCGCAGAGCTAAGCAGATGCAGGGCGCTGCTGACTCCCTGCATATTTTGAAAAGTTCTTTGGTGTGGGCCTTTTTTGACACATGTGCAGCAGACTGCACCATTGCTGTTTGCAACATTATTCTGAAGCATATCAAGTGTGGCCAAAACAGCAGCATGCTTGACCAGACATATGACGACCCCCCATGCAGTCCTTTGGCAACAGCACTTAAAAGACCCACATCAAAGAACAAAGCGGACCTCTCCTTGCTCCTCATCAGCTGGGATCTCCAACCCTGCTATACCTCCAGTCCCCTCAGAAACCTACATTTAGAGGAATGAAGGTACAGAAACAGCTGTCCCAAGTACTTGCGGCCATTCTGCTAGCGGTACACCAACATCGGATTTTAGCAGGCAAATTTCCCTACCCAAGTTGCTAAACCATCTAAAGAAATTTGGTCCCAGCCATCCACATGCTCAGCGTCTGAATGCTAGCTTGGCCAAATTGCTAGCACTGCAACTGCTGCCTTTTCAGCTGGTGGACTCTGCCCCCTTTCAGTGGCAGGTTCCCAAATGCCATTTCTTTTCACGGAAGGCCATCCCAGCTCTCTAACAGCATGTGGAAGGCAATGTTTTGGCCTCGTTGGACAGGGCATTCAGCAGTAAGGTGCATATTACCTCTGACTCATGGTCCAGCAGGCATGGACAGGGACGTTACCTTTCTTTCATGGCGCACTGGGTAACTCTGCTGGCAGCTGGGAAGGATGCAGGACAGGGTTCAGTATTGTTGGAGCTTGTTCCACCACCACGCCTCCAAAATGCTAGTAGTTGTTATTCTGCCACAGCTCTCTCCTCCACCCACTCCTCTTCTTCTTCCTCTGCAGATTTGTCCTCTGAACCAGCAGTGCTCCATAGGCATTCAAGGGGCTACGCAAGCACTTAGGCAAAAAGATGCCATGCAGTGCTTGAGTTGGTCTGCTTAGGGGACAGGAGCCACACTGGGGCAGAGATTCTGTCAGCTCTGCAGGGGCAGGCTCAGAGGTGGTTGACGCCATGCCAGATTCATCCAGGAATGGTTGTATGCGACAATGGCACCAACCTCCTCCCCACCCTCTGATAGGGACACTTGACTTATATTCCCTGTTTGGCTCACATCCTGAATTTGGTGGTCCAGCAGATCTTGAACAGGTACCCGGGCTTACAGGATCTCCTGAGGCAGGCCAGAAAAGTCTGGTCATTTCTGCCAGTCATACAATGCCAGTGCTCGGCTGGCTGACATTCAAAGGGAATGAAACCTGCCCAAGAACTGCCTCATTTGTGATATGCCCACCAGGCATATCAGCCATAACGTTGGCAATGCTGCAGCCAGGGCCATCAATGAGTACCTGGGTGAGTATGGCACCAGGACAGGGTCAGGGGAGCTTGGCTTTTTTTCGCCATGCCAGTGGCTACTGATCAAGGATGCATGCACTGTCTTGTCACCATTTGAGGAGGCCACGAGGATGGTGAGCAGTGACAGTGCATGCATCAGTGATACTGTCCCTCTTGTCTTCCTGTTGGAGCACACGCTTTGTGGAATAGTGGACAGGGCACTTGAGGCAGAACAGCGGGAGGAAGAGGAGGACTTCCTTACCTCTCAAGGCCCCCTTTATCCAGATAGTATTCCTGCGGGCCTGCCGATCACACAGGGAGAAGAGGAGTATTGTGTCAGCATGGAGGTGGAGGATAACACTAATCATCAGCAGCAGTCTTCAAGGGATAATTTTCAGTCCCCAGAAACCCATGGAGTTGTACGTGGCTGGGAGGAGGTGGTTGAGGATCATGTGATCCTTAGTGACCCAGTGCAAACTTACGCTGCATGGCCTCCCTGATCCTGTAAAGCCTGCGAAAGGACCCTAGGATTCGTGCTATCAAGGAGAGGGATCATTACTGGCTGGCAACCCTTCTTGATCCACGTTACAAGGGTAAGGTTGCAGAACTTATCCAGCCTTCACAGAGGGAGCAGAGGATGAAACATCTTCGGGAGGCCTTGCAGAAAGGTTTGTGCAATGCGTTTCCAGAGCCTGGGATGTTACAATTTCCTGGTGCTGGACAACGAGTTTCTGAGGCTTTGTTCAGTCACAGAAAGAGTGGTGGAGATGGTGGCCAGCTGAACGATGCCTTCAGACATTTCTTCAGTCCTCAGCGCCAAGGTCTTAACGGTTACAGCAACCATTGCCAGCGTCTGAATTACATGGTGCAGGAATATCTAGGGGCAAGATCAGATATGGAGACCTTTCCAACAGAACATCCACTGGGTTACTCGGTCTTGAGGATGGACCACTGGCCAGAACTTGCTCAATATGCAATTAAGCTACTGGCCTGTCCTACATCTAGCGTTCTTTCTGAATGCACATTCAGTGCTGCTGGAGGCTTTGTAACCGATCACAGAGTGCGCCTGTCTACAGACTCTGTTGATCGGCTCACATTCATTAATATTAATCAGTCTTGAATCACCAGCTACCAATCACCTGATGCTAATGTAACCAATTGATTTTTCTATGGATGTGGGATCCCTTGAAAACTGCATATGCTGAGTGACTATCCTATTCCTCCTTAATCTTCATGATGATAGCCATATATTTTTGGTTCAGTGCACCTCCACCACTGCCTAATTACAATTTTTGATCAAATATTTAACAGCAGGGCTCGTTCCTGCACTCAACAAGTGTATCTGTGAGGGGTTGCAGTGTTGTGGCACCACCACCACCGCCTAAGGCCCAATTATTCTGCCCCTGTTTAACAGGGGCATGTATTTACAATTCTTGATATACTATTTCACAGCAGGGCCTGTTCCAGCACCCACCAAGAGTAACTGTTAGGGCTTACAGTGTTGTGGCACCACCACCACAACCACCAAGGGCCCAATTTTTCTGCCCCTGTTTAACAATGGCATGTAATTACAATTCTTGATATAATATTTCACAGCCGGGCCCGTTTCAGCACCCACCAAGAGTAACTGTGAGGGCTTACTGTTTTCTGGTACCACCAACGCCTAAGGCCCAATTTTCCACAGAGTATATAGGGCAGGCCGTATAGTATATACAGGCGGTCCCCTATTTTCAAACATCCGACTTACAAACGACTCCTACTTACAAATGGAGGGAGACAACAGGAAGTGAGAGGAAATCTACCCCTAGGAAGGCAAATTCTCTCCTGTAAGAATTAATATGGGAAAAAGGTGTCTCCACTGATGCTTTATCACCAATTCTTGTTTCCCTAATAACCCCAAATTTTCAAAATCCAATTGTCATTGGGACAGAAAGTGAGGTGAAATCTTCTGAACAGCGGCACAGACAGCAAAACAAATGTTACAGGGGTGATAACCCTTCGCTATGTTATCCAACAAGCTTAAAAATAGATTTTTTTTGCTGGAGCTACACTTAAACAATGTACCTGTTCTAAATTACAAACAGATTCAACTTAAGAACAAACCTACAGTCCCTATCTTGTTTGTAACCCGGGGACCGTCAGTATACTGCTTTTCAGAGTATATAGGGCCCGGCGGGCCCCACGCCCTTTCTTTTGTAGTTTGGGTTTGGGGTTCCCCTTAATGTCAATACCAGACCCAAAGGGCCTGATAATGGGCTGGGGGGTGACCCTTGCTGTTTTTCTCAATGAATTTCATCTATATTGCCGGGACCCGACATTACATTAAAGCCGCAAGCAGTTTTAAATGACTTTTATTCCTTTAGAAATGTCATTTTGTGCAGGGACTGTTCTAAACACGGGAAAAATGCGCCACTTTACAGGCATAGTATAGACACCCCCGAGGCACGATGTTTAAAGGAATAAAATATTTATTGTTTCACTAAGCATTATTGAAATTACTGTTCCCGAAAAAACGGCTGTGTTTAAAACTTTTTTTTGCATTGATGCATGTCCCCTGGGGCAGGACCCGGGTCCCCAAACACTTTTTATGACAATAACTTGCATATAAGCTTTTAAAATTAGCACTTCTGATTTTTCATGTTCGAGTCCCCTAGACTTTAACGGTGTTCGCACAAATTTTTTTCTGTTCGCATGTTCTGCTGCGAACCGAACCAGGGGGTGTTCGGCTCATCCCTAATTGTCAGTTTATTAACAGCTTTACATTACATGCTATCCTTACCAGCAATAATCCCAGTATATTTTTATACAGCTGGCAATCCTATTTCAGATAAAAGTAGTCCCAGTGGCAGATTTGTTACAGGATCACTATTATGGGCAGTGGGAGAGGCCCTCTCCCCTTCCCACCGATGGTCGTTTTTTCTGCTTACCGGAGCAGTCGGTAGCAGCAAAAACAATCCAACCTTCTGGACTGATGGGCAGGAAGTCGAGTGAGGGTAACATGACCACCACTCAACTCTATGCCCTTGGAGGACTGAAGCGACCTCAAACATCACTTCCGCTGTCCAGCCTTAATGGGCCCATTTTTTTTGTGTAAAAGTAAAATTAAATTTTTTTTTGCTTTTAAGTGTATATTTGAAATCTGAGGTCTTTTTTTACTCCAGACTCGCATTAAAGAGGCCCTGACCTGCTTATTTTTATTACAAGGGATGTTTACATTTCTTGTAATAGGAATAACAGTGATCAATTTTTTTTTTAAAGGGAAAGTGTAAAAATAAAAATTAAACTAAATAAGAAAAAATATATAATAATTTTAAAGCATCTTGTCCCTCCAAACTCGTGCAGAAGCAAACGCATACGCAAGTATCGCCCACATATGTAAACAGTGTTCAAACCACACATGTGAGGTATCCCTGTGAATGTTAGAGAAAAAAAATCTAGCACTAAACCTTTTCTGTAACTCTAAACAGGTAACCTGTAAAAAAATGTAAGCATTGCCTATGAAGATTTTTACTTTCAATAGTTTTTATTGAGTTTTTTTTTTTTTTTAATCTTTATTTATGAAAGACAGAGTATTACATTGCACAGTAACAAACTATAAAATACAGTTACTTCTTCTAAAGGTGATAACTCCAGGTAATACACTAATCTTTCCTTCTTTTCCTTTTTTTTAATAAGAAGAAAAATAGTAATGAAAATAAGAATAAAAATAAAATAATAATTAACAATTCAAATTCAAGATAAGGAATGTGCAACTGCTATAACTGTAGCTGGTATTGCAGTCTGTGGCTAAAACAGTTTGGTCAAGTGGTGATATAATGGGACCAGCGTGTCTCGATAGCCAGATTATAAAGATAGGACAAACACCTTACACCACTTCTTTAACACTTTTATTTATCAAATAGAGCGATTGGGTGGGGCAGGCGGGGACATGCGGGGGCAGGGGGGCAACTAATGCCTCCATCTGACCGACCCCCACAGCCCAACCCCCTCCCAAACCCCCCCTCCACTAGAAATCCACACCATGTCGGCACAAAGATGCCAATACCCCTTACAGATCAGGGTATACCATTGTATCGGATCCTCAAAGCCTACATATTCAGCCTGTCTGTTCATTTCTGTCTGTCACTACAACTTCAGACACATTAGCTACCTTTAGATATTCAACTATAACCAGTTAAATCGTAACTTTCAATGAATAAAAAAAAAAAGTAAGAGAAAAAGAAGTTAGAAGTAAGAAAAGTAAAACGAGACATACCTGGGAACTCACGTCCGACTCCGCCTCCCTTCCGATCTCCCCCAGCATCACCACAAGCTATGAAAGAAAAGACATGACTCTTCTGCATTCCCTCTTTTAGGTATGTAACAAATTGGTGTTTTGGCACTTAAAGCAGAGTTCCCATTTGATTATCTTTAAGGCGTCCCTTCAAGGTCGGATCAGCTAACTCAAGGAGGGCCACATCTAAACTAGAGGATACATGAACAGGGTCGGAGGTATATGTTATCCAGGGTTGCCAAGTTGCTGTAAATCGGTCTCGGACTCCTCTACAAGTGGCGATCCACTCCTCTGCCTCTCGGATGTCACTCACTCTGCCCCTCCACTCCTCTCTGGAAGGAACTTGCGGGCGCCTCCAAAATATGGGAAGCAGCCGCTTTGCTGCATTGAGCAGATGAGGACACTTTTTTTGTAGTGGTCTGTTGGCATGGGAGGAATGTGTAGCAGGGAGTGAATCGGAGAGAGAGGTATGTCGATTCCCAGAATTTCCTTAATTTGGTTTTTAATGTCTTCCCAATACGGTTTGACTATGGGGCATTCCCACCAAATATGTAAAAGGGTGCCTTTTTGACCGCATCCCCTCCAACATAAGTCTGATACGGTTGGATACATTTTAATAATAATATAGAAAGTAAAAACCGCGCTACAAAGTAATCAAAGTGTATAGTCCTATAGAGAAAAAAAGTCCAACAATCATAGATCAGCACACCACAGAGCAAAAAATCATATATAGTCATAAACCACATCCAGTGTCTCAAACACAACTAGGATCAATAAGTGAGTGCCATGCAATCATGCAATAAGTGAAAATCCCTAAATAAATTAAATTGAACCTTCCAAATAGTCTGCTTACCAGATACTTAAAGGCTAGTGAGCATATAACCATCACCAAGATGAACGGTAGAAAAGAGAATCCCTCTGGGTGCAACTAGCCACTTGTAGAATCTGCTTACCAGATGTCAGACTAAAAAATGCAGATTCATACAGCTGAAATCCAAACACCATAAGGAGTGACACAGGGTATGAAGTTCCAGCAAGCCTAATGAAAATCCTGCTTACCAGATGACAGATTTGAGTAGGCAGACTGACACGCACACAGACCGAAGTCCCGGCAGGAACAGCGTGGATACGTCCTGGAAATCCTGAGCTGAACTCAGCAGTGCAAAATTATATGGAAGAAATGGCCAATAGTGTGATACTGTATGTAACCAGGGCTTTATTAAGTAAAATAACACTTACAATAGGTATAAAGATAAAATACGATGCCGGCCGGCACTAAAAGCAAAGCTCCCGTCCTCAACAGGGCGACGTGGATATATTTTAGCCAGGTCTGCTGGCACCCGGTACCAATGCATCAAAATTTTGTAATTTGTTTCTTGCGTCTTAGAGTCTATTGAGCTGGTTCTAGTAAGTTGGTACAGGGAGGAAAGTTGAGCAGGAGTAAAAACAATATCAAGGTCTCGTTCCCAGGCCCTAACGTATGGGGGCTTCACTACAGGAGAAGTCGAGCTAAGCAATTGGTACAGTTCAGAGATCATGTGTGGAAGTTGTTCTTCTGTAACAAAAAAGTTGCTCAAAAGGTGTAAGGAAACAAAACAGCAAGGAAAAAGAGATTCCCCCAAAGAAGGCAAGTGGTCCAAACACAATCTGCCAAAAACAGTATATTTATTAAGCTACAAAACACCACACAACAATACAAAAATTGGGCAATATAGGGAAAATGTCAAATGACCATATTAAAATTGATAACGTTATCATTAAAAACACCTGAGCCGGGCCCAAACATACCCCATACACACACCAATCACAGCAGCAATTTCCTACTACATTGGCCAATATCGTGTAAAAGGAGACCTCAGATCAATCCAAGTATAGGTAGTAAGGTGGTATGGGAGTATGGGTGGATGAATGGATGTTTATAGAAAATTAATGGGACGTATTCAACATTGCTTAGAAACTAATAGCAGTCCGGGAACTCGTCCCATAGTGTGGATAAAGCAGTTGAGTTGGTCGGCAGTGACTACTGAAGGTGATTGTAGCCCAGGATATGCAGGCAAAGCAGTTGTGTTTGTAGAAAGCAATAGGGGGAGCAAAAACGACTCAGACTGTGTAAACTTATATACATTGGAGTGATACTTCTCTCACCAAGTGGATCAGCAGCTTATGAAGTCGTAAGCTCTACCCCAGATGATGGCTTGTAGATGTCAGTCCAAACTGCATTTGCATTTGCCGTCAGGTAGAAAATGTCCCGCTCTGTTGGCGCCTTCAATAAGGAGATGGGGGCTCTGAGGAAACCAGCGGTGATTGGCTGGTGAAACGCGTCAGCACGTGACGTCAGCACGTCACCTCGGAGCCGCGAGCTCATGGTGTTTTGAATGGTTGACCGGGAATCAACAGCTGACGGCCGGCCCCCATCTCCTTATTGAAGGCGCCGACAGAGCGGGACATTTTCTACCTGACGGCAAATGCAAATGCAGTTTGGACTGACATCTACAAGCCATCATCTGGGGTAGAGCTTACGACTTCATGAGCTGCTGATCCACTTGGTGAGAGAAGTATCACTCCAATGTATATAAGTTTACACAGTCTGAGTCGTTTTTGCTCCCCCTATTGCTTTCTACAAACACAACTGCTTTGCCTGCATATCCTGGGCTACAATCACCTTCAGTAGTCACTGCCGACCAACTCAACTGCTTTATCCACACTATGGGACGAGTTCCCGGACTGCTATTAGTTTCTATGCAATGTTGAATACGTCCCATTAATTTTCTATAAACATCCATTCATCCACCCATACTCCCATACCACCTTACTACCTATACTTGGATTGATCTGAGGTCTCCTTTTACACGATATTGGCCAATGTAGTAGGAAATTGCTGCTGTGATTGGTGTGTGTATGGGGTATGTTTGGCCGCGGCTCCGGTGTTTTTAATGATAACGTTATCAATCTTAATATGGTCATTTGACATTTTCCCTATATTGCCCAATTTGTGTATTGTTGTGTGGTGTTTTGTAGCTTAATAAATATACTGTTTTTGGCAGATTGTGTTTGGACCACTTGCCTTCTTTGGGGGAATCTCTTTTTCCTTGTTGTTTTGTATGCTTCACAAGGCAATCCAAACTGCATCCATTCTACCTCTTTGGATGAATATCTGATCCTATTATTTATTTTTGAATTTTTATTTGTGGTCGATCCAGGCAAACCCCCCCCTTTTTTATAGGAATCAAAAGGTGTAAGGGAAGAGATGTCTCTTATTGAGTCTCCCTGTGTTTTGAAAAAATGGTGGAGTTGTCTGTAACACCAAAAATCCATAAGGAAGCTCCCAGACCGCTGTCTTATGCCCCGTACACACGGTCGGACATTGATCGGACATTCCGACAACAAAATCCTCTGATTTTTTCCTACGGATGTTGGCTCAAACTTGTTTTGCCTACACACGGTGTCGGAATTTCCGATCGCCAAGAACTCGGTGACGTCAAGCACGTACGACGAGACTAGAAAAGGCCGGTTCAGAACCAAGCGCGGCACCCTTTGGGCTCCTTTTGCTAATCTCGTGTTAGTAAAAGTTTGGTGAGAGACGATTCGCGCTTTTTCAGACTCGTGGCTTTCAGATCGTTTTCTGCCGTTCAGTTTGTGCTTGTGGGTTTGTATCTGCTCTTCAGTGCGTGCAGTCAGTTCGTATCGGAGTTTTCTGTGCGATCTTGTCCGCTCGTTGCTGTTTTTCAGGTCGCTCTTCACAGGCCTTGCTGTTCTTCAGTGCGTTCTGTTACTTCGTTCTGAGCAGCCGACCGTTTTCTAGCCATGTTTCGTATGCGTACTCCTCGTACAGTTCGTGCTGTGCGGGGGCTTGGTGTTGGGGTCCTGACCTTGACACAAGTCCAGTCCATGAACAGGGTGGGGAGGAGTTCATGGACCAAGAATTGGTTGCTCCAGCGTGACCAGTTCTGTCATATGCCTTTGCTCCGTGAGATCCGTGAGAAGAATCCTGATGATTTCAGGAATTTTCTCAGGATGACGGACCCCGTATTTCACTGTCTGTTGGCTTCGCTGACCCCTTATATTAGCAGGCAGGTTACCTGCATGAGGCAAGCCATCACTCCGGAGCAGAGGTTGGTCGCTACCTTGCGGTATTTGGCCACAGGGAGAAGCCTGCAGGACCTCAAGTTCTCGACAGGCATCTCCCCCCAGGCTCTTCTTTGTGGACATGTACTGCATGTGTTTGTTTGAGCTGACCCTGACAGAAATATGTGGAGTCCAGAAAATGGCGTGATTGTGTAACCTTATACAAAGCACTGTTGGCTGTTATTTACTAAATGCAAAGACACTTTTCACTACAAGTGCACTTGCAACTGCACTGAAACTGCACTTGTAGTGCAAAGTGGATTTGCCCTTAGGAAATTACCCCCATTTTCTCATAAAACAACAATTACATCACCCCAAAAGTGTTGTAGCATTGAGACAATAATCCACACATTCTTGATGAACAATCTTTTTAATACCTGCACAATCACATGTGCATTTATCAAAGGTTTTTCTGACAAACCGACATGTTTGTTGTATAACATATTTTGTGGTGTCATTATCCAAAATCAAAATGTGCATTTTATAGAAAACAGGCCTGTGTAAAACCCACAAGAAAGACACAAATCTTGATCTTACAAAGTTCACATTTGGTAGAACTTGAAGGCAATATCAGACATGAGTATTTAGGAACTGTGTTTGATATTGCGTTCAGATGGGGGGAAATCACCCCTGGAAAAGCCAAATTTGGAAGATGCACACAAATTTCCCAATGTCAACATGTGCTATCTGCCATCAGGGGGGATCAAGGGACGTGTTTTGGGGGAGAAAGCCCTTCCTCACCGCTACTTTATTATTGAGGAAGGGGTTGCACCCCCAAAACGTGTCCATTGATCTCCCGTGATGGCAGATAGCACATGTTGGCACACTGTGTGCATCCTCCAAATTTTGCTTTTGGAAAAATCACAAAAACATTTCGCACATTGTAGCACACAAAAGAAGAAAGTGATTTTGAGGGGCTTTAAACTCGCCCCAAAACATCAATGATGTTTTTATATTTTGGAATAACATCATTGATGTTTTGCTTGATGTTTTCCAATTGTAAATTACACCCCATGATCTCCCCGATCAGGATCTGGGCACTTTCGGATGTGAAAGGATCTTCATCCACAACCTCACGATCACCTAAAAAGAGAGGAAACTCAAAATAAATTAGGTTTGCAAAAAAATGCCGCCATCCATCTCTTATCTGAGCCTGTGGTCGCAGACACTCACCTGTTGTGGTGACTACTTCCACCACGTCTTCTTCCTCCTGCTCATCTTGTGGTGGGGGGATTTTCCCTTCTTCCAGAGGGGGGGGGGGGCTCTGGTCTCCTCAGATGAGGGGTGTCCTCCGAGTCTTTTCTCCCCTATGTAAAACAAAAATGGTATACTTAGCACACAGATATTTGATGGCAGAACTATAAAGATGAAACATTGCTTGGAAGTGGGGTACAATTGTCTATTTTAGCAGAGTTCCAAGCTGTAGCTTTTTTAGTGCCCTTTGTCAAGCTGCAATACTTTACTTGTTTAGTACAAGCTTCACAGATGGAGACCCCCCTATAGTATACACTAGAGCAACTGTGTGGGCCCCTTAATAAAAAGGGTGTTCTGGGGTCCCACACTAGTGCTCCAGTGTCCAGATGTGAAAACAGCTGCTCAGTGTCCTCTCCTTACACACAATCTAGTTTGCATTTCATTCTAGTAACAAAGCCATCTACACAACCCAATTCTTTGAAGACAAGTATAGGGCGTCAAAATGGTGGCCAAATGCATATGGGCTAAACAATGGTATTTTATAGTCCGAAAAAAAAAATGTGTGATCCGAACGAATAATGTGCCCATGAACATGAAAGTTGCCATTTTAAACTGTACAACAGTTCCTAAAAGCACATGGAGCAGCACGAACGTAATAAACACAAGAACAATAGGAACACAGCACAACTACTTACTTTTTTGCAGCACTCTCCGGATCTTTCTGTACTGCTCATGTTCTCGTAATTTCAGGTCCGACCACCGCTTCCTGAGCTCATCTTTCGATCGTCATACCCCGAATTTCCGTTGCAGACTCCTGACCACTTTCGCCATGATCTTGGCCTTTCGGACATTGTGGTTGGGGTAAGGCCCATACTTTCCATCATAGTCGGCCTTCTTCAGGATGTCCACCATTTCCAACATCTCCCCAAAGGACATATTTGAGTCCTTTAATCCCCTTCTGGATCGGGACGTTTCAGACTCCGGCCTTTCCTCCTCCTCCTCCTCGTTGCTGTACTTAGCACTATCCTGCTGTCTCTCCGCCATGTGCTCTTCCTCCACTGCGCCGAACGAAAAGGGGCGGGGAATAGAATAGAAAGAACGTCAGGGGCGGGCGGAGTTATACGCATGCGCAGTGTGTATAAATCGTAACGCGCGCATCTTACGTACGATCTGTGAGCGGAGGAAGGAGCATCGGAGACGCCGATCGTGCTAACGAAGGTAGGATCTAAACTTGGGCCTATACTGCTTCGAAATTGAAGCCTATATTGTAACAAGATTAGGGGAGTTTGGCCTGACATTAGGGTTTGTCTTGTGTTGTGTCTTGCAGAGAAAATGGAGGGTTCAACGACCACAATTTCCTGCCCCTGTTTATAGACAAGTACAGGGAGCTGCCCTGTCTGTGGCAGGTCAGACACCCCCACTATAATCACAAACAGAAGAGGCAGGCAGCGCTGGAGAAACTGCTGGAGTTGGTGAAGCCGGTGGTCCCCACAGCAACCATCCCCTATTTAAAAGCTAAAATTGGGGGCCTGAGGAGCACTTATCTGAGGGAGCGCAAGAAGGTCACAGATTCCCAGAGGTCCGGAGCTGCAGCAGAAGACGTTTATGTCCCCAGGCTGTGGTACTATGAGAGACTGCGATTTCTGTCAGACCACACTGAAGTCAGGGAATCCCTCTCTAATCTTCCTTCCACCCTTCCTTCCATCCCAGCTGAGGCTTCTGATGTCCAACCTGGGCCTTCCAGCCAGGAAGAAGTGGAGGAGCCCAGCTGGAGTCAGGTATAGCATTCCTCTACAGATTTCTGGGCAATAAATAAATGATGTTTACTAGATGTTATTATTGATCACTATTTGCTGATTTCATAAAGTGTTTTACATATCAATAGACAGTAGTGGGCACCCAAAATTGGGACAAGAATGAAAAATGCTGGGCTCAGAAGGATAGTCTGTTATATTTGTTAACATTCAATTTGCAGCAGTCAGGAGGTGAAAATTGTGTGTGATTGATGAAAACAATACTAAAACTATGTCCCTTTTTCATACACAGGAAGACCTCAGCCAGGAGGAGGCTGTGGAATGTGGCAGTCAGGAGGAGGCGGGGATTAGTGGCAGCCAGGAGGAGGCGGGGATTAGTGGCAGCCAGGAGGAGGCGGGGCTAAGTGTCAGCCAAGAAAAGCCTGGGACAAGTCGCAGCCTGACTGAGTCTCAGGTCCCTCCCCTCCGCCTTCCATACAAAAGGGCCAGGAAGGCCACTCCCAGTCCTGTGCAGGATTCAGTGTACAGGCTGATCCAGGAGGCTTCGGCGTCCCTCAGAGCCTTCCCCAGTCCTGCAGAGGCCTTTGCCTGTATGGCTGCCACCAAATTGCTGGGCATGCAGGAGGGCCAACGCAAGATTTCTGAGGACCTGATTTATAAAGTCCTTCGGAAGGGGGAGAGTGGGGAACTGACACACAAGACGGATGTCATGGAGAGGGACGATCCTCCTCCTCCTCCTCCTCCTCCTGCTGCTGCCACAACTCCACCACCACAGCCAAAGGCTGGAAGGAAGCATGGAAAGAAGACCTGAGAGTGATGACCTGGGTTCAGTCTGGTCTGACAGAAGATGCAGTCTCTCGTATGACCACAGCCTGGGGACACAGATGTCATCTGCTGCTTTCCGGATCTTTGGGACTTCTGGACCAGACTGCCCTCCCTTAGATATGGACTCCTCAGGCCACCAATTTTGCTTTTAAATAATTGATGTCTGCCCTGAGGGTCCAAGGCTTCGCCCACTTCTGCAGTTTCTCCAGCGTTGCCTCCCTCTTTGTTTATAGTTGTGACCCCTTAATAAAATATTTTTAGGTAAATTCTACTCTCCTGTGTGTGTTTTCATCCAAAAAAGACAGTTTGTTGGTGAGTATTCAGGTACATTTCTAAAGTACAATGTGAAATTGGACAACAACAACAAACAATCTCCTCCTACAGATTAAATAGAACAACATATCAATGGTGTTGTGGGAACTTGTCACAAAAAACACACAAACATTTTCGGGAGTACAAATCAAAATCACCAAAAAAAAAAAAATAAATAAAAAGAGAAACACAAAAAAAGATTCTACATTAAAGTAAAAAAAAAAAAAAATATGTTGTCAGATGTGAGAAATCAAAATATATTGAGGGAATCCCGATAAATAGTAACGAAAAAAGTTTGTGAGAAGTGTGTGTGAATATGAGCATCAAAACGACTTAATTCTTGTCACATTATAAAGAAGAAGAGAGTGCGCTGTATTAAACCATTTTTTACATTGCAGCGTGACGAAAGTGCTTTATCCATTACGAACGCTAAGTTTACCAGAACGAGCTGTCCCATGTCGGAATTTCTTCTGAGCATGCGTGGCACTTTGTGCGTCGGAACAGGCCACGCACGGTCGGAATTGACGCGATCGGATTTTGTTGTCGGAAAATTTTATCTCCTGTGTCCAACTTTGTGTGTCGGAAAATCCGATGGAAAATGTCCGATGGCGCCCACACATGGTCGGAATTTCCGACAACACGCTCCGATCGGACATTTTCCATCGGAAAATCCGACCGTGTGTACGGGGCATAAGGGTGTCTAGAGGAGTTAATTTACCCTCTCGCATTAGTTTGCCACAACTGGCACTATTCTCATCTACCCAATGACCAAAAAAAGCCGCCTGTTCCCCAGGGGGGAACCATAAGTAGCCTCTTAACGGGGCCAGCGGGGACACAGGAGGCAACAGGGATAAATTAGCATTGAGTCAGTCCCAAGATTTCAGAAGTTGGGTCATTAGCGGTGAAGTAAAGGCTGACAGCCCCCTGTGCTCCTGAGCGAGCCACGGAGCATAGGCTAAATTTCTTCCTGCCAAGTATTTTTCAAGAGAAACCCACACTTTGGATTGAGTATGAAAGTGCCAGTTTAGTATTCTTTGTAGGACTATCACCCTATAGTATCTCTGAGCATCTGGGAAACTCAGCCCCCCTCTATCTCTATGGCGACTAAGCAGCCTAAGTGCAATTCTCCGTTTCTTGTTATTCCAAACAAAAGTGGATATCAGGGTAGATAATTGAGCAAAGAAGCTCTTAGGTAGGGCCACAGGTATCATTTGCATATAGAACAACACCCTTGGGAGAACATTCATTTTAATAATATTGAGTCTTCCTATCCATGTAAAGGCTATTTTAGTCCATTGGGTTAAGTCTTTTTTAATAGTGGTCATTAGGGAGGGGAAGTTAGTAGTAAATAAGGTTTCAAATCTATCAGTTAATTTTATACCTAAGTATTTTAGGGACGATTTAGTCCACGTAAATGGGAAGGCAGCTTGCAGCCGGTCAGTCAGGGATGGTGTCAGTTGAATAGGTAATATCTCTGATTTTGCGTAATTAATTTTAAAATTGGAGAGCGTCCCAAAGTGTTGGAGTTCTCGCATCAGGTTAGGCAAAGAAGTCAGGGGGTCTGTGAGGTGGAATAGCACATCGTCGGCATAAGCCGATAACTTATGCTCCACGTGTCCCACCGTGAGCCCTTTAATATCCACGTTTGCTCGAACAGCTCGTAAAAACGGTTCTAACACTAGGGCGAACAACAGCGGGGACAAGGGACACCCCTGCCTCGTGCCATTTCTGATCGGGAATCTCGGGGATAGACAGCCGTTTACTTTGACTTGGGCATTGGGGTCTGAGTACAAGGCCATAATCCATGGGAGCATATGGGTACATAGACCCAAAGCCTCCAGTACAGTCCACAGGTAAGTCCAGTCAACCCGATCGAAGGCTTTCTCCACATCGGTAGACAGGACCAAATAGGGGGGTGAGTCAGGGGAAGTTTGTGCCCAGTGGATAAGGTGAATTGCTCTAATTGAATTGTCTCTAGCTTCCCTACCAGTTATAAACCCCGTTTGATCTGGGTGAACTATTAATGGGATGAGGTGTTTCAGTCTGGTCGCAAGGATCTTAGCTAGAATTTTTATATCCACATTAAGAAGGGATATGGGTCTGTAGCTTTGGGGTATAGCAGGGTCTTTTCCCTCTTTAGGTATTACGGAAATATGGGCCAATAGGGCCTCACTAGGGATAGCAGTACCATTTGCTACAGAGTTGAAATAACTACACATCGAGTCAGACAACAAGGGTAGAAACATCTTATAGTATGCTTTGGTAAGTCCATCAGGGCCTGGGCTTTTCCCATTAGGTAAGGAGGTCACCATGGACTCTATTTCAGTTGCAGTAATGGGGGTTTCTAGCAAGGAACATTGTTCGTCGGCATATCACGGATCTTGTGGACAGATTACTGGGAGGGGCTGGGGAAGACCCGGCTGTCATGGTGCACGTAGGCACCAATGACAAAGTCAGAGGCAGATGGAGTGTCCTAAAGAACGATTTTAGGGACTTAGGTACTAAATTGAGGAAAAGGACCTCCAAGGTAGTGTTCTCAGGAATACTACCGGTACATCGAGCCACACCAGAAAGGCAGAGGGAGATTAGGGAAGTAAACAAGTGGCTGAAGAGCTGGTGTAGTAAGGAGGGGTTTGGGTTCTCTGCCTGGGGCTCCTGCACACCAGCTATTCCATCGCCTGGTGTAGCATGACATGCAGCTTGGGTAAGTGTCCTTTGGTTCAGACCCACACACAATATGTTTGGTTTTTGCTCTTTTGTTTATACACATTTGTTTGTTTTTTTTGTTTTTTTACACTTTTTTTTCACCATTAGGTTTGTTTTTTTTTTTTTTTTATTTCTCAGACCCTCCTCACATATAGGTTAGCCCACTTCATACACATTACACCATTCACACTTCATATTCCATTCTTTTTCCTCTATCATTCACACATGCTGACACATTGGGCTTACAATTTTACACCACCATTACTTTTTCATCATTGTTTCATCATTTCCTTTACACATACCCTGCTTGTTTCTACACATCCCCATCATTTCACCTCACACACATTCTCATTCTTGCTTTCAGATGTTTTTATTTGCTCATACTTCCAAGCCAGCACCTACATTCATGGGGACCACCTCAGGCACCATACCACCACCCCAATCTGCCTATGTACAGTTACGCCGCCTCAGCTCCCGTGATGTGGTCTGTGCTTCCGGTTCACCGTGTCTCGCTCGCCCCGTATCGCTCCCACTGCCGGGGCTGGTGAGTGTATTTGGCTAATCTTCTTTAAATAACATTTTTACTCTTATACATAATGTGCTTTCACCATAACCATTTAATCTACAGGAACCTGTTGCATCTGTTCCTGACGAGTGGAGATAATTCCACGAAACGCGTAGAGCTATTGGATGCTGCAGAGACACACACTACGCTTTCAGCGGAAGCAAACATGCGTTCATAAGATCCATGGGTGTGCACCAGGGAAATCACCTCTGGAGATTTCCAGTTGCGTACTATTCTGGCTGCAATGAGAATATGAAAGGCAATACCGCGGATATCAGGGTGAAAGTTGTCAAGGCCTATACCCAGCAGCGTAAGTTCAGGAGAGGGTTTTGTGTCTACTTTGGTCACTTTGGAGAGTAGTTGGAATATGTTCTTCCAAAAGGAGGACACCCTGGTTCATTCCCATAGGATGTGATACAACGTTCCTGTAACCCCACATTTTGTCCAACAAAGGGGCGAAGTGAAGTTATCAAATGTGTGGATCTGGGCCGGGGTGATGTACCAATGCAGCATAAATTTGTGCACAGTTTTGTGAATGTTGGTGGCTTGAGATGCACTAAGGCTAAATCTCAGAGCAGCTAACCATTGGGATTCGCTGAAAGATTTGCCTATATCTATTTCCCATTGTAATAAGGGTTTTAGTTTTTTAAAAGAAGTTTTGTCCTGTAGAAGGTTGTAAAATAGAGAGATTCATTTGGTGTGGAGGTCATTACACAAAAAGGTATCTCCAAGCTCGGGCGTGTAGGGATACTTGGAGGTGGGGGTTGCAGAGAAGGCAATGGGTCACTTGTATGTATTTGTAGTAGTCTGTTGATGGAATTGCAAATATTTTGCAAGGATGTAGATGGTTTAAGAAGATTGTCGGTATAGAGATCAGAGATGTAAAATAGGCCTTTGTCTTGCCATGTTTTCAAGGACATATTAGGGATAATTAGGGAGAGTATTTCTATTGGAAAGGGAATGGGAAAAGGTGAGTTCCATTTAGGGGCATGTACGAGCAGGTCAGCGAAGGCCTTTTCTGATGCCTTAATAGTAGGGAGAGGGCCGCCAGTTGGGAATTCACTTTGGGTGTAGTGAGTAACCAGTTGCTCAGAAGGTGGCCTGGGACTTGTAGTGATTCGATTTCATACCAAGGGCAGGAGAATTTAGGAGTAGAAAAAAGGGGGGAAGGTTTGGGACTTTAAATGAGGCGCGGGTAGGCACCTCTATCCCTTAATTGAATCTAATCGAGAGGGAAATGGGACTTTAAATGAAGCGGCTGAACTGCGGAGGTGATGATATAAATATACAATTTTATTCATAACAAGGTAAATACGGTAATTTCATATATACATAAAAGCATAAGGTATAGACACAGTGATACAAAGTATATAAATATAAACATAAATAGGATAAATTCATAAGGTTAATGAATGGTATATGACAGCAATCTGGCCATAAAATGCTAAACGCAGCATGCTCGGCACTTGTGTTAATAATCACATAAAAGGAATCTACAAATGTTGGGTTCATGTTATAACATCGTCAAAGCGTAGTGTGTGTCTCTGCAGCATCCAATATCTCTACGCGTTTCGTGGAATTATCTCCACTCGTCAGGAGCAGATGCAACAGGTTCCTGTAGATTAAATGGTTATGGTGAAACCACATTATGTATAAGAGTAAAGAATGTTATTTAAAGAAGATTAGCCAAATAGACTCACCAGCCCCGACAGTGGGAGCGATACGGGGCGAGCGAGACACGGTGAACCGGAAGCCCAGACCACATCACGGGAGCTGAGGCGGCGTAACTGTACATAGGCAGCTTGGGGTGGTGGTATGGTGCCTGAGGTGGTCCCCATGAATGTAGGTGCTGGCTTGGAAGTATGAGCAAATAAAAACATCTGAAAGCAAGAATGAGAATGTGTGTGAGGTGAAATGATGGGGATGTGTAGAAACAAGCAGGGTATGTGAAAAGGAAATGATGAAAGAATGATGAAAAAGTAATGGTGGTGTAAAATTGTAAGCCCAATGTGTCAGCATGTGTGAATGATAGAGGAAAAAGAATGGAATGTGAAGTGTGAATGGTGTAATGTGTATAAAGTGGGCTAACCTATATGTGAGGATGGTCTGAGAAAAAAAAAAAAAAAAAAACCTAATGGTGAAAAAAAGTGTAAAAAAACAAAAAAAAAACAAATGTGTATAAACAAAAGAGCAAAAACCAAACGTATTGTGTGTGGGTCTGAACCAAAGGACACTTACCCAAGCTGCATGTCATGCTACACCAGGCGATGGAATAGCTGGTGTGCAGGAGCCCCAGGCAGAGACCAGTCATGTGAACAGCCGGCTCTGACTGAGGGTATATGTACAGGTATGCCACCAACGCCACGTGCGTGAACTCAGGGGGGGGCGGGAGATGGCGTCTGCACCTGGGTCAAACCACCAGGCGAGTGGCGCCAAACCGCTCCCACCCAGGTCACGCAGAAGGTGCTCTTAATGGCAGCATGATGACGTCATGATCAACGTCAAGCGCTGGACGTGAGGACCGTGACGCCGATGCGCAAAGGGGCGTCCTCCCGATCTCCCGAACACCACTGTGCAATGGGAAAAGGGAGGACCCACGAGGTGCATCGCAGCTCCCGCGATAGGAAAAGACCCCCATACACCGTGAACAGGCTCCATAGTCCCAAACCTGCACACATCGCCAAAGCGGCAGGAGCGCATGGATATAAGGATTATAAATTGTGTAATCATATAGGGAATGTAACTTATGAGGTTTAGATGTAAAAACTATGCCGAGAATGCCATCAATTGCTGTCGCTAATAAAGTTAATAGATACATGTATCAATATACCTGGAATTGCTTAACCAGTCCCGATGTGTAAATCCCTAAGTAGGGAATGTACACATCTGAAACTGCACCTCATGCATGGATGGCAGGGGAACGCTGCTAATCCAATATTCCAGCCGCTTCCATCCCTATACAAACTGTAGAAAAAAGGGGGGAAGGTTTGGCATTCTCGGCATAGTTTTTACATCTAAACCTCATAAGTTACATTCCCTATAAGATTACACAATTTATAATCCTTATATCCATGCGCTCCTGCCGCTTTGGCGATGTGTGCAGGTTTGGGACTATGGAGCCTGTTCACGGTGTATGGGGGTCTTTTCCTATCGCGGGAGCTGCGATGCGCCTCGTGGGTCCTCCCTTTTCCCGTTGTACAGTGGTGTTTGGGAGATCGGGAGGACGCCCCTTCGCGCATCGGCGCCACGGTCCTCACGTCAAGCGCTTGACGTCGATCATGACGTCATCACGCTGCCATTGAGAGCACCTTCTGCGTGACCTGGGTGGGAGCAGTTTGGCGCCACTCGCCTGGTGGTTTGACCCAGGTGCGGACGCCATCTCCCACCCCCCCCTGGGTTCACGCACGTGGCGTTGGTGGCATATCTGTACATATACCCTCAGTCAGAGCCGGCTGTTCACATGACCGGTCTCTGCCTGGGGCTCCTGCACACCAGCTATTCCATCGCCTGGTGTAGCATGACATGCAGCTTGGGTAAGTGTCCTTTGGTTCAGACCCACACACAATACGTTTGGTTTTTGCTCTTTTGTTTATACACATTTGTTTTTTTTTGTTTTTTTACACTTTTTTTCACCATTAGGTTTTTTTTTTTTAAATTTCTCAGACCCTCCTCACATATAGGTTAGCCCACTTCATACACATTACACCATTCACACTTCACATTCCATTCTTTTTCCTCTATCATTCACACATGCTGACACATTGGGCTTACAATTTTACACCACCATTACTTTTTCATCATTGTTTCATCATTTCCTTTACACATACCCTGCTTGTTTCTACACATCCCCATCATTTCACCTCACACACATTCTCATTCTTGCTTTCAGATGTTTTTATTTGCTCATACTTCCAAGCCAGCACCTACATTCATGGGGACCACCTCAGGCACCATACCACCACCCCAAGCTGCCTATGTACAGTTACGCCGCCTCAGCTCCCGTGATGTGGTCTGTGCTTCTGGTTCACCGTGTCTCGCTCGTCCCGTATCGCTCCCACTGCCGGGGCTGGTGAGTGTATTTGGCTAATCTTCTTTAAATAACATTCTTTACTCTTATACATAATGTGGTTTCACCATAACCATTTAATCTACAGGAACCTGTTGCATCTGCTCCTGACGAGTGGAGATAATTCCACGAAACGCGTAGAGCTATTGGATGCTGCAGAGACACACACTACGCTTTGACGATGTTATAACATGAACCCAACATTTGTAGATTCCTTTTATGTGATTATTAACACAAGTGCCGAGCATGCTGCGTTTAGCATTTTAAGGCCAGATTGCTGTCATATACCATTCATTAACCTTATGAATTTATCCTATTTATGTTTATATTTATATACTTTGTATCACTATGTCTATACCTTGTGCTTTTATGTATATATGAAATTACCGTATTTACCTTGTTATGAATAAAATTGTATATTTATATCATCACCTCCACAGTTCAGCCGCTTCATTTAAAGTCCCATTTCCCTCTCGATTAGATTCAATTAAGGGATGGAGGTGCCTACCCGCGCCTCATTTAAAGTCCCAAACCTTCCCCCCTTTTTCTACAGTTTGTATAGGGATGGAAGCGGCTGGAATATTGGATTAGCAGTGTTCCCCTGCCATCCATGCGTGAGGTGCAGTTTCAGATGTGTACATTCCCTACTTAGGGATTTACACATCGGGACTGGTTAAGCAATTCCAGGTATATTGATACATGTATCTATTAACTTTATTAGCGACAGCAATTGATGGCATTCTTGGCATAGTTTTTACATCTAAACCTCATAAGTTACATTCCCTATATGATTACACAATTTATAATCCTTATATCCATGCGCTCCTGCCGCTTTGGCGATGTGTGCAGGTTTGGGACTATGGAGCCTGTTCACGGTTTATTGGGCGTCTTTTCCTATCGCGGGAGCTGCGATGCGCCTTGTGGGTCCTCCCTTTTCCCGTTGCACAGTGGTGTTCGGGAGATCGGGAGGACGCCCCTTCGCGCATCGGCGACATGGTCCTCACGTCCAGCGCTTGACGTCGATCATGACGTCATCACGCTGCCATTGAGAGCACCTTCTGCGCGACCTGGGTGGGAGCGGTTTGGCGCCACTTGCCTGGTGGTTTGACCCAGGTGCGGACGCCATCTCCCGCCCCCCCTCTGAGTTCACGCACGTGGCGTTGGTGGCATACCTGTACATATACCCTCAGTCAGAGCTGGCTTTTCACATGACCGGTCTCTGCCTGGGGCTCCTGCACACCAGCTATTCCATCGCCTGGTGTTGCATGACATGCAGCTTGGGTAAGTGTCCTTTGGTTCAGACCCACACACAATAGGTTTTGGTTTTTGCTCTTTTGTTTATACACATTTGTTTTTTTGTTTTTTTTACACTTTTTTTCACCATTAGGTTTGTTTTTTTTTTGTTTTTTTCTCAGACCATCCTCGCATATAGGTTAGCCCACTTCATACACATTACACCATTCACACTTCACATTCCATTCTTTTTCCTCTATCATTCACACATGCTGACACATTGGGCTTACAATTTTACACCACCATTACTTTTTCATCATTCTTTCATCATTTCCTTTACACATACCCTGCTTGTTTCTACACATCCCCATCATTTCACCTCACACACATTCTCATTCTTGCTTTCAGATGTTTTGATTTGCTCATACTTCCAAGCCAGCACCTACATTCATGGGGACCACCTCAGGCACCATACCACCACCCCAAGCTGCCTATGTACAGTTACCCCGCCTCAGCTCCCGTGATGTGGTCTGTCCTTCCGGTTCACCGTGTCTCGCTCGCCCCGTATCGCTCCCACCTCCGCAGTTCAGCCGCTTCATTTAAAGTCCCATTTCCCTCTCGATTAGAGGGAGAATTTAGGAGTGAACCAGGTTTTAAGTTGTGCTAGAAGGGATGCTGTGTAGTAGTAGTTAATAATTGGAAGCCCCGTGCCTCCTGCCGATCTATGTTTTATGCGGTTGACCCGTGAACATCTGACTTTTCCTTGTTTGCATATAAATTTACTTAGTGTACTTTGTATGGCTGTAAAGAAGGATAGGGGGATTGGAATGGGAAGTGCCCTGAAAAGGTAAAGTAATTGGGGTAGTAATAGCATTTTAAATGCTGCTAGTCTACCTGACCAGGAGAGAAAAGTTTTGGAAATCCGATTTAGCTCCTTGGGGAGGGTATTGAGAAAGGGAGTAAAGTTAGCCTTAACTAGAGAAGATACTGATTTGGTTAGAGCAGTGGTTCTCAACTCCAGTCCTTGGGACCCACCAACAGGCCAGATTTTAAGCATTACCTTGGGGAGTTGCAGACTAGAATACTGCAATCACTGAGCAGCAAGTGATATCACCTGTGATGTATTTCAGCTATCTTACAAACCTGGCCTGTTGGTGGGTCCTGAGGACTGGAGTTGAGAACCACTGGGTTAGAGAGACCCCTAGGTAGGAGATAGAATCTTTGGCCCATCGGTAGGGGAATTTACCTTGGAGTGTGGTTTGCATGTCGTGTGGTAACCCTAGAGGTAGGATGAGTGATTTGGTTTTGTTTACATTATAATTCGATATTTCACCGGATGCAGACAGTATGCATTGTGCCGAGGCCAGGAAGGGACCAGGGTTAGATAACATAAGTATAACATCATCAGCAAACAGACTTATTTTGTGCTTACTTGGGCCAATGGTGAATCCAGTTATGTCACTTTGAGATCTGATTTTTTGTGCAAGGCATTCCATCATGAGGTTGAAGATTAAGGGGGAGAGTGGAAACCTTTGTCTTGTTCCATTGGTTATGGAGAATGGCTTG
The DNA here is from genome assembly GCA_037952925.1 of Lithobates clamitans. Lineage (NCBI taxonomy): Eukaryota > Metazoa > Chordata > Amphibia > Anura > Ranidae > Lithobates > Lithobates clamitans. The sequence continues at coordinate 4,655,349 of JBBGZY010001215.1, forward strand.
GATAGCATAGAAGAGAAGTATACATGCGCCGAAGGTTGGGAGTATAATGCTATGATCGCTAAGAGGGTGTGGCCTTGAAAGCCAAATTTTTGTAATGTTACATTTAAGTATTGCCAATTGACTCTATCAAATGGCTTCTCTGCATCTAAAGAAAGGAGCAGAGAAGGCATTCCTTGGTTTTCAGCATGGTGAATGATGTTAATCACTCTGCGGTAGGGATGAGCCGAACACCCCCCTGTTCGGTTCGCATCAGAACATGCGAACAGGAAAAAAGTTCGTTCGAACGCGCGAACACCGTTAAAGTCTATGGGACACGAACAATAAAAGTGTAATATCCCTTTAAATTTCGTACCTGGGGGGTGTCTATAGTATGCCTGTAAAGGGGCGCATGTTTCCTGTGTTTAGAACAGTCTGACAGCAAAATGACATTTTGAAGGAAAAAACTAATTTAAAACTACCCGCGGCTATTGCATTGCCGACAATACACATAGAAGTTCATTGATAAAAACGGCATAGGAATTCCCCAAAGGGGAACCCCGAACCAAAATTAAAAAAAAAAAAAAATGATGTGGGAGTCCCCCTAAATTCCATACCAGGCCCTTCAGGTCTGATATGGATATTAAGGGGAACCCCAGCCAAAATTAAAAAAAAAAATGACGTGGGGTTCCCCCTAAATTCCATACCAGACCCTTCAGGTCTGGTATGGATTTTAAGGGGAACCCCGCGCCAAAAAAACCAAAAAAAAAACGGCGTGGGTTCCCCCCTAAAAATCCATACCAGACCCTTATCCGAGCACGCAACCTGGCAGGCCGCAGGAAAAGAGGGGGGGACGAGAGTGCGCCCCCCCCTCCTGAACCGTACCAGGCTACATGCCCTCAACATTGGGAGGGTGCTTTGGGGTAGCCCCCCAAAACACCTTGTCCCCATGTTGATGAGGACAAGGGCCTCATCCCCACAACCCTGGCCGGTGGTTGTGGGGGTCTGCGGGTGGGGGGCTTATCGGAATCTGGAAGCCCCCTTTAACAAGGGGACCCCCAGGTCCCAGCCCCCCCCTGTGTGAAATGGTAAAGGGGTACTTACCCCTACCATTTCACTAAAAAACTGTCAAAAATGTTAAAAATGACAAGAGACAGTTTTTGACAATTCCTTTATTTAAATGCTTCTTCTTTCTTCCTTCATCTTCTGGTTTTTCTGGTTCTTCTGGTTCTTCTGGCTCTTCTGGTTCTTCCTCCGGCGTTCTCGTCCAGCATCTCCTCCGCGGCGTCTTCTATCTTCTTCTCCTCGGGCCGCTCCGCACCCATGGCATGGGGGGAGGCTCCCGCTCTTCTCTTCTTCTTTTCTTCTCTTCTTCTCTCCTTCTCTTCTTCGTTTTCTTCTCCGGGCCGCTCCGCAATCCATGCTGGCATGGAGGGAGGCTCCAGCTGTGTTACGGCGCTCCTCGCCTGACAGTTCTTAAATAACGGGGGGCGGAGCCACCCGGTGACCCCGCCCCCCTCTGACGCACGGTGACTTGACGGGTTTTCCCTGTGACGTCACGGGGAATGCCACAGGGAAGTCCCGTCATGTCCCGTGCGTCAGAGGGGGGCGGGGTCATCGGGTGGCCCTGCCCCCTGTTATCTGTCCCCCGTGAACTGTCAGGCGAGGAGCGCCGTCACACAGCGGGAGCCTCCCTCCATGCCAGCATGGGTTGCGGAGCGGCCCGGAGAAGAAAATGAAGAAGAGAAGGAGAGAAGAAGAGAAGAAGAGAAGAAAAGAAGAAGAGCGGGAGCCTCCCCCCCATGCCATGGGTGCAGAGCGGCCCGAGGAGAAGACGATAGAAGACGCCGCGGAGGAGATGCTGGACGAGAACGCCGGAGGAAGAACCAGAAGAACCAGAAGAACCAGAAGAACCAGAAGATGAAGGAAGAAAGAAGAAGTATTTAAATAAAGGAATTGTCAAAAACTGTCTCTTGTCATTTTTAACATTTTTGACAATTTTTTAGTGAAATGGTAGGGGTAAGTACCCCCTTACCATTTCACACAGGGGGGGGCGGGATCTGGGGGTCCCCTTGTTAAAGGGGGCTTCCAGATTCCGATAAGCCCCCCGCCCGCAGACCCCCACAACCACCGGCCAGGGTTGTGGGGATAAGGCCCTTGTCCTCATCAACATGGGGACAAGGTGTTTTGGGGGGCTACCCCAAAGCACCCTCCCAATGTTGAGGGCATGTAGCCTGGTACGGTTCAGGAGGGGGGGGGCGCACTCTCGTCCCCCCCTCTTTTCCTGCGGCCTGCCAGGTTGCGTGCTTGGATAAGGGTCTGGTATGGATTTTTGGGGGGACCCCACGCCGTTTTTTTTTTTTTTTTTTGGCGCGGGGTTCCCCTTAAAATCCATACCAGACCTGAAGGGTCTGGTATGCAATTTAGGGGGAACCCCACGTCATTTTTTTTTAAATTTTGGCCGGGGTTCCCCTTAATATCCATTTCAGACCTGAAGGGCCTGGTATGGAATTTAGGGGGACTCCCACATCAATTTTTTTTTTTAATTTTGGTTCGGGGTTTCCCTTTGGGGAATTCCTATGCCGTTTTTATCAATGAACTTCTATGTGTATTGTCGGCAATGCAATAGCCGCGGGTAGTTTTAAATGAGTTTTTTCCTTCAAAATGTCATTTTGCTGTCAGACTGTTCTAAACACAGGAAATATGCGCCCCTTTACAGGCATACTATAGACACCCCCCAGGTACGAAATTTAAAGGGATATTACACTTTTATTGTTTGACTTTAAGCATTATTAAAATCACTGCTCCTGAAAAAACGGCCGTTTTTAAAACTTTTTTTTGCATTGATCCATGTCTCCTGGGGCAGGACCCAGGTCCCCAAACACTTTTTATGACAATAACTTGCATATTAGCCTTTAAAATTAGCACTTTTGATTTCTCCCATAGACTTATAAAGGGTTTTCCGCGGCATTCGAATTTGCCGCGAACACCCCAAATTGTTCGCTGTTCGGCAAACTTGCGAACAGCCAATGTTCGAGTCGAACATGAGTTCGACTCGAACTCGAAGCTCATCCCTACTCTGCGGGTAGCATCGGATGTTTTTCGTCCTTTGGTGAATCCCGCCTGGTCAGGATGGATGAGGGATGGGATTAGATCAATCTGTCTGTTTTCTATGACTTTAGCATATAATTTAGTCTCATGGTTCAGAAGCGAGATGGGGTGGAAGTTTTGAGGGAGGGTTGGATCCTTACCTCGCTTCAGCAGTGTAACAATTGTCGCTGAGAGCATGTCTTTAGGGAGTGAGGCAGAGGAAGAAGCGTCACTGAAATAGGGGATTAGATGGTCAACAAGATTGGATCTGAACATTTTGTAGTACTCCCCCACAAATCCATTAGGGGGATTTGTTGTTGGGAAGCGAGTCAATTGCTGTCCCAATCTCCTCGGCAGTAAAGGATGCATTAAGGACTATCCATTGTTCAGGGGTTAGGCTGGGGAGATGGACTGAGTCTAAGAATGAAGAGATGGAGGAAGTAGCAGGCTGGGTTTTTGCAGGGTTCGTATTCAAGTTGTATAAAGATTCATAGTAGGTGCTAAAGGCATCCGCAATGTCTTGTGGGTTAAGTAGTTTCTCTTTAGTAACTGGGTGAATTAGATATGGGATGTGGGTTTTAGTGCCACACCCTTTGATTTGAGAGGCCAGAAGTTTCCCAGCTTTGTTGCCAGATATGTAAAAGTGCATCTTTGTGTGTTTATGGACCTTGTCATAATCTGCAATGAGAAGGGACCTTAAGTCAAGTCAGAGTTTGAGTAGTTTAGCTTTGAAATTGGGGTTTGGATGTTGCTTATTGAGAGTATCAGTGGTTTGGATGTTTGTTATGAAATTGTCAATGAGCTGCTCCCTCTTCATTTTTTCCCTAGCCCCTAGTTGAATGAATAGACCATGCATAAAAGCATTATGTGCGGCTCAAAAAGTACTCGGGTTGGACACTGAGTCTTTGTTAAGACTGAAAAAATTAGAAGTTGATCCTGGAGAGTAGCTGCGGGTGAGTCAGATTGTAGAATTGTTGTGTTCATTTGCCATAGATAGGGCAAGGGTGGGTTTGGACAGTCTTCTATCGTGATGCATATAGGGGAATGGTCTGACCACATAATGGGCAAAATGGAGGAATCCGATACTTTCTGAAGAGTATATTGGTCTACTAGGTTAAGGTCTATTCTTGAGTAAGAGTTGTGGCAAGGTGAAAAGAATGTGTAGTCACGTTCTTCAACGTGTTGACATCGCCATGCATCATGGAGTTGGAAGGTTAGTAGGAGAGGACCCAGAGCCGGTTTACATCTTTTAGGTTGTGATGAGGAATCCAGTGTAGGGTCTGGAGAGATGTTAAAGTTGCCACATCAGATAATTTTGCCCTGTTGGATGTTGCTGACTTATTTATGAAGTTTGCACAGGAATCGCAGTTGGTGCACATTCGGAGCATAAACGGTAACGATAGTGTACGTGGAATTATTGATGGAGCATCGGAAGATTAGAACGCGCCCCATTTCATCTTTGATGCAGTCTTGTAGTTGAAAGGAAAGAGAATTTCTGATGGCAACAAGGATGCCCTTTTTTTTCTGGAGCATTAGCAGTAAAGATTACATCATAGTTCTTGTGAGAGCATTTTGGTGGGTTGGAGGCATGAAAGTGGGTTTTCTGTGCACAGAGGATGTCACATTTCGATTGTTCTGCTAATTTCCATAGTGAAGCTCTCTTTGCTAGGTGATTAAGCCCCTTGGCATTAAGGGAAAGGAGTTTGATGGTCATAGTTGTGGGGATGTGGTCAGGAATGTCGTAGGTGGTAAGGTTTGAAGTCACTGAAGAAAGCTAAAGTGGAGGAAATTGCTGCACAGAGAAAGTTCAGAACTGCAGTAGCTGTGATGTTTGACTTGTCAGAAACATCAGAAATTGTAAGGCAAGCAATCAGTTTCTACAGAAAATATTGACGAGGAGCAAAGTCGATTTTGATCCGTAGAGAATAGTAGCTAACGGAAGCAGTAGAGAAAAAAAAAAGAATAACACGAACAAAAAAATGACATGCCAAATGTGGCATGTCAGGTGGTCAGGAGTCCTAAAAGTGGAATTTCCACTTTTGGGTGGAACTCTGCTTTAAGTGGTTAAACAAAAATTACATGAATATTCACTTTAAGTATGATGATTGGGTATGATTCAGTAAGTGAATAGGAGTTTACTTATTACATGGCAGGATATATTCACACTATTGTATCCGATTAGAGATGAGCCCAATGTTCGAGTCGAACGTAAGTTCGACTCGAACATCGGGTGTTCGCCTGTTCGCCGGAAAGTGAACAATTTGGGGTGTTTGCGGCAGATTCGAAATCGCAGAACACCCTTTAAAATTCTATGAGAGAAATCAAAAGTGCAAATTTTAAAGGCTTATATGCATGGTATTGTCATAAAAAGTGTTTGGGGACCTGGGTCCTGCCCCAGGGGACATGTATCAATGCAAAAAAAAGTTTTAAAAACTGCCGTTTTTTCGGCAGCAGTGATTTTAATAATGCTTAAAGTGAAACAATAAAAGTGAAATATTCCTTTAAATTTCGTACCTGGGGGTCTCTATAGTATGCCTGTAAAGTGGCGCATTTTTCCCATGTGTAGAACAGCCCCTGCACAAAATTTCTAAAGAAAAAAAAGTCATTTAAAACTACTCGCTGCTATAATGAATTGTCTATGGGTGAAATCAAAAGTGCTAATTTTAAAGGCTTATATCCATGGTATTTTCATAAAAAGTGTTTGGGGACCTGGGTCCTGCCCCAGGGGACATGTATCAATGCAAAAAAAGTTTTAAAAATGGACATTTGTATGACGTTTGTACATGTCCTACACAAAATGACATTTCTAAAGGAAAAAAGTCATTTAAAACTACTAGCGGCTATAATGAATTGTCGGGCCCCGGCAATACAGATAAAAGTCATTGAAAAAAAATGGCATGGGATCCCCCCCAGTCCATTTCCATGCCATTTGGGTCTGGTATTAATGTTAAGGGGAACCCCGAACTAAATTTTTTTTGAAAAAAATTGCGTGGGAGTCCCCCAAATTTCATACCAGGCCCTTGGGGTCTGGTATGGATATTAAGGGGAACCCTGTGTCATTTTTTTTTTAATGGCTTAGGGCCCCCCTCAAAATCCATACCAGACCCTTCAAGTCTGGTGTGGATTTTAAGGGGAACCCCACGCCAAAATAAAAAAAAATGGCATGGGGTCCCCCCAAAAATCCATGCCAGACCCTTATCCAAGCACGCAACCTGGCAGGCCGCAGGAAAAGAGGGATGAGAGAGCATCCCCCTCTGATGAACCATACCAGGCCACATGCCCTCAACATGGGGAGGGTGCTTTGGGGTAGCCCCCCAAAGCACCTTGTCCCCATGTTGATGGGGACAAGGACCACAACCCTCTCAACCCTTGCCTGGCGGTTGTGGGGTCTAGAGGCGGGGGGCTTATCAGAATCTGGAAACTGCCTTTAACAAGGGGACCCCCAGATCCTCCCCCTTATGTGAATTGGTAATGGGTACATTGTACCCCTACCATTTCACAAAAAATGTGTCAAAAATAGTAAAAAAGACAGGAGACACTTTGGCACAAGTCCTTTATTAAAAAATAAAAAAATAAAAATGTCCCACAAAATCCATTCATCTTCTATGGCTCCGCCGACGGTCCGAACAAAAAAACCCGCCACCGATTTGCCTCCATGGGAGGCTCCCGCCTTCTGACGCATCCTCGCAGGTGACAGTTCCTTTATAACTGAGGGTGGGGCCACACAGTGATGTACCCGGGTGATCCCACCTCTGACGCATGGGGACTCCCCCATGGCTTTCCTGGGGCATCAGAGGGGGTGGGGCCACCCAGTTACATAAATGGGTGGCCCCGCCCTCTCTGACGCCACGTGGAAGCCATTGGGAAGTCCCCATGCGTCAGAGGGGTGCGGGGTCACTTGGGTACGTCACTGTGTGGCCCCACCCTCAGTTATATAAGAACTGTCACCTGCGAGGTTGCATCAGACGGCGGGAGCCTCCCATGAAGGCGGATCGGTGGTGTTTTTTTTATTTCACGGTCCATCGGCGGAGCCATAGAAGAAGATGAATGGACTTTGTAGGACATTTTTATTTTTTAATAAAGGACTTGTCCCAACATTTTGACACTTTTTTTGTGAAATGGTACAGTGTCAGGGCTGGGCTCAGCCCTTCCTTCTCTGAGCTGGCCGCTCAGCTGTCTGCTAATTGCCAGCTCCCATCTCTCTCCACAGTTACCCATCTGTTGTTGATTCTGCTCATCAGTCCTGCCTACTTAAAGTCGTCCAGCTCCCTTGATCTCTGCCTTTGCCTTTGTCAACATCACAGAGACTTTCTCCTGCGTTCCTGTTGAAGACTTGCTCGGTTGAAGTTCCTTCTGGCTCCTGATCCTGCTTGCTGTACTACTACGTTTATCTCTGGCTCTCTGACGTTTGCTTGGCTGACTACCCAATCCGGTTACTGAACAATGGCTTATTTTGACTATGCTTACTCTGTTTACCTTATTATTATTATTATTAAACATGTGTGATTTAACTATACTTCTGTCTTGGTCTGTTTCATGGTCCATGACATACGGGTACAACGTACCCATTACCATTTCAAACAGAGGGGGGTTCTGGGGGTCCCCTTGTTAAAGGGGGCTTCCAGATTCCGATAATCCCACCACCCACAGACCCCCACAACCACCAGGCAAGGTTTGTGGGGATGAGACCCTTGTCCCCATCAACATGGGGACAAGGTGCTTTGGGGGGCCACCCCAAAGCACCCTCCCCATGTTGAGGACATGTGGCCTGGTACAGTTCAGAAGGGGGGGCGCTCTCTCGCCCCCCTCTTTTCCTGCGGCCTGCCAGGTTGCATGCTTGGATAATGTTCTTGTATAGATTTTTAGGGGGAACAACATGCCATTTTTTTTTAAATTTTGGAGCAGGGTTCCCCTTAATATCCATGCCAGACCTGAAGGGCCTGGTATGGAATTTGGGGGGACCCCCACACAATTTTTTTTTTAATTTTGGTTTGGGGTTCCTCTTAATATTCATACCAGACCCAAAGGGCCTGGTAATGGACTGGGGGGGGATCCCATGCCACTTTTTTCAATGACTTTTATCTGTATTGCCGGGACCCGACAATTTATTATAGCTGCTAGTAGTTTTAAAAGACTTTTTTCCTTTAGAAATTAATTTTGTGCAGAGAATGTTCTAAACATGGGAAAAATGCGCCACTTTACAGGCATACTATAGACACCCCCCCAGGAACGAAATTTTAATTTATTGTTTCACTTTAAGCATTATTAAAATCACTGCTCCCAAAAAAAACGTCCGTTTTTGAAACTTTTGTTTGCATTGATACATGTCCCCTGGGGAAGGACCCAGGTCCCCAAACACTTTTTATGACAATAACTTGCATATTAACCCTTAAAATTAGCACTTTTGATTTTTCACGTTCATGTCCCATAGACTTTAACAGTGTTCGAACAAATTTTTTGCCTGTTCGCATGTTCTGCTGCAAACCAAACCAGGGGGTGTTCGGCTCATTCCTATATCTGATAATAAAGCAACATATCACCAATCAATGTGACTCTATTTAACTTTTGCTAATTTTAGACATACAAAAAGTATCAGTAAATTATTATCATATCAACATTGTGTGGTTTATGCAGTAACAAAAGCAATTTTCAAAAACATCAGAAGAATGAAGCATTCAAATTTTAAGAAAATGTACCTAAATTTAGCTTGAATATATCTGATACTTTATTTACAAGTTATATGCTGTGAGGGTGTTTCTATTTCTAATATATACAGTATATAGCTTTTTTTTTCTAATTCTATTTCAATATCATGACAGCTATTCCTGAATTAAAACTGCACACAGTAAAAGCTGTTGTGCCTAGTGGGTGGCCTGAGGGTTATCTGTCAGCATTTCCGTCATGCTCTACAGGAGCACTTAAAACCATTCATATTGTTGTAAAATCTCTGCAAAGATTATTGCGGTCTTGCGTGTTTCTAAGATAGTTTGGTAAATAATTGTAAAAGTTCCTTCTAGTACCGGAAACATCTGCTGTCTGTGATAAATATATTTTATAATTAAGAGCAAGTTTTAGCTGAAAAGCATACAGATGTAAAAAGACTTATTGCACCTCTCTGTGAGATTAAATATTTAGATTGCTGGTGGCTCTGAGCCTCTGAATGTAACAGTTGCAATTAATCAGTCACTGCTGACCATAAATATGTTCAACCTTGTGCACTTGTTGGTTTTTAATTTGCTACCCTACACTAACACAAGACAAGCAAAAAGGATGAGATCTACTTCATTGTTATTACATTTTATTACCATGTATAAATTCCTCAACTAAGCTTCTACTGTATATCTGCTCACTTGTGATGCACAGAAAGAAGTCATTTGAAAAACAGAAATCAATTGCAAACTTGCTTTGTGTTTCCTTTGGTTAGATTCATCCCCTCTAATTCTCTTAGTGATTATTAGCACTGGAGCTGAAAAAGAAAGAGAATCTAAAATTTTCAGTTGTCAAAAAAAAAAGGAATAGAAAGGTTTCTTCCAATGCGGAGACTTGTTGCCATAACCACTGACTAAAGAGAAGATTTTTCTCATTCTGAGAGATTGGGGATTTCTCCTCAATCCCTGTTGTGTCTAAGGGAAGGGAAGGGAAGTCCCTCAATAGGGACACAGGTGGCAAAAATAAATATATATCCAGTTATTCATTTTTTTTAAATATAACTTTAATGGAAGCCTGCTCTTTTTCTAAAAGAAAAAAATGGCAGCTGGTTGTGATACTCAGTTCTTTATCAAACAACATATCATCAAAGCCACGAATAGGCAGAACACCAATGACCTGTGAAAAGCCCAGCTAGTTTTTAAAGGCAAGTAGATTGTAGCATTCCGCACACATTGACTTACCTCTGTGCTGCAATTAAGATATATATCTACATATATATATATATATATATATATATATATATATATATATATATATATGTATATATAGTTGGGCAAAAAAGTATTTAGTCAGCCATCAATTGTGCAGGTTCTCCCACTTAAAAAGATGAGAGAGACCTGTCATTGTCATCATAAGTATACCTCAACTATGAGAGACAAAATGTGGACACAAATCCAGACAATCACATTGTCTGATTTTTGAAAGAATTTATTTGCAAATTATGGTGGAAAATAAGTATTTGGTCACCTACAAACAAGCAAGACTTCTGGCTCTCACAGACCTGTTTTTTCTTCTTTAAGTGGCTCCTCTGTCCTCCACTCATTACCTGTATTAATAGCACCTGTTTGAACTTGTTATCAGTATAAAAGACACCTGTCCACAACCTCAAACAGTCACACTCCAAACTCCACTATGGTGAAGACCAAAGAGCTGTCGAAGGACACCAGAAACAAAATTGTAGACCTGCACCAGGCTGGGAAGACTGAATCTGCACTAGGGAAGCAGCTTGGTGTGAAAAAATAAAATGTGGGAGCAATATTAGAAAATGGAAGGTATACAAGACCACTGATAATCTCCCTCAATCTGGGGCTCCACACAAGATCTCACCCTGTGGGGTCAAAATGATCACAAGAACGGTGAGCAAAAATCCCAGAACCACACGGGGGGACCTGGTGAATGACCTGCAGTGAGCTGGGACCAACATAACGAAGGCTACCATCAGTAACACATTACGCCGCCAGGGACTCAGATCCTGCAGTGCCAGACATGTCCCCCTGCTTAAGACAGTACATGTCCGAGCCCGTATGAGGTTTGCTAGAGAGTAGGGATGAGCTTCGTGTTCGAGTCGAACCCATGTATGACTCGAACATCGTCTGTTCGCCCGTTCGCCGAATTGCGAACGATATGGGCCGTTCCCACCAAATTCGTGTGGCGCGTTACGGCCCATAATTCACTGCGGCATTACAGTGCATTGCTGGCTGATGATTGGCCAAGCATGCACTATGACCCGCATGCTTGGCCAATCACAGCGCCATCTGAACAGACAGCCGTAATTGGCCAAAGCCAAGGAGGCTTTGGCCAATTATGGCTCAGGGGATTTAGTACACGCCCCACACTATATAAGGCCGCCTGCACGGCGGCCCTGTGTAGTGTGTGTTCTGGCGTTCATTGAGAGAGAGAGAGAGACAGACAGTGACATTTGATTTGAGTTAGATAGATTAGGCAGAACAGTCAGTCAGTTTAGCTGCACTTACAGTGTATTGTGTATATATATATGCATCCCAGTTGTTGCATATATATATATGCACTGTATTCAGTTTAGCTAGATCCGTTCCTGTTATCTTCCTACTGACAGGCAGGCTTGTCTTGTTACAATATTTACAGCTACCTGAAGAAAATTGCTGGTGTTCTTTTGATCCTATTAGTACCACAGTCAGGCAGCTAGACTATTTACAGTTAGTGCAGTGCGTCCTGCTCACAGTGTTCAGCTAAAACTACAAGTTGGTGTAGTGAGACCTCTGCACAGTGTTCATCTCAAGCTACAAGTTAGCGCAGTGCGTCCTGCTCACAGTGTTTAGCTAAAACTATAAGTTAGTGCTGTGCGTCCTGCTCACAGTGTTCATCTAAAGCTACAAGTTAGTGCAGTGCGTCCTGCTCACAGTGTTCAGCTAAAACTACAAGTTAGTGCAGTGCGTCCTGCTCTCAGTGTTCAGCTAAAAATACAAGTTAGTGCTGTGCGTCCTGCTCACAGTGTTCAGCTAAACCTACAAGTTGGTGCAGTGCGTCCTGCTCACAGTGTTCAGCTAAAAATACAAGTTAGTGCTGTGCGTCCTGCTCACAGTGTTCAGCTAAACCTACAAGTTGGTGCAGTGCGTCCTGCTCACAGTGTTCAGCTAAAACTACAAGTTAGTGCTGTGCGTCCTGCTCACAGTGTTCAGCTAAAACTACAAGTTGGTGTAGTGAGACCTCTGCACAGTGTTCATCTCAAGCTACAAGTTAGTGCAGTGCATCCTGCTCACAGTGTTTAGCTAAAACTATAAGTTAGTGCTGTGCGTCCTGCTCACAGTGTTCAGCTAAAACTACAAGTTGGTGTAGTGAGACCTCTGCACAGTGTTCTTCTAAAGCTACAAGTTAGTGCAGTGCATCCTGCTCACAGTGTTCAGCTAAAACTACAAGTTAGTGCTGTGCGTCCTGCTCAGAGTGTTCAGCTAAAACTACAAGTTGGTGTAGTGAGACCTCTGCACAGTGTTCATCTCAAGCTACAAGTTAGTGCAGTGCGTCCTGCTCACAGTGTTTAGCTAAAACTATAAGTTAGAGCTGTGCGTCCTGCTCAGAGTGTTCAGCTAAAACTACAAGTTGGTGTAGTGAGACCTCTGCACAATGTTCATCTCAAGCTACAAGTTAGTGCAGTGCGTCCTGCTCTCAGTGTTTAGCTACAACTATAAGTTAGTGCTGTGCGTCCTGCTCACAGTGTTCAGCTAAAACTACAAGTTAGTGCTGTGCGTCCTGCTCACAGTGTTCAGCTAAACCTACAAGTTGATGTAGTGAGACCTCTGCACAGTGTTCATCTAAAGCTACAAGTTAGTGCAGTGCGTCCTGCTCACAGTGTCCAGCTAAAACTACAAGTTGGTGTAGTGAGACCTCTGCACAGTGTTCATCTCAAGCTACAAGTTAGTGCAGTGCATCCTGCTCACAGAGTTTAGCTAAAACTATAAGTTAGTGCTGTGCGTCCTGCTCACAGTGTTCAGCTAAAACTACAAGTTGGTGCTGTGCGTCCTGCTCACAGTGTTCATCTCAAGCTACAAGTTAGTGCAGTGCGTCCTGCTCACAGTGTTCAGCTAAACCTACAAGTTGGTGTAGTGAGACCTCTGCACAGTGTTCATCTAAAGCTACAAGTTAGTGCAGTGCGTCCTGCTCACAGTGTTCAGCTAAAGCTACAAGTTAGGGTAGTGCGTCCTGCTCACAGTTTTCAGCTAAAACTACAAGTTAGTGTGGTGCGTCCACCTCACAGTGTTCAGCTAAACCTACAAGTTATTTTTTTGCGAGCTTTGCACAGTGTTTACATAAAGCTACCTGTAGAAGCTTGGTGGTGTTTTCCTAATCTTATCACAACCGCAGGCAGCTAAAAAAGCTACAAGTTAGTTTTTTGCGAGCTCTGCAAAGTGTTCAGCTAAAGCTACCTGTAGAAGGTAGGTGGTGTTCTCATACTACAGTCAGGCAGTTGATTTTGCTAGCTGCAGTATCAGTATATATATATATATATATATATATATATATATATATATATATATATATATATATATATATATATCCCAGCTTAGTGCAGCTACAGGCCATTAGTATGTCTGGAAGGTCAAGAAGGAGAAGCAGACAGTCACAAGCCAATAAGAGAGGGCAAGCAGGCTCTGTGTCTAGTGCTGGTCGTGGAGATGGTGCATCCTCATCAGCACGTGGCCGTGGGACACGCTTGGCCTTTTTTTCGGCAGCTGGCCGTGTTGAGCCGCAACATGCGGAAGACTTGGTCGAGTGGATGACCAAGCCGTCCTCATCCTCCTCATCCTCTCTAACCCATGCCCAGGGTACTTTGTCTGGCAAAGCAGCGGCCTCTTCCCTCGGCTCAATGTCATCAGGGACTCCTTCCCTAGCCCAACCATGTCCTTCTGAGGAGTCCCTCGAACTGTTTGACCACAGTGTTGGGTACATGCTCCAGGAGGATGAGCACGGACAGAGGGGGTGCCCAAGAAGGACAGCAATCTGGCAGTCATGCTCCCCCTGCTGCAGCATACTGCCAGGTTTGCTCCAGTGATGAGGAGGGAGGGGATGATGAGGTCACTGACTCAACGTGGGTGCCTGATAGGAGAGAGGAGGAGGTGGAGGAGGAGGAGGAGGCGGCACATCACCAACGAGGCAGGATGCCCTCCAGGGGCCAGCCTAAGGGCAGCACATTGACTGCATCACACCCCAAAGCTCCACTTGTGCAGGGCGCTGCAGTCTCTGCGCATTATTCAAAAAGTTCTTTGGTGTGGGCCTTTTTTGAGACGAGTGCATCAGATCGCACCGCTGCTATTTGCAACATATGTCTCAAGCGTATCTCGCGTGGCCAAAACATCTCCCGCTTGGGTACCACATGCTTGACCAGACATATGTTGACCTGCCATACAGTTCGTTGGCAAGCGTATCTGAAAGACCCACACCAAAGAACAAAGAAGACCTCTCCTTGCTCCTCATCAGCTGAGATTTCCAACCCCACTAGACCTTCAGTCCTCTCTGAGACCTGCACTGAGAGAAATGAAGGTGTAGAATTAGGTGTGACACAGCCAAGTACTTGTGGGCAATCTGCTTTTGGTACACCGACGTCAGATTGTACCAGGCAAATTTCCCTGCCCCAGCTGCTGCACAGCCAAAAGAAATTTGCTCCCAGCCATCCACATGCCCAGTGGTTGAATGCTAGCTTGGCAAAATTGCTAGCACTTCAACTGCTACCTTTTCAGTTGGTAGACTCTGCCCCCTTCCGTGAGTTTGTGGAATGTGCGGTTCCTCAGTGGCAGGTACCCAAACGCCACTTTTTCTCACGGAAGGCGATTCCGGCTCTCTACCGGCATGTGGAAGGCAATTTGGACAGGGCGGTCAGCGGTAAGGTGCATATTACCGCTGACTCATGGTCCAGCAGGCATGGACAGGGATGTTACCTAAGTTTCACGGCGCATTGGGTGACTCTGCTGGCAGCTGGGAAGGATGCAGGACAAGGTGCAGTAGTGTTGGTGGTTGTTCCGCCACCACGCCTCCAAAATGCTAATGATTGTGACACACCTCTCTCCTCCACCCCCTCCTCTTCTTCTTCCTCCATGGCCTCTTCCTGTGCTCTGTCCTCGGAACCAGCGGTGCTCCGTAGCCATTCAAGGGGCTACGCAAGTACGCAGGCCAAAAGATGCTATGCGGTGCTTGAGCTGGTGTGCTTGGGGGACAGGAGCCACACTGGGGCAGAGGTTCTGTCAGCTCTGCAGGGGCAGGTTCAGAGGTGGTTGACGCCACGCCAACTTAAGGCAGGAATGGTGGTTTGCGACAATGGCACCAACCTCCTCTCTGCCCTCTGACAGGGACAAATGACCCATGTGCCCTGTTTGGCTCATGTCCTTAACTTGGTGGTGCAGCGGTTCTTGGGCAGGTACCCGGGCTTACAGGATGTCCTGAGGCAGGCCAGGAAAGTCTGTGTGCATTTCTGCCGGTCATATAATGCCAGTGCTCACCTGACGGACCTCCAAAAGGAGTTTAACCTGCCCAAGAACCGCCTAATCTGTGACATGCCCACCAGGTGGAACTCAACGTTGGCCATGTTGCAGCGGCTGCACACGCAGCAGAGGGCCATCAATGAGTACCTGTGCGACTATGGCACCAGAACAGGGTCAGGGGAGCTTGTTTTTTTTTCCCCACGCAAGTGGGCCATGATCAGGGATGCATGCACTGTCCTGTCACCATTTGAGGAGGCCACGAGGATGGTGAGCAGTGACAGTGCATGCATCAGTGACACTATCCCCCTTGTCCACCTGTTGGAGCACACGCTGCGTGGAATAATGGACAGGGCACTTGAGGCAGAACAGAGGCAGGAAGAGGAGGACTTCCTTAGCTCTCAAGGCCCCCTTTATCCAGACAGCGTTCCTGCGTGCCCGCCGATCACACAGGAAGAGGACGAGGAGGAGGAGGAGGAGGAAGATTGTGTCAGTATGGAGGTGGAGCCTGGCACTCAGCATCAGCAGCAGTCTTTAAGGGATCAGTCCCAAGAAACACATGGACTTGTACGTGGCTGGGAGGAGGTGGCTGCAGACCATGTCGTCCTTAGTGACCCAGAGGACTCTGGACCGAATGCCTCAGCAAACCTACGCTGCATGGCCTCCCTGATCCTGCAAAGCCTGCGCAAGGATCCTCGTATTCGTGGTATCAAGGAGAAGGACCAATACTGGCTGGCAACCCTCCTTGATCCACGTTACAAGGGTAAGGTTGCAGACCTTATCTTGCCATCGCAGAGGGAGCAGAGAATGAAACATCTTCGGGAGGCCTTGCAGAAAGGTCTGTGCAACGCGTTCCCAGAGACTGGGAGGTTACAAACTCCTGTTTCTGGACAACGTGTTGCTGAGGCTTCGGTCAGTCAAAGAAGAAGTGGTGGAGAAGGTGGCCGTCTGACCGATGCGTTCAGACAATTTTTGGGTCCGCAGCCCCAAGGTATGATCGGTTCAAGCAACCATCGCCAGCGTCTGTTTTACATGGTGCAGGAATACCTAGGGGCAAGATCAGACTTGGACACCTTTCCCACCGAAAATCCTCTGGGTTACTGGGTCTTGAGGATGGATCACTGGCCAGAGCTTGCACAGTACGCAATTAAGCTACTGGCCTGTCCTGCATCCAGCGTTCTTTCGGAACACACATTCAGTGCTGCTGGAGGCGTGGTAACCGATCACAGGGTGCGTCAGTCCACCGACTCGGTTGATCGACTGACCTTCATAAAAATGAATCAGTCTTGGATCACCACCAGCTACCAAGCACCTGATGCTGATGTAACCGAATAATTTTTTTTGAAATCTCAAATCCCTTCAAAGACTGCCTATGCTGATGCTGAGTGACTATCCCTGAGTAATTATCCTCTTCCTCTTCAATCATAAAGCTGATAGCTTGTAAGAACACTTTTGGTTCTGGGCGCCACCACCAATGCCTAAGGCACAATTTTTCTGCCCCTGTTTAACAGGGGCATGTAATTACAATTTTTGATGCAATACTTTGCAGCAGGGCTCGTTCCTGCATTCCAACTAGAGTGTCTGTGAGGGGTTGCAGTGTTGTGGCACCAGCCCCAGTGCCTAAGGCCCAATTTTTCTGCCCCTGTTTAACAGGGGCGTGTAATTACAATTTTTGATGCAATACTTTGCAGCAGGGCTGGTTCCTGCGTTCCAACTAGAGTGTCTGTGAGGGGTTGCAGTGTTGTGGCACCACCACCACCACCAAAGGCCCAATTTTTCTGCCCCTGTTCAACAGGGGCATGTAATTACAATTCTTGATCTAATATTTCACAGCAGGGCCCATTTCTGCACCCACCAAGAGCGAGTGAGGACTTACAGTGTTGTGGCACCAGCACCACTAGGGATGAGCTTCGTGTTCGAGTCGAACCCATGTTCGACTCGAACATCGGCTGTTAGCCCATTCGCCGAATTGCGAACGATATGGGCCGTTCGCGCCAAATTCGTGTGGCGCGTCACGGCCCATAATTCACTGCGGCATCGCAGTGCATTGCTGGCTGATGATTGGCCAAGCATGCACTATGACCCGCATGCTTGGCCAATCACAGCGCCGTCAGTAGAGAGAGCTGTAATTGGCCAAAGCCAGGGTGGCTTTGGCCAATTATGGCTCAGGGGATTTAGTACACGCCCCACACTATATAAGGCCGCCTGCACGGCGGCCCTGTGTAGTGTGTGTTCCGGTGTGCTAAGAGATAGAGAGAGAGAGAGACAGTGTCATTTGATTTGAGTTAGATAGATTAGGCAGAACAGTCAGACAGTTAGCTGCACTTACAGTGTATTGTGTATATATATGCATCCCAGGTGTTGCATATATATATATACACTGTATTCAGTTTAGCTAGATCCGTTCCTGTTATCTTCTATCTAGACTATTTACATTTAGTGCAGTGCGTCCTGCTCACAGTGTTCAGCTAGATCCGTTCCTGTTATTTACATTTAGTGCAGTGCGTCCTGCTCACAGTGTTCAGCTAGATCCATTCCTGCTATTTACATTTAGTGCAGTGCGTCCTGCTCACAGTGTTCAGCTAGATCCGTTCCTGCTATTTACATTTAGTGCAGTGCGTCCTGCTCACAGTGTTCAGCTAGATCCATTCCTGCTATTTACATTTAGTGCAGTGCGTCCTGCTCACAGTGTTCAGCTAGATCCGTTTTTGCTATTTACATTTAGTGCAGTGCGTCCTGCTCACAGTGTTCAGCTAGATCCGTTCCTGCTATTTACATTTAGTGCAGTGCGTCCTGCTCACAGTGTTCAGCTAGATCCGTTCCTGCTATTTACATTTAGTGCAGTGCGTCCTGCTCACAGTGTTCAGCTAGATCCGTTCCTGCCATTTACATTTAGTGCAGTGCGTCCTGCTCACAGTGTTCAGCTAGATCCGTTCCTGTTATCTTCTAGACTATTTACATTTAGTGCAGTGCATCCTGCTCACAGTGTTCAGCTAGATCCGTTCCTGCTATTTACATTTAGTGCAGTGCGTCCTGCTCACAGTATTCAGCTAGATCCATTCCTGCTATTTACATTTAGTGCAGTGCGTCCTGCTCACAGTGTTCAGCTAGATCCGTTCCTGCTATTTACATTTAGTGCAGTGCATCCTGCTTACAGTGTTCAGCTAGATCCGTTCCTGCTATTTACATTTAGTGCAGTGCGTCCTGCTCACAGTGTTCAGCTAGATCCGTTCCTGCCATTTACATTTAGTGCAGTGCGTCCTGCTCACAGTAATCAGCTAGATCCGTTCCTGTTATCTTCTAGACTATTTACATTTAGTGCAGTGCGTCCTGCTCACAGTGTTCAGCTAGATCCGTTCCTGCTATTTACAATTAGTGCAGTGCGTCCTGCTCACAGTGTTCAGCTAGATCCGTTCCTGCCATTTACATTTAGTGCAGTGCGTCCTGCTCACAGTGTTCAGCTAGATCCGTTCCTGTTATCTTCCTACTGACAGGCAGGCTTGTCTGGTTACAGTATATAAAGCTACCTGAAGAAAATTACAGGTGTTCTATCCCAGCTTAGTGCAGCTACAGGCCATTAGTATGTCTGGAAGGCTAAGAAGGAGAGGCAGACAGTCACAAGCCAATAAGAGAGGGCAAGCAGGCTCTGTGTCTAGTGCTGGTCGTGGAGACGGTGCATCCTCATCAGCACGTGGCCATGGGACACGCTTGGCCTTTTTTTCGGCAGCTGGCCGTGCTGAGCCGCAACATGCGGAAGACTTGGTCGAGTGGATGACCAAGCCGTCCTCATCCTCCTCATCCTCTCTCACCCATGCCCAGGGTGCTTTGTCTGGCAAAGCAGCGGCCTCTTCCCTCAGCTCAATGTCATCAGTGACTCCTTCCCTAGCTCCACCATGTCCTCATGAGGATTCCCTCGAACTGTTTGACCACAGTGTTGGGTACATGCTCCAGGAGGATGCCCAGCGTTTGGAAGGCTCTGATGATGATACTGAGCTCGATGAAGGCAGTAACATGAGCACGGACAGAGGGGGTGCCCAAGAAGGACAGCAATCTGGCAGTCATGCTCCCCCTGCTGCAGCATACTGCCAGGTTTGCTCCAGTGATGAGGAGGGAGGGGATGATGAGGTCACTGACTCAACGTGGGTGCCTGATAGGAGAGAGGAGGAGGAGGAGGAGGAGGAGGAGGAGGAGGAGGAGGCGGCACATCACCAACGAGGCAGGATGCCCTCCAGGGGCCAGCCTAAGGGCAGCACATTGACTGCATCACACCCCAAAGCTCCACATGTGCAGGGCGCTGCAGTCTCTGCGCGTTATTCAAAAAGTTCTTTGGTGTGGGCCTTTTTTGAGACGAGTGCATCAGATCGCATCGCTGCTATTTGCAACATATGTCTCAAGCGTATCTCGCGTGGCCAAAACATCTCCCGCTTGGGTACCACATGCTTGACCAGACATATGTTGACCTGCCATGCAGTTCGTTGGCAAGCGTATCTAAAAGACCCACACCAAAGAACAAAGAGGATCTCTCCTTGCTCCTCATCAGCTGAGATTTCCAACCCCACTAGACCTTCAGTCCTCTCTGAGACCTGCAGTGAGAGGAATGAAGGTGTAGAATTAGGTGTGTCACAGCCAAGTACTTGTGGGCAATCTGCTTTTGGTACACCGACGTCAGATTGTACCAGGCAAATTTCCCTGCCCCAGCTGCTGCACCGCCGAAAGAAGTTTGCTCCCAACCATCCACATGCCCAGCGGTTGAATGCTAGCTTGGCAAAATTGCTAGCACTTCAACTGCTGCCTTTTCAGTTGGTAGACTCTGCCCCCTTCCGTGAGCTTGTGGAATGTGCGGTTCCTCAGTGGCAGGTACCCAAACGCCACTTTTTCTCACGGAAGGCGATTCCAGCTCTCTACCGGCATGTGGAAGGCAATGTCCATGCCTCGCTGGACAGGGCGGTCAGCGGTAAGGTGCATATTACCGCTGACTCATGGTCCAGCAGGCATGGACAGGGACGTTACCTAAGTTTCACGGCGCATTGGGTGACTCTGCTGGCAGCTGGGAAGGATGCAGGACAAGGTGCAGTAGTGTTGGCGGTTGTTCCGCCACCACGCCTCCAAAATGCTGATTGTGACACACCTCTCTCCTCCACCCCCTCCTCTTCTTCTTCCTCCATGGCCTCTTCCTCGGAACCAGCGGTGCTCCGTAGGCGTTCAAGGGGCTACACAAGTACGCAGGCCAAAAGATGCCATGCGGTGCTTGAGCTGGTGTGCTTGGGGGACAGGAGCCACACTGGGGCAGAGGTTCTGTCAGCTCTGCAGGGGCAGGTTCAGAGGTGGTTGACGCCACGCCAACTTAAGGCAGGAATGGTGGTTTGCGACAATGGCACCAACCTCCTCTCTGCCCTCCGACAGGGACAAATGACCCATGTGCCCTGTTTGGCTCACGTCCTTAACTTGGTGGTGCAGCAGTTCTTGGGCAGGTACCCGGGCTTACAGGATGTCCTGAGGCAGGCCAGGAAAGTCTGTGTGCATTTCTGCCGGTCATATAATGCCAGTGCTCGGCTGACGGACCTCCAAAAGGAGTTTAACCTGCCCAAGAACCGCCTAATCTGTGACATGCCCACCAGTTGGAACTCAACGTTGGCCATGCTGCAGCGGCTGCACACGCAGCAGAGGGCCATCAATGAGTACCTGTGCGACTATGGCACCAGGACAGGGTCAGGGGAGCTTGGTTTTTTTTCCCCACGCCAGTGGGCCATGATCAGGGATGCATGCACTGTCCTGTCACCATTCGAGGAGGCCACGAGGATGGTGAGCACTGACAGTGCATGCATCAGTGACACTGTCCCCCTTGTCCACCTGTTGGAGCACACGCTGCGTGGAATAATGGACAGGGCACTTGAGGCAGAACAGAGGCAGGAAGAGGAGGAATTCCTTAGCTCTCAAGGCCCCCTTTATCCAGACAGTGTTCCTGCGTGCCCGCCGATCACACAGGAAGAGGACGAGGAGGAGGAGGAGGAGGAGGAAGATTGTGTCAGTATGGAGGTGGAGCCTGGCACTCAGCATCAGCAGCAGTCTTTAAGGGATCAGTCCCAAGGAACACATTGTCTTGTACGTGGCTGGGAGGAGGTGGCTGCGGACGTTGTTGTCCTTAGTGACCCAGAGGACTCCGGACCGAATGCCTCAGCAAACCTACGCTGCATGGCCTCCCTGATCCTGCAAAGCCTGCGTAAGGATCCTCGTATTCGTGGTATCAAGGAGAAGGACCAATACTGGCTGGCAACCCTCCTTGATCCACGTTACAAGGGTAAGGTTGCGGACCTTATCTTGCCATCGCAGAGGGAGCAGAGGATGAAACATCTTCGGGAGGCCTTGCAGAAAGGTCTGTGCAACGCGTTCCCAGAGACTGGGAGGTTACAAACTCCTGTTTCTGGACAACGTGTTGCTGAGGCTTCGGTCAGTCAAAGAAGGAGCGGTGGAGAAGGTGGCCGTCTGACCGATGCGTTCAGACAATTTTTTGGTCCGCAGCCCCAAGGTATGATTGGTTCCAGCAACCATCGCCAGCGTCTGTTTTACATGGTGCAGGAATACCTAGGGGCAAGATCAGACTTGGACACCTTTCCCACCGAAAATCCTCTGGGTTACTGGGTCTTGAGGATGGATCACTGGCCAGAGCTTGCACAGTATGCAATTGAGCTACTGGCCTGTCCTGCATCCAGCGTTCTTTCGGAACGCACATTCAGTGCTGCTGGAGGCGTGGTAACCGATCACAGGGTGCGTCTGTCCACCGACTCGGTCGATCGGCTGACCTTCATAAAAATGAATCAGTCTTGGATCACCACCAGCTACCAAGCACCTGATGCTGATGTAACCGAATAATTTTTTTTGAAATCTCAGATCCCTTCAAAGACTGCCTATGCTGATGCTGAGTGACTATCCCTGAGTAATTATCCTCTTCCTCCTCAATCATCACGCTGATAGCTTGTAAGAACATTTTTGGTTCTGGCGCCACCACCAGTGCCTAAGGCACAATTTTTCAGCCCCTGTTTAACAGGGGCGTGTAATTACAATTTTTGATGTAATACTTTGCAGCAGGGCTCGTTCCTGCATTCCAACTAGAGTGTCTGTGAGGGGTTGCAGTGTTGTGGCACCAGCACCAGTGCCTAAGGCCCAATTTTTCTGCCCCTGTCTAACAGGGGCATGTAATTACAATTTTTGATGCAATACTTTGCAGCAGGGCTCGT
This sequence comes from Lithobates clamitans, assembly GCA_037952925.1. NCBI lineage: Eukaryota > Metazoa > Chordata > Amphibia > Anura > Ranidae > Lithobates > Lithobates clamitans. Next base: position 4,677,805 of record JBBGZY010001215.1, read on the forward strand.
TCCTGCGTTCCAACTAGAGTGTCTGTGAGGGGTTGCAGTGTTGTGGCACCAGCACCAGTGCCTAAGGCCCAATTTTTCAGCCCCTGTCTAACAGGGGCGTGTAATTACCATTTTTGATGCAATACTTTGCAGCAGGGCTCGTTCCTGCGTTCCAACTAGAGTGTCTGTGAGGGGTTGCAGTGTTGTGGCACCAGCACCAGTGCCTAAGGCCTAATTTTTCAGCTCCTGTTCAACAGGGGCATGTAATTACAATTCTTGATCTAATATTTCACAGCAGGGCCCTGTGAGGGCTTACAGTGTTGTGGCCACAGCAACACCTAAGGCCCAAATTTCTGCTGAGTATATAGGGCAGGACCCTACTTTCAAACATCTAACTTACAAACGACTCCTACTTGCAAACGGAAGGAGACAACAGGAAGTGAGATGAAATCTACCCCTAGGAAGGGAAATTCTCTCCTGTAAGAGTTAATATGGGAAAACAATTTCTCCTTTCCACTGATGCTTTCCAATCCTTGTTCCACAAAAAAACCCAAATTTTCAAAAAACATTTTTCATTGGGACAAAAAAGTGAGGTGAAATCTTCTGAAGAGGAGGAAAGACAGCAAAACAAATGTCACAGGGGTGATAACCCTTCCCTATGTTTTCCAAAAAGCTTAGAAAAGATTTTTTGGCTGGAGCTAAACACGTTAAAAATGTTCAAAATTACAAACAGATTCTACTTAACAACAAACCTACAGTCACTGTCTTGTTTGCACCGCCTGTATACTGCTGTTCAGAGTATATAGGGCCTGGTGGCCCCACACCTTTCCTTATTTTAATTTGGGTGCGGGGTTCCCCTTAATATCCATACAAGACCCAAAGGGCCTGGTAATGGACTGGGGGGTACCCATGCCGTTTGTCTCACTGATTTTCATCCATATTGCCATGACCCGACATGACATTAAACCCGCAAGCAGTTTTAAATGAGATTTTTTCCTTTAAAAATGACATTTGGTGCAGGGACTGTTCTAAACATGGGAAACACGCGTCACTTTACAGGCATACTATAGACATCCCCCAGGTACGATATTTAAAGAAATATTTCACTTTTTTTTTTTTTACTTTAAGCATCATTAAAATCACTGCTCCCGAAAAAACGGCCGTTTTTAAAAGTTTTTTTTGCATTGATACATGTCCCCTGGGGTAGGACCCGGGTCCCCAAACCCTTTTTAGGACAATACCATGCAAATTAGCCTTTAAAATGAGCACTTTTGATTTCGCACGTTCGAGTCCCATAGACGTCAATGGGGTTCTAACGTTCGTGCGAACTTTCGGTCCGTTCGCGGGTTCTGGTGCGAACCGAACCGGGGGGTGTTCGGCTCATTCCTAAGCACCACCACCACCAAAGGCCCAGCTTTTCTGCCCCTGTTCAACAGGGGCATGTAATTACAATTCGTGATCTAATATTTCACAGCAGGGCCCTGTGAAGGCTTACAGTGTTGTGGCCACAACAACACCTAAGGCCCAAATTTCTGCTGAGTATATAGGGCAGGCCCCTACTTTCAAACATCTAACTTACAAACGACTCCTACTTGCAATCGGAAGGAGACAACAGGAAGTGAGATGAAATCTACCCCTAAGAAGGGAAATTCTCTCCTGTAAGAGTTAATATGGGAAAAACATTTCTCCTTTCCACTGATGCTTTCCAATCCTTGTTCCACAAAAAAACCCAAATTCTCAAAAAGCATTTGTCATTGGGACAAAAAGTGAGGTGAAATCTTCTAAAGAGGAGGAAAGACAGCAAAACAAATGTCACAGGGGTGATAACGCTTCCCTATGTTTTCCTTAAAAAAGATTTTTTGGCTAGAGCTAAACACGTTAAAAATGTACCCGTTCAAAATGACAAAAAGATTCTACTTAACAACAAACCTACAGTCCCTGTCTTGTTTCCACCGCCTGTATACTGCTGTTCAGAGTATATAGAGCCTGGTGGCCCCACACCTTTCCTCATTTTTTTTTTTTTTAAACATTTTATTGGGTTTTCACAGATTACAAATCACAATACAGTGGTAAACCACTACAGCAGGGAGTAGTCTACAGTCAACATAAAGATGCATATGAAGAATAAACTAAACAGAATCAAGTAAAGGATAAATTCAGCCAGAATTTCAGAGGCCTATAATATTAATGTGTTAATGAGTACATTCCATGTTACAAAGTAAAAGGAAAACAATAAGAACATATCCTCTGTTTTACATGGAATTATCTGAACAAATACAGTGAGCGGATCCTGAGTGGGGTTAAGTGTGATATAGGGTATTCGTAATGTGTATGGTCGTGACCGACGGTAGTAGAGTTACCCAGAACCCTGGGCACCCCAATAGGGTGCTAACTGTGCCCAGAGTGGGTATATCAATTTGCCTATAAGTAGGGCATGTCGGTAATGTGCCTCATGTAAGGCGGTAGTCAATTGGCAGGGCTTTATATAAGACATGAAAGAGGGGATGGGGGAACAGGAAGACGGAGGGATAGGATAACATGTGTATTTAATGGTTCGCGTGGGGATGAGCTAACCGGCCAGTGTCGGCTCCAGCGGTATTGGATTGGAGGATGGTCTGCATGTGTGTTATGTGCGTTTGTTTAAAATGGGTCCAACTTGTCCATGTATCTTTATATTTGGATGGAGAATCGGAGGTTTGATGTATGAGATTTTCTATGTCAGCTATCCTGTCTACTCTCTGGATCCACTCTGAGATCGAGGGAGGGGACGTGCTTCTCCAGTGCACGGGGATGCATAGGTTTGCTGCGTTAATGAGATGGAGAGTAAGTGACTTCTTGTATATACGTTGGGGAATCGACGTGTGGTGGAGTAAGTATTGTGCCGGATTATAGTCTGGTGTGTAAGTGGTGATCTGAGTAATTAAACTGTGAACAGCAGCCCAGTATGATTGAATGAGAGGGCATTCCCACCAGATGTGGATAAGGGAACCTTTGGCAGCGTTACATCTCCAGCAATTAGGGGATACAGTGGGTAAAAATTTGTTGATTTTGTCGGGAGTCTTGTACCATCTTGAGTAGATTTTGAATCTGCACTCCTGTGTTGCTACGTTGTTGGAACCTTTGTGTATGTGGGAGAGCGCATTTTTCCAGTCGTCGGCGGTTAGGGTTGTGTGCAGGTCATTTTCCCATTGTTTTACCAGTGTGTCTGTGTCAATGTGGTGATGTGAGGAGAAAAGTGCGTGAATGGTCGAAATGAGGTGTCTTTGAGGTTCAGTGTGGGAGCATAAAAGTTCGAGGGGTGTGAGTTCCCTGTGTATGTTGTCTTTGTGTCGGAGATTCTGTAAATAATGGCGGATCTGCAGATACTTGTAGAAGGGGATGTGATATTCTGGAAATTTGCTTGTCAGAGCTGTGTGCGATAGTATAGTTCCTTGATGGAAAAGTTGCCGGGCTAGGAGCCTTGGTTTGTAGGGATCTCTGGCTGGAAGGAGTAAAGAGATACCCGGCGTAAACTCCGGGTTGTCTTCAATAGGTGTTAGTGGTCCCGATATGGGTTGGATCTTAAGGATTTTGCACGATTTTGCAAAGTTTAATAGGGTGGAATTGATTAGGGGATTCAGAGTGGTTGTTTTCTGGATTATTTTTGGGTTGATCCAGGGGAGGAGATGTAATGGGATTTCGGTAAAGGCATTTTCTATATTTATCCACTCTTTTTCCTTGCCGTGTACGTGCCAGTCTACAATTCTGACTAAATGGCAGACCCGGTAATAAGTTTGTATGTCTGGGACCTGCAAACCTCCTTGTAGTTTGTGAGTTGCCAGTCTGTGCCAGTTCAATCGAGGCTGTTTGGATAGCCAGATGAACTTTCTGCAAATTCTTTTGTACTTGGCAAAGAAGGAGTGTGGGAGCATTATAGGGATGGTTTGAAGAAGATAAAGTAGCCTAGGTAGAACGTTCATTTTCAAAATAGCTATTCTTCCAAACCATGAAAATGGTCCAGTCTGCCATTTTTGAAGATCATCTTCGATGGTTTGTAGGATTGGTAAAAAGTTTAGTTTGAACAGTTCTGAGAGTTTGGTGGGTATGTTAATGCCAAGGTACTTTATGGCTTGTGTTTCCCATCCAAAAGGAAAATTATGTTTGCATTGCGCGACTGTTTCTTGGGAAAGTGAGACATTAAGTGCCTTGGATTTGGAGAAGTTGATTTGTAAATTCGATAAGAACTTAAAAAGAGCAAAGTCTTGTAGCAGGTTCGGGATGGTAATGATCGGTTCTGTGAGGAATAGTAGGACATCATCCGCGTAGGCGGCTACTTTGTATTGTGTTTGGTTAATTTGAATGCCTTTGATGTCTGAGTTTTCCCTAAGTCTGCGTAGCATGGGTTCCATTGTTAGTATGAATATCAAGGGGGATAAGGGGCATCCCTGTCTGGTACCATTTAACACGGAGAAGGCGTTCGACAGTCCACTGTTCACTCGGACTTTGGCTGTGGGGGAAGAGTAGAGAAGTAGAATCATGTTGACAAGTCTCGGCGGGAGGCCTATAGTTTGTAGGGTGGTTTCCATGAAGTCCCATGCCAACCTGTCAAACGCCTTCTCCGCGTCCAAGGATAGGAAGAAGCCTTTGGTATTAGTGGAGGTCAACCAATGGTGTATGTTTAGGGCTTTGGTAGTATTGTCTTTAGCTTCCCTACCGGGGACAAAACCAACTTGGTCAGTGGAGATTAAAGATGGGATCAAGGGTAGGAGGCGATTGGCTAGTGCTTTGGCGTACAGTTTAACATCTACATTAATTAGAGAGATAGGGCGGTAATTAGAGACCAATTTGTCATCTTTCCCTTGTTTGGGGATAAGGGTGATATGGGCTTCCAATATATCTTTGGAGGCCGTGGTGGCAGGGCATAGATTATTAAAAGCTTGAACAACGTGAGGTAATAGTAGATCGGGAAAGGATTTGTAGTAACCGACCGTCAGCCCATCCGGTCCGGGGCTTTTGCCTGGTTTCATCTGTTTTAGTGCTAAGGTGATCTCTTCTGTCGTTAAGGGAACGTCTAATGACATTGAGTCTTCGGTCCGGATTGGTGAGGGTGCGTATTGAGAAAGGAAGTTGTGTATTGCCTCTTTCCTGTCGGTCAGGGTGGGAGACGATTGGGGTGTACGTATATCGTAAAGGTCTGTGTAATATTTTACAAATTGCTCCGCTATGTCTTCAGATTTTACCAGAGTTTTACCCGAGGGGTCTACAAGGGAGTGTATAGTGTGGGCCGCCTTTTTTGCCTGTATTGCTCTAGCCAACATCTTCCCGGATTTGTTGCCAAATTCATAAAAGTATTTTTGTGAGAGCATATATTTCTGTTTGACGTTTTTGTGTAATTCTTCTAAGAGTTCGGTGCGTAGTTGAGTCAGTTCAGTCAGTGCTTCTAGGGCTAGAGATGCCTTGTGTTTCCGTTCTAGGACAGAAATGCGTGTAGTTAGTTCCTCAATTCTTGCTTTTCGAAGTTTGTTTCTACGTGAGGCCTGAGATAAGAATGTGCCTCTAATAACACATTTGTGTGCGGCCCACACTATGTCTGGAGCAGAGTCGCCCTGACAGTTGTCCGAGAAATAGTTACGAAGGTGTTCGGAAACCTTTTGTGAGATTTCGGTGTCTGTGAGTAGGGAGTTGTCCAAACGCCATATGTGGACACAGGTTGTTTTGTTAGGAATGTGTAGGGTCATGGAAACAGGGTTATGATCTGCAAGTATCATCGGGTCAATTGAGGACTTATGAAGTATTGAGAGTTCATTTTGGGAGATAAAGAAGTAATCTATTCTGGAATATTTGGAGTGTGGTGGGGAGAAAAAGGTGAAGTCTTTACATGTGGGATGGAGTGTGCGCCAGGCATCGTGTAGTAGCAATTCCCTGAAATGAGTTTTTATTGCGCGTAAGGCCCGATAAGTAGAGGAAGATGTACCGTTGGATGTATCCAAGGAGGGATCGAGCGGGACATTAAAGTCGCCTCCTATTATAAGGCAACCAGTGCTAAAAGTCGTGAGGAGCTGTAGTGCATTGCGGAAGAACGGTACTTGTCTTGAGTTTGGAGCATACAGGTTGGCAATGGTGAAAGTCTTGTTATGTATAGAACCCTTGAGGAAGAGAAATCTCCCCGCAGGGTCTCGGTGTACATCAGTAACTAGAAAAGGGCACTTTTTTGAAATAAGGATGCAGACTCCTTTAGATTTGGCTTCATCATTGGTCGCGTGGTAAACAGTGGGAAAGTGTTTGTTCTGTAGCTTAGGAATGGCATCAGATCTAAAGTGTGTTTCTAGTATGAGCGCGATGTGGGTGTTGGATTTTTGTAAGTGGGTGAGAAGAAGAGACCGTTTTTCAGGTGTATTTAGGCCTCGGATATTCATAGAGCGCAATGTGAGTGGAGAGTAAGGAGGGGACAGCACTGTGGTGGGGTCACTGGGGTCCATGACCTCCGTCGGGGTAAAGGGGGGGGAGTAATCACAGGGACAGAGTGTTGGGGAGGCGCGGTATTCAAAGTAGCAGCAGAAGCTTGAGTCGTGTTGAACACAACACAGGGGTGAGACCGGTGGGGCGGTAGAAGTGTCAACACAATCTACCGTCTCTTTATTCGACTATATTCGGTCTGGTACAGAGCACCGAGGATTCCCAATCCGATGAGTCCGGATTGTTGAACCTCACTGCGACTGTGTGGGGGTTGGCAAAGGCCTGGCACAAGTGAGTTATCGGGGTAGTTAGGTACGGAGTCGGTTGTAGCCTGCCATCCTAAGACCTTAGACAATTGAGCTTAGTGGTGTGTGAAATAGGTTAGTTGCTCGGTGTAGAGATTGTTGATCTTGTAGGTTGGTACGGTAAGAACAAGGCAGGGGTTTACAAGAGATAGGCGTCTGTATGTATGTATTGTAACCTGACAAGTAATTATAAGGATATTATATAATTATAATTATAATTATAACTATAATTATAGGGGACTGCAATTCTGTGTTCAAGTTCGGCATCCTATATAGATAGTCATGTATTACAGGGCCGTCCTCTATGATCCCAAGGGAATGCGGGTATCGAGTCAGAGGGTGTAGCTAGAAAGGAGAACCTGCCAGGGTGCATATTGAGGTAGGGGTCTATCAGATCCGGCTCATTGTATTCGTTGTCACATATCTAGTAGTGCTGTAGGCTTGATATTAAAACTACCTAAACCGTGTAGCAAATACTGAGGTATTAACTTACTCAAAAACAAAATACAAAGCAATGAATTTCTAAAACAGCAACATTGCAGGTAAATGTAAGACACAAAGAGAGTGGCGTACCGGAGGCGTATGGATAGGTGTTATAATATTTTGCAGGGTGTTCGGTGGAGTCATATAGGGGGGGTAAAGGGGTGTAGAGTAAAATACCTGCATGGTGCGGGAAATCAAGATCCCCAAACGTCCCCGAGGTGCATGCAGACTCGGATTTCGGGCGAAGCTGGTTGCGTAAGTAGACGGTGGTATAAGGAAGGGGTCCACTACCCACCTGGAGTGAGTGTTGGTGGTATAGATCCAAGCGCGATGTGGTATGACTGTGTGCCTGAGATGAGGGCAGTCATCTGGGTCCTGCGCAGGAGGGCGTGTAGTATGCATGCGCATAACGCCACTATCGAGCCGCAGGATGATGTCGAGCTGTGAGGATGTAGGTCGCGGCTTGTCAATTCGAGATAGCAGGAGTCCGGAGTTGAGAGGTGGTCGCATGCTCTTCCCGGGACAAGCCAGGTTAAGGCGCCGAAGTCGTCCGGTGAGTAGTAGTTCCTGTTCCGTGGAGAGGACGAGCAGTCATCTATCTTCTGTGTCCGTCGCGTCGATGATGACGAGAGTGTGTGGTGCCGGAAGCTGGTGTGTTGCTAGGGAGGTCACTCATGGTTTCCGGGTGGCCAGCGCTATGCATTCTGGTAGTTGTAGTATGCATGGTTCATCTCAGGCCTCTGTGGTTAGAATGGGGAGGCTATGTGGCATCATTTTAGGAGCATGGAGGTTGGAATTCCACGTATAGATACCTGAAATGGATCCCTTGTGAAGGCAATGCGTCTGGTACGCGGTGGTAGTAAAAAAAAAAAAAAGAAAGTGTAAACCGAAGAGTCTAAGTATAACTGCAATAAAAATGGCGTTGAGAAGAGCTGTGTCTGGGTCAGTAAATGCCGTGAGTCACCAATCAGAGGAGCAGGTACTGGGGCCCAGATGTCCACAACCGACAGAGAAGGGTATCAACGTACCCTCCTGGCTCTCCCGTAGGTGGGAGAGTGGGGGCTTTGGTTGCGTCGGTTAGTGCGGTGTGTAACGTGCGGCAGGGTGGCAGAGGGGGATCTTCTTCTCTGTTGGTCTGTGTCGGAGGCCTCCATAGGTTCTGCAGGCGGGGGATCTCTGCGGAGTGCGGAGTGCGGAGCGTCGAAAATCTGCATACCAGTTGGGCACCTCCACTCTCGGTATGTGTAGAGTATCACAGAAGGAGGGGAGATCTTCAGGCACTTTAAGGTATGCTGTTCGGCCGTGTGAGGTGGCAGCCAGGCAGAAAGGGAACTTCCATTTGTATATGATGCTGTTTGCGCGTAGAGTGTCCAGCAGAGGCTTCAAATCACGGCGATGTTGAAGGGTTATGCTTGATAGATCTTGATAAATTTGAACAGTTTTCCCTTCATGTACAATCTGTGGAACGCCTCTGGCCTGTTTAAGTATCTCTTCCTTTAGTTTAAAGTCCGTCAGACAGCAGATGATGTCCCGTGGGGGATCGGTGTCTTTCCCCTTTGGCCTCAATGCTCTATGGATCCTCTCTAGTTCAATAGGTGTCTGCAGTGGTCTGCGTAAAAGGCCGTTGAACAGGCTGATGGTAGAGTGGGTGATCTGTTCGCCTTCAATCAATTCGGGCACTCCTCTGACCCGCAAATTGTGGCGTCTGCCGCGGTTGTCGAGATCCTCAAGGTGCCTCTGCATTTCTTAATTTGCAGTGTATGTGTATCAACATGCCTTGTTGTCTTGCGTAGCTGCAGGTCTTGGCGTTCCGCCATTTGTTCCGCCGCTTGTACTCTATCTGAAAGGGCGCGTATGTCGATGCGCAGTTCCGAGATTGCTGCCGAGAGAGTATCTTTAATGTCTGCGGCAATCATCCGTAGGTCTTGTATATTCAGTTGAGGTAAGGATCGTTCTTCAGATGTGTTATCTGTCGTCTGGCTATACGGTTGGCTGCGGGGTATGTGATCCATTTGTGAGGAGATTGTGGCCTCTGAGGTACTGTGGCGGGGAGCCGCCATATTGCCCCGTCCAGACCGGAACATTTCAGGGATAGTATTGGGGCCTGAGGAACCCGATTGTTCTCTGGGAGAGCGTGATCGGGATGTGGAAGCATTCCGGGAGGCTGTCCCCATGTTTTGGTCGAGCAAGGGTTGCTTGGATCACCGTGAGGCAGATTGTAAGTCATCGGATAGCAGGAGCTACTGGATTAGGCAGCCATCTTCATGCCAGGTCAGGCCACGCCCCCCCTTTCCTCATTTTAATTTGGGTGCGGGGTTGCCCTTAATATCCATACAAGACCCAAAGGGCCTGGTAATCGACTGGGGGGTACCCATGGTGTTTGTCTCACTGATTTTCATCCATATTGCCAGGACCGGACATTACATTAAACCCGCAAGCAGTTTTAAATGAGATTTTTTCCTTTAAAAATGACATTTGGTGCAGGGACTGTTCTAAACACGGGAAACACGCGCCACTTTACAGGCATACTATAGACACCCCCCAAGTACGATATTTAACCAGTTGCCGACCGCCGCATGACGATGTACGTCAACAGAGCGGCACGGGCAGGCAAAAGGGCTTACCTGTACGTCCTTGCCTGCCCGCGGGTGGGGGGTCCGATCGGACCCCCCCGGTGCCAGCGGCGGTCGGACCGAGGTCAGGGTGGGTCAAAGGTGAGGGGGAGGCCACTCATTTGTGGCTCCCCCCTTGTGATCGCTCCTGGCCAATGACAAGCTTCCTCGGCTTCGTCCGGCGCAGAGGAGAGAAGACATCCAAGTAAGTGCACCAACACTACACTAACAGTAGAACACGCAGGCACACTTGTCACCCCCTGTCACCCCCCAGTCACCCCCTGTCACCCCCCAGTCACCCCCTGATCACCCCCCTGTACCCCCTGTCACTCTGACACCAATAGCAGGTTTTTTTTTTCTGATTTATTGCATTGGTGTCAGTTTGTGTCAGTTACAAGTGTTAGGGCAGTTAGGTTAGCCCCCTTTAGGACTAGGGTACCCCTCTTTAGGTCCAGGGTACCCCCCTAACCCCCCTAATAAAGTTTTAACCCCGTGATCACCCCCCGTCGCCAGTGTCACTAAGCAATCATTTTTCTGATCGCTGTATTAGTGACGCAGGTGACGCTAGTTAGGGAGGTAAGTATATAGGTTTGCTGTCAGTGTTTTATAGCGACAGGGACCCCCATATACTACCTACTAAAGGTTTTAACCCCTTGATTGCCCCCTAGTTAACCCTTTCACCAGTGATCACCATATAATTGTTACGGGTGACGCTGGTTAGTTGGTTTGTTTTTTGTAGTTTATTGTAGTTTATTACAGTTTTAGGGCACCCGCCATTTATTACCTTATAAAGGTTTAACCCCCTAATTGCCCGGCGGTGATAGAAGTTAAGTTTGTAGGATCAGATAAGGTCTGCGTCGCCCCAGGCAGCGTCAGGTTAGCGCCAGTACCGCTAACACCCACGCACGCAGCATACACCTCCCTTAGTGCTATAGTATCTGAACGGATCGATATCTGATCCGATCAGATCTATACTCCCCAGCAGTTTAGGGTCCCCCAAAAAAACGCAGTGTTAGCGGGATCAGCCCAGATACCTGCTAGCACCTGCGTTTTGCTCCTGGGCCCAGCCCAGCCTAGCCCACCCAAGTGCAGTATCGATCGATAACTGTCACAAAACACTAAGCACACATAACTGCAGCGTTCGCAGAGTCAGGCCTGATCCCTGCAATCGCTAACAGTTTTTTGGTAGCGCTTTGAATCAGTCGCTGACAGTCAGGAGCTTTTTTGCCTGTGAGTCTCACTAGTGTACCCCTAAATTTAGAGCCCAAAATGGCAAATCGAAGGTACACTAGTGAAGAGGCCTACACGTTTCTGAGCATGACAGATAGTGAAGAGGAAGTCACTCATCTGTCAAGTTCAAGCTCAGAATACGAACCTGTAGAGGACAGCGGCTCCATGACAGATAGCTCTGACGACGGAGTTGTGGTCCCTGCTAGGGTCAGGCGTACCAGACCCCGAACTTCTTCTTCTGTCCTTGAAGTGCAAGAACCGCAGGGCTCTCGTATGGAGCAGAGAAGTACTAGTGCCGCTACTCCTTCTGGTGAACTGGCAAGCACCAGCGGCCTAGTACACCCTGGTCGTACATCCAGCACTGCAGTATCACGTGGTGATGTGGTGAGTCCCATAAGTGCAGTTCAAGCTGGTGAGGTGGCAAGCACAACTAGTGTCCCGCTACCACCAAGAAGACAAAGACAGGCCCGTCGTGCCCATAGTGCCCTTCCTGCTGCATTCGCCAATCCGAATTGGGTACCCACCACTTCTGCAGCACCCGTACTTCCCCCTTTCACTGGCCAACCCGGAATTCAGGTGGAAACAGTTGACTTTATGCCACTGGATTTTTATTCACTGTTTTTCACCGAAGATCTCTATAGATCTATTGTGGACCAAAGCAATTTGTACGCTGGTCAACACATCGCCGCTAATACCCAGTCCTCCCTTGCCAGAGATTGGAGACCAATTACGGTCTCCGAATTTAAGATCTTTCTGGGCTTTTCCCTCAACATGGGCATAACCAAAAAGAGTGAGTTGCGGTCATATTGGTCCACTGACCCAATTCACCATATGCCCGTGTTCTCTGCTTCAATGGCCAGGGCACGATACGAGCAGATTTTGCGCTTCATGCATTTCAATGACAATGAACTCTCTCGTCCTCGTGGAGACCCTGCATACGATCGGCTCTACAAAATTAGGCCCCTCGTAAACCACTTCAACCAACGTTTTGCAGACTTGTTTACTCCCCATCAAGTTGTCTGCGTTGATGAGTCCCTGATTAAGTTTTCTGGCCGCTTGTCCTTCAAACAGTACCTTCCCAGCAAGCGTGCCAGATACGGGGTCAAGATGTATAAGCTCTGTGACAGGGCCACAGGCTAATAGTTTTATGGTTTACGAGGGCAAAGATAGTCACGTAGAGCCGACAAACTGCCCTGACTACATAGGAAGCGCTGGCAAGATAGTGTGGGACTTGGTGTCACCCTTATTCGGAAAGGGGTACCACTTGTACGTGGACAATTAGTATACGAGCGTGCCACTTTTTAGTCACTTGTTTGATCAGCAGATTGGAGCATGTGGCACCGTGCGACCTAATCGCCGGGGCTTTCCCCAGCGGCTTGTAGAGTCCCGTCTTAGGCTGGGGGAGAGAGCCTGCTTGAAGTATAATAATTTGCTCGCTATGAAGTGGAGGGATAAAAAGAATGTTTTCGTTCTCACCTCCCTTCATGCAGACACGACGACCCAAATTACTACGGCGACTGGTGTTGTGGAGAAACCCCTCTGTGTCCATGAATACAACCTTAATATGGGAGGGGTGGACCTCAAGGACCAGTTGTTGGCGCCGTACCTAATTGCCCGTAAGGCCAGACGCTGGTACAAAAAAGTGTCTGTTTATTTATTTCAATTGGCTTTGCTGAATGCTCATGTGCTATACAGAGCTTCAGGATGGACTGGATCCTTCCTTAAATTCCAGGAAGAGATCGTCAGAGCCCTTCTGTTTCCAGACGGTGCTCCACCTCACCTTCCCAATCCAAATGCAGTAGACCGGCTGCATGAGAGGCATTTTCCTTATGTCCTCCAGAGTACCCCTACCCAACGAGCCCCCCAAAGAAAATGTCGTGTCTGCAGAAAGCACGGATTTAGGCGTGACACCCGGTATTATTGTCCCTCCTGTCCTGGCAATCCTGGTCTTTGCATTGGTGAATGTTTTGAACGCTACCATACACTAGTTGAGTATTAGCGTAGGGTACAGCACTGCACAGACTAGGACACACTTCCACAGGGTCTCCCAATATGCCATCGCATTTTGAGAGACCCAAACCTGGAACCGTTACAGTTTTAAAAGTTACAGTTATAAAAAAAAAAAAGTAAAAAAAAAAACACAAAAAAAATATAAAATAAAAAAACCAAAAATAGTTGTCGTTTTATTGTTCTCTCTCTCTCTATTTTCTCTCTATTGTTCTGCTCTTTTTTACTGTATTCTATTCTGCAATGTTTTATTGTTATGTTTTATCATGTTTGCTTTTCAGGTATGTAATTTTTTTTATAGTTTACTGTGTTTTAAACATTTTTTTGTTTTCAGGTACGCCATTCAGCTGCAGCGCGGACTTATTTATCTTGACAGCAACAGCGTTTGCTCCCATGATACATAAAGCCGTGACTCCAGCGCTGTCTGAGGTGATTTCACCACCACAGTTACATACTTCAGCATATATGCCGAAGCGTGGGGGCAGCAGTGGGTGGAGGAGCAATTTGCTCCTGCCTTTTGCGGGAGGATGCCCCCATGCTTCGGCATATATAAATGGTGCATGTATGTCCATCATTAGAAGTGGGTGGATGAAGGGAGGTATTCTAATGGTGGGCATACCCACCGATCAATATCTTTTTTTCGTTCAGCCCACAGGCTGCATGAAAAAAAAAGTTTACAATATATGCCCAACAAGGACCAGCAACGTACTGGTATGTTGCTGGACTTTGAGTGGTTATACCAGAATGATGCCTGCAGGTTTAGGTATCATCTTGGTATCATTCTTTTCAGCCAGCGGTCGGCTTTCATGTAAAAGCAATCCTAGCAGCTAATTAGTCTCTAGACTGCTTTTACAAGCCGTGGGAGGGAATGCCCCCCTCCCACCGTCTTCCGTGTTTTTCTCTGGCTCTCCTGTCTCAACAGGGAACCTGAGAATGCAGCCGGTGATTCAGCCAGCCCACCATAGAGCTGATCAGAGACCAGAGTGGCTCCAAACATCTCTATGGCCTAAGAAACCGGAAGCTACGAGCATTTCATGACTTAGATTTCGCCGGATGTAAATAGCGCCATTGGGAAATTGGGGAAGCATTTTATCACACCGATCTTGGTGTGGTCAGATGCTTTGAGGGCAGAGGAGAGATCTAGGGTCTAATAGACCCCAATTTTTTCAAAAAAGAGTACCTGTCACTACCTATTGCTATCATAGGGGATATTTACATTCCCCGAGATAACAATAAAAATGATTAAAAAAAAAAATATGAAAGGAACAGTTTAAAAATAAGATTAAAAAAGCAAAAAAATAATAAAGAAAAAAAAAAAAAAAAAAAAAAAAAAGCACCCCTGTCGCCCCCTGCTCTCGCGCTAAGGCGAACGCAAGCGGCGGTCTGTCGTCAAACGTAAACAGCAATTGCACCATGCATGTGAGGTATCACCGTGAAGGCCAGATCGAGGGCAGTAATTTTTCCAGTAGACCTCCTCTGTAAATCTAAAGTGGTAACCTTTAAAGGCTTTTAAAGGCTTTTAAACATGTATTTATTTTGTTGCCACTGCACGTTTGTGCGCAATTTTAAAGCATGTCATGTTTGGTATCCATGTACTCGGCCTAAGATCATCTTTTTTATTTCATCAAACATTTGGGCAATATAGTGTGTTTTAGTGCATTAAAATTTAAAAAAGTGTGTTTTTTCCCCAAAAAATGCGTTTGAAAAATCGCTGCGCAAACACTGTGTGAAAAAAAAAATGAAACACCCACCATTTTAATCTGTAGGGCATTTGCTTTAAAAAAATATATAATGTTTGGGGGTTCAAAGTAATTTTTTTGCAAAAAAAAATAACTTTTTCATGTAAACAATAAGTGTCAGAAATGGCTTTGTCTTCAAGTGGTTAGAAGAGTGGGTGATGTGTGACATAAGCTTCTAAATGTTGTGCATAAAATGCCAAGACAGTTCAAAACCCCCCCAAATGACCCATTTTGGAAAGTAGACACCCCAAGCTATTTGCTGAGAGGCATGTCGAGTCCATGGAATATTTTATATTGCGACACAAGTTGCGGGAAAGAGACAAATTTTTTTTTTTTTTTTTTTGCACAAAGTTGTCACTAAATGATATATTGCTCAAACATGCCATGGAAATATGTGAAATTACACCCCAAAATACATTCTGCTGCTTCTCCTGAGTACGGGGATACCACATGTGTGAGACTTTTTGGGAGCCTAGCCGCGTACGGGACCCCGAAAACCAAGCACCGCCTTCAAGCTTTCTAAGGGCGTGAATTTTTGATTTCACTCTTCACTGCCTATCACAGTTTCGGAGGCCATGGAATGCCCAGGTGGCACAAAACCCCCCCAAATGACCCCATTTTGGAAAGTAGACACCCCAAGCTATTTGCTGAGAGGTATAGTGAGTATTTTGCAGACCTCACTTTTTGTCACAAAGTTTTGAAAATTGAAAAAAGAAAAAAAAAATGTTTTTTCTTGTCTTTCTTCATTTTCAAAAACAAATGAGAGCTGCAAAATACTCACCATGCCTCTCAGCAAATAGCTTGGGGTGTCTACTTTCCAAAATGGGGTCATTTGGGGGGGTTTGTGCCACCTGGGCATTCCATGGCCTCCGAAACTGTGATAGGCAGTAAAGAGTGAAATCAAAAATTTTCACCCTTAGAAATCCTGAAGGCAGTGATTGGTTTTCGGGGTCCCGTACGCGGGACCCCAAAAAGTCCCACACATGTGGTATCCCCATACTCAGGAGAAGCAGCTAAATGTATTTTGGGGTGCAATTCCACATATGCCCATGGCCTGTGTGAGCAATATATCATTTAGTGACAACTTTATGCAAAAAAAAAAAAAGTGTCACTTTCCCGCAACTTGTGTCAAAATATAAAATATTCCATGGACTCAATATGCCTCTCAGCAAATAGCTTGGGGTGTCTACTTTCCAAAATGGGGTCATTTTGGGGGGTTTTGTGCCACCTGGGCATTCCATGGCCTCCGAAACTGTGATAGGCAGTGAAGAGTGAAATCAAAAATTTACACCCTTAGAAACCCTGAAGGCGGTGATTGGTTTTCGGGGCCCCGTACGCGGCTAGGCTCCCAAAAAGTCCCACAAATGTGGTATCCCCATACTCAGGAGAAGCAGCTGAATGTATTTTGGGGTGCAATTCCACATAGGCCCATGGCCTGTGTGAGCAATATATCATTTAGTGACAACTTTTTGTAAATATTTTTTTCTTTTTTTGTCATTATTCAATCACTTGGGACAAAAAAAATAAATATTCAATGGGTTCAACATGCCTCTCAGCAATTTCCTTGGGGTGTCTACTTTCCAAAATGGGGTCATTTGGGGGGGTTTTATACTGCCCTGCCATTTTAGCACCTCAAGAAATGACATAGGCAGTCATAAACTAAAAGCTGTGTAAATTACAGAAAATGTACCCTAGTTTGTAGACGCTATAACTTTTGCGCAAACCAATAAATATACGCTTATTGACATTTTTTTTACCAAAGACATGTGGCCGAATACATTTTGGCCTAAATGTATGACTAAAATTTAGTTTATTGGATTTTTTTTATAACAAAAAGTAGAAAATATCATTTTTTTTCAAAATTTTCGGTCTTTTTCCGTTTATAGCGCAAAAAATAAAAACTGCAGAGGTGATCAAATACCATCAAAAGAAAGCTCTATTTGTGGGAAGAAAAGGACGCAAAATTTGTTTGGGTACAGCATTGCATGACCGCGCAATTAGCAGTTAAAGCGACGCAGTGCCAAATTGGAAAAAGACCTCTGGTCCTTAGGCAGCATAATGGTCCGGGGCTCAAGTGGTTAAAGGAATACTTCACTTTTTTTTCACTTTAAGCATCATTAAAATCACTGCTCCCAAAAAAACTGCCGTTTTTAAAACTTTTTTTGCATTGATACATGTCCCCTGGGGCAGGACCCGGGTCACCAAACTCTTTTTAGGACAATACCATGCAAATTAGCCTTTAAATTTAGCACTTTTGATTTTGAACGTTCGATTCCCATAGACTTCAATGGGGTTCTAAAGTTCACACAAATTTTCGGTCCGTTCGTAGGTTCTGGTGGGAACCGAACCGGGGGCTGTTCGGCTTATCCCTAGTCACCGCGTTCTTGACGTTTGGAAATTCCGACAACTTTGTGTGATCGTGTATGCAAGACAAGTTTGAGCCAACATCCATCTGAAAAAATCCATGGATTTTGTTGTCGGAATGTCCGATCAATGTCCGACCGTGTGTACAGGGCTTTACAGAAAACGTTTGACCTCTGTCATTGCCAACAAAGGATATATAAAAAAGTATTGAGATGAACTTTTGATATTGACAAAATACTTATTTTCCACCATAATTTGCAAATAAATTCTTTCAAAAATCAGATGTGTTTGTCTGGATTTGTTTCCACATTTTGTCTCTCATAGTTGAGGTATACCTATGATGACAATTACAGTCCTCTCTCATCTTTTTAAGTGGGAGAACTTACACAATTAGTGGCTGACTAAATACTTTTTTGCCCCACTGTATATACAGTCAGGTCCATAAATATTGGGACATCGACACAATTCTAATCTTTTTGGCTCTATACAGCACCACAATGGATTTGAAATGAAACGAGCAAAATGTGCTTTAACTGCACACTTTCAGCTTTAATTTGAGGGTATTTACATCCAAATCAGGTGAAGGGTGTAGGAATTACAACATTTTGTATATGTGCCTCCCATTTTTTAAGGGACCAAAAGTAATGTGACAATTGGATGCTCAGCTGTTCCATGGCCAGGTGTGGGTTATTCCCTCATTATCCCATTTACAAGGAGCAGATAAAAGGTCCAGAGTTCATTTCAAGTGTGCTATTTGCATTTGGAATCTGCTGCTGTCAACTCTCAATATGAGATCCAAAGAGCAGTCACTATCAGTGAAGCAAGCCTTCATTAGGCTTAAAAAACAAAACAAACCCATCAGAGAGATAGCAAAAACATTAGGTGTGGCCAAATCAACCTATTGGAACATCCTTAAAAAGAACCGCACCGGTGAGCTCAGCAACACCAAAAGACCCAGAAGACCATATAAAAACAACTGTGGTGGATGACCGAAGATTTATTTTCCTGGTGAAGAAAGCACCCTTCACAACAGTTGGCCAGATCAAGAACATTCTCCTGGAGGTAGGTGTATGTGTGTCAAAGTCAACAATCAAGAAAAGACTTCACCAGAGTGAATACAGAGGGTTCACCATAAGATGTAAACCATTGGTGAGCCTCAAAAACAGGAAGGCCAGATTAGAGTTTGCCAAACAACATCTAAATAAGCCTTCACAGTTCTGGAACAACATCCTATAGACAGATGAGACCAAGATCCACTTGTACCAGATTGATGGGAAGAGAAGAGTATGGTGAAGGAAAGGAACTGCTCATGATCCAAAGCATACCACCTCATCAGTGAAGCATGGTGGTGGTAGTGTCATGGCATGGGCATGTGTGGCTGCCAATGGAACTGGTTCTCTTGTATTTACAGTATTGATGATGTGACTGCTGACAAAAGCAGCAGGATGAATTCTGAAGTGTTTTGGGCAATATTATCTGCTCATATTCAGCAAAATGCTTCAGAACTCATTGGACGGCGCTTCACAGTGCAGATGGACAATGACCCGAAGCATACTTCGAAAGCAACCAAAGAGTTTTTTAAGGGAAAGAAGTGGAATGTTATGCAATAGTCAAGTCAATCACCTGAACTGAATCTGATTGAGTATGCATTTCACTTGCTGAAGACAAAACTGAAGGGAAAATGCCCCAAGAACAAGCAGGAACTGAAGACCGTTGCAGTAGAGGCCTGGCAGAGCATCACCAGGGATGAAACCCAGCATCTGGTGATGTCTATGCGTTCCAGACTTCAGGCTGTAATTGACTGCAAAGGATTTGCAACCAAGTATTAAAAAGTGAAAGTTTGATGGATGATTGTTAATCTGTCCCATTACTTTTGGTCCCTTAAAAAGTTGGGAGGCACATATACAAACTGTTGTAATTCCTACACCGTTCACCTGATTTGGATGTAAATACCCTCAAATTAAAGCTGAAAGTCTGCAGTTAAAGCACTTCTTGTTTGTTTCATTTCAAATCCATTGTGGTGGTATATAGAGCCAAAAAGATTAGAATTGTGTCGGTGTCCCAATATTTATGGACCTGACTGTATGTGTATATATACACATAAACTCATGCACCCCCTAATTAAAATATGACCCATCCCTTCCTGTCAAGACCACACCCCTTGCTGTTTAAGACCTGCCCTAAAATTTTCGAGTGGGGATACTATTTCTGAGGGCCTGGGGGGCAATGGATTTCCTTAATTTGCATAGATTTCCTCTCACTTCCTGTTTGGCTATGGGTCAGGAAGTGAAGGGAAATCTCTGCAATGGGACAGGGATGGTGAAAAATAATCTGACAGGGGCTATAACCCTCCCTTACTCTTTCCAAAATGAAAAAAGTGTTGCCCATAGTTCTACTTTAAGCACAAATTTCTGATAATTTTATGGAAAGAACTAAAAAGATATAACCATGCCAATGGTGCAGCAGAAAACATATAGCACAGTGAGGAAGGTTTGTGGTCCAGGATGATAGGACAGTCAAAATTAGAAGCAGAGCCCCCCACTCTAACAGATTGCTAGTTGCCCACATACCAGAAGCAGTTCGGCCTCTTTATGGGGGCGCTAGACTAATTTGCCTCTCAGCCCAGTCTGCCCCATAAGACTGTCGCTACACTAACAGCACAAGCTGGCGGGGACTCTTTCCATACTGCCCCCCTGCAAAGTGCTGACCTAGGCCAGGATGCAGCGTTGGGTCTGGGGCTGCACGAGTGGGGAACTACAGTTCATTGAGGGAGCCATGAATGCCAACATATACTGTGACATACTGAAGCAGAGCATGATCCCCTCCCTTCAGAGACTGGGCTGCAGGGTAGTATTCCAACATAATAACGACCCCAAACACACCTCCAAGACAACCACTGTCTTGCTAAAAAAGATGAGGGTAAAGGTAATGGCCAAGCATGTCTCCAGACCTAAACCATCGAGCATCTGTAAGTATCCTCAAACGGAAGGTGGAGGAGCGCAAGGTCTCTAAAATCCACCAGCTCCACGATGTCATCATGGAGGAGTGGAAGAGGACTCCAGTGGCAACCTGTGAAGCTCTGGTGAACTCCATGCCCAAGAGGGTTAAGGTAGTGCTGGAAAATAATTGTGGCCACCCAAAATATTGACATTTTGGGCCCAATTTGGACATTTTCACAAAGGGGTGTACTGATTTTTGTTGCCAGCGGTTTATACGTTAATGGCTGTGTTGAGTGATTTTTAGGGGACAGCAAATTCACACTGCTATACAAGCTGTACACTCACTGCTTTACATTGTAGCAAAATGATATTTCTTCAGTGTTGTCACATGAAAAGATATAATTAAATATTTACAAAAATGTGAGGGGTGTACTCACTTGAGGGATGTACTCACTGTGTGTGTGTGTGCGTGTATATATATATTTGAGTGGACCCTTCTTAAACAATTGCCTTTGAAACATTTACTTAAGCTCTCTCCTAATACAATGGTAACATACTGTAAATAATATTGTTGTATGTTGGTCAGTTGGTAGTTAAATGCTTCTATTATTCTACATTGCTTATGTAACTATAGTCAACAAGTCAGGTAACCACGGGCAACCATAGCTTGACCTTTTGATCTATATGACCTTTGGCATGTATGATACAATTGTTACACCTAGAGGTTGAATTGGGAAATGTTTCTCCCATAGAAGATTATGGAGAAGGAAGCAGAGAGAAAAGATTCCATGTGGGACGGTCTACCAAACTTTCCAAATAAAAGGTTGGCTGGTTAAGCTGACAGGACTCTATAATGACATAACACCAAGGAAGGATTGTGCCAGAAGAGAGTTCATCTGAGGCCTCTTTTAGCCCAATCTCCTGCAATGGCTTGTAGAGTAAGCCTGGGATCCTAGTTGCCTATGGAGATAATGGAGCCTCTATAGCATGAGCTAAGTAACCTTTTTTGTGTATTTCTATGTATACAGACCATAGTTCATGTTTATTCACTAGGAAATAGGTAGAATTTTGCTTGCTATATGTACTGTATATCCGCCTGTCTTGTATTGTTTTCCTATAATTGTAATAGTTTGTATGTGAAGCATTTTTGTTTAGTAAAAGCACATTAATACACTACAGAGGTCTAAGCTTCCTTGCTTCTAACGCAAAGTGACCTTAATAGACGCAAAGCAAAACAATATCCCACCTAAGGCCATGTCTCCAGCACATTTTACTTATTCCAGGGCTTCATCATCTCTGTGGGTGAAGTGTCTTAGGGCTTTTGCCTTAGGTGGGAGGTGATTCATTGTGTGCTGTATGCTATATTAACTGGCCTTTTTCATATGTCATTGGTGTGCTCCCTGATTCTTTGGTAACTGGCATGAAGCAGGTGGAGGCTCCTGAACTTTGGTACCTGGCTGACCCATAGGACTAAGAGACTTCTTTGGGGTGCTTCAAAGTGGTGATCCACACAGATATCATATACCAGTCATCCTGTTACAGTTCAATTATGTTTTTTTTCCCTCTCTCGCTTGTCTACATACAGTCCTTTCTGTTGTATTATTATCACTGATAAATGTGACAGCCCCCTCCTGGTTGTTAGGGATCTGGAACCCACCAGCATGCTAACAATTAGTAAATCCACACTCTGAGCATTCAACTGTTACCCGAAATGGCAGCCCCCCAATTCCATAACAGACGCCTCAAGTCAAGTGGATCTGAGCATGCAGCCTGATGGTCAGGAAAGAAGAAGCAATGAACATGCTGCCGCCTTCCCTTCTAGGCTACATTCCCTCAACATGGGGGCTATCTTGCCAGAGGGGAACCCATGGCAAAGCAGCTTTTCCCTGTGTTGATGAGGACAAGAGCCTCTTCCCACAACCCTTTCCAAGTGCTTGTGGAGGTCTGCAAGGTCTTCAGGTGGGGGGCCCCTTAAAAAATGAGAGGCCCCACATATGCTGCCTTTCCCCTACATGCATGAGTATAGGGATACAAAGTAAATACAAAGTAAAAAAAGTCAATGGTAAATAAACACACACACACTTTTTGACAAATTCTTTAACCACTTGCCTACTGGGCACTTAAACCCCCCTCATGACCAGACCAATTTTCAGCTTTCGGTGCTCTCACACTTTGAATGATAATTACTCAGTCATGTAATACTGTACCCAAATTAATTTTTGTCCTTTTTTCATACAAATAGAGCTTTCTTTTGGTGGTATTTGATCACCTCTGGGTTTTTTATTTTTTGTGCTATAAATTAAAAAAGACCGATCATTTTGAAAAAAAACACATTTTTCTTTGTTTCTGTGATAAAATTTTGCAAATTATTAATTTTTCTTCATAAATTTTGCCACAATTTATACTGCTACATATCTTTGGTAAAAATAACCCAAATTAGTGGATATTATTTAGTCTTTGTGAAAGTTAGAGAGTCTACAAGCTGTGGTGCAAATCATAAAAAATTGATTACACCTGATGTACTGGTGGCCTAGCTCATTTCTTGTGACCTGAACAAGCCAGGAAAGTACAAATACTCCCCAAATGACCCCTTTTTTGAAAGTAGACATTCAAAGGTATTTAGTAAGAGGCATGGTGAGGTTTTTGATGTTGTCATTTTTTTACACAATTCTTTGCAAAATGAAGATTTTTTTTTCCCACAAAATTGTCATTGTAATAGGTTATTTTTCTCATATGGCATGTGTATACCACAAATAATGCCCCAAAATAAATTCTGCTACTCCTGCTGAGTATTACGATACCACATGTGTGTGACTTTTCCAAAGCCTAGCCACATAGAGAGGCCCAACATGCAGGGAGCACCATCACATGTTCTAGGAGCATAAATTACACATCTAACTTGTTGACTACCTATTACACTTTTGAAGGTCCTGGAGCACTAGGACAGTGACACTGATGTGGCACTGATGACAGATGGCACTGATACGTGGCACTGATGGCATGTGACACTGATGTGACACTGATGACAGATGGCACTAATACGTGGCACTGATGACACGTGACACTGATGACAGATGGCACTAATATGTGGCACTGATGACACGTGGCACTGATGACAGATGGCACTAAAATTGCCAAGATCTCATTTCCAATTTTATTGAAGCATAAGACTAGAGGTGGAGGGAGTTTTTCGAATCTTAAAAACTACTATCAAGGGGCCCACTTAGACCAAGCTAAAGCTTGGTTTGATCCACTTTCAGACAAACTGTGGGCCCAGATTGAGAAGTACATGGCTGGCAATCGGCATCTGCCATCTATGTTACTGTCATATCTGACTAACATGACACTGAACTATATGACTCTTCCCTCCATAGAAGCTACACTATTAGCATGGAAAAAATTACACGCTACAATGCCCAAGGACACAATGGAAAAATGCACAGACTTCCCATTGCAAGTTTATGAATATATCATACCGAATCTATCTATCTATACTACCTTAGTTGAAGGAAGGAATACTGACTTACAAATAACTAAACAACCTAGTCCCCCATCATTCTGCTACATCCAAATTACTCACTTTCACAATAAAAATCCGAATATACATTACAACGTCCATAGGGAATACTTGATGTCTAATCATGACGGACCTAAAGGTCTGTCATGGTTTTACAATAAACTTCAATTTTGCGGAACTTTTCAAAAATTCTCAAATATGCACAGCTGGGAAAAAGAACTGGAAAACTCCTACTCACTAAAGGAATGGCAAATGGCCATACAATCTCATTTTCACTTCTCCCATTGTGTGAATCACTGGGAGTTGATGCAAAAAATTCTGTACAGGACCTACTTAACTCCAGTTAGATTGGCGCAAATTCACCCAGACTCATCCCCCAACTGTTGGAGGGGGTGTGGGGAAAGAGGCGGCATCTTATATGTACTTTGGAGGTGCAAAGGAGTGAGGAGCTTTTGGAAAAAAAATTCTCCCTAATCGCCAGTGTTACAGGTCTGATTATTCCACCATCACCACAAATGGTTATACTCAGTATAGGAATACACTCAGTGCCTACACAATTTAGGCCCCTGGTCACCCATGTCTTAATAGCAGCAAAGTTAACCATCACCTCCAAATGGAAATCCACTATGGCTCCTAATGTCTCTGAAGTTATTCAAAGAGTTAAGTTCCACTATACATATGAAAAATATTTTGCTATAAGAAATCATAACCTACCCAAATTTAAATCCTGCTGGGATGCATGGGCAACATGCTATCCTAATGATTAATGGTAGACTGACCATTTGTTTATCTGTCTGGTACATGTTTTACGTCTTTATTATTTCTGTTTGTTTTCTGTTATAACTTTGGATATGCCAAAGGGAAACAGTGAATAGGTCAACGTAAACAGGCCAGTGGTTGCACTTACTACAGTGCGGTGGGTGCTGTCGTGTACTCTGTGGCACAGTTAGTTCCCTTTAGGGGTGCCAGGAGCACACGGCTGCACCATTACCAAGTAGGAACCAAAAATACTGTGGCCGCTTAATTCTTGTATTGAAAGACCCTCAATGTTATACGTTTTTCCTAAAAGTACTAAGGTATTCAGCAATGGCTATCCAGATGCCCATTTTGTTTATGTTATGTAATCTTTGTAACATACTGTTGAAAACACAATAAAAACTATTTGAAAATCACTCTAGGCTCCTTCCCTACAAAATGTTCAGGGTAACATTATTCATTGCTGAAAAAGCTTATTAGCTAGAGTTATGGTTACACACAGCTCACTGAGTCATAGGGCTGGCTTATCCAGTTCTACCCCCTCTTTGCCTGCTCTGTATGGCCTCATAAATATTTTCAGCTAGAGTGGGTAGACCTGAAAGCAAAACTGTTTTGTTCTTTCTTTAGAAAACCCATAATGTTCATTAAAACGGTGTCTACAGTGCACAATTCTGCCAGAGACATTTTTGAAATGTTTGCACACATGTTTAACCACCTCCCGCTCGCCGTGTAGACAAATGATGGCAGAGCAGGGTAGCTCTTGTTCTGGGGAGATTTCATATGATGACGCCTAGTTTAGTCGCGATCATGCAGCGTGGCAATTGCAGAAGCACCGTGTCCCTGGGACACAGTGCAACCCCAATTTTGGCAAAAAAGCAGTGGCTGTGGCTCTCTACCCATGTGATCAGCTATGTCCAATCACAACCGGTCACATAAACAAGGAGATGCTGTTTATCGGCTCTCCTCGCCTCACACTGACAGAGATATGTATAGGCATTCAGGGCTCATAATCAGTGCCCTGATCAAAATGCATCCCCAAAAGTGCCCATCAATGATGACATTCTGTGCCCATAAATGACACCACTCTGTGCTCATCAGTGACACCACTCTGTGCCCATCAGAGAGGCCAATCAGTGCTGCCTATCAGTGCCTGCCAATCAGTGCCACCCATCAGTGCTCATCAGTGCCACCCATCAGTGCCTATCAGTGCCACCTATCAGTGCTCATCAGTGCCGCCTATCAGTGCCACCTATCAGTGCCCATCGGTGCTGCATATAAGTGCCTCCTCATCAGTGCCACCCCATCAATGCCATCAGTGCCCTTAGTGCCACCTCATCAGTGACCATCAGTGCCACCTCATCAGTGACTATCAGTGCAGCCTATCAATGCCCATCAGTGAAGGAGAAAAATTACCTTTTTACAAAATTTTTCGGTGACTGGTTCTCTTTAAGGAGACATGCAGAGTCTAAAAGACCCTGCATATATCCTCTGCGCTCCACTGAATACATTGCAATGCACATTACATTCCAATGCATTGTTTTCCATGTATGCTGGCCAAGGAAAGTGACAGGTGACCTGGAAGTGACATCATACATGTCATTTTCCCGGTCATAGCAAGAAGGGGATAAGAGCGGACGTGTGTTTACTCTTCTCATTCCAATCCACCCGCCATGTTGGTCCTGGGCCCACAGATGGGCAAGCAGAGCCCGGAATACATGGCATAGGGGGTGCCGGTACCGAAGGTGTGGGGAAGCAGTTAGGCAGCAGCGCAGCCTTCCTGTCAGTTTTACACACAATCTGGTGGCTGCAGCCACCAGATTGTGTGTGAACCCCCGCTGTCAGATACATATGATGTACGGACCTTTTAGCGAGAGGGATAAATGCATTCCATGTCTACAACTTCTTCTTGGTTTAATCAGTACTGCTTGGAAGTAGGAAAAAGAAGGAAGACTTCAAAAGCTTGTCCTAAAAAATCAAAACATATCTTAACTCCAAAGCAAACATGTAATCATTTGCATCTTTAGAGTCCTTGGATGTGGTGTTTGCATTAGTTTCCTTGTTTCGGTCTAAGAAAGTTTTCAACAAGTACAAAAAATATCCATTGATCTTACATAGTTCTTGTCACTTTTTGTGAGCTGAAAAGGCAGAAAGAATCATGTTACCTTTCTTTTTGTAAACCACTAAGCCCGTCAAAAACCATGTAATTAAGATGAACAAGGCAGGCATGTTTGAAGTCCCGTCTGCCTTTTTGTTTTTGTAGAACCAGGTCTGCCTCCATAGATACAGTGCAAGAGTGTATCTGCTAAAGGACAAGTTTTTGCAGCGTTACCAGGTGAGAATGAAGGAAACAAGTCTGAAAGAAGAAAACTAGTTTTGTTCTTTGTGTAAGGACTGGTAAGCTTTTATAAATTACCTATTTGGTTTTCGGGTTTAGCTATTCCTTAACCGTAACTATAACATACTGTACATCATTCAAATGTGTTGTTGTAAAGGCAATAATATGTCTACAATCACCTCAGACAGTCTGCACAAAGTCTTTATTTTTATTTCTTCATTGCATGGATTCCCACATCCCTTTCACACACTGAAAAGTAAACCGGCCTTTTCATTTATTTGTCCTAAACTGAGTCTGTGTGCTTGTATGCCTATAATAAAGAAAGGTTATCCCCTAAATGGACTTTTAAGGCACTAAACTAGTTTATAGAAAAAACATATTTTATTAAACATAGTATACACAATAAAAATACAATGGGGTTTATTTACTAAAGGCAAATACACTTTGCACTGCAAGTGCACTTGAAAGTAAAGTCACTGTAGATCTGTGGGGGATATACAAGGAAAATAAAAAACAGCATTTTAGCTTGCACATGATTGGATGATAAAATCAGTATCACTTCCACTCATTTCAGATCTACCCCTTAGATTTAGAGTGACTGCACTTCCAAGTGCACTTTCAAGTGCACTTGCAGTGCAAAGTGGATTTACCTTTCATAAATAACCCCCAATGTATTGGAATGGTTACAGTTACTGTGTACAAAGTACAAAATCACCACAATAGTAAATAGACAGTAAGTTTCTCGTAGTTCACCCGACGTGTTTCAGAGTATCTATGTCTCATTCTTCAGGGGTGTCTATGAAAAGGTCAATCATATATCTACAATGTAGTGATAAAACAGAGTTAAACACAAGATATATGGTGATATAGAATTCTAAGCAGCATATATGTTTGCTATCAAGAGAATATTGGGTGCACTCACATATTTTGTGGAGATGTCATAAAAGAAACATTCCGATAAACTTTTGTAAAAAGAAGAAACATGAGCGTGACCGTGTCTCCAAGAATCTGCCCATTTTAAATGGCTAATCTTCAGAGCGCATGATGGTATCCTATCTAATAGGAACTGAATGTGGCCAGGCTAACCCGGAGGGAGCTGGACGCCTGACAATACTGAAGTAAAAGGAAGGTATAGCCCTGTAAATGAGGATGATTAGAAATGATCTTATTAAGGCTAACTTCCATTTCTTATTTCATTAGTATCTTTTGTTTTTTTTATTTTTTGTTTTATTTGTTTTGTGTTCGTTACTTAAAAGTGTAAAAGAAAGATACATGCAGAAATATTATAGATGTATAGAGACAATATTAAGGTATATGTCCTACCTGTTTGTATGGAAGCAATAAGTTTGTTGAAAAGTTGGTATGACACACTATATAGTAGATGTCAACTGGAAGATAATAGATGCATAACAAACAGTCATTTATAACACTTTTTATAATGATGTTAGATATACTGAGAATACCCCTTCATGTTCTCAGTATCACGAAATCTCACAAAATATTGCATGCTCCAAACGATGTAACAGGGTTTTATAAAGGGGTATGAAAAAAAATGAACCATATAAATAAAATAAATTACTCTGTTTAGATACATGGCTTATCAACAGTCTATAAGCCCTTAAATTGGGCTAAAAAAGATGCAGGAATGTAAAAAGTAATTTAAAGCTGTCCACAAAAGCAAATTTCTTTATCATACATCACGGGACACAGAGCCAAAGTAATCACTGTATGGGTTATATAGGCACCTTTAGGTGATGGACACTGGCACACCCTAGACAGGAAGTTTAGTTCCCTATATAACCCCTTCCCTTACTGGGAGTACCTCAGTTTTTTTTCACCAGTGTCTTAGGTATTGGTTGTGCTATGCTGAGCTCCACTGGAATATTCCTTTGCTGGGGCAAGCTATGCAACCGGATCCATTCAAAGTGTCTTTTTAGGCTGAATTGAATGGTACCCGGGCCTCGTGTCAGAAGAAACAAGGTTTTGCCTGTAACGCTTCTCTTTTTAGAGAGCTGGACCCCGGGATCCAGTGCTTGGTTTTTTCAGCCATATTTCCTGGTGGGGTGCTTTATGGGTCCAGGGGTGTGGATCCCCTGATAAAAAAGGGGCCCCAGTTTTTTAACTGGAGCCTGCCATGAGTGGTAAAGATTGGGTCTGTCTGGTTTACCACAGAACCCTGCAGCTGGATAAG
This sequence comes from Lithobates clamitans, assembly GCA_037952925.1. Taxonomy (NCBI): domain Eukaryota; kingdom Metazoa; phylum Chordata; class Amphibia; order Anura; family Ranidae; genus Lithobates; species Lithobates clamitans. The sequence continues at coordinate 4,706,697 of JBBGZY010001215.1, forward strand.
GTAAGTGCAGATTCCTAAGGAATTTTCTAATTCTTATGGGTTTTCTCCTTTAAGTAGAATGTTGTCATACCTAAAGTCACCACCGGGGGCTGTCAAGAGCACATAACTGTTCCATGCTTGTCAGTCTCTCTCTGTGTCATTACAAGCTGCACGCTTCCTCCAGCCCAAGCCTCAGATAAGATGTTGGAAGGGGGGCTTTTCTTTTAGACATCGCCCAAGTGGACTAATATTTATTTCTCTCCAGGAAGCGAGGGGGCTCAGACCAGTCGGCGGTATGCCGCGCCGCTCCCGCCTCAACCGCCATAGTATGGCAGAATTCTTCCAGCAGCTCTCCTCCTCCACCCCAGCCCTCCCCTGCATGCCGATCCAGTCAGATTGGAGCCCCGCTCATGCGGTAAAGCAGTCTTTTTTTAAGAAAAGTGAGGGGGCATGATGGGAAGTCAGAGGGAGGGGGCGGGCTTAGCACGATGTCGACGTGCTTCAACATTCACAATGCAGGGGCTGTGTAGGCTGTAAATACACCTTTTTGCAGGTGCATTTAGCTGATGGAGGGACACAGAGCAGACGGGGCATCTGAGTGTTGGTGACACAGGCATTCCCAGGACATGTTTACTTAAGCATCAGGCTGAGCCTTGATAGCAGTGGCAGTTGCTATTTACTATTACTATTTGCTCAGCAGTGGGTGTATTTTCTGGTAGTAACTTTTGAGCTTAGCACTATGAGCAGAAGGGGAGGTACAAATACCCCAAAAAACAGGGGCTCAAAGGGATCTCCCTCAAGCTCTGAGGACCCTCCCTCTGCAACGCCACCCCCCCCTAGGGAGGCTGGTCAGAATGAGCCATCGGGGTTATCAGGGGTTACAACTGCTTCTGGCAATTCAGCCCCTGTATATATTACTGAGGAGATTTTCTCCTCAGTCATGATTGGATTGGAGGAAAGATTAGCGGCTTTAATCGCATCTTCACAGAGTGCAAGAAAATGCATTAAGTCCCCTTCTACCACCCAGGACCCTCAAACAGAGGAACAGCGGGAGAGGAAAGATGATTCTCCCTCAGGGGACTGTGAAGAGGCTGATGACTCCTCTTCCGCGGTATCAAGTGGGGAAGGATCTTCTTCAGCTTCACAGGCTGAGAAATTGCTGGTGCAATCTCTTACTGAAATGGTCCGCTTCACATTTAAGCTACCCTTAACAGAGTCGGTTGAAAAGCCCACTACTTGTTTGGGCTCACTGACGCCTTCTCAAGCTTTCCATGCCTTTCCTGTCCATTCATTGCTGGAAAAGCTTATGTATTTTGAGTGGGATCGCCCAGATAAGCACTTTTCCCTCCTAAAAAGCTTTCAACACTTTATCCTATGGAGGAATTATTTACAAAGATGTGGGGTATACCAGCAATTGACGCTATATCCTCTGTAAGTAAAAGTTTGACTTGTCCTGTAATGCTTAAATGCTTAGGGATCCAACTGATAAAAAGTTGGAATTCCTGTTAAAAAACATTTTTTCTTCGGCAGGTTCAGTAGCTCAACCTGCAGTGGTGGCAATTGGGGTGTGTCAATCCTTGAGGGACCACTTGAAACAGGTGCTCAAGGTTTTCCCTGAACAGCAGGCAAAGGATTTAGCCAAGCTGCTAGGGGCTTTGTGTTTTTCAATTGACGCAATCAGAGATTCTTTTCTTCAGACCTCTAGCCTTACGCTTGGGTTGGTGCATATGCGTAGAAACTTATGGTTGAAAAATTGGTCAGCTGAAGCGCCATGCAAAAAGCTCCTGGCTGGGTTTCCTTTCTGTGGTGAAAGGCTGTTTGGGGATGATTTGGACAAATATATCCAAAAGATATCAAGTGGGAAAAGTACCCTTTTGCCAGTTAAGAAAAGGAGTAAACTTCCCTCTTTTAAACAAGCTCTTTCTCCAGTGCTGGGAACATCAGCCTCCAGGCAGTCGCGACAGCCTCCACCGCCAGGTTCAAAAGATAATCCCCAGGGTCAACCCCAGAGACAAAACAAGTCCTGGGGGAGGAAACCTACAAGACAGAATGTTAAAGCCTCTTTATGAAGGGGTGCCCCCTCTCGCTCGAGTGGGGGGAAGACTGCCACAGTTCTCAAGGGTCTGGCAGGAGGATTTTCAAGACAGATGGGTGGTCTCCACAATAGCTCTAGGTTACAAACTAGAGTTCTGAGAATTCCCGTCTCCTCTTTTCATTAGATCAAATGTTCCCAAAGAACTTTTGTCGCAAAAAGTGATCATGGTGGTCCCCATGGAAGAGCAGGGGTTGGGGTTTTATTCAAACCTTTTCACGGTGCCAAAACAAAATGGAGATGTCAGACCCATTCTAGATCTCAAAGATCTAAACTGGTTCCTGAAAATTCGCTCTTTTCACATGGAATCAATCCGATCAGTAGTCTCCATTCTACAAGGAGGAGAACTTCTGGCATCAATCGACATCAAGGATGCATACCTGCATGTACCTATTTTCCCTGCTCATCAGAAATATCTGTGTTTTGAAGTGGAAAAAGTTCATTTTCAGTTTGTAGCTCTGCCTTTCGGTCTAGCTACTGCACCTTGGGTGTTTACAAAACCTCTGGCCCTTCCTCTGGCAAGATTAAGGTCTCAAGGTATAACAATTATAGCATAGCTAGACGACCTGCTCTTGATAGACCGGTCGGTAGCCCGCTTAGACCAAAGCATAGTCTCCACAGTCAACTACCTGGAATACCTAGTTTGGGTCCTCAACCTAGAGAAATCTTCTTTAAAGCCAGTAAGAAGACTAGAGTACTTGGGTCTGGTTATAGATACAGCCCAGAAGAGGGTGTTTTTACCCCAGGCAAAGATCAGCACCTTAACCACTTCAGCCCCGGAAGGTTTTACCCCCTTCCTGACCAGAGCACTTTTTACAATTCGGCACTGCATCGCTTTAACTGCTAATTGCGCGGTCATGCAATGCTGTACCCAAACAAAATTTGCGTCCTTTTCTTCCCACAAATAGAGCTTTCTTTTGATGGTATTTGATCACCTCTGCCGTTTTTATTTTTTGCGCTATAAACGGAAAAAGACCGAAAATTTTGAAAAAAAATGATATTTTCTACTTTTTGTTATAAAAAAAATCCAATAAACTAAATTTTAGTCATACATTTAGGCCAAAATGTATTCGGCCACATGTCTTTGGTAAAAAAAAATGTCAATAAGCGTATATTTATTGGTTTGCGCAAAAGTTATAGCGTCTACAAACTAGGGTACATTTTCTGGAATTAGCACAGCTTTTAGTTTATGACTGCCTATGTCATTTCTTGAGGTGCTAAAATGGCAGGGCAGTACAAAACCCCCCCAAATGACCCCATTTTGGAAAGTAGATACCCCAAGGAAATTGCTGAGAGGCATGTTGAGCCCATTGAATATTTATTTTTTTTGTCCCAAGTGATTGAATAATGACAAAAAAAAAAAATTACAAAAAGTTGTCACTAAATGATATATTTCTCACACAGGCCATGGGCATATGTGGAATTGCACCCCAAAATACATTCAGCTGCTTCTCCTGAGTACGGGGATACCACATGTGTGGGACTTTTTGGGAGCCTAGCCGCATACGGGGCCCCAAAAACCAAGCACTGCCTTCAGGATTTCTAAGGGCATAAATTTTTGATTTCACTCCTCGCTGCCTATCACAGTTGTGAAGGCCATAAAATGCCATGATAGCACAAACCCTCCCCAAATGACCCCATTTTGGAAAGTAGACACCCCAAGCTATTTGCTAAGAGGCATGGTGAGTATTTTGCAGCTCTCATTTGTTTTTGAAAATGAAGAAAGACCAGAAAAATGTTTTTTTTTCTTTTTTCAATTTTCAAAACTTTGTGACAAAAAGTGAGGTCTGCAAAATACTCACTATACCTCTCAGCAAATAGCTTGGGGTGTCTACTTTCCAAAATGGGGTCATTTGGGGGGGTTTTGTGCCACCTGGGCATTCCATGGCCTCCGAAACTGTGATAGGCAGTGAAGAGTGAAATCCAAAATTTTCGCCCTTAGAAAGCCTGAAGGCGGTGCTTGGTTTTCGGGGTCCCGTGCGCGGCTAGGCTCCCAAAAAGTCCCACACATGTGGTATCCCCATACTCAGGAGAAGCAACAGAATTTATTTTAGGGTGTAATTTCACATATCCCCATGGCATGTTTAAGCAATATATCATTTAGTGACAACTTTGTGTAAAAAAAAAAAAAAAAAAAAAAAATTTGTCTCTTTCCTGCAACTTGTGTCACAATATAAAATATTCCATGGACTCGACATGCCTCTCAGCAAATAGCTTGGGGTGTCTACTTTCCAAAATGGGGTCATTTGGGGGGGTTTTGAACTGTCTTGGCATTTTATGCACAACATTTAGAAGCTTATGTCACACATCACCCACTCTTCTAACCACTTGAAGACAAAGCCCTTTCTGACACTTTTTGATTACATGAAAAAATTATTTTTTTTTGCAAGAAAATTACTTTGAACCCCCAAACATTATATATTTTTTTAAAGCAATTGCCCTACAGATTAAAATGGTGGGTGTTTCATTTTTTTTTTTTTCACATAGTATTTGCGCAGTGATTTTTCAAACGCATTTTTTGTGGAAAAAACACACTTTTTTAAATTTTAATGATCTAAAACACACTATATTGCCCAAATGTTTGATGAAATAAAAAAGATGATCTTAGGCCGAGTACATGGATACCAAACATGACATGCTTTAAAATTGCGCACAAACGTGCAGTGGCAACAAAATTAATACATTTTTAAAAGCCTTTAAAAGCCTTTACAGGTTACCACTTTAGATTTACAGAGGAGGCCTACTGCTAAAATTACTGCCCTCGATCTGACGTTCGCGGTGACACCTCACATGCATGGTGCAATTGCTGTTTACATTTGACGCCAGACCGACGCTTGCGTTCGCCTTAGCGCTTTTTTATCTTATTTTTAAACTGTTCCTTTCATTTTTTTTTTTTAATCATTTTTATTGTTATCTCAGGGAATGTAAATATCCCCTATGATAGCAATAGGTAGTGACAGGTACTCTTTTTTGAAAAAATTGGGGTCTATTAGACCCTAGATCTCTCCTCTGCCCTCAAAGCATCTGACCACACCAAGATCGGTGTGATAAAATGCTTTCCCAATTTCCCAATGGCGCTGTTTACATCCGGCGAAATCTAAGTCATAAAATGCTCGTAGCTTCCGGTTTCTTAGGCCATAGAGATGTTTGGAGCCACTCTGGTCTCTGATCAGCTCTATGGTCAGCTGGCTGAATCACCAGCTGCATTCTCAGGTTCCCTGTTGAGACAGGAGAGCCAGAGAAAAACACGGAAGATGGTGGGGGGGCATTCCCTCCCACTGCTTGTAAAAGCAGTCTAGAGGCTAATTAGCTGCTAGGATTGCTTTTACATGAAAGCCGACCGCTGGCTGAAAAGAATGATACCAAGATGATACCTAAACCTGCAGGCATCATTCTGGTATAACCACTCAAAGTCGTGAATGGCGTACCTGAAGACAAAAAAATGGTTAACAATAAAGCACAGTGAACAATAAAGCATAAAAAATTGCATACCTGAAAAGCAAACATGATAAAACATAATAACAATAAAACATTGCAGAATAGAATACAGTAAAAAAAGAGCAGAACAATAGAGAGAGAGAATAGAGAGAGAGAGAACAATAAAACGACAACTATTTTTTTTATTTTTGTTTGTGTTTTTTTTTTTTTTTTTACAGTTTTTTTTGTAACTGTAACTTTTATAACTGTAACCGGTTCCAGGTTCGGGTCTCTCAAAATGCGATGGCATCTTGGGAGACCCTGTGAAAGTGTGCCTAGTCTGTGCAATGCTGTACCCTACGCTAATACTCAACTAGTGTATGGTAGCGTTCAAAATATTCACCAATGCAAAGACCAGGATTGTCAGGACAGGAGGGACAATAATAGCGGGTGTCACACCTATATCCGCGCTTGCTGTAGACACGACATCTTTTTTGGGGGGGTTCGTTGGGTAGGGGTACTCGGGAGGACATAAAGAAAATGCCTCTCATGCAGCCGACTGCATTTGGTTGGGGATGTGAATGGGGGAGGTACGGGCGCTGCAGAAGCGGTGGGTTCCCAATTAGGATTGGCGAATGCAGCAGGAAGGGCACTATGGGCACGACGGGCCTGTGTTTGTCTTCTTGGTGGCAGCGGGAAACTACTTGTGCTTGCCACCTCACCAGCTTGAACTGCACTTATGGGACTCGCCACGTCACCAAGTGTTACTGCAGTGCTGGTTTGACTACGACCGGGGTGTACTAGGCCGCTGGCGCTTGCCAGTTCACCAAAACGCTACAAAAAAAACTCTTAGCGATCGCAGGGATCAGGCCTGACTCTGCAAACGCTGCAGTTATGCGTTTAGTGTTTTGTAAGTGTCAGTGATCGATCGATACTGCACTTGGGTGGGCTGAGCTGGGCCGGGCGGAGGGGCAAAACGCAGGTGCTATCAGGTATCTGGGCTGATCCCGCTAACACTGCGTTTTTGGGAATCCTAAACTGCTGGGGACGCTAATATAGATCTGATCGGATCAGATATTGATGCGTTCAGATACTATACCACTAAGGGAGTTGTATGCTGCGTGCGTGGGTGTTAGCGCTACTGGCACTAACCTGACGCTGCCTGGGGCTGGTGCTTGCCATTTCACCAAAACGCTACCAAAAAAACTGTTAGCGATCGCAGGGATCAGGCCTGACTCTGCGAACGCTGCAGTTATGCGTTTAGTGTTTTGTAAGTGACAGTGATCGATCGATACTGCACTTGGGTGGGCCGAGCCGGGCGGAGGGGCAAAACGCAGGTGCTAGCAGGTATCTGGGCTGATCCCGCTAACACTGCGTTTTTGGGAATCCTAAACTGCTGGGGACGCTAGTATAGATCTGATCGGATCAGATATTGATCCGTTCAGATACTATACCACTAAGGGAGGTGTACGGTGCGTGCGTGGGTGTTAGCTGTACTGGCGCTAATCTGACGCTGCCTGGGGCGACGCATATCACCGCCGGGCGATCGGGGGGCTAAACCTTTATTCGGTAATAAACAGCGGGTGCCCTGACACTATAAAAAATAAACAAACTAACCAGCGTCACCCGTAACGGTTATACGGTGATCAGTGGTGAAAGGGTTAACTAGGGGGCAATCAAGGGGTTAAAACATTTATTAGATAGTATATGGGGGTCCCTGTCGCTATAAAACACTGACAGCGAACCTAAATATTTACCTCCCTAACTAGCGTCACCAGCGACACTAATACAGCGATCAGAAAAATGATCGCTTAGCGACACTGGTGACGGGGGGTGATCAAGGGGTTAAAACTTTATTAGGGGGGTTAGGGGGGTACCCTAGACCTACAGGGGGCTAATACTCACTGCCCTACCACTTCTAACTGTCACAAACTGACACCATGCAGTAATCAGGAAAAAAAAACCCAGCTTGGTGTCAGTTTGTGATGGGGGGAGTGATTGGGGGGGGATCGGGGGGCGATCGGGGGGGGATCGGGGGTGTTTAGTGTGCCTGGCATGTTCTACTGTGTTGTGTAGTGTTTTACACTTACTCAGATGTCTTCTCTCCTCGGCGTCGGAACGGAAACTGCCAAGCCGAGGAGAGATGACATCACATCCTCTGCCTGTGTGTACTATACACAGGCAGGAGATGTTTCTCATTGGCTGGGAGCGATCGCGAGGGGGGGGCATGATCGGATGGCCTCCTCCTCATCTCTGATCGCTCCTAGACAAATGCCGACTGCCGCTGGCACCGGGGGGGGTCCGATCGGACCCCCCGCCCGCGGGAAGGCAATCACGTACCAGGTACGTGATTTTGCCTGCCCGTGCCACTCTGTTCACGTATATAGGCGTGAGGCGGTCGGCAAGTGGTTAAAGGAGCTGGTTCAGGTGGTCAGGGCGAAGAAGAGTCCTTCTATTCGCCTTTGCATGAGGTTGTTGGGAAAGATGGTGGCTTCATTCGAAGCAGTTCTCTATGCTCAGTTTCATTCGAGACTGCTGCAAAACAGTGTCCTGTCTGCCTGTAACAAGAAGTTCCAGGCGCTAGATTTTAAGATGCGTTTGTCGCCAAAAGTGCGCCAGAGCCTCAGTTGGTGGTTGATACCCGAAAATCTGTGGAAGGGGAAATCTATCCTACCAGTTACCTGGAAGCTGGTGACAACAGATGCCAGCCTTTCAGGTTGGGGAGCAGTCATGGAAGAGGCGACTGTCCAAGGGAAATGGTCCAGAACCGAAAGGACCTTGCCCATCAACATTCTAGAGATTCGGGCAGTGTACATAGTCCTAAAGGCCTGGACATTCAGGTTGCGGAATTGTCCTGTCAGGATCCAATCTGACTATGCCACTGCAGTGGCTTATATCAATCACCAAGGGGGCACGTGAAGTCATGCAGCCCAGGGAGAGGTAAACCATATCCTAACCTGGGCAGAAAAGCATGTGCCGTGTATATCGGCAATCTTCATTCTAGGGGTAGAGAATTGGCAGGCAGACTACTTAAGTCACCAGAAGTTGTTTCTGGGAGAATGGTCTCTTCACCCCGACATCTTCCAGGCTATATGCCAAAGATGGCGGATCCTGGACATAGATCTGTTTGCATCCAGGTTCAACAACAAAGTTGACAACCTTGTGTTGAGAACAAGGGATCCACTCGCATACGGAACAGATGCATTGGTAACCCCGTGGGATCAGTTCTCACTGACTTATGCATTCCCTCCTATTCTGCTCTACCATGACTTCTTCGCAGGATCAAGCTGGAAAGGAAGTCGGTGCTTCTTGTGGCCCCAGCATGGCCCAGAAGATCTCGGTATGCAGAGATCGTAAAGATGGCAGTAGGGGCCCCATGGACCCTACCACCACGTCCAGACCTGCTATCACAGGGACCAGTATTTCATCCTACATTACAAATGCTAAATTTAACGGTTTGGCTATTGGAACCCACATTCAGAAGAATTGTGGGCTTTCAGGCTCAGTGATATCTACCTTGGTTAATGCAAGGAAGCCAGCTTCCAGAGTCATTTATAATAGAGTCTGGAAGGCATATGTTTCCTGGTGTGAATCCAGGGGTTGGCATCCCAGAAAGTATGTCATAGGTGGAATCCTTGTCTTTCTGCAAATGTGGTTAGAGATGAAGCTGGCCTTGAGTACCATCAAAGGCCAGGTCTCAGCCTTATCGAATTTGTTTCAACGACCACTTGCTTCACGCTCTTTGGTCTGAAGCTTCATAAAGTGGGTAACGTGGCTTAATCCACTGGTTAGAGCACCCCTGAACCCTTGGGACTTGAATTTATTTCTGTTGGCGTTACAGAAACAGCCTTTTGAGCCGTTACGACATATTCCCTTGGTCCTGTTAACAAGAAAGCTAGTTTTTCTTGTAGCCATATCTTCTGCAAGAAGGGTATCAGAATTGGCTGCTATTTCCTATAAAGAGCCATATTTAATCATTCACAAGGATAGATTAGTATTGTATCCACATCCTGTTTTTTTGCCAAAGGTGGTTTCAGGTTTTCATCTAAACCAGGATATTGTTCTACCTTCATTTTTTCCAGAACCCTGTTCTATGGAAGAAAAGTCACTACATTCTCTGGATGTAGTGAGAGCAGTCAAAATCTATTTGGAGGCGACTGCTCAGTTTCGGAAAACAGATGCTTTGTTTGTGTTGCCTGAAGGTCCTAGAAAAGGACAGGCAGCATCAAAATCTACTATTGCTAAGTGGATTCAGCAAGTAATTATTCAAGCTTATGGTTTGAAGAGGAAAGTTCCACCTTTTCAAATCAAAGCGCACTCCACCAAGACTGTTAGTGCTTCGTGGGCAGTGCATCACCAAGCCTCGATGGCTCAAATCTGCAAGGCCACAACTTGGTCTTTAGTCCATACATTCACCAGATTCTATCAGGTGGATGTAAGAAAACATAAGGATATGGCCTTTGGGTGCAGTGTGCTACAGGCAGCAGTATAGGTCCTCAGGTCTGATTGCACCCTACTTTTGTTTGTAGATAGCATTGCTCTGGGACATCCCATACAGTAATTACTGTGGCTCTGTGTCCCGATAAAGAAAATAGGATTTTTATAACAGCTTACCTGTAAAATCTTTTTCTTGGAGTACATAACGGGACACAGAGGTCCCTCCCCTATTTCTGATTACACGTGTATTGCTTTGCCAAAACTGAGGTACTCCCAGTAAGGGGAGGGGTTATATAGGGAGCTAAACTTCCTGTCTAGGGTGTGCCAGTGTCCATCACCTAAATGTGCCTATATAACCCATACAGTAATTACTGTGGTTCTGTGTCCCATGATGTACTCCAAGAAAATGATTTTACAGGTAAGCTGTTATAAAAATCCTATTATTGATGGCCAAAATAGGAGTTAGCACTGGTCTTATTGAGTATTAATTATCATATAGGTAGAGCAGCAGTAATGATAGAAATAGTGATACTGGGGGTATTCAAATCCTGTTGAGATTCTCCAATAAAACATACCTTGATATGTGAGAAGCAGCTGCATGTAGACACGTCCTGGTATCCAAACCACCTGGGGGATGTCAGCCATGTCAGACAGAGGCTTGCTTAATATACTCCTCTAAATCCAATCACAAACGCAGCTGATTGCTATCAGTTCCGCCTGAGATGGAGGAGGAGATCAGGGACATGTCCACCATTGGCTTTCTGAGCCGAACGTGCAAGCCCCATCCCGACCGCGCATGCGCACCGTCAGAGTGACGGAATAATGGCATGCACTCACGGTCCACCGACACAGTGGCTTCACTGGCAGACAGCGCATGCCCGCAGGAGTAGCAAGATGGTGGCCAGACGTGTTGGTATTGTCTGCAGCCTGCCATATGGAGCCGCCATGGGTTAGCAAAACGTGGAGGCTTAGTGTGCCGGGCGTTGCAAGCGTGCTCCCCCCGGGAACCGGCCAGCCACAACAGTGATTTATAAATGTTTGTAAAAAGACGTGGCAGGGGGTATATACGATTATTACAGCAGCTCCCCTGGTGGCAAAAACTGAGAATGCAACATAACGGGCAGATTAGGAGGAACACACACCAACGCACAGGGATATTAGACTAAGATTGGATTTAGAGGAGTATATTAAGCAAGCCTCTGTCTGACATAGCTGACATCCCCCAGGTGGTTTGGATGCCAGGGACGTGTCTCCATGCGGCTGCTTCTCACATATCAGGGTATGTTTTACTAGATAATCTCAAAAGGATTTCAATACCCCCAGTATCACTATTTTTATCAGCACTGTTGCTCTATCTATATGATAATTAATACTCAATAAGACCAGTGCTAACTCCTATTTTGGCCATTAATATTTGCTTTTGTGGACAGCTTTAAATGACTTTTTCATTCCTGCATCTTTTTTAGCCCTTTATAAAACCCTGTTACATCATTTGGAGAATGTGATATTTTGTGAGATTTGGTGACATTGAGAACATGGATGGGTATTATCCGTAAAGCTAATATCATTATAAAAAGTGACACCTATATACAGTATCTCACAAAAGTGAGTACACTCCTCACATTTTTGTAAATATTGTATTATATCTTTTCATGTGACAACACTGAAGAAATGACACTTTGCTACAATGTAAAGTTGTGAGTGTACAGCTTGTATAATAAGTGAGTACATCCCTAAGTGAAAATGTCCAAATTGAGCCCAAAGTGTCAATATTTTGTGTGGCCACCATTATTTTCCAGCACTGCCTTAACCCTCTTGGACATGGAGTTCACCAGAGCTTCACAGGTTGCCACTGGAGTCCTCTTCCACTCCTCCATGACGACATCATGGAGCTGATGGATGTTAGAGAACTTGTGCTCCTCCACCTTCCATTTGAGGATGTTCCACAGATGCTCAATAGGGTTTAGGTCTGGAGACATGCTTAGGTCTGGAGACATGCTTGGCCAGTCCATCACCTTTAATCTCAGCTTCTTTAGCAAGGCAGTAGTTGTCTTGGAGGTGTGTTTGGGGTCATTATCATGTTGGAATACTGCCCTGCGGCCCAGTCTCCACAGGAAGGGGATCATGCTCTGCTTCAGTATGTCACAGTACATGTTGGCATTCATGGTTTCCCTCAATGAACTGTTGCTCCCCAGTGCCGGCAGCACTCATGCAGCCCCAGACCATGACACTCTCACCACCATGCTTGAGTGTAGGCAAGACACACTTGTCTTTGTACTCCTCACCTGGTTGCAGCCATACATGCTTGACACCATCTGAACCAAATACGTTTTTTCTTGTTTTCGTCAGACCATAGGACATGGTTTCAGTAATCCATGTCCTTAGTCTGCTTGTCTTCAGCAAACTGCTTTCTTGTGCATCATCTTTAGAAGAGGCTTCCTTCTGGGATGACAGCCATGCAGACCAATTTGATGCAGCGTGCAGCGTATGGTCTGAGCACTGACAGGCTGACCCCCCACTCCTTCAACCTCTGCAGCTATGATGGCAGCACTCATACGTCTATTTCCCGTCTATTTCCCAAAGACCTCTGGATATAACGCTGAGCACGTGCACTCAACTCAACAGCTGTCGCAATTTGAATGACAATTGTGCGGTCATACAACACTGTACCCAAACAATTTTTTTAACATTTTGTTACCACAAATGGAGATTTCTTTTGGTGGTATTTGATCACCTCTGCGGTTTTTATTTTTTGCGCAACAAATAAAAAAAGACTGAAAATTAAAAAAAAAAAACTAGTTTTTCTTTGTTTCTGTTAAAAATTTTTGGAAATAAGAATGTTTTCTTCTTCAATGACAGGCGCTGTTATGGCTGCACTGATGGGCACTGATACGGCGTCACTGATGGGCACCGATGAGGTGGCACCGATGAGGTGACACCAATGAGGTGGCACTGACGGGCACTGATGATGAGCACTGATAGGTGGCACCGATGGGCACTCATAGGCGGCACTGATGGGCATTTGTAGGTGGCATTGATGGGTACTTATGGGTGGCACTGATGGGTACTTATTGGTGGCACTGATAGGTGGCACGGATGGGCACTGATAGGTGGGCACTGATGGGCACGGATAGGCACTGACAGGTGGCACCGATGGACACTGATGGGTGGCACTGATGACACGGATTGATGGCACTGATGCCCCTAAGGGTGGCATTGCTGGGCATCAGTGCTATATAATGGTGGCAATCAGTGCCCATTTGTGGGCACTGATTGGCACAGATTGGGCATTGACTGGGCACATTGGGCACATGTGGATGGCCATGGGGTACATACCTGGCCATCCACATATTGCCCCTCTCCCTGGTGGTCCTAGTGGCAATCCCTGGTGGTCCAGTGTGTTGATCTGAGGGGGGGCTGCGCTGATAAACAATCAGCACAGACCCCCCTGTCAGGAGAGCCGCCGATCGGCTCTCCTCTACTCGCGTCTGTCAGACGCGAGTGAGGAAAAGCCGATCAACGGCTCTTCCTATTGACATTGTGATCAGCCGTGATTGGACACTGCTGATCATGTGGTAAAGAGCCTCCGCCGGAGGCTCTTTACCATGATCGGTGTAGTGGTGTGTCAGATTGACACACCGATCCACCGATCACCGGGATGCGCCCCCCCGCAGGCGCACGGCGGCATGTTATCCTGCTGGACGTCATATGACGCCCAGTCAGGATAACTGAAACACCGCCCGGCTGTCATCTGCTATGGGCCGGGCGGGAAGTGGTTAATGGCTGTTTGTTGAGTTATTTTGAGGGGACAGCAAATTTACACTGTTATACAAGCTGTACACTCACTACTTTACATTGTAGCAAAGTGTCATTTATTTTATTTATACATATTTCTTGTTTTTACAAAAGTTTATCGGAATGTTTCATTTATGACATCTCCACAAAATATGTGAGACACAATATTCTTTTGATAGCAACATATATGCTGCTTAGAATTCTCTATCACCATATATCTTGTGTTTTATCACTACATTGTAGATTTACGATTGACCTTTTTATAGATATCCCTGAAGAAGGAAACATAGATACTCTGAAATGCATCGGCTGAACTATGAGAAACCTACTGTCAATCGTTGTGGTGATTTCGTACTTTGTACACAGTAACTGTAACCATTCCAATACATTTCATTTTCATTGTGTATACTTTGTTTAATAAAATATACTTTTTCTATAAACTATTTCAGTTTCTTAAAAGTCAATTTAGGAGATACCCCTTTATTTGTTTAGTCAATTCGGATGTGGCACCTTACAGAGACACCTTCACCGAAATAATTATTGATTGCCTATAATAGAACAATTCAGCTGTAAGTTATGCAAAGCAGGGACTGGTGTAAAAAATATATTATTCTCTGTGAAGCATTTTATAATATACAGATACTGGATTGCTGACATCTAATATATCGGTTGCTATGAAATGGTTCACAGGATTTGTATTTCCCAATTGTTGTTATTAGTATTAAATAAAGTCCTAATATATTCTTGAACAGGGAGTCAAGGTTACTATGGATTTTTCATGAATAATTTAGGTGAATGCTGCAGTTCACAAGAAAATGCAATCCTTAATGTTAGTGTAGGGCTGTAATACCCTGTATATTTGTTTTCAGGACAGTGCATTGTGTGTTTTGATTCAGCTGATTATATTGTTCTAAGTGCCAAATCTAGTGACCCAATAACAGTGTACTCCAGTCAATGTATTATAGAAAGACAAGGAGAATAATTCCAGTTATTAGAATTCAACAGAAAACTCTAAGTAGGATATCTGCACATGGAATTTGCTGCTTAAATGAACAACTTAGATGCTCCAGCAGGGATCACCGAGTAACAATACTAGCTATGACCACAACTGAATAACATATTACTATATTGTAATTTCATATGATGATTATCCCGCCTTTTAACAGCTGATTATACTTAAGCTGTGATTTTTTTTTCTTTTGGAAAAATGAGATTCTAAGAATAAAAGCCCTTATAGGAATGCTAAATGAAGACGGTTCATCTTTTCATTTTCTTTATTTATTTGGCTAGTAAGAATTAACCACTTGACCTCTGGAGTTTTTATCCTTCATGACCAGGGCTTTTTTTTTTTTGCTATTCAGTGCTGTTCTACTTTAACTGGCAATTCCGCAATCATGCAACAGTGGGAGTCATTTACTATAGCGCAGCTGAGCTAATTACCGTGAATTAGCGCTAATCACGGTAATTAGTGCTAAAACGGTATTCACTATAGCGCTGGTAAAAAAAATACTCCCAAAATCTAATTTACTATAGTTCCCTGAAACCAAATAGCACCCAAACCCTTACTCTGCTAAAATCTGGAGAATTACACATGGAAATAGTGTTTAGAACATGATATAATTGCCTAAATGGTACTGAAATATGCAGTATATTATTTAAAGATAATCTGTATTTAAACTGTGTGAAAAGTGATTTCTACACTGACATATCTTTATAAGTCTGAGAAGAGATACATTCCTTGTTTTTGTACAACTAGGTGCCAACACAACTGAGCATGCTCAGACCTGCAAATAGCTCTCATTTAAGCTCCAGTCTCTTTTTTACAAGGTTCTATAGTAAATACCCTATAGTAAACACCCTTTGCAGCTAGAACAGCTTCTGGGAAGGCTAGGAAGTCTGTCCATAAGGTTTAGTGTGTCTATGGAAATGTTTGACCATTCTTCCAGAAGTGCCTATGTAAGGCCAGGCACTGATGTTGGATGAGAAGGCCTGGCTCACAGTCTCTGCTCTAATTCAGCCAAAAGGTGTTCTATCGGTTTGAGGTCAGGACACTGTGCAGCCAGTCAAGTTCCTCTACCCCAAACTCACTCGTCTATGTCTTTATGGACCTTGCTTTGTGCAGTCATGTTGGAACAGGAAGGGGCTATTCCCAAACTGTTCCCACAAAGTTGGAAGCATGAAATTGTCCAAAAAGTCTTGGTATGCTGATGCCTTAAGAGTTCCCACTAGGACTAAGAGGCCAAGCCCAACCCCTGAAAAGCAACCCCACACCATAATCCCCCCTCCAACAAATGATTTGGACCAGTGCACAAAGCAAGGACCATAAAGACATCAGTACCTGACCTCACAAATGCACTTGAAAGAATGGGCAAACATTCCCATAGACATACTCCTAAACCTTGTGGACAGCCTTCCCAGAAGAGTTGAAGCTGTTATAGCTGCAAAGGGTGTGCCAAATAAATATTGAACCCTACGGACTAAGACTGGCATGCCATTACAGTTCATGTGCATTTAAAGGCAGGCGTCCCAATACTTAGGCCAATATATTGTATATTGCTTATGACACTAAGCATGGCTATGGACTTAGGGCTGGTTCACACCACAGAGATGCAGAGAACATGTGTGAGGCTACCTGCTAGCTAAGTGGGTAGCAATTTTGTCTAGCAGCACTGTGGTTGCTGGTTCAATTCTCCAACATGCTAATGCTTGTGTTGAAGTTTATATGTTCTCCCTGTGTTGGTTTCTCACCACAATCCAAAGACATGCTGGCAAAGTGAAACAATAAAAGTAAAATATTCCTTTCAAATATCGTGCCTGGGAGGTGTCTATAGTATGCCTGTGAAGTGGCACATTTTTCCTGTGTTTAGAACAGTTCCTGCACAAAATGACATTTCTAAAGGAAAAAAAGTAATTTAAAACTACTAGCAGCTATAATGAATTGTCGGGTCCCGGCAATACAGATAAAAGTCATTAAAAAAAAACGGCATGGGATCCACCCCAGTCCATTACCATGCCCTTCAGGTCTGGTATGAATATTAGGGGGAACCCCATGCCAAAATAAAAAAAAATGGTGTGGGGTCCCCCTCAAAATCCATACCAGACCCTTTAGGTCTGGTATGGATTTTAAGGGGAACCCTGCCCAAAATTTAAAAAAAAAACGGTGTGGGGTGCCCCCAAAAATCCATACCTGACCCTTATCTGAGCACGCAACCTGGCAGGCTGCAGGAAAAGAGGGGGGACGAGAGAGCGCCCCCCTCCTGAACTGTACCAGGCCACATGCCCTCAACATTGGGAGGGTGCTTTGGGGTTGGGGTGCATGTTGATGGGGAGAAGAGCCTCATCCCCACAACCCTTGCCCGGTGGTTGTGAGGGTCTGTGGGCAGGAGGCTTATCGAAAAATGGAAGCCCCCTTTAACAAGGGGACCCCCAGATCCCATCCCCCCTTGTGTGAAATGGTAACGGGGTACAAATGTACCCCTACCATTTTACAAAAAATGTGTGAAAATGGTAAAAAAAAACACACCTTGGGACAAGTCCTTTATTAAAAAAATAAAACTGTCCCATGTTGTCTTCTTCTTCTTCTCGCCCTCCGATGGACCGAAAAAGAAAAAAAAAAGCCGCACGCCGCCTACAATCTGCCTCGATGGGAGGCACCTGCCATAATGACTGGCCACTCTCAGGTGACAGCTCTTTTATAACTGAGGGCGGGGCCACACAATGATGTCGCTGGGTGACCCCACCCCCTCTGACGCACGGGGACATCCCTATGGCTTCCCCGTAGCGTCAGAGAGGGGCAGGGTCTGGCATACTCCTCAGTGGGGTGCTCCCCCACGATCATATCGCACAATGTAAGAGGGCTGAATATTCCACAGAAAAGGGCCACTCTTTTGAGGGAGCTCAAAAAAGGTAGACCGCATTTCGCCTTTTTACAAGAAACCCATTTTAAAAGCAACCAGATCCCAAAACTGACAAACTTGTTTTTTATTGATGCACACAACGCCACTAACAATCATGCCAAATCAAAAGGCGTGACGATCTTGGTGAGCAAAGAAGCTCCCTTTGTAATAACAGATCGTCTAGCAGATCCAGAGGGCAGATACATCTTCATTAGAGGTACTTATGGGGGTGCAACTATCACACTAGCCAATGCACACTTCCCCAATACGTCACACGCACCCTTTTGCCAGAGATTGATAAGAGCCCTCCAAGGATTCTCTAGGAGCTGCCTTATCCTGGGGGGGGGGGGATTTTAACATACCCCTCAATTCCCTAGCAGATACATCCTCAGGGAAAACCTGCATTGCCTACAAGATTTTAAAAAGGATTAAAACCCTTCTTCAATCTATACAGATGTTTGACACCTGGAGATTCCTACAACCAGAGGGCAGGGACTACACATTTCACTCTATACCCCACAATCACTATTTGCGTATAGATTATCTGTTCATCACGCAGAGAGACTTATCCAGAGTAACCAGTGCTAAGATAGGCATACAGACACTCTCAGACAATGCTCCCATATCCCTAACAATAACCCCAATCGCCCCTATTCCCAACACTCTCACGTGGAAACTCAATGTGTCACTACTGACGGACTGTAACCTCCTACCAAAAATCATACAATCACTCAAGGAATTTTTTACCTTGAATAACACGCCAGAAGCAGACCCCATTATGGTGTGGGAGGCACACAAGTGCACTATGAGAGGAGAACTGATAAAATTAGGTGCCCAACGTAAGAGACAACAAGAAGCCACAACCAAACGATTAATCTCCACTGTTCTCAATTAGAGCTCAAGCACAAACAAACCCTGACTGAACACTCAGCTACAGCACTTCTAGAAGCGAGGAAAGCTCTACAACAGATTTTAGACACTAAAACTAAATGCCTTCTCTTCTTTAAAAAGAAGATATACTACGAGGCAGGGGACAAATCAGGCAGACTGCTCGCTAGAGCTCTACATGAACCCAATACCTCCAGGAACATCTTAGTAATCAAACGCACTGACAGGAAACTCAACATTGAAACGGAGGCAATAGCTTCACATTTCCATAATTACTACTCCAACCTGTATAATCTACCTCCGCAATGCCGACACTATGATATGCAGAAAGATAGGAATAAGGTGATACAAGAGTACCTAGACAAAAGTAAACCTCAGAAATCATCGGAGGAAAACATAGCCACTTTAGAAGATCAGATATCGTCAGCTGAGATACAACAGGCGATCACCACTTTAAAATCAGGAAAAAGCCCAGGCCCAGATGGCTACACATCAATCTATTATAAAACCTTCTTAGATATATTGACTGACCCACTCAAAAACCTTTAATTCACTGGCTACCCCCACCGGATTTTCTTGCTGCACATTAAACCTAATGTATTACCTAAACCCAATAAGGACCACACAGGCTGTGCAAGCTACAGGCCTATTTCTCTTTTAAACATAGACCTGAAACTAATGGCCAAAATCTTAGCAAACAGACTTAGACCACATCTAGAGAGTTTCATTGGCCCTGAACAAGTTGGCTTTATGCCAGACAGAGAGGCCAGAGACAACATCATTAAGGTTCTCCTCCTTACACATGCCACCCGGTCTCAGAATATTGAGGGCCTTCTCCTGTCCATGGATGCGGAGAAGGCCTTTGATAGTCGCTTGGGACTTTATGCTGGCAACCTGCAAACATATAGGACTAAACTCCCACATGTTGGCCTGGATTGGGGAGCTCTACCAGATTCCCTCAGCCAAATTTAGGGTCAATGGCACTCTCTCATGCAAAATTGACATTCTAAATGGCACA
The DNA here is from genome assembly GCA_037952925.1 of Lithobates clamitans. Lineage (NCBI taxonomy): Eukaryota > Metazoa > Chordata > Amphibia > Anura > Ranidae > Lithobates > Lithobates clamitans. The sequence continues at coordinate 4,726,219 of JBBGZY010001215.1, forward strand.
AGGCAATGGTGTCCACTATCACCCCTACTTTTCATATTGACCTTAGAACCCTTTATTAGGACGATTAACAACAAAAACTCAATAAAAGGCGTTCCCCTCCATGACAAAATGTATAAAACTGCAACATATGCAGATGACATCCTTTTCTTTATCACAGACCCACACACAAACTTACCCAATCTCCTAAAAGACATTGCTCAATACGGCTATATCTCCAACCTCAAGATAAATCTAACCAAATCAGAAACAATGAATATTAATGTATCCCCAAAACACTGGCCAGAACATGAGAAAATTGCCCTTTTAAATGGGAAGAGACAGCCCTGAAATACCTAGGTATTTGGCTGACCCCAAATAAATATCTCACTAATCTTTGATGCAAACTTTCCACCTCTTCTTCAGGTGATAGAAAAAGATCAAAAAATTTGGAACCTGGGTTATTTTTCCTGGTTTGGGAGGGCGGCCATTGTTAAAATGGTCTTCGTCCCAAGGCTACCTACTACGAGCATTACCGACGTCTATCCCTCAAAAGTTTTTTAAAAAATTACAATCAATCCTATTACAATTCCTCTGGTCACATAAAAGATCCAGGATCAAGTTCTCACTCCTAACGAGACCCAAAAAAGCTGGGGGAATGGGACTCCCTGACTTTAAAAAATATTACCAGGCGGCACATTTAACACGACTAGTAGACTGGCACTGCCACAGGGATTCGAAAGACTGGGTTACCTTAGAAAAGTATTTGAACCCCTCCACACTACATATCTCACCGTGGAATTCGGGCCTTAGACACAAACAACTGTTACTTCTCCACCCCATCACGAAAACAACATTAGAAGTGTTGTCAGGAAGGGCATGCCAGCACCCAAGATGGCTGCCAAAGAAGACGACCTGTTACCTCTGCCTGTCAGGAAGAGCATGCCAGCACCCAAGATGGCTGCTGAAGAAGATGACCTGTTACCTCTGCCTGTCAGAATGCCATTGGTGCACACACACCCTGTGACAGCTTTTGACACCCAAACAGGCTACTTAAACTCAGTCAGCTTCCAGACTCAGTGCTGTCTGCTCTACAGAGTTCCCTGTGTATCCTGCAATTACCTACCTGACTTCCGTTCCTGTCGTGACCCGGCTTGCTTCCTGACGTTCCTTTTTCCTGCCTGTATCTGACCCTAGCTTGTCCTCTACTCTGCATCTGCCTGCTCCTTTTGCCACTTCACTGCCAGTCTGCTGATGACCCGGCCTGTAATCTGATTCTACTTCCGCTTCAGCCTCTGTTCCTGACATGCCCGTTTGTGTATGACCCGGCCTGCCTGTACCTGCCTTCTCTTCAGCCTCGAGGGTGCCGCCATCCTTTCTGCTGCACCTGCACTTCTGCCTGTGGGGACTGGTTGTCTACTCACTCCAGCTACCTGCCTACCACTGCTCTGGGATTCCTACAGACACCTCTACAGCCCGGCCGAGTGCTCCGATCCAGCTCCAGGTTCAGCGATCCCGCCAGGCACTCGTGCGACTCTGCATCTCGGTGCTTCCTGTCAGCTCTATCAGGGGCTCCAAGTCAGGGTTGTAAGAGAGGCTGTCCTCTGCATATCAGGCTCCATCACCTGGTACGTGACAAGTGTGTAAAAAGGTAGCAAAATTCTCCAAAGTTACTTCCTCACTTAGCCCCATGACCCCCCTGGTTGACAACCCAGACTTTCCTCCGGGAGTTGGAAATCACTTTCTATACCACCCGACAACCAACAAACCCCTACTTACAGGCGAGTGTTTCCATGCTGGGACTCTCAAAGAATATGGATCTCTTGAAATAAACAGCAGACTCCACACTCTCCCGCTTTGGACTTATTTCCAACTCCGTAGTTATCTAAAAAGCACAAGGAAACAGGGTAAGTACACGACAGATGGTAGAGTTAGAACAAACCTGCACTTTAGGCAAACCTGTCCCTAAAACCACCTCCTTGACCTACACCTGGCTACATTACACCAATACACAAACAGTGGACAGATTCCAGAATCTCTGGTCCGCAGCACTTGAGACAAACATAACCGAAAAACAATTGGGAAGGGCTTGCATACTAGCACATAAGTGCTCAATCAGCACCAAAACACAAGAAACGTCCTACAAACTGTTGACTGACTGGTATATCATAAATAAATAATAATAATGCTTTAATGAGTTGAAGACAATCACGGGGGTTGAACATTGTTTATTGGCCACTATTGATGTTAACTCCCTGTATACGAGCATTACTCAGAAGGATGGGTTAAAGGGGGTTGAGAAGGCCCTGTATGAAGGTTCAGATCTTAAGCATGAACAAATTTGTTTTATTTTAGAAGCACTAGAGTTGGCAATGGGGAGCAATTATTTCTGGTATCAAAAATAATTTTATGTACAGAATAAAAGAGTTGCCATGGGTTCTAAGTATGCCCCAAGTGTGGCGAACTTATTTATGGATCTGCTGGATAAACGTTACATATATGGGACTAGAAGACCTGAAATTAGGTTTTACCGTCGGTATATTGACGATGTAATTATCTTGTGGGAAGGGGATTCAGATTCATTTCAGTGGTTTCTAGATGGAGTCAATCATAATGAGTATGGTATTTCATTTACTGGCAAGTCTGATTACGATTTGATAGAATATCTAGATTTACAGATTTTTAAACAGAATGGGGGGCTGTCTACAAAGACCTTCTTTAAATCTACAGACTGTAATGGGTATATACCCATCTCGAGCTGCCACCACCCAAATTGGAAAAAGAACATACCGAAGGGACAGCTCTTGAGAATACGCAGGAACTACCGAAACATTGAAGACTATCTTAATCAGACTGATGTCCTAATAAAGAAATTTGAGGATAAAGGATATCAACATGATTTCCTGGTGAAAACACAAGATGAAATACAAAATCTAGATCAAGACTCCCTGTTAATGAAGGAGAGTGGGAATCAGAAGAACTCTCCGGTGGATATTTCCTTTATCACAGGTTTTAACAACCAATATAGGTCCATTGAGCATATAGTAAGGAAGTATTAGCCTATTCTAAAATCTGATAGGACTCTTGGTAAAATACTCACAAAAAGACCTCGGTTTAATTATAGGAGGGCACCAACTCTCAGAAATCACTTGGTCCATAATGTCATTGATCCCCCCCAAGGAAGTTAAATTGTTTTCCAATCTGAAAGGCTTCTATAGGTGTCAGAAATGCTTGGCCTGTAGAGTCAGCAAGAAGCAATCTAGGAAGAGGACCTCTTTTAAGGCAAGAAACGGCAAAGAAGCCCAAAGTCTCGGTGAAAGCGGCTATCCACAAAATCTCATGGATCATGTCCCAAGAGAAACTGGCTAGCATCTTAGATGACAAAACTAAGCAATTTGAAGTTATATGGGAGCCCTGGGCAAAATTCGTCGGCATCTCTCTCATACCAGGAGTCCCACCCCAAAACTAACAGGGATCAACTTATGAGGCGGGGACCCCTCCAGACGGACGGCTAACATTTCTATCACTCTTTTCCTTTCTCCTCTTCCTCCTTTCTGTCCTTCCAAATGTATTTTGTTTAATCCAGTCCCTCTGCTGGGGGAAACTAGGATAGTTCAACGGGTAATGAATGTATTGTGTTTTCTGACCAGTTTTACTTCATTTTGAGACAATCATTACTCATCTCGTAGCTTGTTCCTCTCAGATAGGTGGTAGTCTCCACTGCATTATTATATTGCTCTTTGAGAATCTAGGGCCCTTGGTCAATACCTGGTCAGGAGAGGAGGGGGGCTCGCACTGTGCACAGCATGATCCCGTCAGGTGTGCCGGTGCGACCCCCTAGCGTCTCACTAGACGCCAGACAATCCCCCTAGGGAACACGTTCTATGTTCACATCAGTTGCAAGGTTTCAAGTATTGATTCCTATACACCAGAGTTAATCATAGTCAATGTGCCTTATAAATGCTAACGCTCTAGCCCCAGCAGGCATATCTTATGTACCAGAGGATGTTACAAGATATGTGATTTCAAATCCTGTATTGTATTTTATTTTAGTTTATATATTTTCTTGTTTTTGTACAAAACCAATAAAAGATTTTGAAAGTAAGAAACGGCAAAGAATATGAGATTAGGGAGTTGGTCACCTGTAATACCACTCATGTAACGTATATCATCGAATGTCCGTGCCGATTGCAATATGTAGGCAGGACCACTAGACCTTTATGTGTACGGATTAGGGAACACATTACTAACATCAGAAAAGGGTTCCCTAAGCATAACCTCTCCAGACATTTTGATGAATTTCATCACAGGGATCTGGATTGATTTTCTATGGTATTGATACGATCAAAAACCACTGGAGGGGGGGCAGTAAGAAAATTCTGATATCGCAGAACGAGACCAGATGGATACACCGTTTAGATTGTCTGGTTCCGAGGGGATTAAATGTTGATATAGATTTAAATTGCTTTTTATCCAATTTCTAATTTACACTGTAGTCACCTTTCTGATAATTTAATTCTCCTGGATTCCCAATTTGAATGTTTACCATTGCGCTCACTCTGTGTTTCTAATGGTGAGTTTAGTTTACCCTTAGGCCATAGGCCTTAGTTATACTATTCCCATATTCCAGTATATTCCAACTATTATACCCTGTTCACATTCTCATCTCTTCCTTTTTTGGCTTTTCTCCTTTTTTTGGTTGAATTTTTTGGTAGACACATTTTAATGGGTCCTTTGTCCCATATATAACAATTTTTTAGCATTTGAGGTTGGGAACTGGACCTTTATATTGCCTATTGAGTATGGAACACTACACGTCGTTTTTTTTCATCATAGATTTTGCTGGGGCCTCTCAAGTCTCCTCTTTTATACGTACAGCCTTTTTTGGGGGATTTTTAGTTTTTTAATAGTTTAGTTTGGTGATTGGACATTCATTATGTTTGTTCGACTAGAGAAATTATACCCGTGGCGGTCATGTCACCGTCCCCTTCCTACATTTTTTTGTTTTTACCTACACATATGACAAGGTGGGAAGGTACCTGTCCATACTTTTCATTATGTTGTTTTTTATTATGTCGTTTATTATCTGGATAGGTGGGTAATTTATGTCATTTTCTATGTGTTTTTTAATTAATGTTTTTCATATTTTATATGATATTTTATGTGACCCATATTCTGATTTTTAACATGTGGCATATAAGTATGCATATATACATATTATTTCCCTCTTTGTTGTTCTCCTCTGATTGAAGATTAGGCCTTGTTGCTATCAGATAAGTAGATCGTTGTTTTTTATGGCATGTAAGAGCTATGGATTTTAATAAGGCCCATTTACCGATCAGGAGGGTGGGATAGCAGATAGTGATTGACCGTCGCCTCAGATGACGTCTTGATGACGAAACGCGTAAGGCTTGGCCTCGTGATACGCATACGTCAATCTTTCGTCTGGTTTATGAGCAGTTTCGGTTTCAGACAGGCGGGCGGTGGAACGCACGCTTCACCATGCTGCCCTCCAGGCTCTGAACCGGCTTGTGCAGCATTGTCAGCCCCTGTTTTAATGTTTTAAAGTTTTTTGGATAATAAATGTATTTTTACGGACTCACGCTATGAGACATATCTTTTTTCTTGATGTACATGGATATTTAACACTGGGGATATTGTGACACCATTGAAGGATATACTACAGTGGGCTGAGGACTTTTCTCCTGGATTCAACATCGCTGGAGTCTACCTGCATGCCTTTTACCCCTGCAGGGGTTGGGCTGTCTGGTGAGTGAGAGCACGAGTGGGGATGCGGTGGAAGACGGGGGACACCTGCAACACAAATTTTACAGTTTTTCCACCCAAGGGACACATTTAAGAATTCCTTCTTCATATCGAAAAAGTTATTTTCCTGGGATGAAAAATATTTTTTCTGAAACTTTAAAAAAACATTTTTTGTGTTTGGGACATTGTTTTCAATTAGCACTTTTTATTCATCACTTGAGCTGTTATTTGGATTTTTTTACTTATTTATGTTGGGGATTTCACAATATTGGTCTAATAAGTAGATCACCAGTTGTTTATTTTTGGATTGTTTACAATTTTTGGGTACGCATATACATATATATATATATATATATATATATATATATATATATATATATATATATATAACTCTCAGCACATTGCACTTTTATTACATAACACTGGGTGGATGAGCCCTTTTGCACTAAATCACAGCTCTTTATGAGCACATTGGATGTACTCACATACAACTGTGTTTTATATGTGTTTTATATATGTTTTTTAGGAATCACATTTTATGCACATTTAGTAGAACAGCGCCAATTCCCCTATTCCTAAGACATCTGTTGACTGGTATATCACCCTAGTGAAAATACATGTCTGGAATCCCAGATACATGTTGGAGATGTGGTAGTGAAGGGGGCAGCCTGGTTCACATCTGGTGGTCTTGCCCTTCCCTGACCCCCTACTGGGATAAGGTCAAGGAACAGATACAACAAATTACAGATACCTTGATGGAAATCAGTGCTGCATGCTGTTTGCTCCACATCTCTAACTTTGCACTCAAGAGATACAAAAATTCACTAACAAAACACCTACTAAATGCAGCCAAAGCGCTGATTCCTGCTCTCTGGAGATCCACACGGGCGCCTTCTATCACAGACTGGCTAACAAGAGTAGCTGAAATATGCGAAATGGAAGACACATTTGCCCAGGCATCTGAAAAAGTGCACAGGTTTCACAAAACCTGGTCACCCTGGTTTGTGTTCCGCTACTCTGATAAATACCAGAAACTGAAATCAGGATGTCCATCGACCCAAGCCTCACCCCCTTGACTTCCCCACTCTTTCCCCCTTTCCTTATATTCTCTACTATAATCTATACCTTTAGTTCTATCTGTATTAAGGTTCTTAAGATAACTGAACAAATAAACCAGAGTATATTCATATTATTTGATTACTTTGCTTTCAAGCCAGACAAACCTGTACATCAGATTTACATGATAAGCTCATAGTAATACTGGTCCGCACATGCGGTTGTATATTGTTTCTTATTGAGATGTTCTGACCATATGATAACCCCGCAAGATATAACAAATGACAACTGATTCCTGACATTATGATTACGATATCCAGCAGCTCCAACTTCCCTCTGCTGGATCACATGACCAGACCTATTCAGACTAAAAATAGGATTTGTCTGGCGATCCCCTTCTTGGACGTGGTATGAAGTGGTAACCTGGAACTCCTGGGAGAGAGGACATTACATTTCACTAATCACGGGATACCGGCCAAGCGGACGGCAGTGGGACCTTGAAGTGTCTGTCACCCCTGCAGGGGTACTGGGAGCCGGTGAGTGGGGAGCCAAAAGGGGAGCACAGAAGTCACGGATTTTCACCTGTGTGGGCACAACAGTCACCAAGCTCTTGGAACTTTTTTCTTGCTATTTACAATTTGGGACGCACCACCTTTGAACAGACCTTTTTACATTTTATATTTTTGGTGTTTTGTTTTTTTTTTTTTTTTTTTTTTTATATATTTTTGGTGTTTTTTTAGTTTCTGGTTTATATATGGTTTTCAATACACGTTTTGGATTTGATTGCATTTGTCATTTACGTTTGTACACGTACACGCTGGAATCATCACATCAGCTGCATATTATACATAGCAGCAGCACCTAGTGGTCACTTTTTGCCACTACCTACATGTGGTATACATGTTTATGCAACATAATAGGGTTTTTACACCACATGATAATTTGACTCACACTTTCAAACAATGGTATAGGGCTTGTTAATTATGAGTATTGCAGTCTTCACCCTTTGTGCATGATATATTTTTAATAATTCTTTTTACTCACTGTTAACAATCATCATCATCACTTATACAATTCAAAAGGGAGCGCCATACCCCCATATACAACCCTTTACACATGTTAGTCCTCTTTGAGGGCTCAACTAGGGGAGGCAGCATACCTTATACCCTCTCTTTTGGCTAGTTCTTTCCTTCCTTTCCCCTCACCTTTTCTCTCTCATTGGGGCACTCACCCCCTGCACCTTCCCTCTGGCTTCCTCCCCCTTTCTCATTCTTATTCTTCTTTTTCTCTTTTCCTTCTTTCTCTCTTCCCCTCCCCCCTGTTCTTTTCTCCCTCCTTCTGTCCTAAGCGCAGAGACTCTGTGGCTTTGACAGAACAGGATAGTGCCACCAGCAGGTGAACTTAATCCTAACACAGCGAGCCTGAGGAACCAGTGTAGACAGGCACCTCTTGTAAGTTGGGCAGAGGACTTTTTCAAGATACCCGAACGGCAGAGGGCCAACTCGTACACCGGTTGACATTGTTCTCCAGTATTGCAGAATGGAGGGATCTGTTCCACAGAAGCTGGTGGCTAGCCATAGTGGGTGGTAGCAATGCATGTGGAGCATCTGAGTGTCTCTTCCAGGTCTGGTTGCTATACAAGTCCCTTATCAAGATATCCATAATGCCTTATCAGGATATCCTTATGCAGGAAGTAGGCATGTGTAGTTCACATGGACTATTGTTTGGCAAGCCTGGATAAGTTCTAACTAGCTAACTAATGCCATGGTACTTTTAGAGGTGGTTTTCAGGTGTATGCAGTAGGCATAGCCCCACATTGGGCGCAAAAAAAGTAGGGTAGGATTCATGTGGTGGGGCGTCAAGTCCTTCATGTTTCCTTCCTCATTGAGTGCCAAAAAAAGGTCACATGAGAGGCCTTCCCCGGGGTGGGTTCTTCTGGACTATGCTAGGCACTTAATACAGTTCAATCTTCTACACATGGGGTTCCTTTAATTGAAAAGATGACTGAACTTTAGTAAACTCTCTAGATGTAGTATACAGCTTGGTCTCTGATGCATTTAGGAGGGACACACAGAGCCCTTTCACTTTCCATCTGTCCAGCGTATTACCGCTACCTCACTCCCAGTAATGGTATGGAGCCCCGCCGTGCACCTAGTGCAGACTCCATGTACAGTATGCACTTCATCTAAGTCTTCTTCTTCCTTACTTATGTACAGGCTGGGGACCTCTGTGATTCTGATCTGCTCCCGTTGTTATGAAAGATGAATCTGCTCACAGAGAGAGTGCCAACAACAACTTTTCCTGCTAGAAACTATCCAACCTGCCGCATGTGCATGCTTACAACAGGCTGCTAGAGAAACCTTGGTAACCACTTGCTTGTACTTTGCACTGTTAACACTCACACTTATGTCTTCATACCCCAATATGCTTTAACCGACCTAAGCTGTAGCCTATGTGTGCCGGTTACTTGAATTACACCCCTTTAATAACTTCAGACCAGACAAAGTAAACTTTCAAAGCTTTACTGAAGAATACGTTAACACAGCAGTTCAACATAAAGTGTATTCTTTACTAACATCCGTAGTGTCAGCTTGTGGCTGCCCTAGGATACCTGCATAGGAAAGATTCCATTCTTGGATGGTATCTTCAAGAAGGACTGCAAGTCCCAGCAATCTCCCTTAATAGCAGGAACTCCAAATTCATGGCACTGGCAATCCAGACTCCGGCAACAGCAATGAGCAATTCCCACACATTTCTCCCACTCTCCCTCCCCATGGAAAACCTGTGACTTGTCTGGGTCTTTCCTTCCCATGCAGACTGTGTGAGTTTCTGGGCAGATCCTTCCCTCCTTTAGTCACAGCACAGGGAGAGAGGCAGAGTTTAGCAAAAAGTGTGGGAAACAGGTTAACTGTTTCCCTCCTAGCTGGGGCAGCATAAAACTCTACCAGTCTACAAGCTGGGGATTTCAGGTGACATCATTGACCAAATATCGTCAATATATATATATATTTTGGAAATGTCACTTTTAAAAGGATTACACTTTACTGTTCTGTAAATTCATGTGCAGTTTTGAAACACCCCAAGCATGGGTTTTAAATCATTATTAAACCACCCAAAAAAATAATATAGTACAGCTTACCAATCATCAGATGTGGTGGCTGGATCAGTTTTCTTTTCTTAGACTTTCTTCTCTCTATTTTCACCTGGTGATTAGGGATGGTACTGATGTTCGAATCGAACATCGGGTGTTTGTTCGCAAATTAACCGAACATACAGGTCATTTGTGGCAAATTCGAGCACCACGGAGCACCCCATAATGCACTGCAAGATTGCCATACATTGACGGCTGACGGCTGCTGATTGGCCAATGTATTAATATATATATAGCATGTAGCATACCACGCCGCTTGCCCTCTACATGTTGATGGGGACAAGGGCCTCTTCCCGACAACTCAACAACCCTAGCCATTGGTCGTCAGGGTCTGAGGGCGGGGGGCTTATCGAAATCTGGAAGTCCCCTTTAACAAGGGAGACCCAAGATTCTGCCCCCTCCCATATGAATGGGTATCGGGTACATTGTACCCCTACCCATTCATCAAAAAAGTGTCAAAAAGTGAATACCGCAACAGACAGTTTTTGACACTTCCTTTATTAAAAAAGAAAAAAGTGTCCCACAATGTTCATCCATCTTCAATTACACCGCCCGACGAACCTGAAAAATAGAAAAAAAAAGCCCCGCCTTGAGGGGAGGCCTCCTGGCGACTGCTATCTCTTGGCTGTGACAGCTGTTATATAGGCAAGGGCGGGGCCACCCAGTGATTGATGTAACTGAGTGACCCGCCCCTCCTGACATCATATGACATCATGTGACGTGGGGAGGCGGGGTCATAAGGTTACCTCAGCGGGTGGCCCCACCCTTGCCTATATAACAGCTGTCAAAACCAAAAGACAGCAGTCGCCGAAGAGTTTTTCAGGATTTTTTTTCTATTTTCCAGGTCCATCGGGTGGCGTGATTGACAATGGATGTACATCACAGGACACTTTTATTTTATTTTTAAAAAAAGAAATTGTCAAAAACTGTTTATTGTGGTTTTTACTATTTGACACTTTTTTTTGATGAATGGGTAGGTGTACAATGTACCCGATACCCAGTCACATGGGGGGTGGGATCTGGGGGTCCCCTTGTTAAATCTGCAGACCGCAGGAGCCCAAAGCACCCTCCCCATGTTGAGGCCAAGCAGCCTGGTATGGTTTGGGTGGGCGCTCGCTCGTACCCCTCTTTTCTGGCCTGCCAGGCTGCTTGCTCGCTAAGGGTTTGGTATGCATTTTGAGGGGACCCCACGCCAATTGTTTTTTAAATTTTGGTTTGGAGTTCCTCTTAAAATCTATGTCAGACCCAAAGGGCCTGGTATAGATTTTGAGGGGGACCCCACGCTGTTTTTTTTTTGTAATTTTGGCATGGAGTTTCCCTTAAAATCAATACCAGACCCAAAGGGCCTAGTTTGGACTGGGGGGAACCCACACCAATTTTTTCCTTGATTTTACATCTATATTGCCGGCAATACATTACAGCCGCAAAGCACGTTTGCATTAAATTTTTTCCTTTAGAAATTTAATTTTGCTGCGGCACTGTTCTGCACATTGCACAGATGCGCCACTTTACAGGCAAATTAAGGGGACCCCCAAGAACTTTTTGCCTGTTTGCATGTTCTGGTGCGAATCGAACTGGGGGGTGTGTGTTTGGCTCACCCCTACTGGTGATCTAGCTAGTAACACACCTTCGGTATTAGAGTGCACCCAGTCTGGATGAATGCGCATAGGGGGCAGAAAAGACAGCCGCATTGTCAGTCTGAAGGGGCAGAGTTTTAAGGTGGAGTTCCAGTAGTTTTTGTGTTTATTAAAAGTCAGCAGCTATAAAAAGTGTAGCTGCTGACGTTTGATAAACACACACTCACCTGTCCCACGATCCAGCGATGCAGCTGCCTGAACCCTTTCTTTTCCTCACCTCTTTTCAGCGCCGGCATCACATGTTTGGACACCTAGCTGTGACAGCTTGCGGCTTCACATCCGGGTGTGCACTATGCATGCATGAATTGCGCTGCGCCTCCTCAATGTGTCATGTCCCAGAAGATTGCAGGGAGGGGGAAAAAATAACTTTTGCTCGAGTTGCCTAGGCAGCCCGAGTGGAAGTGGGAGCTGGGTACCTGTTAAAATTAAGCACCAACTCCCTTCCAAAAAAAATGACATGCCAAATTTGACATGTCAGGGGGTTAGGAGTCCTATATATAACATATATAACATTGTTATGCTCAGCTACTTTTTAAAATTGCCAATGTTAAAAAACAATTAAAGCTTCCTTTAAAATATTTTCCTGCACATTTCCTACATGAAGTCATTTAGCTGTCAGTGGATTTTTTTTGCAAACTTGCAGAGCACATAAAAAATCTTGCTAAATAAAACACAATAACATTTTATAATATCCATAAACACAGTTTATTTTCTTGGCTGTCAAATACTTTTAAACATTTATGAAATATTTTTTTTTAAATTTTATCCACATGTATACATCTGGAACATATTATGCAAGGTTTTTATAAGAGGTAAGAGAACAGAAATATATGCAGTAATAACATTATAGTCCCACGAGAGTAATACAACCTTGTTCGGGAACAGCCATAAAGGTTATTTATAATTGGTATGTCTGGCATAGTCCTTGAAGAAGCACATTATAGTTAGAGGTGCTTATAAGCAAGTGAATTGAAACAGCAAGAACTCTATTAAATTTAGCCAGCTTACCTTATTAGGTGTAAATAAATATTTGTGATACACATTATAACTTGGTTCCAACATTAGTATTTTACTCTACTTGCAAATATTTAGAAAATAAATATCTTTTAAAATAGTATTTAAAACAGATTTATATTTTCTTGTACTTAAAAAAACATGCACTAAAATCCCTAAATATGAGTGTTAATTCAACCCACGAATAAATATATAAATATAAATGACAATTTGTAAATATTAATAATATCCAAATCTCCAAAATGCAAACGTCAAATAAACAATGCTGCTTTGGCTTTTACAATGTGGTCCATTGAAAAGCATTGCAGGGAAATACTGAATATGTTTTTTTCCCCACATGTACATTGCAAACATTCACACTCACAGAAAATTCACTTATTGAAATCTGTGAATCCTGGGTGGAAGTTGTGTGAAGAAAAAATTTACAATTAGACCCTTACACTTTAAAACTTCATCCATGTACTTTTTAAATGCTTATCATATACTGTACCTAATACAAACACAGATTATAGCAACAAATGCACTCCTAATTGCATAGTTGTTTCAGGTTTGAGACACAACGTACTAAAATAAAGAGGGTCAAGCAGTTGGCATTTTTAGAAGGACAGAACATCTTTGTCACTGAAACTACGTATTCCTTAGAAAACTGCACTTTGAGTTTAGTTTGTGCATTTTTATGTCTGACTAACACATGTGTTTTTTGTGTAATATATATATATATATATATATATATATATATATATATATATATATATATGCTTTTAATGTAGGTAGTTTAGGCTTTGAGCATTGAAAGCTTTTTGATTAGAGCTTAGATTAAGGAATATGAAGTTATGAAGTTCTGGTGACTAGAATACTATACATTAGGTAATAGCTGAAAATGGTAAAAAAAAAACAGTGTGATTGTTAAAGTGATATTAAAGGCTATTTTAAATTAAAAAAAATAAAAAGAGGCTATACTTGCCTGCGCTGTGCAATATCATCACTTACCTGCTCTTCTGGAAGTCCCCAGCTTATACTGTCCACTTCTCCCTGCTACAGATGCTTCTGTGGCAAGCTATGTGCTATGGGGATAATGGTGTGGGCGCACTCCCAAGCCAGGCTGTGTGCATCTCTAGACATGCACAGCATGGTAAAGCCATGACCCTACTTCATTCTCACAGGATTTTGACTGACAGCAGCAGGAGTCTACGGCTCCAACTTCTCTCAATGTCTCCTGTAGGACCAGGAAGAGCACTGGATCAGTGAGAGGAGTCAGATATGTGTTTAGTGATGAGGGAGACAGGTAGAAGGGCATTTTTACCTTACTGAATGAAATGCCTTAACTGCTTGCTGACCAGCGCACAACGATGTACGTCGGCACAATGGCATGGCTGTGCAAATGAGCGTACCTGTACGTCCCCCTTAAGACGCCGCTTAGTGGGTGCGCCTGTGCTGCCGCATACTCTGTAAGCATGCCCACGTCTCCAGTGGACTCGATGTTCGCCAGGGGCTGTGATCGTGACACGGAGCGGCAGAACGGGGAGATGCCTATGTAAACAAGGCATTTCCCTGTTCTGCCTAGCAACATGACAGGGTTCTACTGCTCCCTGTCATCGGGAGCAGTGATCTCTGTCATGTTGTAGTGAGCCCATCCCCCCCACAGTTAGAATCACTCCCTAGAACACATTTAACCCCTTGATCGCCCCCTAGTTTTTAACCCTTTCCCTGCCAGTGTCATTTACACTGTAATCAGTGCATTTTTATAGCACCGATCGCTGTATAAATGTCACTGGTCCCAAAATAGTGTCAAATGTGTCCAATGTGTCTGCCACAATGTCGCAGTCACGATAAAATTCGCAGATCCCTGCCATTACTAATAAAAAAAAATAATAATAAAAATGCCATAGATCTATCCCTATTCTGTAGATGCTATAAGTTTTGAGCAAACCAATCAATATACGCTTTTTGCAATTTTTTTTTTACCAAAAATATGTAGAAAAATATATATCAGCCTAAACTGAGAAAGAAATTTTTTTTTTTATATATTTGTTGGGGATATTTATTACAGCAAAAATTTTAAAATACTGTTTTTTTTAAAAAATGTCGCTCTTTTTTGTTTTATAGCGAAAAAAAACACAGAGGTGATCAAATACCACCAAAAGAAAGCTCTATTTGTGGGAAAAAAGGACATCAATTTTGTTTGGGTGCAACATTGCACGAGTGTGCAATTGCCAGTTAAAGCGACGCAGTGCTGTATCACAAAAAGTGCTCTCGTCAGGAAGGGGGTAAATTCTTCTAGGGCTGAAGTCGTTAAGGTAAAAGAACCTTTGGAGTTTAGAACCACTATAAGTCATTAAAAAACACACTTTTCATTAATGAGTTGAATACAGCCTCATGTTATTGATGTCATTTTTGGTAGATTTGAAATATTCACTTTTCCACTGTAAAAGTAGTAGTAGAAAGCCTCCCAACCAGACTATGACCCAGTTAGTCAACCAGTGATTTGAATGTTTATACCATGTATATACCCTGTTTATTTAGGAAATACATTTTGTGCTTTGGAACTTTACACATAGAAATGAGCTTGCTTTAAATATAGTTAAAACATTTTTTTTATTTGGATAGAGCAGGAAATGGTAAAAATACCTGTAATTTTTTGCCATATTTGTGCTTTTGATTTGATTTTACCCTCACTTCCTGTCCTGTAGACAGAAAGTAAAAGGAAATCTGCAAAGTGAGGGACATTCTCTCTTAGACACTTGTCACAAGAGCAAGTAGGGATAACAGAAACAAAAGTGAAAACTTGACAGGGGGTCTAAACATTAACCATTCTATTTATAACTTTACCAACATTTAGCAGTCATTTAACTCAGACCTATAGATCAAAGAGGGCATTGAAAACCCAAAGCACAAAACCCCTATGAAGATCTTAACTTGATCAGATCAGGCTACCCCCTCTTGACATCAAAAACTAACAGTTGGTGGGCGTGGCCTGGACTCCACCGAGATGGCGGTGTGACTCCTGAGCTCCAGCACACAGCGGGAAAAAATAGCGGCTCACAGCGACTAGAGGCACAATAAAAACCTCTAATACCGGCGGATCAACCCCCCAACATCCCGGGAACATGCCTAGAAAACGGCAGGCGGAACACCGCCCGAAAAAGCTGACGAACTATTACACACAGCCACAGCGGCCTCATGGACAAGATGGTGCCGGCCCCTCTTCATCACAGCGCGCGGCTCACAAACACTCACAGAGCCGCGACTCCCAGGACTACAGACGTGCTTTCGACATGGAAGACTCCTCACAACCCTCATCACCACTAAACAGAAGTCCGGCCAAAGCACGCTTCAGAATGGATGAAGCTGGGTCACAGAACTGTGAGGTAAGATCTAATGCAGACTCACAAGAGGACACAAGAGAGCTCCCGGACTCCATAGTCTCCTTCCCCACGCTGAACCAGCCAGTGTCAGACACCACACTAAAAGACATGCTCATATCTTTAAGAAGCACATTGCATACCGACATGACGGCATGCATGAGGAAGTTTAACACAGAACTGACTGCAGTGGGAGAGAGAGTAGACCATATTGAGACCAGAATGGGGGACTATGCCACCACCATTAACGACCTAGTAGACGCACACGATACAGCAGAAGAAGAACAAACATGGATCAAAGCTAAATTAGCAGATTTAGAAGACAGATCCAGACGCAATAATGTTAAGATCCGTGGTATACCGGAAAATGTGCAACCTTCAGATCTACGCACCTATGCGTCTGCAATGCTAACCACCCTTATGCCAGAAATACCGGCCATAGAACTGTCCATAGATAGGATACACAGACTGCCTAAACCCTCATTTATCCCAGAAAATGTACCTAGAGATGTATTATTCAGAATGCACTTCTACCAATCAAAAGATGACAATTACACGTAAAGGGGAGCACCGTGACACAGAATACGCCGCATTACAATTCTATGCAGATTTGTCACAATTTACCTTACAGCTGCGCAAGAATTTGAATAACATTACCAAAGCATTAAGGAACCATAGCATTACCTACAAATGGGGCTATCCAACTAAACTGTTAATCACTAAAGATGGAGTGAATCATGTAATCACATCCCCATCTAAGGGATACAAACTGCTGCAAAAGTGGAAAATCATCTCAGATGAACATACCTCCTCCTCTGACGATAGGAACCTCAACAAAGTCCCTCCAGATTGGCAGCAAGCCGCAGATTACAAATGATAACAGCCACCCTAAGCCTAGAAAGGTAGGCCTCATATCATTAGCCCAACACAGGGCCCCGCTCATTGGAGCTTATACCACACCACAAGCTCCCAAAGCCTGAGCAGACATGATCTGCACAAGGGTTACCATAACCCTCCTTTTAAGTTTCAGTTTGTTCGGTTTTCTTCTTTTGTTTCGCTCTCCACTTTTCCCTATTTTACAGGAACTATTCCCACCATTCTATCCAGAGGAATTCAGTGAATACCCTTACCACGTTCAAGATACTCAAGAAATCAACATGAATGTCCACAAGAAGAACAAAAGAACAACGTTAAGTATCATACAACCTTCCACTACTCCTAACCGTGAGTACGTTTATCATCAAACACAAACACACCACCTAAAATACCAAGATGCCAATTAACATTCTCTCAGTAAATGCCCACGGCTTAAACCACCCAGCTAAGAGAACATCTCTATGGAGAGAAGCAGATACATCTAAATGCGACATACTATGCGTCCAAGAGACCCACTTCCACCAAAAGGCACCACCTAAATGTTCACATAAATCCTTCCAACATTTTTTCTTCTCTAACATGCCAGCAAAAAAAAGAGGAGTGATGATTGCAGTAAAGGATACAATCGCTTTTAACCTAATCTCCACTACGACGGACACAGCAGGTCGTTATCTCATAATAATATGCAATATCAACAACATCCGATACACCCTACTCAATGTTTACGTACCCAATAAACGGCAAATCAAATTTTTACATGGGCTCATGAGGAAAGTAAAGAACTTACACCAAGGTTCTCTCATAATATGCGGGGACTTTAACATCGTTCCGGATCCACAAATGGACTCTACTACGGCCCCTACTAAAAGAACATATTCTCTAAACAATTTTTTACGTTCACATGACTTATTCGACACTTGGCGTTGTCTGCACGCCAATGAAAAGGATTATTCTTTCTTTTCACATAGACACTGTACGTATACGAGAATTGACCTGATCCTAACAGACAAGTGGCTATTGCAAAAAGTGACTCAAGTAAAAATAGGAACAATAGCGTGGTCAGACCATGCTCCTGTTCTACTTACACTTAAAGACTCTTACCCTACCACTGCCGCTTATATGTGGCGTGCTAACTCCCACATCATCCAAAACCCTAAAACTAAAAAATTATTGGAAGACCACTTGTCCAGTTATTTTCGGGTCAATTCACCATCTACAAATGATGCCTCTCTATTATGGAATACCCATAAGGCATATATAAGGGGAATATTTATACAACTAGGAGCAAGGTTCAGGAAGCAGCGGCAGCAAAACATCGCAAATTTACTAAAAGAAATTGACACCTTAGAAGCTCTTAATAAAAGCAACCCCACCCCCTCTATAAGCACTACACTTACTGAATTAAGACATAAACTCAGAATAGTATTAATTCAAACACACGAACAAACAGAAAAACAATCAAAAGCGTCCTTCTATTCCACCAGCAATAAAGCTGGTAAAACATTAGCAAGGAGGATACAAGGACAACGCTTTAAGACCAAAGTAGCCCACATTATACATCCGAACACAAAGCAAAAAATATATGATCCTCAAGGTATTGCAGACGCATTTAGCGACTATTATGGTTTCCTATATAACCTACACAAAGATGATAAAACACCGCAACCCACACCAGAAACAATAAACGACTTTCTTTCCAACATAGATCTTCCCACACTCACACCATCTCAACTACAAACGCTCAACTTACCATTTTCCATGACAGAATTACTAAACACTATAAAAACACTCCCAAACAACAAATCACCAGGACCAGATGGTCTAACAGGCGAGTACTATAGGAATTTCCAGTCGATTTTAAGTCCGCACCTCCTTAAAGTGTACGATAGAGCTGCTGCCTCTGCTTCCTTCCCTCCTGAAATGCTCGAAGCAATTATTGTGACACTACCTAAGCCTAGGAAGACGCCGGATCAACCCCAAAATTTCCGACCAATTTCATTACTAAACAACGATTTGAAAATTTACGCCAAAATGATAGCACTTAGAATGATAAATATACTCCCTACCTTAATTGATCCAGCCCAATCAGGTTTTACAAAAGGAAGACAAGTATCAGATGCGACCAGACGCCTAATAAATATAATCCACATAGCTAGGAGAACTCGAACGCCTTCTCTGCTTCTAGCATTGGATGCGGAGAAGGCGTTTGATAGGGTGCATTGGTTATACCTGTCACAAACCCTAGAGAAATTCGGACTAACAGGACACATCCTATCCGCCATCCTGGCCTTGTACACTGCTCCGTCAGCAAGAGTATATACATCAGGCATGTTATCTAGATCCTTCGGGATCTCAAATGGCACGAGGCAGGTGTGCCCCTTGTCCCCCCTCATTTTCAATTTACTCATGGAACCACTAGCAGCCAAAATTAGACAATCACCTCAAATACAAGGCTTTATGATCAATAAAAGTAAACACGTCATAAGTCTTTTCGCTGATGATGTGATCCTGATGCTTACTGATCCGGTGTCTTCCTTGGAGAAAGTATGCTCCCTACTCAAGGACTACGGCAAAGTATCATATTATAAGGTGAATGATACCAAATCGTACATACTAGATCTAGGAGTATCCCAACAAAACAAAATAGAATTACAAGCTAAATACCCATATATATGGAACAATCACATGATCAATTATTTAGGGATTAACCTTACCTCACATCCTGAACAACTGTTTAAAGCAAATTATCTACCACTTGAAGGGAAGGTAAGAGAAGGAACACAAAAACTTAGCAAACTCATACTATCATGGTCAGGTAGACTCGCAGCATTTAAGATGCAAATATTACCTCAAATACTGTATGTTTTTCGAACAATTCCCATACCAGCACCAAAAACCTTTTTTAAAAATCTACAACGTATACTAACTACCTTTTTATGGGAGGGTAAAAAAGCACGCAGCTCCTTCTCTAAACTCAGCAAAGCAAAAAAAGCGGGAGGAGTGGGAGCCCCAATTTTTGAGGACTACCATATGGCGGCAGTATTAGCGCAGATCAGAGGGTGGTTTCCTAATCATGCAACACCACTCTGGGGAACCCTAGAACAATCTCAAATACCAGGGGGGAACCTATACTACTTCATTCTGGCCTCACCTTTCCAAATCCAAAAATATAACCACTTATCCCCCACAATACTAGCGACACAAGCTTGCTGGAAAAAATTAACAGCAATCAATCCTATACCAACACCCACTATTCATCTAGATATACCCATTGAAGCAATAGCAATAACTGTCCCTAACTTATGCTTAACCAAGTGGTCGTCTATAGGAATAAAATGGATATCCAACCTATTAAAATCTTTTATACAACTACAATCAGAATTTGACCTTCCAACCTCTGAACAATTTAACTACATACGAATATCCTCATTCCTCAGGAATAACAAACTCCTACAATGCAAATTATTTTGGAAAATACATATCTATCTTACCTCCACAGCGAGTCGCAAGGGAGGAATTTCACTATTCTATGATTTTTTTGGCAACAAATCTATCCTAGAAAAATCTAATCCTATGATAGCATGGGAAAGAGACCTAGAAACATCTTATACTGAAAACTAGTGGCACAAAGCATTACAATACATATACTCAGCCACCAAAAGTACAAACATGTGGGAACTATCCCATAAAATTACACAAAGGTGGTATTTAACGCCATACAGACTAGCAAAATGTGATCCCTCAACACCTCCATTATGCTGGAGAAATTGCTTACAAACAGGAACCCTGTTCCACATTCTGTGGACTTGTGGGAAATTAGCAGCATTCTGGCCCAAAGTATTCATAATTCTCCAACAAGTTATAGGAACAACCATCCAACTCTCACCAGAATTGGCCATATTAAACTTAGGCATCGAAAACATCCCCTACCTATTCAGATCATTTACTACACACTTATTCCTAGCAGCCAAGTTGGTGATACTTAGACTCTGGAGATCCCCTAATCTCCCGAACATCGCAGAAGTAGTTCGCACACTCACAACTCACTTTACCTATGAAAGCATGCTAGCCTATAGAGAAGGGAAATACGCAGAATTCCTTAAACATTGGGAACCATGGATAGAATGGTATAAAAACTATAATAAAACTACAAAACAACATTTCTAGTGGACATAAAATGGGAAAATAAAACCATAAATTATAAATGGAAAAAAATTTTTACGTAAGTAAAAATCAACATAGAAATCCATCCTCAGGAAACTAGTTCCTACTCCCCTCTTCCCCCACCTTTTTGATTCCTTTTTAAACTTTTATTTTAATTTTACAATTCCCCAGTTTCAAGTTAAATCTTCTAACAGTTTATTTCTCATTACATAAGAAGATGACAGTACGTACTACTGGAAATATACACTTAATTTACAAAAAGAAAGGAATGGTAGAAGATACACAATAGGCGGTTCCTCATTCCCGGTCGCAGTTAGTTCCCAGAGGGGCAAACGGGAAGGAGGGACAGACCAAAGGTTAAGAGGAATGATAAGTGTTGTTATAGATAACGTTTTATAGAACAAATATTTGTATCTTTCTTTTTTCTTTGAAATATGTACTTGTAATGTACTAACTTTTCAAGGTTTTTCATCTTCTGTAATACTGAAAAATGAATAAAAACTATTGTTGAAAAAAAAAAAAAAAAAACTAACAGTTGGTGAGGGGTGCTGCACTCCATTTTCATTTTAATGACAGGTAGTAAAACACGAACATGAAAGGAACAAATATATATATATATATATATATATATATATATATATATATATATATATATATATTCTAAAATGACCACAATTAGAATATTCAGTTGTCTTTTAAAAAAATCCTCATGATGGGTTGTTAAAATGTGGAGATAGCATGTATTTCTCTGTGAAAAGATGTCATAAATTGCAACACTATCAAGGAAGGGCATGAGAATCTGCCACTGTCTGCGAGATAAATTATACCCATGAGTAGAGCAGACAGCAAGCACAGCACAGGTATGTAACAAGTTGCCAGGACCCAGAAATCCTTATAAATGAATAATGTTATTTTTCCAGTAAAACTCCAGTTCCTTTCTGCAAATTCATCCTGGAAGTTTCCAGTCTTGCTGTTAATTACTGATAAAATATTTGTGCTGTGGAGGCATAAAAGACAAGGAGCTAAGCAAGATCCCACCATTAATTGGGTTCTTCTTATTGTAAGTCTTATGATCATTAATATTGCATATATTATCTAGTTATTATGGGTGTGATATTTATAGCTTGGCCATGATATGGAAATGACTTAAATGTGTGCTGTTTTAGAGACACTAAAATTCAGTTAATGTTTCCTGTCTTCTATTACTCCACGGCGGCAATGCTATCAATCAGTTTTTTATAAAGTGAATAAAACACATTTTATGTTTTGTGAAAAAAGAAAAAATTAATAGAATTAATAAGGCTTAACATGAAAATTCAGATGGTGTTACAAACTGAAAGACAGATATACTAATGGAGTCATTTTCACCCTAGTGTACAGTATGTTCAATTCAAATACTCAAATGGGTTGAAGAAAATGTGCTATTGCTGCATAAGCTAAACTGGACTCTGTTGCTATTTTGAAGTCATGAATAAAAGAGTTCCTTGTAAAAAAAATGCATCTTGAAAATAGGTAAGTATACAGATCTTTCTTCCATGGGGTATTTAATATAGGTGTAAGAAGGGAGGTAGGAGCACTTTTAAAATTAGTTCCGGAAAAACTATAATTTTTTAAAGCCCAACTGTGTGAGCACTTTTAGTTAGCTTTATTTCAGATATCCACTTTACGATCTAAGGACCTAGCCTTTTTCTGACATTTGTTGTTTACAAGTAACAATCAATATTTTTTGCTGGAAAATTACTTAGAACCCCCAAACATTAGAAAAAAATGATGTCACACATTTTTGCACAGTGGTTTTTCAAGCGTATTTTTTTTTTTTAAATACACTTTCAAGTGGGATTCCGGACAGCAAATTTTTTTTTTTAAGTCAGCAGCTACAAACATTGTAGCTGCTGGCTTTAAATAAGTACACTTACCTGTCCTGGGTGCCCGTGATGTCGGCACTGATGGGCACTGGTGGGTGGCATTGATGGGCACATATAGGCGGCACTGGTAGGCACAGATAGGCAGCACGGATAGGCAGCACTGATGGGTGGTATTAATAGGCAGCAGTGATAAGTATTGATGGGCAGCAGTGGTGGGCAGCAGTGATAGCCAGCACTGACTGGCATCACTAATAGGTACTGATTGCTGGGACTTGTGGGCACTGTTTGCTGGCACTGGTGGGAACTCACTGCTGGCACTGGTGAGCACTCACTGCTGGCACCGGTGGGCACACTGTTGGCACTGGTGGGCACTCACTTCTGGCACTGTGGGCACTTTATTGTAATCAGGGCACTGATTATCAGTGCCCTGATTGCATGCCTAGATGTCCTCTGTGAGAAGATGCCGCTGATCGGCTCTCCTCGCCTCACACTCTGTCAGTGTGAGGCGAGGATAGCCAATAACTGGCATCCTCATGTTTACATGTGACTGGCTGTGATTGGACACAGCTGATCACATGGTTAAAGAGCCGTGGCCGTGGCTCTTTACAGAGGTTGGGGTTGCGCCGTGTCCTAGCAACATGATGCAACCACGATTGCTGCGATGCACGTCCCGTCATCATTTGCTGTCCACCGAGAACAAGAGCCCTGACCACCCAGCCCGGCGGCAAGTGGTTAATAAATTTAAAAAAAAAAAACATAATATATACGCCATTTAAAATATAATAAGAAATATGATGTTAGGCTGATTAAATAAATACCTAACATGTCATGCTTTAAAATTGTATGGAATGGCACCAAACTACGGTACTTAAAAATCTCCATAGGCGATGATTTAAAATTTTCTACAGGTTACCAGTTTACAGTTACAGAGGGGATTTAGTGTTAGAATTATTGCTCTCGCTTAGACGTTTATGGTGATACCTCACATGGTGCAAATACTGTTTACATATGTGGGCGTGACTTATGTATGCATTCTCTACTGTGCTCAAGAACGTGGGGACAGGAAGCTTTAAATATTTTTTTTTACACTATTTAATTTTTAATTTTTACAATGTAAACATCCCTTGCGATAACAATACAGCATGACAGGTCCTATTTATGGAGAGATATTGGGTCTAAGAGACCTCAAATCTCTCCTTTACCCTTAAAAGCAAAAGATTAAAAAATATATATATTTTTTGATCTTTTGCTTTAAGAAACAAAGAAAACATGTTTACATGGCCTGAGAACCAAAAGTGACATCATGACATCTTTCCAATCCTCCAAGGGCATAGAGATGAGCAGTGGCATCTTACCATCGCTCATCTCTATAGGGAGACACTGCCGACGCTGGATGGTTCCTGGGCTTATGGATCGGTAACGTAAGCCAGGGAACATCTGGGAAGTGGCAGGAAGGGTAGCATCTCTTCCAAAAGTGATTCTGTGGTGAATCTGCCACTGGGATCACTTTTATCAGAAAGCCGGCCACATGAGGGAAAGGAAAATACCAGGAATATGGCATCAAGCTGCAGTCATAACCCTGGTATTTAATGTCAAAGCAATGATGTAAATTCCCAGTTAGGCAGTCGGCAAGTGGCATGACTGAAGTAATCAGTTGACATTCGTGTCCATGTAATACATTGATTAAAAAGGGAATTCCAGCATTATTGAATACAATAGTGAAATTCAATAAAGCAGGTCTATAAAACAGTAAATTATCCCAGTTTTTAGAATATTACAGCCTTCCTGCCTTATACAGTTGTACAGGCTCATTTTATGTAATGAATTTGCTTGCTCTGAGCTTGTTCTCACAGTGTGTATTAGAAGTTGTATCAAGTCAGGTATTAACCGCCTCATTTCCTGGCTGGAGGACTTCCAGCATTATCTAATCCTTTCCTCTCCAGCCTGACTTCCCTTTCCCTTTCCCTTTTCTTTCATTAGCTGGATTTGATCTCTTTCATTCAAGGAGGCTCAGCATTACATGTGGATGTTACCTTGGGCAGTCTGCATTCAAATGTAGTCTGCCAACCAGTGAGTTATATAGTGTATCGTGTATACTGAAATACCTATCATATGTAAACAATCTTTTGTCTTGTAATTTGACATATCAATATTCATTAAAATTGATTGGAAAAAAAATGTAATCTGCTTAGTACCTTTTTATCGGTCCGTCGGGCGGCATGAAACTTACATCGTGGGAAATTTTTATTTTATTTTTTTTTATATTTATTTTATTTTTTTATTTTTTAATAAAGAACTTGTCCCAAGCTGTCTCTTGTCTTTTTTACCATTTTAACACTTTTTTAGTGAAATGGTAGGCCGTTACATATTCACATGGGGGGCGGGATCTGGGGGTCCCCTTGTTAAAGGGGGCTTCCAGATTCTGATAAGCCCCCCACCCACAGACCCCCACAACCACCGGGCAAGGGTTGTGGGGATGAGGACCTTGTCCCCATCAACATGAGGACAAGGTGCTTTGGGGGGCTACCCCAAAGCTCCCTTCTCATGTTGAGGGCATGTGGCCTGGTACTTGGATAAGGGTCTGGTATGGATTTTGGGGGGACCCCTATGCCATTTTTTTAAATTTTGGTGCAGGGTTCCTCTTAAAATCCATACCAGACCTGAAGGGTCTGGTATGTATTTTGGGAGGACCCCTACGCCATTTTTTTTAAATTTGGCACAGGGTTCCCCTTAATTTTCATATCTGACCCGAAGGTCCTGGTATGGATTTTAGGGAAACCAACGCAATTTTTTTTTAAATTTTGGTTCGGGGTTCCTCTTAATATTCATACCAGAACCAAAGGGCCTGGTAATGAAATGGGGGGATCCCATGCTCTTTTTTTCAATGAGTTTTATCTATATTGCTGAGACCCGACAATTCATTACAGCCGCGATCAGTTTTAGATGACAATTTTTCCTGAAATGTCATTTTGCTGTGGTACTGTTCTTAACATGGGAAAAATGCACCACTTTACAGGCATACTATAGACACCCCCCCAGGCACAATTTTTAAAGAAATATTTCATTTTCATTGTTTCACTTTAAGCAATAAAAAAATCACTGCTCCCGAAAAAACGGCTGTTTTAAAAAAAAACTTTTGCATTGATATATGTCCCTTGGGGCAGGACCCAGGTCCCCAAACACTTTTTATGACAATAACATGCATATAAGTCTTTAAAATGAGCACTTTTGATTTTTCATGTTAGTGTCCCATAGACTTTAACGGTGTTCCGGCAGCTTTCAAATTTTCCACGAACACCGCATATGGTTCACTGTTCGGCGAGCAGGAGAACACCTGATGTTCGAGTCGAACTTACGTTCGACATGAACATCAGGCTCATCCCTAATTATCTGTATACTTTATTGATTTTTTTGTATTTTGTTTTGCTAAAATGCTTTATATTGATACTAGTATACCGTATACATCTTTTTTTCTATTAGGCTTTTGTTTCCAATTGGGCAGCATCCCCTGAGGAAGCCCAGGTTTAGGATGAAACATGTTGAGAACCACATCAATTTTGCTGTATCCATAAGGACTGTATTACATGTACTTGCTGTAAAACTGTTTTTAAACATTTTTTAACCAACGTTAAAATAAATGTTTTTCTTTTAAATGTATCTCTTTGGATCTAGTTACTAGTCTATGCACCTTAAAAATCCCATAAACATTTCAATACTTCAGGAAAGAAGTACAGTCATAGGACCACTATGTGGGGAATTACTTCAAACACGATTTTTTAGAGGTATCATAAAAGTATTCTAGTAAGCACAGCATACACAGTGCAGAAGATAGAGTTTTGGTTTACAATTGTATAACAATGCCCTAGATCTTTCTATCTGATAGTGTATTTATTAACAAAACATATGATGTGACATTATTTAAAAGTCAACTTGTTCCTAAACTGAAGTTTGTTAACTTTGTAAAAACTTTGTTAAAAGGTAATGCTCATGTTTGGAAACTGAAATATATTCTTACTCAAGATGCATTTGCAAGAGCTTATTGTAGAGAAATCACCCTGGCACTATCTTTAGAAAGTTGTGTCCATGGATACCTTAAATGTATTGTTAGTCCCATGTCTGGTGTCTGTAAAATAATTTTACAGGTATAACATTTATATCTACGTGAACATTATTTCTGCTAACAAGCAACTTTCTATCATATGTGTCTCAAGGGTCATAGCCACTGTGACTGAATGCCTTATGTGAATTTTTAGACTGGTTCAACAATGAAGTATGGAGGATTATTTCCATGTATGGAAATGCATGCTTGTTATGTAATTCTTTGTTTATTGTTGGAAAGGGGTATATACATACATAAACATCATCTGTAAATAGGTGCACTCTACGGACAACAGAGATAACATTTAACCACTTGCTGACCAGCCACCGTCATTATACTGCAGCATGTTCCCGCGAGCCGTTGTAGTTCTACACCAGCTCCTTTAAGTGGGACAGCAGGCGCGCATGTGCCCACTGCACTGCGGGGGTGCCGATGCTTGTGGCCGGCAGTCGCAATGACCGCAGGCCATGAGCGATTGAGGGCATTAGAGGCAGAACAGGGATGTGTGTGTGTAGACACACACACATCCCTGTTCTGTTCTGAGAGGAGATGCAGATCGTGAGTTCCTAATAGCTAGGAACTATGATCTTTCATCTCCTATAGTCAGTCCCCTCCACCTAAAGTTAGAACACACAGTCAGGGGACACAGTTAACCCCTTGATCACCCCCTAGTGTTAACCCCTTCCCTTCCAGTGACATGTATACAGTAATCAGTGCATTTTTATAACACTGATCGCTGTATAATTGTCAATCATGCAAAAAATGTGTCAAAAGTGTCCGATGTGTCTGCCATGATGTCACAGTCATGATAAAAATCACAGTTCGCCACCATTACTAGTAAAAAAAAAATAATAATAATAAAAATGCCATAAATCTATCTCTTATTTTGTAGACGCTATACATTTTTAGCAAACCAATCAATATACACTTATTGCAATTTTTATTACCAAAAATATGTAGAAGAATATATATCGGCATAAACTGAGAAAAAAGTTAGCTTTTTTTAAAAAAAAATTGGGAATATTTATTGAAGCAAAAAGTACAAAATATTGTGTTTTTTTCAAAATTGCTGTTCTTTTTTGTTTATAGCGCAAATAATAAAAAATGCAGAGATGATCAAATACCACCAAAAGAAAGCTCTATTTGTGAGAAAAAAAGGACATCAATATTGTTTGGATACAGCATCGCACAACTGCACAATTGTCAGTTAAAGCGACACACAGTGGCGTATTGCAAAAAAATGCTCTGGTCATTAAGCAGCCAAATCTTCTGGGGCTGAAGTGGTTAAAAGTGTAGTCTATAAAGGGCAATGTTTTGGAAGGCATAGACCCCATTATGAAGACTTAATCCCTAGTGAAAGCAAGCTTAAAACTACACAAATACCTCCCAACACCACCACCAATGATGACATTATACAATGTTTGCCATAAATACATTTAAGTTCAAGTAAAACAAAGTACAGTAAAATTAAAAATAAAAACATAAAAAAACACATGCTACAAGTAAACATGCCACCTATAATCTGCTAACAAATCAAAGACTAATGCTAGAAAACAAAATGCAGGCAGCACTCAACCCACATGGGATGGCTAAGATACAGACAGGGACACAAAAAAGGGCAAGGGTGAAAGATTATCCCAAGATAAAGGGTGAACTTGCAGAAAGAAAAAAGGTAGGTCACCAGTAAGGAGAGACAGCCAATTGTCTTCAAAGGAGCAAGCAACCGAGAGTGAAAATGACAGGTGAGTGTGGTGCTGTCCTAAAATGCTATTACTAAAAACAAACTTCCCCAATGTTAAATGGGTGTATGGACAAGGGATTATAGCGGTGCTAGGGTCAGGAAGATTAGAGAAGAAAAGATAAAACAAAGAATACTAAAATTACAGATTTTATTAATAGTCTATCATAAATACAATGTACATTATAAACAATTCAAACAGTAATTATACAAATTTTGTGGATACATGTACTGTAAGTGACCCTAAGAATGGTCAGATGGGCCGGATGGCAAGTGGCCGTTGAAGGAGGGGGGGCTCCTTTTTCTACATGTTTCGCCAAAACATTGGCTTCTTCAGGGAACAGGAGCTCATAGGGTGGATATATATAAAAAATTCTGTGTGGTGGACATGAAAGCACATGTTAGAAATAGTAATTTGACCAAACACTGCATAGTAAAAACAATAACACATTGCAACTGTGGCTGGACATTCATGCGACCCTAAGCTCAACACCACTAAACGGAACTGCGGACATACCTGGGGCGTCAGTGCCCAAGAGGGGAGGGAAGAGAGGGAGAGGGGGAACACAGCCACCCAAGGAGATCCCCACAGGGGAGCAGGCAGACCGCGCCGTAAATTATGCCTGCAGGGGGCATACAGTAGACCTGGCAAGGGAATGTAAAGATAGTCATGTGTCATAATGCACTGTGGTAGTTATTCCAGGAAAAGAGAGTTGCGCATATGTGTATTGTATTAAAAAGAGAACAAAAAAAAAAAAAAAAAAAAAAATATATGTATATAAATAGGTATAAATGTATCTATATCTCTGGAAAAGGTGCAGACTTACATGTATATCTAAAAGCTGTAGAGAGGCGAGGTCAGGAAGTGCCTGTGATATATGTATGCACACAGCAAGGAAAGGACATCAAGGTTGAACCATATCTGCAGACCACTTAAAGCAGGCCTAATTAGAAAAATGGATAGTGTTAGGGGTCTTGTTGTTGTTAACTGGGGCCAGATATGGTAGTTTATGCCTATACTTACTTGATGGTATCTGCTGTAAGAAAAGATTCTCATAGCGGTACATTCACAGGTATATAGTACCGGTGCTGGGATGAAAAAGGGATAAAAGTAACAGTGGATCCTATATGAAATATAAAGGAAAAAAGGAGGATCAGAAAGGTAGGGAAATGGAAGCTTTAAAATGTACTTAGGCACAGGTGAGGCTAGTGAAAAGGAATCTGTTACCTAATTCATCATGAAGCACACCGTGTTGCTTGAGAAAATCAGTGTTAACCACCAAAGTAAGAGGCCGGTCCAAAGTACGTTCTAAAAAGTATGTAAGGGAATAATAAATAATTCATGTAAACAACATGAAGTCAGGGTGTTTTGAAAGGCAGAAGTTTACCTTGTAGCTGTGTGCAGAGCGAATGCAGGCACGTCCCTCGTCCATGGGAACTGAGGGACTGGCCGGTTACTCATATACCCCCCACACCTGATCAGATGATGATCAGGTGTGCGGACGCTAAACGAGGGGTAGCCACGGCTGTGCACTGCACGGTGCCTAGGAACTGCGAGTTCCATCATGCAACGCGCGCGCATGCTCAGATCTCACGGACCGTGTGGCGATTGGAGAGGCGAACATCCCTGGAATGGGAAGTACCAAGGTGTCATCTCACCCAATCTGCCGATGGAATAAAGGACCAGAGGGTCTGAGAACAGACGTGGGCACCCAGGGGCAGACAGTTGTCTGCGCCTTGGCGTCCGTACAGGCAAAGACAGCGCTAGCCATGTCACCCCCAATGCGGGAGAGCCCACGGGGCCGCCGCCCACCACCCACGCCACAGAAAATCCCCCCAGTCGTGGGGCTAGCCAAGGCATCAGGGACAACCGCAGTCCAGTGGCGGGGAACAACGGGGCACGAAGTGTAGTGCGCCGAGACACAGGATGGGAGGATATCCCAGAGGTTGCCCAACGATCCACAGGGGCCACTGGGGAAGGTGGAAATTACTGTGTGTCAGCACACGACATCCAGCCACAATGTGTGCAGTGTGCATAGAGAACCACTGGGTCCCAGTACGACAGTGAGACCTGCAACCAAAAATTGAAAATACAATGCAAAAACAATATATAGAAAAGAATATATAAAAAAGGAAACACACAGTATATGTATTACAACAGTTGTGTCAAGAAATATTGTTCAATAATGACAAAAAAAGAGTTTTAAGTCGCAAATAAATACAGGCAATATACACTTATAGAATATACAGGGATATAAGATATATTGAATCAATTTGCCAGCTTGTCTCAGAAAAGGAAAAAGGCATTTGTAATCAATGTAGAGAGCAAGGTATTGGTCCATGTCAAAAAAGAATTTTATGGATGAAATACCGGGTGGAGCCATGGCAGCAAAGGGAAAGAAAGACAGGGAAAACAGGAGAATGAGAAACTAAGAAGGGAATAGAGGGGGGGGGGGGGGGGGGGAAGGGATGGAGGAGGATAGGGTAGAGAGGAAAAACACAAACGACGTTGTCTGGGGAAGGGGCATGGAAAAGAAAAACTTAAAGGAAGGGCTTAAAACTAATATGTTCATTGAGTCCTGGGAAGATGGTAGCATTTAATGTATGAATCCATTTGGTTTCGAGTCGTAATAGTGAATTATCAGTACTACCGCCTCTTACATGTGAGGGGATATGTTCAAGTGCGGAAAACAAAATAACATGGGGATCGGAGTTATTCCCACTAGCAGTTGCCATCACCCAAAGTGGATTGGGAATATCCCAAAGGGACAATTTATGCGAATACGCAGAAATTGCAGTAACCTAACCGACTTTGAAGAACAAACAGATATCCTAATCAAGCGGTTTGTGGACAAAGGATATAAAAGGAAGGACCTTACATTACTGAAAGAAAAAATAAAAATATGGACAGAAATAGGCTAATGGAAGGCACACGGAAGACCCATAAACAAGAAAAAAATAAACAACTGGGTTTTGCCTTTCTGACTGAATACAATAGACAATATAGAACTATGGAATCTATTGTCAAAAAACATTGGCCCATTTTACAATCGGACCAAGGTTTAAAATCAGTACTACCAAGGAAACAGAATGGTTTTAAAAAACATAGTGTATCCAGACACTTTAGAGAACACCACAACAGAGACCCCAAGGGTATGATTTTTTATGGTATTGATAAAATCAAGGGACACTGGAGGGGTGACAATAAAAAAGTAAAAGTGTCACAAAACGAAACTAGATGGATTTTCCAGCTGGATACACTCCAACCATCAGGCATGAATATAGATGTTGACCTTAATTGTTTCCTTACCAAATACTAAAATAAGCATATCATTTCCCCCACTTTTTTATGTAAAATATTTAAAAATATTGAAATCCATTTGCATGTGCGCATCTATATGCACCCATATGCATCACCATGTATACTATAGAGGTTTTTAACATTTGGCCTCCTTTTCATCATTTCTGTAACCGTTGGAGTATTGACATTCAAATACAATTCATCTAATATAGAATTTTCTTGCACAATATTCCCCCTCGTCTAACCTCTTGCCTTCTAGAACATAGATAATGTCTACCCCCATATTAAAGGTTTATACACCTTCTATTCCACCCCCCTTTTTAATCCCCTTTTTAATCAACTTTTTAATCAACTTTATTTCATCTTTATTTTTATTTTTATATACCTTTTTAATTAATTTCTGTTGTCTACACCTAATAGTTTTACATTTATTACTAGTAACATATTTTTAAACATTTTTTATTAAATATATACTTTTTAACATAAATGTTTTAACACAAATGTATTAAATATATAAGATTGTAGTATTGGTAGTGTATTTTTACTGTACCGTCAGGTAACTAAATGTAACCAGATATTCTG
Source organism: Lithobates clamitans (assembly GCA_037952925.1). Lineage (NCBI taxonomy): Eukaryota > Metazoa > Chordata > Amphibia > Anura > Ranidae > Lithobates > Lithobates clamitans. The sequence continues at coordinate 4,758,806 of JBBGZY010001215.1, forward strand.
TGTGGATAAAATAGGCATAAATATATACAATTTGATCTGATCACTGGTGACACTAATGCCCCGTACACACGGTCGGATTTTCCGATGGAAAATGTCCGATCGGAGCGTGTTGTCGGAAATTCCGACCATGTGTGGGCTCCATCGGACATTTTCCATCGGATTTTCCGACACACAAAGTTGGAGAGCAGGAGATAAAATTTTCCGACAACAAAATCTGATTGCGTCAATTCTGACCGTGTGTGGCCTGTTCCGACGCACAAAGTGCCACGCATGCTCAGAAGAAATTCCGGCACGGAACAGCTCGTTCTGGTAAACTTAGCGTTCACAATGGAAACAGCACTTTCGTCACGCTGCAATGTCAAAAATGGTTTAATACAGCGCACTCTCTTCTTCTTTATAATGTGACAAGAATGAAGTAGTTTTGCTGCTCATATACACACACACTTCTCACAAACTTTTTTTTTGTTTTTTTATTGGGATTCCCTGAATATATTGTTAGTTGTCACATCTGACAGAATGGTTTTTTTTATTTATTTTTTTGGGGATTTGGGGATTTTAAGCCTTTTTTGTTTTAGATTTAATGTTTCTATTTTTTCCAAGGTTGATCTTTGTTCAATGTTATTTTTATTTTTACTCCTGAATATTTTTGTGTGTGTTTTGTGTGTCAAGTTACCCCAACACCATTGATATCTTTTATTATTTAATCTCAAGGAGATTGTTGTTGGTGTCCCTTGTTTATATCACATAGTGTATTTGAAATGTACCTGAATCCTCACAAACTGTCCTTTATGAAGTAAAACACATAGGAGAGTATAATTCAAACCAAAAATCCTTTATTAAGGGCTCAGAACCAAACAAAGAGGAAGGCAACACTGGATCAACAGGAGAAATTAGCGAAGCCTGGGACCCCCACGGCAGACATCAATTCTTGAACATCAAAATTGGTGGCCTGAGGAGTCCATATGTAAGGGAGGGCAGTCTGGTCCAGAATTCACAGAGATCCGGATAGCAGCAGATGACATGTATGTCCCGAGGCTGTGGTACCACAAGAGGCTGCATCCATTGGCCGACCAGACTGGATCCAGGGTCCTCACTTTCTGGTCTTCCTTCCACGCTTCCTTCCTGGCTGTGGCTCTGCTGTTGGAGATGTGGCAGGAGGAGGAGGAGGACTGGGAGGACCTGGAGGAGAAGGAGGAGAAGGAGGAGGACCAGTAGGAGGAGGAGGAGGAGGACCATCGCAAAGGTGTGTCTGAGCTGTAATTTGGCCCCTCATACCTTTCCTAAGAGCCTCCAATATGAGCGACTCACACACGACTTGTTGTCCCTCCTCCATCCTCTGCATTTTATAGGCAATGGTGGCAGCAATGTCCTCCTCCACGGTGTGTGGTGCTCCCAGGACCTCTGTAGCCCTCCAAAAGAGTCCTCTGGCAGCCTCCTCTAGGGCACTCCTCCTCCTGCCACTTTCTCTTTCCAGGGGGAGTGGAGGGACCTGCAGATCAGCCAGCCGGCTCGGCCCGGCCACCTCCTGGCTGAGACTTCCCTGTGTATGAAAAAGGGACATGGTTTTAGTTTTTGCTTCATCAATCACAATCCTAAATTAGTACTCACAACTAACATCTAGTTAACATCATTGATTGGACAAGCAGAAATATTTAGAGGAATGCTATACCTGGCTCAATCTGGGCTCCTCCACATGTTGCCTGGAAGGCCCAGGTTGGGTGTCAGAAGCCTCAGCCGGGGGGGAAGGAAGCGTGGAAGGAAGACAGGAGAGGGATGACCTGGGTTCAGTCTGGCCTGCCAGAAAAAGCAGCCTGTCGTAGTACCACATCCTGGGGACATAGATGTCATCTGCTGCTCCGGATCTCTGCGAATCCTGGACTTTCTTGCGCTCCCTTACATATGTGCTCCTCAGGCCACCAATTAAGATCTTCAAATAGGTGATGTCTGCTGTGGGGATCACCTGCTTCACAATTTCACACAATTGCTTCAGTGCTGCCTTCCTCTTTGCTTGGTTCTTGTAATTTGGGTGGTTAATCTCCCACAGACATGGCAGCTCCCTTAACATATCAATGAATAGTGACATGAAGTCATTGTCTTTCACTAGCATATCCATGTTCACTGCAAGACACAACACAAGACAAAGCCTAATGTCAGACAAAACTCTCCTGATCTTGTTACAATATAGGCCTTAATGTAGAAGCAGTATAGGTACAAGTTTGTCTCTTACCTTCGTTCTTACGATCGGCGCGTGCAATGCTCCTTCCTCCGCTCAAAGATCGTACGTAATACGCACGTGTGTTACGCTTTATATACACTGCACATGCGTGTAACTCCGCCCGCCCCTGACATTCTTTCTATTCTATTCCCCGCCCCTTTTCATTCTGCGCAGTGGGGGAAGAGCACATGGTGGAGTCACAGCAGGTGCGTGATAATTACAGGAACGAGGAGGAGGAGGAAAGCCCGGATCCGGACACGTCCTGATCCAGAAGGAGACGATTTAAGGCCACAAATATGTTTTTTGGGGAGATGTTGGAGATGGTCGACATCCTGAAGAAGGCCGACTTTGGCGGAAAGTATGGGCCTTACCCCAACCCCAATATCAGAAAGGCCAAGATCATGGCGAAAGTGGTCAAAAGTCTTCACAGGAATTTCGGGGTACGACGATCGAAAAATCAGCTCAGGAAGCGGTGGTCGGACCTCAAATTAAGAGAGCCAGAGCAGTACCAAAAGATCCGGAGAGTGCTTCAAAAAAGTAAGTAGTTGTGCTGTATTCCTATTCTTTTTGTCTTTATTACGTTCGTGCTGCTCCATATGCTTTTCTTAATTGTACAGTTTAAAAGGGCAACTTTAATGTTCATGGGCCCATTATTCGTTCGTATCAAACATTTTTCTTTCAGCCTATAAAACACCATTGTTTAGGCCATATGCATTTTCCCACATTTTTTAGGGCCTACTTGGATGCCAAATATTTGTTTGTGTAGATGGGTTTGTTACTAGAATGAAATGCAAACTAGATTCTGTTTAAGGAGAGGACACTGAGCAGCTGTTTTCACATCTGGACACTGCATCACTATTGTGGGACACAAGAACACCATTTTTATTAGGGGGGCCACACAGGTGCTCCAGTGTATACTATAGGGGTGTCTCCATCTGTGAAGCTTGTACTAAACAGGTAAAGTATTGCAGCTTGACAAAGGGCAATAAAAAAAAGACATCTTGGAACTTGGCTAAAATAGACTATTGTACCCCACTTCCAAGCAATGTTTCCTATTTATAGTTCTGCCATCAAATATCTGTGTGCTAATTATACCATTTTTGTTTTACATAGGGGATAAAAGACTCGGAGGACACCCCTCGTCCGAGGAGACTACAGACCCCCCATCTATGGAAGAAGGTGAAATACCCCCAACCCAAGAAGAGCAGGAGGAAGAAGAAGACGTGGTGGAAATTGGCACCACAACAGGTGAGTGTCTGCGACCACAGACTCAAGTAAGAGATGAATGGTGGCAGATTTTTGATACCTGTATTTGTTTGGTTTCTCTCTTTTTAGGTGATCGTGATGTTAGGGATCGAGATCCTTTTACATCTGAAAGTGCCCAGATCCTGATCGGGGAGATCATGGGGTGTAATGTAGAATTGCAAAACATCCAAAAAAAAATTATGTGATTCAAAAAAATAATAATATCATTGATGTGTTGGGGCGAATTTAAAACCCCACAAAATCACTTTTTTTATTGTGGTCCAATGTTTTAAATATTTTTGCAATGTTTTGAAAAGCCGAATTTGGAGGATGCACACAGTGTGCCAACATGTGCTATCTGCCATCACGGGAGATCAATGGACGCGTTTTGGGGGTGCAACCCCTTCCTCAATAATAAAGTAGCTGAGAGGAAGGGCTTACTCCCCCAAAACACGTCCCTTGATCCCCTGTGATGGCAGCTAGCACATTTTTACATTCGTAAATTGGTGTGCATCTTCCAAATTTGGCTTTTCCAGGGGTGATTTCCCCCCATCTGAACGCAATATCAAACACAGTTCCTAAATACTGATGTTTGATATTGCCTTCAGGTGTTACCTAATGTGAACTTTGTAAGTTAAAGTTTTTTGTCTTTCTTGTTGGTTTTACACAGGCCTGTTTTATCGTAAATGGACATTTCTATTTTTGATAATGCCACCCCAAAAATTGTTATACAACAAACATGTTGGTTTGTTTTAAAAACCTTTGGTAAATGCACATGTGATTGTGCAGGTATAAAAAAGTTTGTTAATCAAGAATGTGTGGATTATTATCTCAAAAAAAACACAAAAAAGAAGCACAAAAAAGAAAGAGGGCGCACCAACCTAGTGCATTACCACTGATAAACTTTAATGCAGCATAAAAACAGTAAAAATTATACTCACAAACGAGCTAGTATAAATAGCTTTCAAAAGGGCGCAAAAGCGCTGTTTCTGTGGATCGACACCCCAGGACCTGTTGCCGAGAGGATAAGACCAGCGCAAATGGCTGATGGCTTACGCGTTTCAGGGGAGCACCCCTTTCTTCAGAGCCTAAGCGGGCAATGGTTGGTCAGCCATTTGCGCTGGTCTTATCCTCTCGGCAACAGGTCCTGGGGTGTCGATCCACAGAAACAGCGCTTTTGCGCCCTTTTGAAAGCTATTTATACTAGCTCGTTTGTGAGTATAATTTTTACTGTTTTTATGCTGCATTAAAGTTTATCAGTGGTAATGCACTAGGTTGGTGCGCCCTCTTTCTTTTTTGTGTTTTTTAGCTTGAATACCCATTGTTCAAATGAGGGCTGCAAGACGCTAGGCATTACTTCTATAGGTGGCTGCACCACATATCCAGTTCATGGACACCTGAGCGCAGGAGAGGTCTTTTTTCTTGTGTTTGTCTGGATTATTATCTCAACACTACAACACTTTTGGGGTGATGTAATTGCTGTTTTCTGTGAAAATGGGGGTTATTTCCTAAGGGCAAATCCTCTTTGCACTACAAGTGCAGGTTCAGTGCAGTTGCAAGTGCACTTGTAGTGAAATGTGTTTTTGCATTTAGTAAATAACAGCCAACAGTGCTTTGTATAAGGTTACACAATCACGCCATTTTCTGCACTCAACACATTTCTGTCAGTGTCAGCTAAAACAAACACAAGCAGTAAATGTCCACAAAGAATTTCTTTTTTTTATTATTATAAAAAGGCTTCACATATTTGCTGGCATATTGATGGCCCCCCTACACGCAAAGAACTCCAGGTAGCGTAACCGGACATCACGGGCACTCAGGGAGGGCAAGCCAGAACGGCCGCTATCAAGCGCCATTAGTGTGGTTTCATGTATCATTCCGGCCTCAGGCCCAACTGAGCCAGCATAGTTGGCCGAATGTTTCCTTAAAAAGTTATGGAGAATACAGCACGCCAGTATAATATGGTTCAGTTTATACTCCGCCATATGGATGGGTGTCAGAAATAGGCGGAACCGGCTGGCCAGGATTCCAAATGTGTTCTCCACCACTCTTCCGGCTCTGGCCAGCCGGTAATTAAAAACCCTCTGTTCCGGGGTGAGGGTCCTCATCGGCGCAAACGCTTCATCAGCAACGAACACGAATGGGAGTCCTTCCACATTGTCCTCTGGAGCTGGCAAGTCCAAGCTGCCATTCTGGAGACGCCTGTAAAACTCCATCTGGGCGATGACTCCACCATCGGACATCCGGCCATTCTTCCCCACGTCCACATACAGGAAGTCGTAATTAGCCGACACCACCGCCAACATCACTTTACTATTGAACCCCTTATAGTTGAAATAGTACGACCCCGAGTTGGGTGATGGGACGATGTGGACGTGTTTCCCATCAATTGCCCCTCCGCAGTTAGGAAAGTCCCACCGCTGGGCAAAGTGGGAGGCCACAGTCTGCCATTCCTGTGGCGTGGAAGGAAACTGTTGAGGAAAAAAAAAAACATTACTATTTTTGATCAGAAACATGTCAAGCAGATTAGGCACAAACATTATGGGGCAACCTCCAGATAGCATTTATTAAGGGGAATTTAACAACGCCAAAGTATAAGGTACACCTATCATATTCCCCCTCTCATGGGCCATTTCTAACATTATGGGGTGTGTGGAAATCTTGGACAGGTAACCCTCTCCACTTCATTGAGAGATGAATGCCTAAATACAGGGTATTACTTGAAACAGACCCTCCTTAATTACACTATTGGCAGCCTACTGGACAGGTAAGAAGTGTCATAATACAAAGATATAAATACACATTGTACACATTTGAGGACATTTGGACATTCTGCTATTACCTCTCAAGATAATAATAGGATACAAAAACATGAAACAGTACCATTTGAAAGTATACAGGCAGGCCCTTGCACTACATGCTTTGGGGAATTCATCCATAAATATGACCGCAAAAGAGATGGGTATAGTGTGTATGCTTTTGGCAAAGTCAGCAGATACATGATTGAGGATAGATAGAGAATTGGGATCAGCCGACTTAGCAGTTGGGGGAGGGAGGGTTATTAAAAATTATTTGGGGACACCACAAAAAAAAGCCTATGGCACTCTGCCAGAATTTAAAGCAAAAATAACATTTCAAAACATTTTAGGGGGTGTTTGGGGTAAAGCACTACTATGGAGCTGAAAAAATACATTGTTAATTGACTACATGAGGTGAATATGGGCCAGGAGAGACCATGCTGGGGAGGTTATTGAAGGGCAAATATGTATTAAGGACCTCAAATAATAATTACATAAAAATCCTGCATGCATGAGGACAAAGGGGACATTCACAGCATATTACAATCATGGTAATTAGGGAATGAGGAAAGAAATACAATATATTATCAAACATTAAATACAATAAAATGTGATATTAAAGGTTAAAAATCTTACCTTCATATACTCCTTCTGCAGGACCTGGATGATGGCAGAACAGGTCTCTGGGATAATGATCCTCAGAGCCTGGGGGGAGATGCCTGTCGAGAACTTCAAGTCCTGCAGGCTTCTCCCTGTTGCCAAATACCGCAGGGTAGCGACCAACCTGTGCTCCGGAGTGATGGCTTGCCTCATGCAGGTATCCTGTCTGCTAATATAAGGGGTCAGCGAAGCAAACAGACGGTGAAACACGGGGTCCGTCATCCTGAGAAAGTTCCTGAAATCATCGGGATTATTCTCACGGATCTCACGGAGCAAAGGCATATGAGAGAACTGGTCACGCTGAAGCAACCAATTCTTGGTCCATGAACTCCTCCCCACCCTGTTCATGGACTGGACTTGTGTCAAGGTCAGGACCCCAACACCAAGCCCCTGCACAGCACGAACTCTACGAGGAGTACGCATACGCAACATGGCTAGAAAACAGTCGGCTGCTCAGAACGAAGTAACAGAACGCACTGAAGAACAGCAAGGCCTGTGAAGAGCCTCGTTCCACACCGACCCAGCCAGCTTTAGAAGAGGAATTTCTATTCCAATCCTTCTTAATTCTGCTAAATCCTACTAGAAAATCTTCTACCTGCATTTTCTTTAATAAACATTTCTCCACCCTCATTTCTCGTTCCTGAACTACCCAGGTCCTTAAGTTTTTTAATTGCCCCACCAAGTAATATAAGTATAGATCTGGTACTGCTAACCCTGCTGCAGTATTGGGTCTTTGTAGCGTGGAGAGCTTTCATTTACATCGCCCATTTGCCCAGATGAATCTAGTTAACAGGGAGTTTATTTTTTGAATATATATTTTGGCATTTTTACCTCCGAATGCGCCATCACATAGAGACACTTCGGTAGTATAATAGATTTAATCAGCTGGACTCTCCCTGCCATTGATAACGGTAGTTTTTTCCATACTCCCACTTTATTCTTTACATATTCTACCAAGGGGTCTATATTTGCTTCAAAGGCTTCTTCTGCTTCCAATGTAATATTTATTCCTAAATATTTAAAAGTGTCCACTATTTTTAATGGGGTCTGGAAATTTCTCTCCTTTCCTGGTCTTAATAACATCAATGCGGATTTTTGCCAGTTTATTTTAAGACCCGATAGTATCCCATATGTTTCTATTATCTTCATTGCCTCCCCTAGTGAACTATTTGCATCCTCCATATATAATATGATGTCATCTGCATATAGTCCTATGTGTTCAGTCCTATCCTCCACTCTAATCCCTTTATATATTTTAGATTGTCTAAACCTATTAGCTAGTACCTCTATAGCAAGTGAGAACAATTGGGGGGACAGCGGGCATCCCTGTCTCGTTCCCCTTTGCAATTTCACTGTGGGGGACAGAATTCCATTAATCAAAAGGTTAGAGCATGTTTTTTTTTTGTACAAAATTCTCACCCATTTTCTAAATCCTTCCCCAAAACCACTTTTTTCCAACACTGCCTGCAGGAATTCCCATTCTATAGAGTTGAATGCCTTGGTCGTATCCAACGAAGCCAAGGCACTCGACTCTGGAAAACATTCTTTCAGCTGAACCATCAGCTGAGATCTTCTAATATTATTTGTAGTGGACTTCCCTGGCATAAATCCTGTTTGATCCTCTGATATAATAGATAGAATAACCCCATTAAGCCTCTTAGCCAGTACTTTTGCCAATACCTTGTAATCGATGTTTAACAAGGATATTGGTCTGTAGGACGCACATTCCTTCTTGTCTTTTTCTGGTTTTGGTATCAGCATTACTGTTGCCTCATACATGGATGCAGGCATCTCCCCTCGATCAAATGTCCCCCTATACATATTGGTCAATATTGGGGCGATAATCTCCACATATCTCTGATACATTTCAAATGGGATACCATCGGGTCCTGGTGATTTACCCCTTCCCAGAGACTCTATGACTTCTTTTACTTCCTCCACTTCAATATCTTTCTCCAATGCCTCCCTTTGCTCTTCTGTTAATTTCAGGAACTCCAAATCCTCTAGATATTTTCCTATCTCCTCTCCTGTACATGTCAACGTTGATGTATACATTTTCTCATAATATCTATAGAAGGTTTCCCCGATGTCCTCCACTGTCTTAACCATCTCCCCCCTCTCATTCCTGACTTCTGTTATAGCCAGTGTGGATACCTGTTGTTTTATCAAATAATTTACTATTTTATTGGCATACTGTCCTTGGTCATAATAATTTTTTTGTTTTGACTGTAGCTTCTTACGTTTGTTTTTAATTATTAGCTGATTCTTATATTGGCATACCGCTCCTACCCATTTGATTTTATTCATAATAGAGGGGTTCTTAATAAACTCTGTTTCAGTCTTTTTACATTCTTCTTCCATTTCCTCTTCCTCTTGCCTGTTGGTGCGTTTAATATATGATACTGTCGATCTTACTATCCCTCTTATATAAGCCTTGAAGGTATCCCATGTTACTCCCTCCTTTATACTATCCCCATGGGCATCCAGAAACATTTGCATTTGCTCCGGTATACCATCGTTTGACCCAATCTGGGCTAGCCAATAGGGCTGTATTCTATATCCCAGCCGCCTTCCTCTGGGGCCCATCCTTAGCTCAAAGATAAGCCCAGAGTGGTCAGACACCCCTTTAATCATGTATGCAGCTGATTGCACCATTGGAAGAATTTTCTCATTTCCCAGGGCCAGGTCTATCCTCGACATGCTCCCCCTACCCGGAGCATGCCATGAATAGGCCCTGACCCCTGGGTTCCTAATCCTCCAAATATTAAGCCACCCCACCTCCTTCAGGAACAATCCAACATTTTAGACCCTTCGCCTCTCCCAAGACTTTTTTTTCCAAATCTATCCATCTTTGGATCCAGCCACATATTAAAATCTCCCATACATATAACATATGCCTCTGGATATTCTGACATAAATAACATTGCTTCCTTCAATACTCCCAGTGTAGCTGGGGGTAGATTATATATCCCCATAATAACCATTGGTAGTGAGTGCACCAGGGCCAAGACAAAAACGTACCGCCCCTCTAAATCCCTCTTTACCCTGATGCACTCCCACGTCACTGACTGATGCACCATTAGTGAAACCCCTCTCGAAAAAGTTGTATGGAAAGAGTGGCAAGACCATTGTATCCATGGTTTTTTAAAATAATCAAGTCTCTCTTTAACCATATGTCTTTCTTGGATGCAAATTATTTTGGCCTGAATTTCTGCAAATACCTGTGTCCTTTTTACTCGTGTACCCATGCCTCTCACGTTCCAAGATATAAAGGTACAATTGTTATTCATTTTTACCCATTTTTAATCATTTGGCAACCATATTTTCCTTTTTCCTCCATTCATCCATTCATACATCAGACACAAACTTAAATTTAGGGCATTACCGACATATCGCATTAGCTTTTATATAGGTAATTCGTCTTGTTTCAGCCTGTCTACTCCTCCCCCCCCCTCCATATAAATAAGAAAGGAAGGGTACTTTTGTTAATATATCTTTCCCTATCACTAGGGGAAGAAAGGCGGGACCCGGAGGGAGAGGCAAAAAAAAAAAAGTGAATCCCCTTCCTGCTGTATTCCGTGCTTAAATCATACTATGTGGTTAACTTTCATTCTCTCCATTAATTCCCTTACCCCTTTGATCCCAATTCTTCTTATTAACACTCTATATTATTCCCACCCCTCCCCCCCATTAATCTATCCCATCTTGTTATATTCACTCCTTTTATATACATTTCTACTGTTCTCCCCAAGTGTTTTATTTTGTGATTAACTATATGCTTTTTTGGCCCTCTCACACAAAAAATCCCACCTCCCATTGTTATCACTCCACAAAAACCATTTATTAAACCACAGCATCCCCCTTATCCATCCCCCTCCAGGGGCACGCCATTACTCCCTCTCTGTGATGAGCGGAGTGCACTACATTCTCCCGCATCTCTCCCATGACCCCTGTTTCAACCTCCGACAGGGGTCACAGGGGGGAGGAAGAAGAGAGAAAAAAAAAAAAAGTTGAATGCCCTTCCTTCTGTATTTCTGTGCTTAAATCATACTCTGTGATTAACTTTCATTCTCCCCATTGATTCCCTTATCCCTCCCTCACACCCAAGAGAGAAAAAGAAAAAAAAAAAAACCCGGTGGCCTGACCTCGGGAGAAGATGGCAGCTTAATTCACTTGCTCCTGCTGACAGAGAGGTGAATCTGACTACAACGGAGGTTTATTCCCATCTGATCACCTGGAAAACATGGGGACCGCTTCACGCAGCTCCTCCGCGTCCAGATCCAGGTCCCCCCGAGACCTGACTGGTAGGATTAGCCAGAATATTCCAGAAATGTTCCGGACCCACTCTGGCAACATGGCGCCCACACGAGGCTCGCCTCAGACAGCAGGCCCTGAGACGGGGGCTAGCTCATCTTCCAATGCGGGAGCGGTAATTCTTACTCCGCACTCACAACCCAGTCTCCAAGATCTTCATTCCGTGGCAATGGACATAAAAAACACCCTTACGGCTGCTCTAACAGCGGCAATCACGGACCTGAAGATCGACATACAAGCCATTGCGGGCAGGGTCCAAGAAGTGGAGAAGACGACTACTACTCATTCCACCGTACTCCGCCGTACGTGTCAGGTTCTAGACACACACACCTTACAGCTACGGGACCTGAACCGACACGTGGAGGATTTGGACAACCGCGGCAGGCGCCACAATCTCCGAGTGCGAGGCCTGCCGGAATCAATTGAAGCTGATATTCTAATGGCAGAAGTGACCTGCTTCTTCAACACCCTCCTGGATAAACCCCCTACTACACCTATAGGTATGGAACGCATCCATCGTGCCCTACACCCACGGGGGAGAGATGCAGACCCGCCTAGGGATGTGATATGCCATATCATTGATTACCAACTGAAAGAGGAGCTTTTGCGGAAGGCCCGAATCACCACAAAGCTGACACATAATGGCGCTGAAATTCGCCTTTTCCAGGACCTTTCAACAATAACACTGCAACGCCGCAGAGAACTGCGCCCCCTGTTGGATGTGCTCCGGACCAAGGGAATTCCATACAGGTGGAAGTTTCCCTTCTGCCTGTCTGCCTTGTCGCAGGGAAGATCCGCACTACTCAGAGTGCCGGAGGATCTACGCTATTTCTGCGATACCTTGGGCATTCCGTTCACGGAGGTCCCCGAATGGTACGCGGAATTTCGTCCTCCGGCTCCCAGAAAGACCCCGCCTGAACTCGAGCCAATGGAAACTCAACAGCACCGCTACAGGAGGCAACGCTCCCCTTCGGAAACCAGAAGCCGTCTACAAGCTCCAGGCACCGAGAGCGGCTCCAGCCCGCTGACCACCCCGCAAGCCAGGAGAGCTCGTCGGGACCGCTACTGAACAACAGCAGCTCCAGCACTACTGGACAAAACTTTCTCCTTATTACCATTCGTTCAAACGGATTTCTAAGGCAAGTTTTATGATCTTCCCTAAGTTAGGACAGGTTTTGTACGCCATACAGATCTTCTACTAGCTGCCCCTGTGTTTTAGGTTGGTGAGACTGTCGAGTTCCCCTCTACACAGGACATCAAGATGAGGAAGGTATGAGCGATGCAACACTAAAAGCTGTAATCACTTAAAAACAAAAACCACGGTCCGAAACCTTTCTTCATCAGGAGCGACGATACTCACGTCGATAAGGTCTGTCACCTAAGCTTAATCTACTCTGATTGTCTTTGATGAACTTGCTCTAATTATCCCCGTATCCTTTCTCAATATGCGAATATACATACCTATATACCCTCCTCGTTTTACTATGAGGGAGAGGACTCGCTCACAATTTATTACCCTCAGAGTCTATTGTTACTTACTTGATGCTCCTAAAAACTCTTATTTAAACTTTGTTCACCGTGCACCATATAATTTTTTTTTTTTTTTTTCTCTCAAATGCTATCTCTGCTTTTACCATGACGGTGCGATGACGGAGAGTGTAGTGATCCATGGGATTGTACCGATATGCCATGAACGTTAAGTAACCACACATAGGTGATTGGTAACTGACACACCGAACAAACATGCCAGCTTATGGCGTTACAAATAAGGCCCAATTTTATGCGACTACTGCCCAACACATAGCTCTTTTTGTAACGAGATTACCTATCACACTGACCCGCCTATCTCACTTACCGAGCAGGTTACCACTTTCCATGCTTGACAATAAGGATGGTTTACTCCCATGGATCACTGTCCTCAATATACCTATCATTCTAAGTACTATGAAGGGTAATTTAAGTACACAAGTTTAACTGTTAAAAGAATTATCACTGCAACAAAGGTTAGATGCATACACTCTCTTATTGTCAATATTCTACCCTATCCTAATATACACCCATGTGCGCTGGGGGTTACTCTAAGTATAACACACTGACTAGATGGAACGGTACCCTATTGCATAGCCTGTGGGCGGACATCCAGTGGATACAACTGGAACATCTCTTGTGTCTCTGATACTTCATATACAAGTTCCAGTGGTGTGGCAGTACCCCACCCCAGGAATAAACTCCCCATTGGAGGTTAGGGGACCCACTACCCAAAACATGACAATCCAAATCCACCTGAATAGGGAGCAATTGTTCTCCCTACAGAGGGTCTCATCTCCTTAGATGTTAGTAACCCCCTGACGCTTCTCATACCTTAAGCAACGAATCCTTACACCAAAATAAGTGTTTAAGACAATGAATAGCATACTCTCTATATGACTTCCTCTCCGCTGATCGAAGACAAATGTTTCAACACCATTAGCAAACATCTAACATCCCCATGATATAATTGAAGACTGACTCTCAACCAGCCTTTACATACACTGCTTGATACTAACTGTCCATGAGCAGCCCCAGACTCGTAACATTCACCCTTGCTGCAGAACTCTGGACCATACCTTCCCAATTAACTCTCGGCCCTCCCACACACTCTGCCGAAGAAACGGTCCAAGCCATATTAACACATGGCGTACTATGACATAGGGATCAGACTGTCTTACCCTGAACACGGGGGAGTAGCTACTTTAACCCAGATAGGTTAAACCTAAGTTAAAAGAATGATCTGTACGGGTTATATATGTATTGAGTTATTTCTAACAAAGTTTATAAGTCCAAGGTCTGCCTTAAGGTTTGTTTATGTTTCTCTGTTACACTTCACTACCGACAACTATATATTAATGATCACATAATATTCAATTGATCCCACGCCTAGACGACACAATGACACTAATCTTGCACCGTAGGGGTATAATGAATGAAAACTCGGATTAATCTATTAACCCGATAAAGGATTCCTCCCTGCACAAAAATTAATACCCCCCCCTCCTTCATAAGATTTCTACAAGACCTAGTGATAAATGTAGCTAACATCTAACCACACGCCCCCCAGGATGCAAAACAACTACAGCTTATTGCCACTTTCAACCTCCTCACCTAGCTTACATCTCCTCTCTGTCTAGCGGATAGCCACTTCTCTGTGTACATCCACTCCTCCTACCGAGCTCAGCCGCTCTTCACCTCAGTGGCATTAATAACCTCCAATTCTGACTTACATACCAGACTCCACCGCACGCCACTGACCCATTCCGGTCATACCTAATTAAAGGTATAAAATCTCTTTGGACTAGCGAGCGGGCTCTCGCTTGTCACCGGAAGCATTTACATACTCACACGAGATCCCCTACTAACTTCACTCGTAACAACACCAGACTGAAATACGAAAGTATCATTCTATCCTACCCCCATACCCACCCTCGTTCCCTAACCATTACTACCATTCCCCTTCGAAGGACACAAATTCTCTACTCTACCTTCCTCCTTCCCCTATTCTAGCTCTCCGACGACGACGACGAATCTTACATTCCTGTTTCAACTTAGTTGAAACTTCATCCATTCCCCCACTATGCCGCAAACCCGTTGCACCAAAAACAAAACAATCAAAATTCTATCTCTTAACATAAGAGGCCTTAACATCCCTGAAAGACGCTCACAATTACTACTTTCCTTACAAAAGAACAAAGCTGACATTATCTTCCTCCAAGAAACCCATTTTAAAACAGGCTCCACCCCAAAACTCTCTAACTATCGCTTCCCAACCTTCATCCACGCCACTAATAAATCTACAAAATCTAAAGGAGTCTCCATCCTATTCGCTAAAAACTGCCCGTTTCACGTCAAAGAAACCTGCATTGACACAGAAGCTCGTTATCTTTTTGTCAAAGGTACACTATATGGCAAGCGAATCACCCTGGCCAACATATATGCACCTAACACGAAACAAGTCCCTTTTTTCCGGTCCACCTTGCAAAAACTCACTCTATTCCAAGAAGGTCTTTTGATCTTAGGTGGAGATTTCAATGTCCCCCTAAATCCCTTGCATGATACCTCGAATGGTTCCACAACCCTGCCTTACAGCGCATTACGCGCAATTAAATCACAACTCAAAGAACTGTCCTTACATGACTCCTGGCGTACACTCCATCCGAACGAGAAAGACTTCACGTTTTATTCAGCTCCACATAACCGACACTCCAGACTGGATTACTTATTCCTCTCTCAAAGGGATCTACCGACGTTAACCTCAGCCACGATTGACCCCATGTATCTGTCGGACCATCACCCAATATCCATGACATTGGAAATTCCAAACACTAAACCCTGTCCCCAAATTTGGCGTCTAGACCCCTCGCTTCTCACAGATACTGCCATAATGACTAACATACAAGAACGTCTTGCGCTGTACTTCAATGAAAACGACTCACCCGATATCTCACCCATGATATGTTGGGAAGCACATAAAAGCACCATAAGGGGAGAATTAATAGCACTCTCGGCTAAACGAAGGAAGGAAAGACAGGAACACATAAATACACTGACTGCGAGAATACAAACACTGGAAAGAGCACACAAAACTTCGCAAGCAATGACATCTCTCCCTGAATTGCTCCAGGCCAGGACTGACCTGTTAGAAGCCTTAAACAAGCAAACGAAACGGAACTATATTCTCTCCCAAAAATTATTTTATGAATACGGTAATAAATCCAGTAAAATACTAGCAAGGGCGCTCCGAACCAAAAAAGCACACAACACGATTCACTCGATAATAGATGATAAGGGGACAAAAATAGTATCCAATGACCAAATAGCCGCACAGTTTGAACATTACTATTCTCAGCTGTACAACATACATCCCCCCAACCTACAAAGGGTCGACATTCAAAGAAAGACAGCCATTCAAGACTTCCTCACACATTACAGCCCCATACACATTTCCTCGGCAAAGGCTGAAGCTTTGGATCAACCCATATCATCAGATGAATTGGAAAGAGTCCTCAAACAATTAAAGGCTGGCAAAAGCCCCGGACCTGACGGCCTAACAACCGGGTATTACAAAACTTTTATCGACACCCTCAAACCACACTTCCTGGCTGCATTTAACTCCCTATCCTCTGACAATCCCCCACCTAGAGACCTACTAACAGCACACATAACTGTAATACCTAAGCCCAACAAAGATGTATCAAAAGTGTCAAACTATCGTCCAATATCATTACTGAATGTTGACCTCAAAATGTACGCCAAGATCTTAGCTAATCGTCTTTTGCCTCTCCTGCCTAACCTCGTTTCACTAGACCAGGTGGGTTTTATACCAGGCCGAGAGGCGAGAGACAAAACCACCAAGGCGATCAATATTCACAAATGGTTAACTTCCACCCAACAACAAGGTTTCTTTTTGTCTTTGGATGCGGAGAAGGCATTCGACAGGGTGGCATGGGACTATATGTTAGCAGTACTTAAAATGATCGGTTTACGAGACCGTATGCTGCAATTTATAATGGCCCTCTATGCCTCTCCTACTGCACAGGTCCGTGTCAATGGCCACCTGTCGAATGCCTTCTCCATGTCAAATGGGACACGCCAGGGATGCCCGCTTTCACCGTTGATATTTATCCTTACCTTAGAACCACTTCTCCAACGCATACGATCTAACCCAGACATCAAAGGAGTCTCAGTGGCAGGGAACACATATAAGATATCTGCTTTCGCAGACGACATCCTCTTGTCCCTGACCGAACCTCACATTACACTGCCCAATCTACTAAAAGACCTCGACACATTTAAATTCTTAACCAATTTACAAATCAACTTCACAAAATCCGAAGCCCTCAACATAACCTTAAGTAAGGAAACCCTTGAATCCTGTCAAGCTAATTTCCCCTTCAAGTGGACCCAAGATGTAATTACATACCTCGGGATCTGTCTACCGGCCCACCTATCAGACCTCTATCTCAAAAACTATATACCGATACTTCAACAAATTCAAAAAGATCTTAAGTCCTGGTCAACGGGTCTTTTTTCTTGGTTCGGAAGGGCATCGATAATTAAAATGAACATCCTCCCTAGAATACTTTATGTCATGCAAACAGTCCCCATAAGATTACCGCAAGCCTTCTTCGCTTCATACCGCAGGGCTTGCAGCGAATTTATCTGGGGCAAGAGCCGCCCCAGAATTAGTTTCGACAGACTCACACTCCCCAAATTAAAAGGTGGAATAGCCCTCCCAGACATTGCCAAATACCACAGGGCATGCCAACTGTCTAGAATAGTTGATTGGAATGTCCATTCACACTCTAAAGCCTGGACGCAAATTGAAAATGAATTTTCCTCAATCCCAATTAAACAACTACCTTGGATTCCATCACAACAGATACCTCTGGCATGCACACAACATCCCTTGATCTCCTCCACACTTGCTTCGTTTAAGATAACTTGCCAAAAACATCTCATATCCTCTAACCCAGGCCCCATGACACCGCTACGAAATAATCCAGACTTCCCACCAGGTGTATCCGCTACATTCCTCGAGGGATATTGGCCCCGTGAAGATATTCGTGCAAAGCACTTCTTTTCCGGTAACTCCTTCGTATCTATTACTAACCTACCCACACACACGTCCGGAAGACCCTTTCCCCCATGGACTTACAACCAAATAAGCCACTTTCTTAATCACCCTCCCAAGAAAACTGCATACTCCAGACACCTCACCCCTTTTGAAGAAATGTGTTCCATGAAGGAACCGCTGAGACATGTAATCTCTGAAATTTACGCACTTCTTTTCTCTGAACACACTCCAAAATCCAATTTAGCCACTCGTAGTTGGGAAAGAGACCTATCATTAGACCTGTCAGACCAAGATTGGGTAAATATATATTCATACATACATAAAGGGTCAATTAACGTGTCAACACAAGAAAACAGTTTCAAGATCTTTTCTAAATGGTATAAAACGCCGCTAAAACTACACAAAATTTCCCCCTCCATACCTTCCACATGCTGGAGATGCTCAGAAGGAGAAGGTTCCATGATTCACATATGGTGGTCCTGCCCACTCATCCAACAATACTGGAAAGAAGTCCAACGCATTGTCACTCAAATTACCACCTATCAGATTGCACTCACCCCTGCCCAAATGCTCCTACACCATTCATCCATCCCAAAAAAAGATTACCACCGCTCTCTTGCCCTACATATGATTAACACGGCAAAAATGTGCATTCCGACTCTCTGGAAATCATCCAAGCCCCCCACTATAGCTGAATGGTTCAAACGAATCAATAGAATAGCCGAAATGGAGGAACTGATTCACCAATCCAGAGATACGCCCTCTAAATTCAGATTTGTTTGGTCGTGCTGGCAACATTTCCAAACGACAGCTGAATACACGGATCTAGTGTCCTGAGATTATACGCAGGCGTTTGAATCCATGTCGGTGGAGGACTCATTATAGTCCACCCTACTCCCCTAACTTACTTTCTCCCCTCCCACCTTATACCTTCCCACACCCTACAACATCCCCCTTCCCATTTAGTATTCGATATAATGATATCATTGACATGGGTTTACCCCATACCCTAAACATTCCTTCCTTAGATACCCAATATTTCCAAATCCATGATCATCTCCCCCCTTCTCCCTCGATACAGACGTCCAATCCTTCCCAATTAGCTAATAGTAGGATTGCTAGTGGTCCGATGACCGCAACCCTACCACACACTACCATATCCAGTAACATTATACAATACAAAGTAACACTACATCTATAGAGGTCCAGGTCCCCAAACAAATCTGGACATAGATATCCTTGTTTGACTGTTAAATTCTGGTTTATGAATACTTACAGTTATCGGTTATGTCTTATTCCATACGTATGATCCTTATTATCCTTATTAGACAGGACAGTTAAGGTGTATAGTACTGAATAGATGCTCATTGTAATACGTGTTCTACATTACATTGTTGTATAAATTCTTGTGTACCACCAATATGCAACGCTATTGTAAACATGATATTAACTGACAATAAAAATTTACTCTGTAAAAAAAAAAAAAAAAAAACCCACCATTGTTGTCACTCCACAAAAACAAATTTATCCAACCACAACATCCCCCTTATCCATCCCCCTTCGGGGCACACCATTACTCCCACTCTGTGATGCGCGATGTGCGCTACATTCTCCTGCATCTCTCCCATGACCCCTGTTTCAACCTCCAACAGGGGTCACAGGGGAGAGGAAGGAGAGAGAAAGAAAAAAAAACAAAAAAACCCCCACCATATCTCTTCTCCCTCCCCCACCCCCCCGCCATCAATCAAACACGGTCCTCCCCTCCCTCTCTTCCAGTATTTTGTCCCGGTAGTTCTTTTTCTTTAAATTATCTCACGATTTTCTATTTCATATTATTTAGATACAGATTTGATTGATTGAATCCATTCTTTAACTTGCTCCGGTGTATTAAAAAACACAGTCTTTCCTCCTTCATCCACTCTCAACCGGGCTGGATATGCCATAGAGTATTCTATTCCTACTTCTCTCAATCTTTTCTTGACCTCGTAGAAAGTTGCCCGCTGCTTTTGTAGCTTTAGAGAAAAGTCTGGAAATATTGACACTTTACTGTTCTCATAGTGGATCTCTCTTTTTTGTCTTGCATTTCGCAGAATTGTATCTCTGTCCCTGCAATTCAAGAGACGCGCCAGCAGAGGTCTAGGGGGAAGCCCAGGCTTAGGTACTACTGCAGGGACCCTGTGCGCCCGCTCCACCGCAAATGTCTTTGATACCTCCATCTCTGGAAATGTTTTTATCAACCATTTTTCAGTAAAGTCCCCCGGGTTGAACCCCTCCACTTTCTCGGGCAGACCTATTATTCTTATATTATTGCGGTGCATCCGATTCTCAAAATCATCCATTTTCTGCTGCCATGTACCAATCTGCTTTTCTACTGTTGCTATCTTTTTAGATATATGAATTACTGTATCTTCCAATTGAGATATCCTATTTTCCACCTCGGCCATCCTATCTCTGATACTATGCATATCTTGCCTAATCAGTCCAATATTCCGTATCCTGATTTCATCCATTTTACCTGTCAGTCCCACGCTGCTTTCTTGAATGGCCGCCATTAGTTGTCCGCTCACCTGCTCCAGCGTTAGCTTCGTAGCTTTCTCTGATTTCTCAGCTTGAGGTGGAGGCACGCTCGTTTTCTGGACTTCCAGCGCCCAAGGCCCGCCGCTCCTTGTTTGCGGGGGGCTCCGAACGCTTTCCGTTTTCTCCGTCCTCGCATATTCTTTTAGGCGATCGGCTGCCAATTGCTTATAACTCATCTCACTGCCGGGTTCGTTCGTATGTCGGGGTCTTGGGTCTCGGTTTGTAGCACGTACTACTCAGGATACTGATGGAGACTCAGGCTGACTCAGAGCTTCCGCCGCTCACATCCAGTCATATCAGCGGAAGTCACGCCCCGAGGTGGATCATTTATTTACCGGTATTTATTACAGGTACTTAAAAAAATGATCACATGTACATAAGTATTCACAGCCTTTGCCATGACACTCAAAATTGAGCTCAGGTGCATCCTGTTTCCACTAATCACCTTTGAGATGTTTCTACAACTTGATTGAAGTCCACCTGTGCTAAATTCAGTGGATGATTTGGAAAGGCACACACCTGTCTATATAAGGTCCCACAATTAACAATACATGTCATAGCACAAACCAAGCCATGAAGTCCAAGGAATTGTCTGTAGACCTCTGAGACAGGATGGTATTGAGGCACAGATCTGGGGAATGGTACAGAAAAATGTCTGCAGCATTGAAGGTCCCAATGAGCACAGTGCCCTCTATTATCTGTAAATTGGAAGAAGTTTGGAACCACCAGGGCTCTTCCTAGAGCGGGCTGTCTGGCCAAACTGAGTGATCGGTGGAGAAGGGCCCTAGTCAGGGATGTGACCAAGAACCCAATGGTCACTCTGATAGAGCTCCAGAATTTCTCTGCGGAGAGAGGAGAACCTTCCAGAAGAACAACCATCTCTGCAGCACTCCACCAATCAGGCCTGTATGGCAGAGTGGCCAGACAGAACTCACTCCTCAGTAAAAGGCACATTACAGATCACCTGGCATTTGCTAACAGGCACCTGAAGGACTTTCAGATCATGAGAAACAAAATTCTCTGGTCTGATGAAACAAAGATTGAACACTTCGGCCTGAATGGCAAGCATCATGTTTGGAGGAAACCAGGCACCGCTCATCCCCTGGCCAATACCATCCCTACAGTGAAGCTAGGTGGTAGCAGCATCATGCTGTGGGGATGTTTTTCAGTGGCAGGAACTGGGAGACTAGTCAGAATTGAGGGAAAGATGAATGCAGTAATGTACAGAGACATCCTTGATGAAAACCTGCTCCAGAGTGCTCTGGACCTCAGACTGGGGTGAAGGTTTATCTTCCAACAGAACAACGACCCAAAGCACACAGCCGAGATAACAAAGGAGTGGCTATGGGACAACTCTGTGAATGTCCTTGAGTGGCCAGCCAGAGCCCAGACTTAAACCTGATTGATCTGAAAATGACTGTGCACCGACGCTCACCATACAACCTGATGGAGCTTGAGAAGTCTTGCAAATAAGAATGGGAGAAATTGCCAAAAAATAGGTGTGCCAAGCTTATAGCATCATACTCAAAAAGACTTGAGGCTGTAATTGGTGCCAAAGGGGCTTCAACAAAGTATTGAGCAAAGGCTGTGAATACTTATGTACATGTGATTTGTTTTTTTTTGTTTTTTATTTTTAATAAATTTGCAAAGATTTCAAACAAACTTCTTTCATATTGTCATTATGGGGTATTGTTTGCAGAATTTTGAGGAAAATAATGCATTTAATCCATTTTGGAATAAGGCTGTAACATAACAATATGTGGAAAACGTGAAGCGCTGCAAATACTTTCCGGATGCACTGTATTTACGGATTGCTTGTGATTACTTTATATAGACTGCACCCAGGTCTTTACCTTTTTTGGTGTGTGCAATGGCCGCCTCTCTACTCGATATAAATTTACACATTGAGTATATAGCAAGAATCCTTAAGAGCATTGTACTCTTCCAAATGTTTCTGTTGCTTCAACTAAAGTATCTCACAAAAGTGAGTACACCCCTCACATTTTTGTAAATATTTTATTATATCTTTTCATGTGACAACACTGAAGAAATTACACTTTGCTACAATGTAAAGTAGTGAGTGTACAGCTTGTATAATTGTGTAAATTTGCTCTCCCCTCAAAATAACTCGACACACAGCGATTATTGTCTAAATCACTGGCAACAAAAGTGAGTACACCCCCTAAGTGAAAAACGACCAAATTTGGCCCAATTAGCCATTTTCCCTCCCCGGTGTCATGTGACTCATTAGTGTTACAAGGTCTCAGGTGTGAATGGGGAATGGGGAGCAGGTGTGGTAAATTTGGTGTTATCACTCTCACTCTCTCATACTGGTCACTGGAAGTTCAACATGGCACCTCATGGCAAAGAACTCTCTGAGGATCTGAAAAAAAGAATTGTTGCTCTACATAAAGATGGCCTTGGCTATAAGAAGACAAAGACCCTGAAACTGAGCTGCAGCACGGTGGCCAAGGCAATACATCCGTTTAACAGGACAGGTTCCACTCAGAACAGGCCTCACCATGGTCGACCAGAGAAGTTGTGTGCACATGCTCAGCGTCATATACAGAGGTTGTCTTTGGGAAATAGATGTATGAGTGCTGCCACGATTGCTGCAGAGATTGAAGGGGTGGGGTGTCAGTGTTCAGACCATATGCGGAACACTGCATCAAATTGGCCTGCATGGCTGTTGTCCTAGAAGGAAGCCTCTTCTAAAGATGATGCACAAGAAAGCCTGCAAACAGTTTGCTGAAGACAAGCAGACTAATGCTGCATACACACGAGCGGACTTTCCGGCATACTTGGTCCGGCGGACCAGAGTCCGCCAAACAATCCGATCGTGTGTAGGCTCCGGCTGACTTTTTTTTCCTAAAAGTCCGCCGTACCTAGGTTTGAAACATGTTTCAAATCTTAGTCTGCCGGACTTGCCGGACTCCATTCCTGACGGAAAGTCAGTTTGTCTGTATGCTGGTCCGACGGACAGGGTATTGCATCTCGCGCTCGCTGCAATAGAAAAAACAAATTTTCCTATTGCGGCAAGCGCGGGGCATACCAGGCCCTTAGGTCTGGTATGGATTTTAAGGGGAACCCCTAGCACCAAAAAAACGGCATAGGGTCCCCCCTAAAATCCATACCAGACCCCGATCCGAGCACGCAGCCCGGCCGGTCAGGAAAGGGGGTGGGGACGATTGAGCGCCCCCCCTCCTGAGCCGTACCAGGCCACATGCCCTCAACATGGGGGGTGGGTGCTTTGGGGGAGGGGGGGCACCCTGCAGCGCCTCCCACCCCAAAGCACCTTGTCCCCATGTTAATGAGGACAAGGGCCTCTTCCCGACAACCCTGGCCATTGGTTGTCGGGGTCTGCAGGCGGGGGGCTTATCGGAATCCGGGGACCCCCTATAATAAGAGGGCCCCCAGATCCTGGCCCCCCACCCTATGTGAATGAATATGGGGTACATGGTACCCCTACCCATTTACCTAGGGAAAAAGTGTCAATAATAAAACACACTACACGGGTTTTTAAAATAATTTATTAGACAGCTCTGGGGGGGTCTTCCTCCGGCTTCGGTAGTCTTCTTCCGGCTTCGGGGGTCCCTCCGGTTCCTCTTCTCCCGGCGTCCGGTTGGTTCTTCTCCGCTCTCTCCGGCCTCTTCTCCCGGTGTTCCAGTTCTTCTGCCGGCTCCTCCGCTGTCTTCATGTCGCTCTTTTGCCAGTGGAGGCCCGGACTTCTGGCTTCTTGTCTTCTTGGCTTCTTCCCTCTTCTCTTCTCCAGATGTTGACACGACGGTCTCTCCGGCTGGACTGCTCTCTGAGCGCTCTGCTGTTATTATTATTATTATTATTATACAGGATTTATATAGCGCCAACAGTTTACGTAGCACTTTACAACTTGAGGGTAGACAGTACAAATACAATACACTTTGATACAGTAGGAATCAGAGGGCCCTGCTCCTTAGAGCTTACAAAAAAGATACAAGAGGTAATAACTGTGGGTGATGTGCTGATTGAGAAGATAAATGTACAGTTGTTAGGTGGGGGCCAGATAGGCTTCTCTGAAGAGATGAGTTTTCAGGGATCGTCTGAAAGTGGATAAAGTAGGAGAAAATCGGACAGATTGGGGTAGAGCATACCAGAGGATGGGGGAGGCTCTGGAGAAGTCCTGAAGGCGAGCATGGGATGAGGTGACAAGAGAGTTTGAGAGCAGGAGGTCTTGGGAGGAGCGAAGAGAACGTTTATGTTGGTATTTTGTGACTAGGTTAGAGATGTAGCTGGGGGCCAGGTTGTGGATGGCTTTGTAAGTTATAGTTAGTATCTTGAATTTAATTCGGTGACTGAGTGGCAGCCAATGGAGGGATTGGCAGAGGGGTGTAGCAGACGCTGAGCAGTTTGTGTGGTGGATGAGCCTGGCAGCAGCGTTCATGACGGACTGAAGTGGGGATAGCCTATTTAGAGGTAAACCAATGAGGAGGGAGTTGCAGTAGTCAAGGCGGGAGATGACCAGGGAGTGGATTAGAAGCTTTGTGGTGACATTGGTTAGGAAGGGGCGTATCTTGGAGATGTTGCGGAGATTGAGGTGGCAAGCTTTGGATAGTGATAGAATGTGGGGTCGAAAGGTTAGTTCAGAGTCCAGGATTACACCTAGGACCCTGGCCTGGGGAGATGGGTTGATAGTTGAGCCGTTGATATTGACAGGGAAAGCAGGGGAAGTGGCACCTGAGGGAGGAAATATCATGAGCTCGGTTTTGGATAGGTTGAGTTTGAGGAAGTGATGTGACATCCAGGCTGATATGTCTGCTAGTAAGTTGGTAATGCGTGAGGAGACAGATGGAGAGAGCTGGGGGGTAGAGAGATAGATTTGGGTGTCATCAGCGTAGAGATGATATTGAAAGCCATGGGAGGCAATCAACTGACCCAAGGAGGTGGTGTAGATTGAGAAAAGGAGAGGTCCAAGAACAGAGCCTTGGGGGACCCCAACGGAAAAAGGAAGAGGAGAGGAGGAAGTAGAGTTGTAAGTGACACTAAAGGAGCGGTGTGATAGGTAGGATGAGAACCAGCGAAGAGTACAGTCACGGAGACCAAAGGATTGGAGTTTTTTGAGGAGAAGGGGGTGGTCCACTGTGTTAAAGGCAGCAGAAAGATCCAGGAGAAGTAGTACGGAATAGTGTCCATCGGCTTTAGCCATTAGTAGGTCATTTGAGAGTTTAAGGAGAGCAGTTTCCGTGGAGTGTTGAGGTCGAAAACCGGACTAGAGGGGATCTAGAAGTTTATTCATGGTCAGATGGTCACTTAGTCGGTTGTAGACCAGTCTTTTAAGAAGTTTGGAGGAGAAGGAGAGTAAGGAGATTGGATGTAAGTTGTTGAGATTGGTGGGATCCAGTGAGGGCTTTTTTAGTATGGGGATGACTAGCGCATGTTTTAGAGAGTTTGGGAAGATGCCACAGGAGAGGGAGAGGTTGAAAATGTGAGTTAGAGAGTGTAGAATCGAGTCAGAGGGTGAGCGTAGCATTTGCGAGGGAACAGGATCCAGGGGGCAAGTGGTTAGATGGGTGCTAGATAAAAGTTTAGCAACC
The DNA here is from genome assembly GCA_037952925.1 of Lithobates clamitans. Taxonomy (NCBI): domain Eukaryota; kingdom Metazoa; phylum Chordata; class Amphibia; order Anura; family Ranidae; genus Lithobates; species Lithobates clamitans. The sequence continues at coordinate 4,784,795 of JBBGZY010001215.1, forward strand.
TCAGTAATAGTAGCAGGGTTGAATGAGAGAAGTAATGATTGTATCTGTGGACATGGGGTGTTGCATGGGGGAGGTTTTTGCGCATTGGTGATCTCCTCATGAATTGTATCAATCTTAGTTTTGAAGTGATTGGCAATCTCCTGGGCAGTGAGTGAGTTGGTGGGTGGAGGCAGTGGAGGACAGAGTAGAGTATTGAAGGTAGAGAAGAGTTGACGTGGACTGGATGAGAAGGTGTTAATGAGTGTGATAAAGTAGGTCTGTTTGGCAGTGTGAAGGCAGGAGTAATATTTTAGGAGGGCAGATTTATATTGTGTGAAGTCTTCCTGGGTCTTAGTCTTATGCCACAGGCGCTCAAGAGTGCGGCTACGTTTTCTGAGACTTCTGGTGTCATCTGTTTGCCAAGGTTGTAGCAGTCGGGGCCTAATTCTGCGTGTAGTGAGGGGGGCAAGCTTGTCTAGGGAGGAAGACAGTGAGCTGTTGTAGATGAAAGTAGCTTGGTTGGGGCAGGACAGAGGTGAGATTTTGTCATAGAGGTGATCAGTAGCAGAGTAGAGAAGAGAAGGGTTGAGGTGGCGAAGGTTTCTATGGGTAACCGTTAGGTGGTTGGAGGGAGAAGAGGTGGAAGACAAGGAGAGAGCAAAACTAATAAGGTGGTGATCAGAGTGTGGGAGTGGATTGTTGGAAAGGTTGCATGGAGTGCACAGATAGGAGAAGGCAAGGTCAAGGGTGTTGCCGTTGGAGTGGGTAGGAGCCTGTATCCATTGCTTCAGGTCAAGCGATGAGGTGAGACTGAGAAGTTTAGAAGTAATAGTAGTGTTAGTGTTAACAGGGATGTTGAATTCCCCAAGAATGATTGTGGGGATTTCAGCAGAGAGAAAGTAGGGTAGCCAGGCAGAGAAGTCATCAAGAAAGGCTGATACTGGTCCAGGGGGCCGGTAGATGACAGCTATTCTTAGAGAAATGGGAGAGAATAGACGAATGCAATGTGCCTCAAAAGAGGAGAGTGTCAGAGAGGGAGGTGGGTGAAGTACCTGATAGGTGCTGCATGGGGCTAGAAGGATTCCCACTCCACCTCCCTTCCGTCCACTTGGTCTGGGGGAGTGAGTCCAGAGAAGGCCCCCACGGGAGAGGGAAGTAGGAGAAATAGTGTCCGATTCATGAAGCCAGGTTTCAGTAATGGCAAGTAGGTTAAAGGAGTTTGTGATAAAGAGGTCGTGAAGGGCGGTGAGTTTGTTGCAGACAGAACGTGCATTCCACAGGGCACAGGAAAAGGGGGGGTTGCTTTTGGAAAGAGGAATAGAGACCAAGTTCTGTGGGTTGCGGCTCCTGCCAGAGGGTGTAGGGGGATGGGAGCGATGGGCAAATACAGATGATGGTGGCCCAGGGTTTGGGGATATGTCACCAGAGATTAGGAGAATCAGGAGGGTGAGGGAGGTAATGTGGGAATGTGATTTATGTGAAGGGGCATGTCTACTGGAGTACTGGAGGTTTTATCAGTGTATGGATGTAGAATGAGCAAGAGTTGGTAGGAGCAGTAGTAGGGAGAAGACAGAAGGCAGGGTGATATGTATAAGCAGGCGGGTGGAGAGGGGGGGGTGAAGGTAAGAGAGTTTGAGGAGAGAGGACAGGAGTGTCAGAAGCAGTGGTAGAGAGTGCATGTTACAGAGTGGAAGGAGAGCTTATTAGAGAGACGGGTCACCTGCAGTCTGTTAGGTGCTTTCCAGTGCAGATTGCTGTATTTGTTTGCTTCGTGCAATTGCTGAAGTGCAGAGATTGAAGTGCATATCACTTGTAGAAAGAATCACTTAGAGAAAGAAGCCATTGCAATGTGCACCCTGAGCAATGTGCTCACCCCTTAAGGATGCTCAAATATATACTGTTATAAGGGTGGGGTTGAAGTTCATTAATTAATCATGAGTGACTATAAGAATGCCTAACAATCAAAGTGGACTTTTTGCTTCTAAAGTCAGGAAAGCAAAAGGCCAGAGGCCAACACATAAAACTTAGGTAAGTCCAGAGCAACAAATAATGTCATGGTTGTGCACACAGGGCAATAGATAGAGAAGGCCACATACCAACACATACACACAGAGATAGCAAGCAGATCCCGATTTCAGTTAACGGTGGAAGATGTGGTTTAGCTGACACATACCAACACATACACACAGAGACAGCAAGCAGATCCCAATTTCAGTTAATGGTGGAAGATGTGGTTTAGCTGACACATACCAACACATACACACAGAGACAGCAAGCAGATCCCAATTTCAGTTAACGGTGGAAGATGTGGTTTAGCTGACACATACCAACACATACACACAGAGACAGCAAGCAGATCCCAATTTCAGTTAACGGTGGAAGATGTGGTTTAGCTGACACATACCTGTAACGAGACAGAGAAGGAATGATCAGGTGAGGCAGAACTTAATGCAGAGATTGAAGTGCATATCACTTGTAGAAAGAATCACTTAGTGACAACATCACCCGGTGACCAAGCCCTCTAAAACGTCACAATCCCAGCATGCCCAGGGACTGTGACGGCATAAGGGGGCGGGGTCCCTGCCTATATAAGTCACAGCAGAGCGCTCAGAGAGCAGTCCAGCCGTAGAGACCGTCATGTCAACATCTGGAGAAGAGAAGAGGGAAGAAGCCAAGAAGACAAGAAGCCAGAAGTCCGGGCCTCCGCTGGCAAAAAAGCGGCATGAAGACAGCGGAGGAGCAAGCAGAAAAACTGGAACACGGGGGAAGAGGCGGAGAAGAACCAACCGAGGAACCGGAGGGACCGGAGGAAGAAGAGGAACCGGAGGGACCCCCGAAGCCGGAAGAAGACCCCGAAGTCGGAGGAAGACCCCCAAAGCCGGAGGAAGACCCCCCGGAGCTGTCTATTAAATTGTTTTAAAAACCTGTGTAGTGTGTTTTATTATTGACACTTTTTCCCTAGGTAAATGGGTAGGGGTACCACGTACCCCATACTCATTCACATAGGGTGGGGGGCCGGGATCTGGGAGCCCTCTTATTATAGGGGCTCCCGGATTCCGATAAGCCCCCCGCCTGCAGACCCCGACAACCAACGGCCAGGGTTGTCGGGAAGTGGCCCTTGTCCTCATCAACATGGGGACAAGGTGCTTTGGGGTGGGGGGGCCCCACAGAGTGCCCCCCTCCCCCAAAGCACCCACCCCCATGTTGAGGGCATGAGGCCTGGTACGGTTCAGGAGAGGGGGGCGCTCACTCGTCCCCACCCCCTTTCCTGACCGGCCGGGCTGCATGCTAGGATCGGGGTCCAGTATGGATTTTAGGGGGGACCCCACGCCATTTTTTTCGGCGTTGGGGGTTCAAAATCAATACCAGACCTAAGGGCCTGGTATGCCCCGCGACGGGGCTCGCAAGGTGTCAATCTCACCAATAAAAGCGACGAGATACACTTCCTTTTCTAGTCCCGTCGTACCCGAGTCACGTTCAAAATGAACGGACTTGGCCGTGTGTGGGCAAGTCCATTCATTCTGAAAGTCCGCCGTAACTCCGGCAAAAGTCCGTCGGAAAGACGGGCGGACCTAGCCTGCCGGAAAGTCCGGTCATGTGTAGGCAAGTCCGTCCATTCAGGTAGTCCGCCGGAAAGTCAGGTGGAAAGACCGTCGGACCAAGTCTGCTGGAAAGTCCGATCGTGTGTACGAGGCATAAGGACATGGATTACTGGAACCATGTCCTGTGGTGTGATGAGACCAAGATAAACTTATTTGGTTCAGATGGTGTCAAGCGTGTGTGGCGGCAACCAGTTGAGGAGTACAAAGACAAGTGTGTCTTGCCTACAGTCAAGCATGGTGGTGGGAGTGTCATGGTCTGGGGCTGCATTAATGCTGCCGGCACTGGGGAGCTACAGTTCATTGAGGGAATCATTAATGCCAACATATACTGTGACATACTGAAGCAGAGCATGATCCCCTCCCTTCGGAGACTGGGCCGCAGGGCAGTATTCCAACATGATAACGACCCCAAACACCCCTCCAAAATGACCACTGCCTTGCTAAAGAAGCTGAGGGTAAAGGTTATGGACTGGACAAGCATGTCTCCAGACCTAAACCCTATTGAGTGTCTGTGGGGCATCCTCAAACAGAAGGTGGAGAAACGCAGGGTCTCTAACATCCACCAGCTCCATGATGTCGTCATGGAGGAGTGCAAGAGGACTCCAGTTGCAACCTGTGAAGCTCTGGTGAACTCCATGCCCAAGAGGGTTAAGGCAGTGCTGGAAAATAATGGTAGCCACACAAAATATTGACACTTTGGGCCCAATTTGGACATTTTCACTTAGGGGTGTACTCACTTTTCTTGCCAGCGGTTTAGACATTAATGGCTGTGTGCTGAGTTATTTTGAGGGGACATCAAATTTACACTGTTATACAAGCTGAACACTCACTACTTTACATTGTAGCAAAGTGTAATTTCTTTAGTGTTGACACATGAAAATGTATAATAAAATATATATAAAAATGTGAGGGGTGTACTCACTTTTGTTAGATACTGTAGGTATTAGTTATATTCCCTGTGCTGTTTTGTTTGCCTTAACTTGTAGTGTCATGGCTAATCAATTACCTTATTTACATGTATTCATTCACCTAATTTGTTCTCTCAAGCAAACTGTTTTCATATGGTATAACTAGTGTCACATCAATTGTGACCATATCGAGCCTTTTTGCTTTGTCCTTCTGATTTATTTATTATTTTATTTATTTCAGGTACTTATATAGCGCCGTCAATTTACGCAGCGCTTTACATATACATTATACATTCACATCAGTCCCTACACCCTCAAGGAGCTTACAATCTAAGGTCCCTAACTCACATTCATACATACTAGGGCCAATTTAGACAGGATCCAATTAACCTACCAGCATGTCTTTGGAGTGTGGGAGGAAACCGGAGTACCCGGAGGAAACCCACGCAGACACAGGGAGAACATGCAAACTCCACGCAGGTAGTGTCGTGGTCAGGATTCGAACCAGTAATCAAAAAGTGTCAGAAAGGGCTTTGTCTTCAAGTGGTTAGAAGAGTGGGTGATGTGTGACATAAGCTTTTAATGTTGTGCATAAAATGCCAGGACAGTTCAAACCCCCCCCCAAATGACCCCATTTTGGAAAGTAGACACCCCAAGCTATTTGCTGAGAGGCATGTCAAGTCCATGGAATATTTTATATTGTGACACAAGTTGCGAAAGAGACAATTTTTTTTTTTTTTGCACAAAGTTGTCACTAAAGGATATATTGCTCAAACATGTCATGGGAATATGTAAAATTACACCCCAAAATACATTCTGTTGCTTCTCCTGAGTATGGGGATACCACATGTGTGGGACTTTTTGGGAGCCTAGCCGTGCACGGGACCCTGAAAACCAAGCACCGCCTTCAGGCTTTTTAGGGGAATACATTTTTGATTTCACTCTTCACTGCCTATGACAGTTTCGGAGGCCATGGAATGCCCAGGTGGCAAAAAAAACCCATTTTGGAAAGTAGACACCCCAAGCTATTTGCTGAGAGGTATAGTGAGTATTTTGCAGACCTCACTTTTTGTCACAAAGTTTTGAAAATTGAAAAAAGAAAAAAAAAATGTTTCTTGTCTTTCTTCATTTTCAAAAACAAATGAGAGCTTCAAAGTACTCACCATGCCTCTCAGCAAATAGCTTAGGGTGTCTACTTTTCAAAATGGGGTCATTTGGGGGGGTTGTGCCACCTGGGCATTCCATGGCCTCCGAAACTGTGATAGGCAGTGAAGAGTGAAATCAAAAATTTACACCCTTAGAAATCCTGAAGGCGGTGATTGGTTTTCGGGGCCCCGTACACGGCTAGGCTCCTAAAAAGTCCCACACATGTGGTATCCCCATACTCAGGAGAAGCAGCTAAATGTATTTTGGGGTGCAATTCCACATATGCCCATGGCCTGTGTGAGCAATATATCATTTAGTGACAACTTTATGCAAAAAAAAAAGTGTCACTTTCCCGCAACTTGTGTCAAAATATAAAATATTCCATGGACTCATCATGCCACAAAGCAAATAGCTTGGGGTGTCTACTTTCCAAAATGGGGTCATTTGGGGGGGTTTATGCCATCTGGGCATTTTATGGCCTTCAAAACTGTGATAGGTAGTGAGGAGTAAAATCAAAAATTTACGCCTTTAGAAATCCTGAAGGCAGTGATTGGTTTTCGGGGCCCTGTATGCGGCTAGGCTCCCAAAAAGTCCCACACATGTGGTATCCCCATACTCAGGAGAAGCAGATGAATATATTTTGGGGTGCAATTCCACATATGCCCATGGCCTGTGTGAGCAATATATCATTTAGTGACAACTTTTTGTAATTTTTTTTTAGTCATTATTCAATCACTTGGGACAAAAAAATGAATATTCAATGGGCTCAACATGCCTCTCAGCAATTTCCTTTGGTTGTCTACTTTCCAAAATGGGGTCATTTGTGGGGGTTTTGTACTGCCCTGCCATTTTAGCACCTCAAGAAATGACATAGGCAGTCATAAATTAAAGGCTGTGTAAATTCCAGAAAATGTACCCTAGTTTGTAGGCGCTATAACTTTTGCGCAAACCAATAAATATACACTTATTGACATTTTTTTTACCAAAGACATGTGGCCGAATACATTTTGGCCTAAATGTATGACTAAAATTGAGTTTATTGGATTTTTTTTAGAACAAAAAGTAGAAAATATCATTTTTTTTCAAAATTTTCGGTCTTTTTCCGTGTATAGCGCAAAAAATAAAAATGGCAGAGGTGATCAAATACCATCAAAAGAAAGCTCTATTTGTGGGAAGTAAAGGACGCAAATTTCGTTTGGGTGCAGCATTGCATGACCGCGCAATTAGCAGTTAAAGCGACGCAGTGCCAAATTGTAAAAAGTGCTCTGGTCAGGAAGGGGGTAAATACTGTACTTCCGGGGCTGAAGTGGTTAACCGCTTCCTGACCAGCCGCCACAGTTTTATTGCGGCAGAATGGCACAGGTGGGCGAAGCGATGTTACCTTATGCCGGGCGCACGGCCGTCTAGGGGGGGTGTGAGCGATGATTGGATTCATTTTGGAACCGATCAGTCTCCAGGCCCAGGCCAATAATTTCTGGTCTGGACTTGCTGATCGGTTCTGACGAATGAAATCCTCCCCTGACTGTGTAAGTGTAAACACAGGCAGGGGAAGTGATGTCATCTCCCCTCGTGGAACTCTGTCCCGTTCCATAGAGAGGAGAGGACATCCAAACGTGGGTTGCACCAGCACTACACTGACATAGTACACATAGGCACACATTTCACCCCCAATCACCCCCCCAGTTAACCCCTTCACTCCCTGTCACTGTGTCACCCAGTGCAGTTTTCAATTTTTTTTTTATCACTGTACTGGTGTCATTTGTGACACTAATCAGCATTAGGGTATTTAGTAGTAGCCCCAGATAGGTCTAGGGACCCCCCTAAACTCCATAATAAAGGTTTAACCCCTTGATCACCCCCTGTCACCAGTGATCACCGTATTAGTGTTATGGGTGACGCTGGTTAGCTATTTATTTTTTATAACATCAGGGCACTCACCATGTATTACCCAATACAGGTTTAACCCCTGATCACCCGGCGGGTGACTACAGGTTTTAGCGTCAGTCAGGGTCTGCATCGCCCCAGGCAGTGTCAGATTAGTGCCAATAGCGCTAACACCCATGTATGCACCATACAGCTCCCTTAGTAGTATAGTGTCTGAATGGATCGATATCTTTGATCTGAACAGAACTATATTAGCGTCTCCAATAGTTTAGGGTTCCCAAAAACGCAGCGTTAGCGGGATCAGCCCAGATACCTGCTAGCACCTGCGCCCAGTCCACCCAAATGCAGTATCAATCAATCACTGTCACTTACAAAACACTAAACACATAACTGCAACATTCGCAGAGTCAGGCCTGATCCCTGCGAACGCTAAAATTAGTTTTGGTAGTGTATAAAGCAGTCGCTGACAGTTAGGTGCTTTTTTTTCCTGTGAGTCTCACTAGTGTACCAGTAAACTTAGAAGACAAAATGTCCATTTGAAGGTACACTAGTGAAGAGGCTTACACGTTTCTGAGCATGACAGATAAGAGTGAAGAGGAACTCACCCATCTGTCAGATTCAGGCTCAGAATACAAACCTGTAGACAGCAGCGGCACCCTGACAGATAGCTCTGATGACGGAGTAGTGGTCCCTGCCAAGGTCAGACCCCGTTCTTCTGCTGTTGTTGAGGGGCAAGAACCGCATCGCTCTCACATGGAGCAGAGAGCCAGTACTAGTGCTGCTCATCCTTCTGGTGGTCGTACATCCAGCAATGCAGTAACACTTGGTGACGTGGTGAGTCCCATAAGTGCAGTTCAAGCTGGTGAGGTGGCTAGCACAGCTAGTGTCCCGCCGCCACTAAGAAGACAAAGACAAGCCCATCGAGCTCATAGTGCCCTTCCTGCTGCATTTGCCAATTCGAATTAGGAGCCCACCACTTCTACAGCACCCGTACTACCCCCATTCACTGGCCAACCCCGAATTCAGGTGGAAACAGTTGATTTTGCATTTGTATTCGCTGTTTTTCCACGGAAGATCTCTATAGATCTATTGTGGACCAAAGCAATTTGTATGCTGGTCAATTAATTGCCGCTAATCCCTAGTTGACCCTTGCCAGAGATTGGAGACCTATTACAGTCTCTGAATTTAATACCTTCCTGGGCCTATCCCTCCTATTGGGCATAACTAAAAAAGGTGAGTTGAGGTCATATTGGTCCACTGACCCAATTCACCATATGCACTTGTTCTCTGCCTCCATGACCAGAACACGATAGAAGCAGATCTTGCAGTTCATGCATTTCAATAACAATGAACTATGTCATCCTCGGGGTGACCCTGAATACAATCGGCCCTACAAAATTTGGCCCCTCGTAAACCACTTCAACCGGCAGTTTGCAGCCTTGTTTACTCCCGATCAAGTTGTCTGCATTGATGAGTCCCTGATTAAGTTTACTGGCCGCTTGTTATTCAAACAACATCTTCCCAGCAAGCATGCCAGATATGGGGTCAAGATGTATAACCTCTGTGACAGGGCAACAGGCTATACATATAGTTTGACGGTTTACTAGGGAAGAAATAGTTACGTAGAGCTGGAGAACTGCCCAGACTAGATAGGGAACACTGCTGAGATTGTGTGGGACTTGGTGTCACCCTTATTTGGAAAGGGGTACCACTTGTATGTGGACAATTATTACACGAGCGTGCCACTTTATAGTCACTTGTTTGATCAGGGAATTGGCGCATGTGGCACAGTGCAATCTAATCGCCGGGGCTTACCCCAGCGGCTTGTGGAATCCCGTCTTAGGCTGGGGGAGAGAGCCTGCTTGAAGTGTAATAATTTGCTCGCTGTGAAGTGGAGGGATACTAAGAATGTTTTAGTTCTGTCCTCCCTTCACGCGGACGCGATGGTCCAAATTCAAACGGCGACTGGTGTTGTGGAGAAACCCCTCTGTGTCCATGAATAGAAACCCCTCTGTGTCCATGAATATAACTTTAATATGGGAGGGGTGGACCTCAACGACCACTTGTTGGCGCCATACCTATTTGCCTGTAAGGCTAGACGCTGGTATAAAAAAGTGTCAGTATATTTATTCCACTTGGCTCTGCTGAACGCTTATAAATTCCAGGAAGGGATCATCACAGCCCTTCTGTTTGCATATGGTGCTGTGGCCCAACTTTCCAATCCAAATGCAGTGAGCCGGCTGCATGAGAGGCATTTTCTGTATGTCCTCCCTAATACCCCTACCCAAAGAAATCCCCAAAGAAGATGCTGTGTCTGTAGAAAGTGTGGATTTAGGCGTGACACCCGCTTTTATTGTCCCTCCTGTCCTGACCAACCTGGTCTTTGCATTGGTGAATGTTTTGAATGCTACCACACACTAGTGGAATAATAACGGTAGGGTACAGCATTGCGCAGTCCTAGGGCACACTTACACAGGGTCTCGAAAGATGAGATGGTCATCACATTTTGAAAGACCCTAATCTGGAACGTTTACAGTTTACGGTTTATATAAAAGTGCAAAAAAAACTCCCCAAAATTTTTTTTAAAAAGTCCAAAATAGTTGTGGTATTATTTTTCTTCTCTCTCTATTGTTCCCTCTCTTATATTCGCTCTCTATTGTCCACTCTATTGTTCTCTCTCTGTTGTTAATGTATTTTAGAACTGTAATGTTTTATTTTTACTATGTTTTATTGTATTTGCTTTGCAAGTATGTTATGTCTTATGCCCCGTACACACGGTCGGACTTTGTTCGGACATTCCGACAACAAAATCCTAGGATTTTTTCCGACGGATGTTGGCTCAAACTTGTCTTGCATACACACGGTCACACAAAGTTGTCGGAAAATCCGATCGTTCTGAACGCGGTGACGTAAAACACGTACGTCGGGACTATAAACGGGGCAGTGGCCAATAGCTTTCATCTCTTTATTTATTCTGAGCATGCGTGGCACTTTGTCCGTCGGCTTTGTGTACACACGATCGGAATTTCCGACAACGGATTTTGTTGTCGGAAAATTTTATCTCCTGCTCTCCAACTTTGTGTGTCAGAAAATCCGATGGAAAATGTCCGATGGAGCCCACACACGGTCGGAATTTCCGACAACACGCTCCGATCGGACATTTTCCATCGGAAAATCCGACCGTGTGTACGGGGCATTACTGTTATAGTCTAATGTTACTTTGTTTTATTGTTAACCATCATTTGCTTAGCAGGTACGCCATTCAGCTGCAGAACAGGTTTATGTATTCTGACAGCAACAGCGTTTGCTCCCACGATACGTAAAGCTGTGACTCCAGCGCTGTAGGAGGTGATTTCACCACCACAGTTAACAAAAGAGCATACAGTGGGGACGGAAAGTATTCAGACCCCCTTACATTTTTCACTCTTTGTTATATTGCAGCCATTTGCTAAAATCATTTAAGCTAATTTTTTCCCTCATTAATGTACACACAGCACCCCATATTGACAGAAAAACACAGAATTGTTGACATTTTTGCAGATTTATTAAAAAAGAAAAACTGAAATATCACATGGTCCTAAGTATTCAGACCCTTTGCTGTGACACTCATATATTTAACTCAGGTGCTGTCCATTTTTTCTGATCATCCTTGAGATGGATCTACATCTTCATTTGAGTCCAGCTGTGTTTGATTATATTGATTGGACTTGATTAGGAAAGCCACACACCCATCTATATAAGACCTTACAGCTCACAGTGCATGTCAGAGCAAATGAGAATCATGAGGTCAAAGAAACTGCCTGCGGATTGCCCCATGCTTCAGCATATATTTTTTAGGGACAGATTGAGTTAAAAATGTTTTATTTTTAATATTTTATTGTATTTGCTTTGAAGGTATGGTATGTCTAACTGTTATACTGTAATGTTACTTTGTTTTCTTGTTAACCATCATTTGCTTAGCAGGTACGCCATTCAGCTGCAGCACAGGTTTATGTATTCTGACAGCAACAGCGTTTGCTCCCACGATACGTAAAGCTGTGACTCCAGCGCTGTAGGAGGTGATTTCACCACCACAGTTAAAAAAAGAGCATACAGTGGGGACGGAAAGTATTCAGACCCCCTTACATTTTTCACTCTTTGTTATATTGCAGCCATTTGCTAAAACTATTTAAGCTCATTTTTTTCCTCATTAATGTACACACAGCACCCCATATTGACAGAAAAACACAGAATTGTTGACATTTTTGCACATTTATTAAAAAAGAAAAACTGAAATATCACATGGTCCTAAGTATTCAGACCCTTAGCAAGTATGCCATTCAGCTGCAGCACTGTTTTTTTTATCTTGACAGCAACAGCATTTGCTCTCACGATACGTAAATCAGTGACTCCAACGCTGTAGGAGATGATTTCACCACCACAGTTAAAACAAAAATGGTGCATGTATGCCCATCATTGAAAGTGGGTGGATGAAGGGCAGTATCCTAATGGTAGGCATACCCACCAATCAATCTCTTTTTTTCATGCAGCCCACAGGCTGCATGAAAAAAATAACATTACAATATATGCCCAACAAGGACCAGCATTGTACTGGTATGTTGCTGGACTTTGAGTGGTTATACCCAGAATGATGCCTGCAGGTTTAGGTATTATCTTGGTATTATTCTTTTCAGCCAGCGGTCGACTTTCATGTAAAAGCAATCTTAGAGGCTAATTAGCCTCTAGACTGCTTTTACAAGCAGTGGAAGGAAACTTCCCGCCTCCCACTGTCTTCCATGGTTTTCTCGGGCTCTCCTGTCCCAACAGGGAACCTGAGAATGCAGCCGGTGATTCCGCCAGCCCACCATAGAGCTGATCGGAGATCAGAATAGCTCCAATCATCTCTATGGCTTAAGAAACCAGAAGCTACGAGCATTGCATGACTTAGGTTTTGCCGGATATAAACAGCGCCATTTTTTAGGCAGCAATACATTATTGTAATATTAAAGTAAATAAAGTTCATGAGGTATTTAGAATGTGTAACAATTTATTAAAAAATACAGACTCTGGTTAACATGTAACAAAAATCGACATATAACATCACCCATGGTTAAAAAGCGTATCATCAATAATATCCATATGAATACCCCGATGCATTTCGACCCATTGGTCTTCTTCAGGGGGGTTTTTTATTCTAGGGAAATATGTCACAATTAGAGTTTGAACTTATAACTTGGTCAATATGTAAAACATTTACACAGCATTTAGCATTGATAAATAATTGTATTACATTGTATCTATGGAGGTATATTTACCAATGAGTGGATGATAAGGTGGAGATACACCACACGAACCAGATTGTTTAAAAACATGAAGGCCCAGAGATCCCAGAGACCACACATATCCCTCCGTGCCCCCCAGGCACATCCGCAATCCATTGGACTTGCAAGGGGTCACACATTTGGACGGGGGAAAGGGCGGGGGCGAGGCACCTGCCATTGTGTATAAATAAAGACTTGGTTAGGATCCTTAGTGGTATTGTTCTAAAGGTATCTAGTGTCGTAGGGCAATAGCTAATTAGCCCTCACTGAGGTGATTACTTGTGTATATATATATATATATATATATATATATATATATATTAATGTAGGTCAAACCTATTAATTGGGAGTATGTATTTTATTAATAATCTACTAATTGTATGATGCAGATTAATGAGAAAGTGTGTCTAAATGAGGCATGAATGGGTGATGAGAATATATTGGGAATATTGAATCCAATTTGTGCATGGATGGAAAAAATGAATGTGCTGGTGGTGCCATAGTGATGGTAATGGATGTGAAGTGATCGTGTGGGAATGCGCTGTGAAGGATGGGTTAAAAACCAAAGTGTTAAAAGAAAAAAACTAAACCAAACTGCGATGAAAACTAAAAAAGTGAAAAAGTGAATGAGTGCCAGTGAACAAAAAGCCAAATATTGAGAGTGTATGGGGTGAATATTGCGATTAGAATGGTGAGCATGTGTGTGAGTGATGATGGCTGGAAGTGAAAAAACAATTGTACCTAGTGAGTATATCCAAAAAAATAGTGAGTTGGTGATGGTATTATTAGAATCGATGTCAACTGTAGTAAGTATATTGAACATAGCACTTACCTAGTGCTAGATGCTTCTCAGTATAGTGGCAGCTTGACATGGATGCAACCACAAATCATCCAAGAACTGCCAATTATAAGATCCCAGGGGGCTAACCTACGACTTGCAGGTGATGAACTCCTCCCCAACACGCCAACCCCCACATGTCCATGGCGCCGATTAACGGCGTCTGTGTGGCCCCCTCGGCGTTCCGGAAGGCTCGGGGCGCCCGGAAGAAGACCAATGGGTCGAAATGCATCGGGGTATTCATATGGATATTATTGATGATACGCTTTTTAACCATGGGTGATGTTATATGTCGATTTTTGTTACATGTTAACCAGAGTCTGTATTTTTTAATAAATTGTTACACATTCTAAATACCTCATGAACTTTATTTACTTTAATATTACAATAATGTATTGCTGCCTAAAAAACCCCCCTGGGGAATTCTTGCCTTGTTTTTTCTGTATATATTTGGGTTGTGCAGCCTGGGTGCTCTCACATATGTGCTTTTTCCATTGTTTTTTATAAACAGCGCCATTGGGAAATTGGGAAAGCATTTTATCACGCCGATCTTGGTGTGGTTAGATGCTTTGAGGGCAGAGGAGCGATCTAGGGTCTAATAGACCCCAAATATTTCAAAAGAGTACCTGTCACGACCTATTGATGTCATAGGGGATATATACATTCCCTGAGATAACAATTAAAATGATTTAAAAAAATGAAAGGAACAGTTTAAAAATAAAATAAAAAAGTAAAATTAAATAATTAAAAAAAAGCACCCTTGTCCCCCCATACTCATGCTTAAAGGCGAACGCAAGCGTCGGTCTGGTGTCATATGTAAACAGCAATTGCACCATGCATGTGAGGTATCACCACGAAGGTCAGATCTAGGGCAGTAATTTTAGCAGTAGACCTCCTCTGTTAATCTAAAGTGGTAACCTGTAAAGGATTTTAAAGGCTTTTAAAAATGTGTGTAGTTTGTCGCCGCTGCTCGTTTGTGCGCAATTGTAGAGCATGTCGTGAGTGGTATCCATGTACTCAGCATAAGATTAATTATAAGCTATTAATGTTCTGCATAAAATGCCAGTTCACAGTTTAACCCCCCCCCCCCCCAAATGACCCCTTTTTGGAAAGTAGACACCCCAAGATATTTGCTGATAAGCATGTTGAGTCCATGGAATATTTTTTTTCACATTAAAGAAGTTTATTGCAGAAGTAATAAGTAGACAATAGAGATCAGAGAGTACAATAAGAATGCTTCTGGTCAAACATATGTTTCAGTAAATCGGCTGAAGTTTACATTTATCTATGAAGTGTTGATACGAAATTATCAAAAATTAAAACACTGTAATAACGGTTGTGTCGTTTACATGAACAACATCACCTCAGAAATATGCCTTTTTAATGTCACAACCCATCTCGCCTGGGCCTTTAATGATATTATGTGAGATAATGCAATCGACCCTCTGAATAGGTCATAGAGATGAAAAGAGGAAAAAAGGTAAGGTATACATATGAGAGAAGGGGAAACGGAGACATAAACCATATATGAAGTAGGAGAAGTGAAGTTTGTGTTCATTCAATGTCGTATTATGAAAAAGAAAAGAGGATGATCTTGAATAATCTTAATTGACCTTGACCACCCACATCGACCAAGTGTGTATTCCAATACAGTTCTACTGTTATGCCATATCAAAGACTATTTTAGCTTAGTGCCTAAACCTGGGCACTAAAGATGTCGGAAAATGTTTGGGAGTATTTAAAAACGTTCCATGGGCGCCAAGTATCGAGGAAGTTTTCAACTTGTTCGTTTGCTTGCGCCAGAGTGTCTTCCATTTCATAAATTTCTGTGACCCTATTTAGCCATTCCTTCATTGTTGGTACTTGAGTTGATTTCCAATAAATTGGGATGAGAGACTTGGCAGCATTCAGTAAATGTTTTGTGAGCGAACGCTTGTATCTCCTCAGAGGCCAGCTTGAAATATGCAGCAGGCAACAAGCTGCATCTAAAGATAGAGAGGTCTCAGTGATTTTTTTGATGTAGTCTCGAACACTGTCCCAGAAATGAACAATCAAAGGGCAATGCCACCATATGTGTAGCAAAGTTCTGCTATCTCCCAGACACCTCCAACATCGGTCCGATGTCTGAGGAAACATCTTATTTAATTTTGTTGGGGTTAGGTACCACTGAGTCAAGAGTTTGAAAGCTGTCTCTTGCACTTTGGTGCTGATAGAGCACTTGTGTGATAAGATGCAAGCGTTCCTCCACAGTTTCGGGGTTATGTTTGCCTGTAAGGCTTCTGACCACCGCTCTCTGAGTCTGTCATCCATAGGTGTTTTTGTGTTCTGTAGCCACGCATAAATAATTGAAGTAGCCCCACGGATTGGCTCTCCCCCAAGGCACACCGACTCAAAATCTGTCAAAGGCCTAGAAAAGTCTCCCACCTTGTGGTTAGTGCTAACATAGCTTCTAACTTGGAGGTAGGTCCAGAAGGGCAAGTCAGTCACATTGTCATTTTGTTTAAGTGTCTGGTAATCTTTCATTTTGGCTTGATGGTAGCAATCTCTTGCCAGAAGAGGTCTGTCACTGTGGGAGGACCTGAGGTGAGGGTTGCCCACCCCTGGGATAAAATCTGGGTTGTCCCTCAACGAGGTTAGTGGTCCCAAGGCGGATGTAACTCCTGTGTCAACGGGTATCTCATGGATCAATTTCAGAGTGGTACCGTTAAGGGGTGTTGCTTCAGGTTGTCAGTGTATGAGAGCCAAGGTCGCCATGGTGCAAAGGTAAGTGGTAAGGTCTGAAGGTCCATTTCTAATTTCACCCAATCTTTGGATTCACTGTGACAGTGCCAGTCGATGACCCTTGTTACGTGAGATCCTTTAAGTTGGGGACTCCTAACCCTCCCAGTGCCTTCGCTTTCTGAAGTGTTTCAAGTTTGATTCTCGGATTTTTGTGTGCCCAAATAAATTTCAAAAACATGGTTCTCAGTGTCCTAAACATGGTAGGCGGCAGTTTAATCGGTAAATCGGGTGTCAAAAACACCCCCAAATATTGCAGTTTTTTGTGATCCCATTTGAAGGGAGAGTTCTCTGTCACCGATGTGAGTGAATGGTTGGGGAGGGATATATTCATGGCTTCCGATTTGGAGTAGTTTATCTTTAGGTTAGAGACATAACTATAATGTTCAAAGGCTTTCATAGGATTAGGGAGAGTAGTGTGGGGCTTAGATATGAAAAATAGCAAATCATCGGCATAGGCAACCACCTTGAATTCCCGTCCCCTTACCCAAAATCCCCTGACCGAGTTATTTGCACTGACCTGTCTAATAAATGGCTCTAGGGTTAAAATGAATAGGAGTGGTGAAAGGGGGCAGCCTTGTCTTGTACCATTCGCGATATGTACCCGATCCGAAAGGGTGCCGTTTATTTTCAATCTAGCCGAGGGGTTATGATAGAGTGCGGAGATCCAGGCCAACATCCTATCACCCAATCCAATATGTCTACAAGTAGACAACATGTAGTCCCAAGCCACCCGGTCGAAGGCCTTCTCCGCGTCCGTGGACAGGAGAAGGCCCTCTGATCCGCTGGAACCCATTTGGTGGATTAGTAAGAGGGCTTTGGTGACATTGTCTTTGGCTTCACGGTCAGGCATAAAACCCACCTGTTCCGGGCCAATTATTTTTTGGAGGAAGGGTCTCAGTCTGTCAGCGAGTATCCTCACAAAAATTTTCACATCCAGATTCAACAAGGAAATAGGACGATAACTGGCACAATTGGAGGGGTCCTTACCTGCTTTCGGTATGACTGTTATATAGGCTGAAAGTAAGTCTGGAGTTGTGGTCCTGGGTTCGGATAAGGAGTTCAAGGCTGCCGCTAAAGGGTCTGTCAACAAGTCTGTAAATGTTTTGTAGTAGATGGCCGTGTACCCATCTGGGCCGGGACTCTTACCTAGCTTCAAGTTCTTAATGGCCATTCTAATTTCAGTCGTGGTTATTGGGTCTTCAAGGGTGTCAAGAGATGGGAGACCACTCTTACTAAGATAGTCTTCAATTACTTGTGTTCTGTTTCCCTCCATTCCCGGTTGTTTGTGTTGTGGCGGTAAATTGTAGAGATTTGAGTAAAATGTATAAAAATGTTTAGCAATCTCCTCTGTAGTGACATCTAGTGTCCCATTTTTCTGTCTTATGCCTATAATGCTATTGTTTTGGGTGTGTACTCGTAACGCCCTCGCCAACGTCTTGCCTGGTTTGTTGCCCCCCTCGTAGTAATTTTTTTTCCTGAAAAATAAAAACCGTTTGGCTTTAGCATCAAAAAGTGTCTGTAGTTGTTTCCTGGCTGCTAGTAATTCTGTGGCTGTATCCACTGCAAGAGATTGTTTATGTTGCGATTCTAACTTGTGAATACAGCTTATTAGAGTTTTGATTTTCCTTTCTCTCTCCTTTTTCCTTCTAGCACCCATCGAAATCAGTTCCCCCCTTAGGGTACATTTGTGGGCCTCCCAAATCATCAGTGGGTCCATCCCTGGGGTGTTATTCTGGGTAAAGAAATTTGACAGGGCCTCTTTGAGTTTGGGTAGGTGGATGGGGTCAGAGAGTATTGAGGAGTTAAGCCTCCAAATCTGGGTCTTTTTTGGAGATTTTGTCAGGTCTAAAGTTACTGCCACTGGAGCGTGATCAGAGAAGGATTGAGTGCCTATGCAAGCTTCAGAAAGAACTGAAAGGTCTTTTTGAGTTATAAATAGATCGTCTATCCGTGTGTATTTTTTGTGGGGTGCTGAGTAAAACGTGTAGTCACGTCCATGTGGGTTGAGGAATCTCCAAGAGTCTATCAGTCCCAGCTTGTGGAGAAGGCATTTAATACCTTTCAGGGTTTTGTACCTAATGCTGGTGTTTCCATTGGAGGTGTCTGTTAGGGGATTCAGAGGGATGTTGAAGTCTCCTCCCAGTATCAGACACCCCGTAGCAAACTCCTGCAGCTTATCTATCTGTTTACAAAATAGCAGATGGGCTGAGTTCGGAAAGTACACATTTGCTATTGTGATGGGCGCTCCACTGTAGTTCCCTTTTAGGAAAATGTATCTACCCTCAGGGTCTGTCAGTTGGTCCGTCAGGTCAAATGGTGCATTCTTACTGACCAGTATTGAAACCCCTTTAGTTTTAGCAAGACTGTTTGTGGCATGAAAAACCCTTGTGAAGTTCGAGTCAGTGAGCCTGGGGATGTGACCAGTTTTAAAGTGGGTTTCCTGTAGCAGTATAAAATGTGGCTTACTTTTTTAATTTCTCTAAGTAATGTAGATCTCTTTTCCGGGGTGTTCAATCCCTGTATATTGTGGGATATTACTGTGGGGTTGCGCCCTAGAAAAGAGTAGGCCATGGTGCAGACTCAGGAGCGGTGCGAAACTCTATTGATCTGAAAAATAAACACTGGTGGTCAGTTAAGGTGTTCTTAAGGTCGAGGACGTGGGTGGTCAATACCTCTGAGAGGAGTAACAAGAGGAAAGATAGAGAGGTGGGAAAGAGAACAAACAAAAAAAAAAACAAAAACAAAAAAAAAGAAAAAAAAAAAGAAAAAAAGAAAAAAAAGAAAAAGAAGAGCAAAAAATAAGAAAACAAAGAAGTGAAGGTGAGAAGAGGAGAGAGTAGAATGAGAATTGAGTTCAACCTCTAGATAGAGCTCTATCTAGAGAACTGTAGTGCGTCTGCAAAGCTTAATGCAGTGACAGACCACTTGTGGGGGTAGGGGGAGGCGGCTGCCTGGTGTATGAGTCAAACAAAACAAACTGTTAAGTTTAAAATGAAAACTTATGAAGGATATAACTGGCAAAACCATCCTCCAATGAACACACAGCCTATAGCTAATAAGAGATATACTTCTCTTAACTGAAATATATATGATTAATTCACCCTGTCGATTAAGGGATCCTCTCCGTCCCCAAATAGGAGGACCACGAAGCCCTGCTATCACTGTCACCCCCACGACGTGACGACTCAGCCGTCCGCCACCTCTAAAGTGTCACGGCCAAGCTGGCCCCCTCCGCCGTGAGGGCCACAGAACTGCAGAACTGCTATAACTCAGACTAATGCTTAAACATCATGAAATAAATTGTAGTACATAATATGTACATATAGCATGCCTATATCTGCCTGGAGGTAATGGGAGTCAGTGGGGCAATGCCCTAATAAACTGAGCCTTAAAAAGCAAAACAAAAACAACAAAAAAAGAAAAAAATTGGAGATTAAACTGGGCAAAAATAACTCCCTCTGACGTCAAAACATTTAGTCAGATCGTTGTAGAGGCTTATAGGCTGGGCAGCTTTGCATTAATCCTCCGCGTGGTCACGGTCCCAAAGAGATCTTGGATTCGGTGTGTTGAATTTGGAGCCTCCTGCTTTGCCTGACTTCATTTTCTTGGAAGACCTTTTTTCAGGTGTGGAAAATGGTGATCTGGATGGACTCCTGTTGTGTGGTGGTAATGCAAACTCAGCGTACCAATCTGGCAAATCCACTAGATCCAGGTCAAGTCCTGCACAAAAATCGGGAAGATCCAATGGGGTGAGTAGGATATGCTGGTGTCCATTTGTCGCCACAATGAGGGCAAAGGGGAAGCGCCAAGTGTACCTGAGATCTTTTTCATGAAGTTTGTCCAGTAGTGGGCGTAGGGCCCTACGGTTTTTAAGTGTAATCTGGGATAGATCTTGGAATAACATTATGTTCTCTCCATTAAAAACGATCCTCTCATTTCTCCTCGCTTTGCGCATTATGTCCTCATTTAGTTGGAAGCTTTGAAGGCAGCAAATGATGTCCTGGGGTGGTGCAGTGTTGGGGCCTCTAGGCCTAAGTGCTCTGTGGGCCCTGATGAAATCAATCACAGTCTCCTTAAAGACCCTCTGTAGGGCCGGGGCTATTTGATCTGCCTCCACAGTTTCGGGGATCCCCCGCACCCTAATATTATTCCTCCTGCCTCCGTTGTCGAGGTCTTCCAGGTGTCTGTTTACATCTAAAAAGTGTTTGGTATGGGACACAGCAATCTTGTCCATCCTGTCCAGGGCCTTATCTCTCTGTTTCCCTGCATGTTCCACCGATGCTAATTTTTCAGTAAGGACAGCCAGATTCGTTTTGAGATCGGTTATGGCAGCTGAAAAGGCCGATTTGATTTCGGCTGTAAAACCGGACATATCTGCGTATGTTACGGGTTTGTGGAGTCTTGATTTCCCCCTGTTAATATCTTCATTAACGTCTGACTCACCGCTGAGGTCTTCCTCGTGGAGCTCTGCCTGCTGCGTCGGCGCCATCTTGGGTTCGGCCTTGCCGTTCTCAGCCTCCGGCTTTTGTCTCAGTAAATCCACGATGTTTCTGGCTGTGGAAGTCGTCAGCCCTTTGCGGGAACGAGTGTGCGGGGTGCTGTATAGCTTCCTGGCTGGCATGGAGGGTTCTTGGAAAGGGTGTCAGGCTAACAGGCTGTGTGTCTGATGGAGCTCCTCTAATGTGCTGCCATCCAAGCCGCGCGCCAAGCCACGCCCCCCATGGAATATTTTATATGTTGCCATAAAGTTGTCACTATATTATATATTGCTCAAACATGCCATGGGCATATGTGGAAATACAGCCCAAAATATATTCTGCTGCTTCTCCTGAGTATGAGAATGACACACATGTGAGACTTTTTGGGAACATAGCCCTGTACAGGACCCCGAAAACCAATCACCGCCTTCAGGCTTTCTAAGGGTGTAAAATGGTGATTTCACTTCCTCACTACCTATCACAGTTTCGGAGGCCATGAAATGTCAAGATAGCACAAAACCCCCACAAATGACCCCATTTTGGAAAGTAGACACCTCAAGCTATTTGCTAAGAGGCATGCTGTGTCCATGGAATATTTTATATTTTGCCAAAAGTTTCAGGAAAATGATTTTTTTTTTTTTACACAAAGTTGTCACTATATGATATATTGTTCAAACATGGCATGGTTATATGTGGAATTGCATTCCAAAATACATTCTGCTGTTTCTCCTGAGTTTGGGGATACCACATTGGTGAGACTTTTTGGGAGCCTAGCTGCGTACAGGACCCCAAAAACCAAGCATTGCCATCAGGCTTTCTAAAGGCGTAAAATTGTGATTTTACTCCTCACTACCTATCACAGTTACGGAGGCCCTGAAATGTCCAGATAGCACAAAATCTCCCCAAATGACCCCATTTTGGAAAGTAGACACCCCAAGGTATTTGCTAAGAGGCACAGTGAGTATGTTTCAGCTCTCATTTGTTTCTGAAAATAAAGAAAGAAAATCATTTTTTTTTCTTTTTTCAATCTTCAAAACTTTGTGACAAAAAGCGAGATCAGCAAAATACTCAACATGCTTCTCAGCAAATAGCTTGAGGCGTCTACTATCCAAAATAGGGTAATTTGGGGGGGGCGTTGTGCTATCTGGGCATTTCATGGCGGTGATTGATTTTCGGGATCCTGTATGCAGTTAGACTGCCCAAAACTCATGCCATGTTTGAACAATATATCATTTAGTGGTTTAGTGACAACTTTTTGTAAAAAAAAAAATCATTTTCCCGAAACTTGTGGCAAAATATAAAATATTCCATGGACTCAACATGCCTCTCAGAAAATAGCTTGAGGTGTCTTCTTTCCAAAATGGGGTAATTTGGGGGGGGGGGGGTTGTGCTATCTTGACATTTTATGGCCTCCGAAACTGTGATAGGTAGTGAGGAAGTGAAATCACCATTTTAAGCCCTTAGAAAGCCTGAAGGCGGTGCTTGGTTTTTGGGGTCCTGTACACAGCTAGGCTCCCAAAAAGTCTCACACATGTGGTATCCCCATACTCAGGAGAAGCAACAAAATGTATTTTGGGGTATAATTTTGCATATGCCCATTGCATGTTTGAGCAATATATAATTTAGTGACGACTTTGTGCAAAAAAAAAAAAAAGTTTGTCATTTTCCTGCAACTTGTGGCAAAATATAAAATGTTCCTTGGACTCAACATGCCTCTCAGCAGATAGCTTGGGGTGTCTTCTTTCCAAAATGGGGTAATTTGGGGGGGTTTGTGCTTTCTTGGCATTTTATGGCCTTTGAAACTGTGATAGGTAGTGAGGAGTGAAATCAAAAATTTAAACACTTAGAAATCCTGAAGGCGGTGCTTGGTTTTTGGGGTCCTGTACATGGCTAGGCTCCCAAAAAGTCTTACATATGTGGTATCTCCATACTCAGAAGAAGCAGAAGAATGTATTTTGGGGTGTAATTCCACCATGGCATGTGTGAGCTATGTATCATTTAGTGACACCTTTGTGTAATTTTTTTTTTTGTCATTTTTCACTTGTGACAAAAAAAAAATATTCAATGGGCTCAACATGCATCTCAGCAATTTCCTTGGGATGTCTACTTTCCAAAATGGGGTAATTTGTGGGGGGAGGGGTTGTACTGCCCTGCCATTTTAGCACCTCAAGAAATGAGATAGGCAGTCATAAACTAAAAGCTGCCTAAATTCTAGGAAATATACCCTAGTACGTAGAAGCTATAACTTTTGTGCAAACCAATAAATATACTCTTATTGACATTTTTTTTACCAAAGACATGTGGCTGCATACATTTTGGCCTAAATGTATGACTAAAATTGAGTTTATTGGATTTTTTTTATAACAAAAAGTAGAAAATATAATTTTTTTTCAAAATTTTGTGTCTTTTTCTGTTTATATCACAACAAATAAAAATCGCAGAGGAAATCAAATACCATCAAGAGAAAGATCTATTTGTGGAAAAAAAAGGACACAAACTTTGTTTGGTACAGCATTGTATGACCGCACAATTACCAGTTAAATCACAGTGCCAAATTGTAAAAAGTGCTCTGGTCATTGAGCAGCCATTTCTTCCTTGGCTGAAGTGGTTAAATCTATGTATTTTAAATTGTGATTGTAATAAAATGTAAAAATGTTTTATACCAATCTTTGTTATAGCAAGCTTTTTATATGGTACCATTAACCACTTGACAACTGGGCACTTAAACCCTTTTCCTAACCAGACCAATTTTCAGCTTTCGGTGCTCTCATACTTTGAATGACAATTACTCAGTCATGCAACACTATACCCATATGAAATTGTTGTCCTTTTTTTCACACAAATAGAGTATTGCAGTGTTGCAGAGTATTGCAGTATTGCAGAGTATTGCCGTGTTGCAGAGTGTTGCAGAGTATTGCACAGTGTTGCAGAGTATTGCAGAGTATTGCAGAGTATTGCACAGTGTTGCAGAGTATTGCATAGTGTTGCGGAGTATTGCACAGTATTGCAGAGTATTGCACAGTTGCAGATTATTGCCATTATTGACAGCGCTGTGGGCACTAAACATCCAGCCCACAGTCCTGCTGCCATCTCTCCCCCTCTCCCCTCGCACTGTACCGATCGGTACAGAGAGGGGATGGAGGAACCAGCATCATGACGTGACGCCGGTTTGTTTACAAGTGATCGCTCCGTCATTTGACGGAACGATCACGTGGTAAACGGTCGCAAGCAGCGGCTAATTACCGTGATGCGTGATTCATGATACCGTGGTCACGGATGTTCCCGCGAGCAACATTCTGGAATGACGTCCTACGGACGTCCACCCAGAACTAGCCGACCGCGCTGTTGCCAAATTTCGGCAAAGGGCCGGTCGGCAAGCGGTTAAAGTCCATTTCAGCCTCCCCTAAAAAAACTTCTTTATTAATGGCTGTGTGTTGAGTTAGTTTGAGGGGACAGCAAATTTGCCCTCTTATACAAACTGTACACTGACTACTTTACATTGTAGCAGAGTGTAATTTCTTTAGTGTTGTCACATGAAAATATGTAATAAAATATTTACAAAAATGTGAGGGTATACTCACTTTTGTGAGATACTGTATATTGTACATTCACATTTACATTCATCAGTCCCTGCCCTCAACAAGCTTACAATCTCAGGTCCGTAACTCACATTCATATATATGCATACAAGGTCAATTTTAGACAGGAGCCAATTAACCTTGCAGCATGTCTTTGGAGTGTGGAAGGAAACCAGAGAAGCCAGAGGAAACCCACATTGGCACTGGGAGAACATACTAACTCACAGGTCAGTGCTGTGGTTAGGTTTTAAACAGACAACCCTAGTGCTGCTAGGTGGAATCGCTAACCACTTATTAAGCCCATCATTATTATTATAAAATGTATTCAGCTTCCATTATTTGTTTTGTTTGATCAAAAGGTATCTAGCCTGAAGTAAAAGGAAGTAAGAGAGTCCCTATATTTCTGTATCACAGAAGCAGTTTGTCATCTTTTAACAGGATAACACCTGCAAATTTGCTATTCATTTGCTATATTGTAAATATTTTGTAACTTTAGGTATCTACCAATCCGTAGGTAACTACCCATACTTACAAGGAGGAGAATTAAAGTTAGTTTCTAAAGTTTATCTTTACTGCATGCTAATGTAGCACCCTCTCGTTAGGTAAGTGCTAGAGTGAGGATTTTTCTATAGGATAGGACAATTTAGGCAGGCCTGTCTGTTTTCATTCTGGGCTGGGAGAGGTTCATGGCAGGGTTGGGTGACTCACATGTAGCATCACTGTCACCTCCCTCTTCTTTCTAGAAGGTGCTACAAAGAGAGGAGAGGTGGGGCTGCCTGGGGTATATTGAGGAGCCTTTACCAATCCCCGACTTGGATTGTCAGGGGGCAGACCCCCTTAAATACCCAGGGTCAGTCCAGCTGGGGAGGAGTTGTCGGGTGGAAGAGCTGTAGTGATAGTGTGTGGAGCCACAGGTAGCTCTCCAATCAGGGGGGTATGACCTTGGGCCGGGGCTCAGGTGCATCCAGGAGGAGAGAAGAGATCCTGGAAGAGAGGCACATGAGAGATCAAAGAGAGGACAACAGGAAAGAACACTGCTAAGAGACTCCAAGGAGGACAACTGGTGACAGCCTGATGAGTGAAGCACAGTCAGGAGGACTGGAGAAGCACTGAGAAGCACTGAGAGTTTGCAGTTTGAAATGGGTGCAGAACCAGAGAAGTGGACTGTGGGAAGGGTAGTGGTGAGAGGTCATTGCAGCCAGGTTGGCTGGCAGGGCCTGAAGAAAGCTATCTGGGATCAGTAGCTGGGAAGAGGACAGTTAGCACCAAGAACTTTATTTTTGCTACACTATAGGGGCCCGCGGTCCCTGCCTGCAAAAGGTAATTCACTGAGGCCTGGCTGAGTTAGTGTCAGGCTTAACCATGTGGTGCTAGCTAGTCTGGAGGAGTAACGGTCTGCAGCAAGTGAAGTGCTGGTGGAGTGAAGGGAAAGAGGTCTTAAGCAAGCGTTGTGCTGGAGAGAAGACTGGAGTGTATATACAGGAGTGTATATAGTAGCCCCAAGCAAGTTGCACTGAATTATTCCGGGCATCCCATCATTTCTATTCCCATCCAAGTGCAATCCCCTCAAAAAAAAACAGAGTTTATGTCTGTGTCTCTGAGCACCTGAGAGATGAATGTTGGTCTGGACAGGGTGACAGGTGAACCACACTAATACAATTACAAAGACGTATGTACATACTGTATAAGTATAAATGTATATGGAGATATACAATATAGATGCATGATTGCTGCACACATTTCACTCTCTTTTCTGTTGTAGGCAGGATACAAAATAACAGCAACAGTTTCTAGTATTCCAGTATACCTCTTTTTATCAAGCTAATCACAAG
The DNA here is from genome assembly GCA_037952925.1 of Lithobates clamitans. Lineage (NCBI taxonomy): Eukaryota > Metazoa > Chordata > Amphibia > Anura > Ranidae > Lithobates > Lithobates clamitans. Next base: position 4,811,121 of record JBBGZY010001215.1, read on the forward strand.
TAAACATAACCATGTATAGCTATAAGGGAATGGGCAGGAGGTGACATCATAAAATCATCAGGACACTTGAATGCTCAGATGGTTCCATCTTAAGGGAAAAATATACCACAACATTATGAAGATGGATTAGCATAGCTTTCTTATACAAGACAGAGGGCCAATCTATAAACAAAAGGTTTCAAAGTTATAACCTTATTAAATTACCCTAATAATTCTCACACAGGGCACACAGATAGGGATGAGTCGAGCATACAGTATGTTAAAAAAAAAATTATGAGCAATATAAGCATTCTGCTAAGAACCTATTAAACAGAAATATCACTCTGCTAGGGGGATGGAAAGCATGATAGCAACTCAGCTAAGGATACTCTTTAAGGTACTACTAGCGCTTATTGAAGTAATGGAGATGTTCTAAGCCCAGTGTCCATCCTGTTAGGGACATGCTGAAAAGAATTAGTGCTTTGGCCGTGGCAAACTGATTACTGGTTACACATGGTTAGGATCACACTGAATACAAGGAGCACCCTGCCACGGACTTGTTAAACAAATGACTCACATTGTAAGGAAATTAACAAAGTAATTTCTATATGTAGATTAGGTTCTTGGCCAAGTACATGCGTAGGACATATGAAACACTTTGACAGGGGTATACTGAGTACAGTACAGCTTCAGATGTCTTTTAGAGACATACTTAGCACAAGCAACACACTACCAGATGTATGTTGAGCATGATAAGCACTCAATAAGCACTCATGGTAAGCACTCACTCACTTATCAAGAACAAGCTGAGCACAAGGGACTCTCCCTTATGGAAATTCCCTGAAAGATTATCATTTGTACACTTTTGCTGTTCAAGAAACTGGCACACTTTTGATAGCATAGCATAATACCATTGTATGGTAATACCATACCATTGTATGGTATCATGTTCTAAGCCAATACTAATGTCACTAAATGCACCATCAATGCCATTAGTCCAAGTCTCTCTTTAAAAAGCAGTCTCTTTATAACAATGTGGTTTCTTTCCAATAGAGCAGTTTTTCACATGACAGTCTTTCACTAAAGGAAAGTTTCTGATATGGCAGTTTCTTTCTAAAACAGGTTAGATTTTTGCATGGCAGACTCTCTCACATAATGCAGATTGTCACTAATGCCGCGTACACACGATCAGACTTTCTGGCATACTTGGTCAGGCACACTTTCCGACGGACTTTGTCCGCCAGGTGCGCCGGACTTTAAAACAGACCGACTTGCCCACACACGACCGGACTTTCCGGCAGGCTAAGTCCGCCCGTCTTTCCGACGGACTTTCGCCGGAGTTACGGCAGACTTTCAGAATGAACAGACTTGCCCATACACGGACAAGTCCGTTCATTTTGAACGTGACTCAGGTGCGACGGGACTAGAAAAGGAAGTCAATTTTGCCGCTTTTATCGGCGAGATTGACACCTTGCGAGCCCCGTCACGGGGCATACCAGGCCCTTAGGTCTGGTATGGATTATAAAGGGAAACCCCTACGCCGAAAAAACGGCATGGGGTCCCCCCCTAAAATCCATACCAGACCCCGATCCGAGCACGCAGCCCGGCCGGTCAGGAAAGGGGGTGGGGACGAGCGAGCACCCCCCCTCCTGAACCGTACCAAGCCGCATGCCTTCAACATGGGGGGTAGGTGCTTTGAGGGAGGAGGGCGCCCTGCGAGGCCCCCCACCCCCGCTCGCTAATGTTGCAGTCATAAACCCTCCCTATCTGATGACCACCCCTTACTTTTACTGTCAGATTGATCTCCCTGAAACCAAGAGATGCAACCCCTGACCACCATATTGATAAACTCCCCAAAAACTCTTCCATAGACTTTTTTTTCCTATCCTCCTTTGTCTCAGTAAATGACCACACACCATCTCTCCTTGTTGCTGATGAGCAACCATAATCTGTTTTCCTGAAACTTCTCTTGGACTGCTGATAACCTGCAGTATTTTCCTACTGAGTTTCTTTAAATGGCTCACAGATATTAATTTTTTTATAGTCCACAAAATTCCAAACACAATTTTATTTTGCATGTCATATTAACAATTAATTATTCTGTTTCAAAGTAAACCTGTCGATGAACTGGCTTCAGACCTTTTTGGACAATGCTAGTTTTCTGGCAGTTTCTGGCTTCAGTACATAACGATCCAGTGTCCAGGTCCCCCTGGCACACAGATTGCATGCTTATTCCCCCTGGTCACACACTCACCCCCCTCCTTTTCCTGCCTGCCAGGCTGCATGCTCAGATATTTTTTTTTTGATTTTTTCTAGTTGTTTTTTTTTTTTTTTTCATGGGAATCCCACTAAATATTTATATCTGGCCCAATGGTCTGGTATAAAGTTTGAGGCTGACCCAAACTATATTTTTTGTGTACAGTGCCCCGTGAAGGGAATACACATCCATTTGTTTAGAAACAGAAGGAAGCAGCCATACAGTTGCATTACTTCACAGACAGATTAAGTACATCCCCAGGCACATTTTTAAAAGTAAATTAGAATTTTAATGTTTCACTTTAAGCATTGTTAAAATTGCTACTCCATGCCAAAGAAAATGTTTTACATTTTTTTTTGCTTTAGTTCATATACCCCAGGACAGTGCCCAGCCCACCATGCCATTTGTTTTAAATTCCTTGCCTATTAGCTCAGAAAAAGTAATCCATTACCGATGTCTAATTTTGGTTCTCAATGACTTCAATGGAGTTCAGATTTGGTATTCATACTTCAGAAGTTTACACCAAACCCACGCTGAACAAGACCAGTTTGCATTGGGCTCATCACTACTGATGGGCTGTTCTTGGGGGGATCCCATCGGTGTCCTTATTACATATAAAGTATGAAGTCTAGTCCTCAGGACCCTAGCGATTACCTTAGGGGCAACCTGACCTGGGATGTGGCTATCAGGATTTGCAAAGAGACACTAGCTTGCAATGCCTGTGCAGTGTAAATGTAAAAGTTTAAACGTATTGGCTAAATCAACTATTAAGGACATTCTCTCCTTTTTTATTCTCTATCTTCCCCTTATTACATTGTATCCTTAATTTAATAGGGGATCATTTTATATGCGTAGGGTTATGGCTGCCCCTCCGGTTGCTGTCAACACAAACTAGCAACCTATGCAGATCATTACATCAACATTTTAATGCAAATTGCAAAATCCCCTACCTAATCTATTGTAGGAATTGAACCGCTTCCCGTCTGCCCACACCCTATAAACAGCAAATTGGAAACAGCACCGATGCGGGTAACGTACCTGTACAATAAATCCAGTGGTGATTAAATACCACCAAAAGAATCTGTCTCAAACACAAGATAATAATTTCATTTGGGTACAGTGTTGCCTGAGTAACTGTCACTCAAAGTGTGACAGAGTTGAAAGCTAAAAATTTGCCTGGACTGCAGGGGAGTAAAAGTGTCCGGACTTGAAGTGGTTAAAATCTATGGTGAATTGTTTTATTTCAAGGTTATTCAGATCATGTCATCTTACTTTTAGAGTACTCCATGTACTCAGAATGTTCCTAGAATGTCTAAAGAAAACCGCCCAATTTCCTATAAGCTTCCAGTTTATTTTTGTCAAAGCTTGATTGCCCAAGCTGAAGTTGAAAGCTTATTGGCTACCATGCACAGCTGCACCAAATTTTGTACTCTTCAGTTTTAATAAATCAACCCCATTGTGTTTAGCATGCCTACGGCAGACAGTTTATTGTTGTGAGCATGTTCCTGAAAAAATGTCCCTTGTCCGCAACATATCCCTAGCCATGGGCTTTCAGAACTCAGCATGACTCTGGCAGCATGAATTTACTGACAGAACATTTCATAAGGTTCTTCAAACAGTTGCTTATGTTTTTATATCCTTTGCCAGCAGTCCCTGCCTGGTAAGCTGGTCATCATGTACCTGGAAGATAGAGGAGGATACTATGGGGCATGTGAGGACACTGCTCCTCTAGTTAAATATCTATCCTCTTGGAAGTTTTTCATTGGAGAAGGATTACCCACTTAGAAAAAATGGCATTGTGACTTATCACCCTGTAAGGTTGACACATTTGTTATCTTACACTCCAGTGAGAGGAAGTGCCACCATGGATATTTATTTCCTGGTGATACTCTTCCTGAAGAGAGTTTAAGAAATATAAGCATTGCATAATAACAATATTAAGATATAATAATAACAGCAATATAAATTATTGTAACATAATGTCCCTTAAATTACCCTTGATATGTCTTAGCACAGAGACTATATTCTACATATTCAACAAAAAGAGTACTTACTCAAATATGCTGGAAACTTTTTCATACATATTAATTTAGTTTTAATTCATCATAACTCACTTTTTTATCCTCAGTGGGCTCATCTATTATCTTTGAGTAACTCTACATTAAATTCCAATGAATATAAACTATTCATTGAGTTTCTAACTCAAATCAGAAGATGACTCTTATAATTACTTATTTTAGTGAATATTTGATCAGTGCTACTAGTCAATCACGTTCCCGCTATATAAAAAAAAGTGTTAGCCCATCAGATGGTGTCAGCTGTAACGTTGGCAGCTGTCTTCTTTTTTTTTTTTTCTAACAATATTCCATTCTTTTTTTCCTTTAATACATAAGGATAAGAGGTACAAGAGAAAACCTGAAATATAATGACTTGGTAGCTAAACAAAGTTATGGTGTAATCCAATTTAAAATATTTTATGTATATAAGAGAATCAAAAATCTCTGTCAGAATGTTAGACATGAACAGCTGTATATAATATCTGTTGAGTAAAACTTAACAATGATAAGAGCATTAATATGTTTTTGTCATGCAAACATCTCTGTGTTAAGTAGAACATTTAGAATCATTGCCCTTGTTATTTTACATAATGTGTTCATTTCATTTTCCCAAACTGCCATGATTTTCAAATGCAAATTTTGAACAAATATTTTATTAATGTAGTTCACTTACCACATAGTTATATGTAATTTATGCCAAGACATTCTTTAAACCAGGAGCTCATTTAACTTAATAATAATTATTGCTAGATTTAATGTTGAAGTGCCTGCTTTGCTGAAGAGTCTTTTGTGTTGCATGGTTAGAAAATTGCACATTGTGCCTTAGATTATTTTTTCCCTATAGTAAAACATAGAAACAATGCAATCAGCATTTCTTGGCTAGATGTGCAAAAACTTAAAGCTTTTTACTACTGTTGTATTGCAAAATTTAGCACATTTTTATATTTGCAGTGTTTGAGTAAATTAAGCCTGATTACCACCATAGAAACCACTACTGAGTCAATGGTCCTGTCTGTCTAGTTCACATCCTAATATAAATGTGCCTGTTTCCTTTCCCTTGATTGGCCAATGAGTATATAATCACTGAGTGATTGTAACATTTATTTTTTTAGGCTTTAATTTGGCTTTTAGGATAGTAAAATAAAACAACGCACTTTAGAACACCTTGTAATCACCTTAATTCTAACCCACCTTGCTCATCACCACCTGCAAGTATTATTATTATTATTTTATTATTTAAGGTACTTACAGTGGGGGTGGAAAGTATTCAGACCCCCTTAAATTTTTCACTCTTTGTTATATTGCAGCCATTTGCTAAAATCATTTAGGTTCATTTTTTTCCTCATTAATGTACACACAGCACTCCATATTGACAAAAAAAAACACAGAATGTTGACATTTTTGCAGATTTATTAAAAAAGAAAAACTGAAATATCACATGGTCCTAAGTATTCAGACCCTTTGCTGTGACACTCATATATTTAACTCAGGTGCTGTTCATTTCTTCTGATCATCCTTGAGATGGTTCTACACCTTCATTTGAGTCCAGCTGTGATTGATTATACTGATTGGACTTGATTAGGAAAGCCACACACCTGTCTATATAAGACCTTACAGCTCACAGTGCATGTCAGAGCAAATGAGAATCATGAGGTCAAAGGAACTGCCTGAAGAGCTCAGAGGCAGAATTGTGGCAAGGCACAGATTTGGCCAAGGTTACAAAAAATTTCTGCTGAACTTATGGTTCCTAAGAGCACAGTGTCCTCCATAATCCTTAAATGGAAGATGTTTGGGATGACCAGAACCCTTCCTAGAGCTGGCCGTCTGGCCAAACTGAGCTATCGGGGAGAAGAGCCTTGGTGAGAGAGGTAAAGAAGAACCCAAAGATCACTGTGGCTGAGCTCCAGAGATCCAGTTGGGAGATGGGAGAATCTTGTAGAAAGTCAACCATCACTGCAGCCCTCCACCAGTCAGGGCTTTATGGCAGAGTGGCCCGATGGAGGCCTCTCCTCAGTGCAAGACACATGAAGGCCTGCTTGGAGTTTGCTAAAAAAACACCTGAAGGACTCCAAAATGGTGAGAAATAAGATTCTCTGGTCTGATGAGACCAAGATAGAACTTTTTGGCCTTAATTCTAAGTGGTATGTGTGGAGAAAACTAAGCACTGCTCATCACCTGTCCAATACCTGTCCAATACAGTCCGAACAGTGAAGAAGTGTTAGTGGTCCCAACAGTGGTGGTGGCAGCATCATGCTGTGGAGGTGTTTTTCAGCTGCAGGGACAGGACAACTGGTTGCAATCAAGGGAAAGATGAATGCGGCCAAGTACAGGGATATCCTGGACAAAAAAAAGGTTTACCTTCCAACAAGACAATGACCCTAGGCACACAGCTAAAATAATGAAGGAGTGGCTTCACAACAACTCCGTGACTGTTCTTGAATGGCCCAGCCAGAGCCCTGATTTAAACCCAATTGAGTATTTCTGGAGAGACCTAAAAATGGCTGTCCACCAATGTTTACCATCCAACCTGACAGAACTGGAGAGGATCTGCAAGGAAGAATGGCAGAGGATCCCCAAATCCAGTTGTGAAAAACTTGTTGCATCTTTCCCAAAAAGACTCATGGCTTTATTAGATCAAAGGGGTGCTTCTACTAAATACTGAGCAAAGGGTCTGAATACTTAGGACCATGTGATATTTCAGTTTTTCTTTTTTAATAAATCTGCAAAAATGTCAACAATTCTGTGTTTTTCTGTCAATATGGGGGGCTGTGTGTACATTAATAAGGAAAAAAATGAACTTAAATGATTTTAGCAAATGGCTGCAATATAACAAAGAGTGAAAAATTTAAGGGAGTCTGAATACTTTCCGCCCCCACTGTATATAGCGCTGTCAATTTACGCAGCGCTTTACATATACATTGTACATTCACATCAGTCCCTACCCTCAAGGAGCTTACAATCTAATGTCCCTAACTCACATTCATATACTAGGGCCAATTTAGACAGAAGTCATTTAACCTACCAGCATGTCTTTGGAGTCTTATGTCTTATGAAATTCTTACTCCTAACTGAGATAAGGGCAGAGGGTATTAGCAACCATCTGGGAACCATCTTCAAAACACTAGCCTCTCTAATTTCAGGGATACTATAACAATAAGAATATCAACAAAAATTTCAAAGCAGCTGTCTTAAAAAAAAAGATAAATAAAAACATCTCTATGGTACACAAAAAAGGAAAATGTTGGGACTTTAAATGAGGCTAGCACCAAAGAGATGCTCGCCTCCATCCCGGTCATTGGTTAAAAAGAAAAAGAGAGAGAAGTGGGACATTAAATGAAGCACACAGCAAAACAACGAAGGTCAAGTGACCAAAATTCATTTATTTGGTATAATCCATGGTATGTAAAAAACATTTTGGGCATCCAACCTCTAAAATGCTGTGGGCATCAAGCCTCTATATAATAAATCATGGATTGATCATACATAAAATACACATAAATTACACAATAAGTCATGATCCATTGTCACACAGAGAGCAAAGATAACAATCAATATGCATGTGAATATTTGTTACTATGATTAGACCCAAAAAGAGCCATGAAAATTAGGACAAATAATTATAATAATAAAATAGATTTAATGCCATGACAGATACTTATGGAGGTAAGTGGAATCATTGAAATCTTTTTATTTAATGATATGGGAAGATTGGTAATAATGAAAGCTCTATGCGTTTCGCAGTATAGCAACCGCTCATCAGAAGCATACGTCATGGTATTTTTCTAAAAAATATTTTTATTTAAAAAAATAAAAATATTTATTTTTTTCAGTACATAAGCAGGAAATAAAAAAAGATTTTGTATACAAATATATTACTTGTATAGAATTAATTAAAGGTTGTGCATCCAAACTCACTTCTGAATCAGCGATCCAGTGAAACAGCATTCAAAATCGCAGAGAGCTGCAAAGCAAAGCCCCCCGACGCCAGGGTGATCTGCAGAAATGGAAACAACAGCCATAGGCAAAACCATTGCTGGTGGGTGCAATGAGTGTAGGATGCGGACCTCCATGTGGGAAACCTATATGAAACAAATCATAGTGATATGTGTTGATGTGTAAGTATGAGAAAATGTGAAAAGAGTGATGTGGTGACAACGTGGAAATAAGGAGAGAGAGTGGGATAGGAAGGAGTGGAGAAGAAAAACAAAGAGAAAAATGAGGCCAAGAAAGAACATGAACAATAAAGACTGATGAAAAAGAAAAATTAGGGAAAAAGGAATGATACTTGGTGTGCACAGAGTGGACAATTTGAAGCATGTGAGTGTGATGCTGAACAGGAAGGAAAGTGGAGTGTGTGAAGGCCAGCTTTGGAGATGCCTATATAGGTGTTCCAAGATGGCCCAGCCCCCTACGTCAAGTCAAAAGACAACACCTGAGAGTGGAGCACTTTCACCTGGGCGGCTCAGCCGTCAGGCTATTAGCACCAATCCATCTCCCCAGTGTGTCCACCGATAGGTTTCCCACATGGAGGTCCGCATCCACACTCATTGCACCCACCAGCAATGGTTTTGCCTATGGCCGTTGTTCCCATTCCCGCAGATCACCCTGGCGTCGGGCGGCTTTGCTTTGCAGCTCTCTGCGATTCTGAATGCTGTTTCACTGGATCTCTAATGCAGACATGAGTTTGGATGCACAACCTTTAATTCATTCTATACAAGTAAAATATTTGTATACAAAACCTTTTTTCATTTCCTGCTTATTTACTGAATTTTTTTTTTAAATAAAATTTTTTTTTAGAATAATTCCATGACGTATGCTCCTGATGAGCGGTTGCTATACCGCAAAACGTACAGCTTTGATTATTACCAATCTTCCCATATCATGGAATACCAAGATTTCAATGATTCCACTTACCTCCATAAGTATCTGTCATGGCATTAAATCTCTTTTATTATTATAATTATTTGTCCTAATTTTCATGGCTCTTTTTGTGTCTAATCATAGTAACAAATGTACACATGCATATTGATTGTTATCTTTACTCTCTGTGTGACAATGAATCATGACTTATTGTGTAATGTTTGTGTATTTTATGTATATACAATCCATGGTTTATTACATAGAGGCTTGATGCCCACAGCATTTTAGAGGTTGGATGCCCAAAATGTTTTTTACATACCATGGATTTTACCAAATAAAAGAATTTTGGTCACTTGACCTGCATTATGCTGCTGTGTGCTTCATTTAAAGTCCCACTTCCCTCTCTTTTTCTTTTTAATCTCTATAGTACACTTGAACTACTGGTTCACATAAGTGCACAGATGTGACTAATGTTCATTGCGTAGGGTGTAGCCCTAGTTTGCCATGTGCAATAAACATGCAAAAAATATTAGTTTTGTGTTTTCTGTTCTGATAAGTCACTAAGAATTGTAAGTATCAATTGAAAAAAACCCAATAGAGCAAATGTAATTAGCTCTCCAAACGTTCAAATGTGCACAAGTCAAGGAAAGCAGGGTGGAAGCACTGGAAATTTTGGTCCTATTTTCACAATCAGAGCACACACAGCCAGGCAGGCACATAGCCTTTCCTGCATTCTTCCACTGGCTGCAAAGAACAGTCTAGGGGTTTCTTTTTGGGTTTTTATTGAGAACTATGAACAGGGATAGGGAGAGGGAGCATGGGACACCTCAAAAAGTGTACAACTGGATAACGTGAGGACTCCTCGATTTCCGGTACACTTCACAAACTGCTGGCAGCACTGCACAACTGCTGAATGTTCCACAGGATCTCTATGTTAACAGAGACCTGTACTCCTGCCAGAGTTTAAAAGCTACACACAGTCACTAACTTCTCAACAGTAGAGTTGCCTACTCACTTAGCCACAGGATCATCAGTTGACTCCTACCAATATCCACCAGAATCTCCTAGTGAGGGAGAGGTAAACTCACACCACCATAGGACAGCTGGACTCTTTAGAACCAACTTCCTCCTGGCTCAATCCAGTGAGATTCTCCGGACCCCACTTGATCCTTGTTTTTCAGCTTGCGAATAGGCCCCCCAGCTATGCCTAGCTGGGACCTTGGTATTTTCCTCACAGATCCTTCCAGAAAGCTGCACTAGGTGCAGAGCCCCCTCACAGGGGTCTCCTCCAGCAAGATTGTACCCAGTAACTCTGAACCTGCTGCTCATGCTTTGTACTATTTATGAGCTCTTCTTCCACCTTCTGGGTACCCCCCTTCCCCACCTTCTGGCATTTTTATTGATTTTTACAGAGAAAGCAGAAAGTATACACATTCAGGAAAAAAAAGTCAGTGCAATGTTCACAATAAGCGCTTTTTAAACTGTAAAGACATTGTGAAATAACCATGGAGATAACACCCACAAATAGCATGGTTTCAATTGAAGCAATAGTACTGCTGAAACATTGAAGCGCTAAGGAGCAATATAAAAAAACTAATATGACATAAAATAAATCATAGAAGATAAAAAAGAAAGAAGAAATGGAAGGAAAAAGAAGAATAGAGGGTCATCATCACAGCTCACTTACGGGCTCAGGACCCTTTATCCCTATGGCAACGCCATCATCGGTCAGAACTAGTGGGGTAAATGGCATGGAGCACATCCAGTGTCAGGTACCAAAAGTAGAGCATTTTTTGTAGACATTTTCCTTACAGAGAGTACAAAAGGAACTTTTGGCTGCCTGGGACCAGATCACCTGTCACGTCTCTATAGTTGTTGAATCAGTGACATAATTAGCCCCAAAAAGGGGGGGGCGAGTTTTCCTGATACAGGGTAGTGAGGTACGGGGTGATAATAGATGCAGCCAAGGGTTCAACACTAGGGATGAGCCGAACACCCCCCTGTTCGGTTTGCACCAGAACATGCGAACAGGCAAAAAATTTGTTCGAACATGCGAACACCATTAAAGTCTATGGGACTCGAACATGAATAATCAAAAGTGCTAATTTTAAAGGCTTATATGCAAGTTATTGTCATAAAAAGTGTTTGGGGACCTGGGTCCTGCCTCAGGGGACATGGATCAAAGCTAAAAAAAGTTTTAAAAATGGCCGTTTTTTCAGGAGCAGTGATTTTAATAATGCTTAAAGTGAAACAATAAACGTGTAATATTCCTTTAAATTTAATACCTGGGGGTGTCTATAGTATGCCTGTAAAGGGGCGCAGGTTTCCCGTGTTTTGAACAGTCTGACAGCAAAATGACATTTCAAAGGAAAAAAAGTCATTTAAAACTACTTGCGGCTATTAATGAATTATCGGTTCGACAATACACATAAAAGTTCATTGATAAAAATGGCATGGGAATTCCCCACAGGGGAAACCCGGCCAAAATTTTTTTAAAAATGGCGTGGGGGTCCCCCTCAAAATCTATACCAGACCCTTCAGGTCTGGTATGGATTTTAAGGGGAACCCTGCGCCAAAATTTTTTAAAAAATGGCGTGCGGACCAAAAGAAGTTTGGTAAAAAAAAGTTTAAGTCTGAATTCAAGAGGGCTATAGGCTATAGCTGGCACACAATGAGGGGTCCTTGTTTGGTTTTAGGATCAGGGTGGGAAAGGGTCTCTGCATGTGGTGGAATGGGGGTGTCCTGAATAAAAGCATTAAAAAGTCTACACATGTGAAGAAACAACAGGGAAAGAAAGGACTTGTAATACTCATATGGTAAGCTGTCTGGACCAGGGGCTTTATGGGATGGTAATGTTTTAATAGTCAGTTCAATTTCTTCCTCAGTTATGGGTATGTTAAGGGAAGAGAGGTCAGCAGGCTGGAGTTAGGAGAACCCACTCTGCTCAAGATGCATACAAATCATTAAGTCGCGAGAAGGAGGGTCATGAGGGATCCCGGGGTTATTGTATAAATTAATAATATCTTATTACCTTTTCCTAATTTGATGCAGAGTTGTCATATGGGTAAGTTCATGCATTTCTTTAGCTAGTAAAGAGTGGGCCTTATTACCCTTACGTAATATAGCTGTTTCAGCCTCCTCTCCCCTTCTGGGCATATAGGGAGCAAAAAGTAAGCACTTGTGCCTGCCACAAGCCACGAAGAATAACAACATGACCACGTGGGTCGATATAGGATTCAGAGCAGGTGAACAGGGATCTGCATTTGAAAAGTATGGCAACGTCATTAGGGTAATGTTTAGATGCAAATGTGAAGAAAATCCCCCTATCAAAACGAGTCTCTTGAATCAAAATGACAGTGACAGCAGCACTCATCTGATTCAGCCATTGGAAAACCGTAGTGCGAGAGCCAGAGTGACGCATTCTCCAGGAGGAGATCCAGGTACGTGAAAGGAGTCATATGATGAGAGAGAAAAAAAAAGAAAGGCTAGAAAAGAAAAAAAAAAGGTTATCACAACAAAACATAAAAGGAATGCAGTATACATTATTAACAAACTGTAGCAAGCCTATTAGGCTTAGGACTATAGAAGTTCCTTTATGTCCAACTGACCAAAAAAAAATGGGTCAGAGGAACACAGAGGTGGTCAAAAAATGGGAGAACTTTAGACAATTAACAGGAGGGGGTTAGTGAGTGAAAAGGTGACTGCTCTCAGGTCTCATCCGAAACAGGCCCATAGTGTGAAACTAAGGAGTATCAGGGGCATAAGGGGACTCACTAAGTAGGGCATAACCATAGGCAGTAACAATCAGGTGTCAGTTCAATTGAAGAACAAATACAGCAGGAGAAAGGGCCTCAAACTGTTCAGCCATTTCTGTGTTTAGTAGCTTTGCAGGGAGTATCCGGGCCCCAAGGATGCATGATTGGGCAGACCTTCTGCCAGACTGTGGGTGGTTGGTTTGGTGTGGCCACGAGGTCCCAATCAGGGAACTGAGAAACAGCAATCTCCAGGGCATCACAAAAGGTAGCCAGATCCTCTGGGTAATGCAATACTGCGGGTTTACCCTGATGCTTTGCTGTAAGGCTGAAGGGAAATCCTCAGCGATAGATTATGCCCTTTTCCTGTAGTGTACGTAGAAGGGGTTGAAGAAGTCTGCGTTTTTGTAGAGTAAGCCAGGGGAGATATGGATATAGCTGTACCTGTCTTCAAATACCACTTTACGAGTGGAGCAGGCTTTTCGCATGATATCTTCTTTCAAAGGGTAAGAATAAACCCTGCAAATAACATATTGTGGCTTAGAAGAAGGACCCTTAGGTCGCAAAGCACATTGAGCTCTGTCCATTTCTATATGCTTGGTGGGGGGCTCGCCCAGTAGGTTGTTAAACAGGGCCTGCAGGGTAGACTGTAGGTCTTCAGAGCCCTACATGATGTTGCATATCTCTCAGGGGGATACGGTGGTCAGCCCCTTTGGATTTGGGTGTGATGGACCGCTAGCTTGGTTTCCTGTATCTCCTCTTCAGCCATCTCCACTCTATCTACAAGATGCTTAAGATCCATATGAATTGCCTGGATTTCTGTGAGGCACGTAGATTTAACATCCTCTATCAGCTGCCTTGGTTGGTATAGCTTGGAGATAGGATTGCCAAGAGGGAGGAATTTGGTGCCAATGAGCAATTGCCACTTGATGTGGAAGTAGGTGAGAGGGAGGAAGCAGCAGCTGAGGATAGCAGTGCATTGAGCCTGGGATTCAGGCAATAATGGAGGGTCCCACGGTTCATACCAGGCCGGGGTATGTGGAGGTAATGGAGCAGGCATGGTAGGTCCCCTTATTTGAAAAGGGGCAGGAAAGTGAACAATATGGGTATAGGAGATAGGGGGCTCTGCAGCCTCTCTGGTGCAGAGGTGTAGGCATAGTGAGGTGTATGACTCCCCACAGAACTGGTCATTGGCACATGGTCAGCCCGGGGGGTTGTGTGGGGCCTGAAAGAGCAGGGGAGTTCCTAGAGCAGTCCTGGGGTGCGGGGGATCCAGGGCTTTCCCCATGGATGTAGGGGTCTTCACACCATGCACAGGAGTTGTGGGAAGGCATCAGTGTACTGTGTGTATGACAGGGGGGCCCGGCCTGGTGAAGTGGCCTGTGTACCACATGGTGCAGCTGTAGCGGAAGCTGCCAGATGGGAGAGACTCACTGCTCCTGCTGATGTTTTGATGGACCTTTCCTCTCCAATGCCAGCAGCGAGGAGTCTGTTGGAGGCCGATTTAGCGCCAGAGCCGAGGAGGAAAGCTGCAGAGAGGCCCGGGAGCAGGAGGAGGAGGCATCCGGCACCATCTTGTCCGCTCTGCCTGGCGACATGTCAGCTGGTATAAAATAGTTGAGGAAGGCTGGTAGAGGAACCCGGCGGAGGTTGTGAGGATCCCCAGGCTTTAGTGGAGTGGGTGGTCCTGGATCTGCCCATGTAGGTGAAGAGGAAAGTCCTTGATTATGCTACAAAGCTGCGGACTGATAGAGAGCTAAGGAGCTAGACATCCGTGTAGGTCATCTTCCCGTCACGCATTGCATTTTTATTTTAAATAATAAACTTATCCTATTTGCTACTTTACATTTGCTACTTTGTGGTCTGGTAAATATATTATTAAAAGCATTTTTTTATACCTGTTTGACAAATATTATGTTATGGAGATGATAATGGGGTAGTCCTACAACATTCTTTTCCTAGGGTGACAATGCTGCTTCTTCACAGACACCGTGCAGTAAGTGAGGTATTGTCACCTTAGAAAAAGAAGTGTGCTACTGACAGAATCACCCGGTGAAAAGAAATATAATGAGAAAAGAACACTAATGGACCCACACCCCCATATCTAAGGACTTGTAAACTATACTATATTACATTGTTATATTTTGGTTCTTGGAGTAAGATGCATGCCATGGTCAGATGCCGAACTGTACCCTCGTTAGCAAACCACCCATTTTAGTATATGTGTTGTATGTATGTTGGGGCCTGTGTGCACATATCTACATACACTGCAAGCACATGATACTGTGGGGATATGATTTTCTCATCCATGCATGATGGCTGTATGGATGTATGAGTAAAAGCTGTAGTAAATCAGGCCTTATGCATTTGGTGGAAACATTGCCATATTGATTAAGGACATGTGTGTATATGTTATAAACAGTGAAATATATTTTTAGAGGGGTCTAGAGAAGTTTTAAAACATTTATTTAACAAATAAACATTTAATATAAGATGCATCCATGACAGTTTGTTTGCAGTGCAGGCTGGCGTTGATATCAAAGTACAAATGAGTAACGAGTAAGTCAGCTTGGTGAAAAACAGAAGAGTTGTCTGTAGTATGTATTTCTTGGCTGCAAATGACCTATAAAATATTTGTATGATTTTATGTTTGTTTTTATCTTTTATCCCTGAATTTAAAAAATATCCCTGAATTAAAAAAAAAAAACAAATATTTAAAGAAAACCCTTGTAGATTTCCTGCAAATATTGACATACACTGCTTAACTCCACTCCTTCACCATCCGTCCACAGGTTGAGAGCCTTGGGGTTACAACATAGGGGTTGATTTACTAAAGGCAAAAAGACTGTGCACTTTGGAAAGTGCAGTTGCACACTGCAAGAACAGTTGCTCCAGAGCTTAGTAAATGAGCAGAAGCTCTGTTGACTTTTATCAACCAATCATGTGCAAGCAAAACTGCAGTTTTTTTTATTTTCCTTGCATGTGATTGAGTATTCTTTGCAAAGTGAAGCTTTACCCTTACTAAGCTCTGGAGCAGCTGCACTTGCAGAGTGCAATTGCACTTTCCAAGGTGCACGGTCTATTCGCCTTTAGTAAATCAACCCCATAGTGTTGCTTAACAGCACAAACTGGATGTACTGGGTGGGAGAGTTATGTATATTTTTGGATTGCGTGGATAAAAATTGTTGGATATGGCAACTCCGATGTGTGAGCATCAAACACTGACACCAGGTCACATAGGCACACAATTCACCCCCGATCACCCCCCCCCCAGTTAACCCCTTCACCACCTGTCACTGTGGTGATACTGGTGTCATTAGTGACAACAATCAGTGTTAGGGTAATTAGTCTTAGGCCCAGATAGGTCTAGGGACCCCCCTAACCCCCCAAATAAAGGTTTAACCCCTTGATTACCCCCTGTCACCTGTGATCACAGTATAAGTGTCACGGGTGACACAGTTTAGCTTTTTTATAGCGTCAGGGCACCAGCCGTATTTTAACCAATAAAGGTTTAAGCCCCCTGAGCGGGTGATCAAAGTTAAGTTTTAGCATCAGATAGGGTCTGTGTTGCCCCAGGCAGTGGCAGGATAGTGCCAGTACCAATAACACCCACGCATGCACCATACGCCTCCCTTAGTAGTATAGTGTCTGAGCGGATCGATATCTGATCAGATCTATACTAGTGTCCCCAGCAGTTTAGGGTTCCCAAAAATGCAGTGTTAACAGGATCAGCCCAGATGCCTGCTAGCACCTGCATTTAGCCCCTCCAACCAGCCCAGCACAGCCGACCCAAGTGCAGTATCAATCGATCACTGTCACTTACAAAACACAAAACACATAACTGCATACTTGCCAACTGTCCCGAATTTCTCGGGACATTCCCGGGATTTAGACCCTTTTCCTGATCTAATCGTTTCCCGGGAGACATCCCGAGAAATTCGTTTTTTCACGATTTTCGCCGCCGGCCGCTAGAGGTCCGCGGCTGTCGGAGACGATATCTCCGCCGGCCGCCATTTTCTAGGAGACCGTATTCTACTCATCCGCCGGCCCGCTCCGCCCCGCTGCCAGTCTCTGTGACCTGTTATGGAAAGGGGCGGGGGATGGGTGACACCGCAGCTCAATCTCTACTGTAACCATGTGGCTCCGCTCCAACAACTTTGGGGCCAGTCTGGATGTAATGGGGGGTGGTCTGGATGTCACGGGGGCCGGTCTGGATGTCCCGGGGGGCAGTCTGGATGTCACAGGGGGACCAGTCTGGATGTCACAGGGGGACAAGTCTGGATGTCACAGGGGGGCTGGTCTGGATGTCACAGGGGGGGCTGGTCTGGATGTCACAGGGGGGGCTGGTCTGGATGTCACAGGGGGGGGCCGGTCTGGATGTCATGGGGGCCGGTCTGGATGTCACAAGGGGGGCCAGTCTGGATGTCACAGGGGGGGCCAGTCTGGATGTCACAGGGGGGGCGGTCTGGATGTCACGGGGGGCCGTTCTGGATGTCATAGGGGGGCGGTCTGGATGCCACAGGGGGGGCCAGTCTGGATGTCACGGGGGGCCAATCTGGATGTCACAGGGGGGCTGGTCTGGATGTCACAGGGGCTCTATAGTCTGGATGTCACAGGGGGGCACCAGATGTAAAGAGGACTCTGCTGATGGGGACTTCTGATGTGAGGGGGGCTCTGCTGGGGACTGCTGGTGTGAGAGGGGGCTCCGCTGGGGACTCCTGATGTGAGGGGGGCTCCGCTGGGGACTGCTGGTGTGAGGGGGGCTCCGCTGGGGACTCCTGATGTGAGGGGGGGTCTGCTGGGGACTCCTGATGTGAGGGGGGGCTCTGCTGGGGACTCCTGATGTGAGGGGGGGCTCTGCTGGGGACTGCTGGTGTGAGGGGGGCTCTGCTGGGGACTCCTGATGTGAGGGGGGCTCCGCTGGGGACTCCTGATGTGAGGGGGCTCCGCTGGGGACTCCTGATGTGAGGGGGCTCCGCTGGGGACTCCTGGTGTGCGTGGGGGTTCCGCTGGGTACTCCTGGTGTGAGGGGGGCTCCGCTGTGGACTCCTGATGTGAGGGGGGCTCCGCTGGGGAATCCTGATGTGAGAGGGGGCTCCCCTGGGGACTCCTGGTGTGAGGGGGGCTCTGCTGGGGACTCCTGGTGTGAGGGGGCTCCGCTGGGGACTCCTGATGTGAGGAGGGCTCCGCTGGGGACTCCTGATGTGAGAGGGGGCTCCCCTGGGGACTCCTGGTGTGAGGGGGGCTCTGCTTGGGACTCTGGGTGTGAGGGGGCTCTGCTGGGGACTCCTGGTGTAAGGGGGCTCCGCTGGGGACTCCTGATGTGTGGGGGGCTCCTGAGGTGTGGGGGGGCTCCGCTGGGGACTCCTGATGTGTGGGGGGGCTCCGCTGGGGACTCCTGATGTGAGGGGGGCTCCGCTGAGGACATCTCATGTAAGGGGGGCTCTGCTGGGGACACCTGATGTAAGTGGGGCTCCGCTGGGGACATCTCATGTAAGGGGGCTCCGCTGGGGACATCTGATGTAAGGGGGGCTCCACTGGGGACACTTGATGTAAGAGGGGCCTCCGCTGGGGACATCTGATGTGAGGGGGGCTCTGCTGGGGACATATGATGTGAGGGGGGCTCCGCTGGGAACATCTGATGTAAAGAGGGCTCCGCTGGGGGCACCTGATGCAAGGATGGCCTCTGCTGGGACACCTGATGCAAGGACGAACGGCTGGTGGCAGGCAACGTGGCAGGTGACACGCTTAGGGATCCCACTGATTCAGCATTATGGTGAGTTGAATGATTTCATGTTATATTACAATGTAATAATAGAAATAATGCACTTCAATCATCCTGACACCATAACAACCATGGTGCCGGGATGATTGAAGTGCTAACACCAGGTGTTTGGAGTATCTTTATCTGCTGATTGTTAAACTTTCTAGAATACACATATTTCCATTGTTTTGTAGAATCTGTGGCTGCTGTCCCTCCATCCCTCTCCCCCCCTTCCCTCTCCATCCCTCATCCATCTCAGACTCTAACCACACCCCCTTTGAGCCACACCCATTTAAGACACGCCCACTATTTCACATAAACCACGCCCATTTTTCGACATGACGCGCTGCGCGCACCACATTTTTACTTTCACATTATGCCACGCCCACAAATGCATGCCCCGCCCCCTGATTATAACTAGACTCTGCCTACAGCCAAAAAAGTGTCCCTAAACATTTTTTACAATGTTGGCAACTATGTAACTGCAGCGTTCACAGAGTCAGGCCTGATCCCTGCGAAAGCTAGCAGTTTTTTTGGTAGCATTTGAATCAGTCGCTAACAGTCAGGAGCTTTTTTACCTGTGAGTCTCATTAGTGTACCAGTAAATTTAGAGACTAAAATGTCAAATCGAAGGTACACTAGTGAAGAGGCCTACACGTTTCTGAGCATGACAGATAGTGAAGAGGAAGTCACTCATCTGTCAGATTCAGGCTCAGAATATGAACCTGTAGACAGCAGGGGCACCCCGACAGATAGCTCTGATGACGGAGTTGTGGTCTCTGCCAAGGTCAGGCGTACCAGACCCCAAACTTCTTCTGCTGTCGTTGAGGTACAAGAACTGCAGGTCCCTCATATGGAGCAGAGAGCCAGTACTAGCGCTGCTATTCCTTCTGGTGAACTGGCAAGCACCAGCGGCCTAGTACCTCCTGGTCATACATCCAGCACTGCAGTAACACTTGGTGATGTGGTGAGTACCATAAGTGCACTTCCATCTGGCGAGGTGGCAAGCATGAGTAGTGTCCTGCTGCCACCAAGAAGAAGACAACATAGGCCTGTCGAGCCCATAGTGCCCTTCCTGCTGCATTCACCAATCCTGATTGGGAACCCACCACTTCTGCAGCACCCATACTTCCCCCATTAACCCGGAATTCAGGTGGAAACAGTTGATTTTACGTCACTTGATTTTTTTTGCTGTTTTTCAACAAAGATCTCTAAAGATCTATTGTGGACCAAAGCAATTAGTATGCTGGTCAATTCATTGCCGCTAATCCCCAGCTGACCCTTGCCAGAGATTGGAAACCAATTACGGTTTCGAATTTAAGACCTTTCTGGGCCCTCCTCATGGGCATAACTAAAAATAGTAAGTTGCGGTCATATTGGTCCACTGACCCATTTCACCATATGCCCGTGTTCTTTGCCTCCGTGACCAGGACATGATACGAGCAGACCTTGTGGTTCATGCACTTCAATGACAATGAACTCTGTCGTCCTCGGGGTGACCCTGGATTTGATCGCCTCTACAAAATTCGGCCTCTTGTAAACCACTTGAACCAATGTTTTGCAGCCTTGTTTACTCCCAATCAAGTTGTCTGCGTTGATGAGTCCCTGATTACGTTTTCTGGCCGCTTGGCTATCACACAGTATCTTCCCAGCAAGTGTGCCAGATACGGGGTCAAGATGTATAAGCTCTCTGACAGGGTCACAGGCTATACATATAGTTTTATGGTTTATGAGGATAGAAATAGTCACGTTGAGCCGGAGAACTAGCCAGAATTTGTCACCCTTATTCGGAAAGGGGTACCACTTGTACGTGGACAATTATTACATGAGCGTGCCACTTTTTAATCACCTTTTTGATTATGAAATTGGCGCATGTGGCACCTTACGATCTAATCACTAGGTCTTCCCCCAACGACTTGTAGAATCCCAACTTAGACGGGGGGAGAGAGGTGTAATAATTTGTTAGCAGCGACATGGAGGGATTCACGGAATGTTTTCGTTCTGTCCTCGCTTCACACAGACACGGCAGTCCAAATTCCTACGATGACTGGTGTTGTGGAGAAACCTCTCTGTGTCCATGAATACAACCTTAACATGGGAGGGGTGGCCCTCAACGACCAGTTGTTGGCGCCGTACCTAATTGCCCGAGGCTGGCACAAAAAAGTGTCTGTTTATTTATTTCAATTGGCTTTGCTGAATGCTTTTGTGCTATACAAAGCTTCAGGATGGACTGGATCCTTCCTTAAATTCCAGGAAGAGTGCTTCTGCTTCCAGATGGTGCTCTTGCCCAACTTCCCAATCCAAATGCAGTGAGTCGGCTGCATGAGAGGCATTTTCCTTTTGTCCTCCCTGGTACCTCTACCCAAAGAAACCCCCAAAAAGGATGTTGTGTCTGCAACAAACGCGGATTTAGGCGTGACACCTGCTTTTATTGTCCCTCTTGTCCTGACCAACCTGGTCTCTGCATTGGTAAATGTTTCAAACGCTACCACACACTAGTGGAGTTTTAGCGTAGGGTACAGCACCACACAGTCCTAGGCACACTAACACAGGGTCTCGGGGTCTCGAAAGATGTGATGGCCATCACATTTTGAGAGACTCTAATCTGCAATGTTCAGTTTACAGTTTTTTTTACAGTTTTTATAAAAGTGAAAAAAGTGAAAAAAAATACACAAAAACACAAAAAAAGATAAAATAAAAAATCCAAAAATAGTTGAGGTTGTATTTTTCTCCTCTCTCTCTATTGTTCTCTATCTTATGTTCGCTCTCTACTGTCCGCTCTACTGTTCGCTTACTATTGTTCTATATCTATCGTTCTCTCTCTTTTATTTTTACTATGTTTTATTGTATTTGCTTTGCAGGTATGGTATGTTATACTGTAATGTTTGTTTTATTGTTAACCATCATTTGCTTAGCAAGTACACCATTCAGCTGCAGCACGGGTTTATTTATCTTGACATCAACAGCGTTTGCTCCCACGATACATAAAGCCGTGACTCCAGCGCTGTCAGAGGTGATTTCACCACCACAGTTAAAAAAAAAGAGCATATATGCTGAAGCATGGGGGCAGGGCTGAAGGAGCGATTTGCTCCTAACATTAAGGGCAGATTGCCCCCATGCTTTGGCATATATTTTTTTAGGCACAGATTGCAATGTTTTATTTTTACTATGTTTTATTGTATTTGCTTTGCAGGTATGGTAAGTCTTATGCCGTGTACACACGAGCGGACTTTACGGCATACTTGGTCCGGTGGACCAGAGTCTGCCGGACAATCCGACCGTGTGTAGGCTCCGGCGGACTTTTCCGGCGGACTTTTTCCCAAAAGCTTGCCTGACCTAGATTTGAAACAGGATTTAAATCTTTCCGTCGGACTCAGTTTCTGGCGGAAAGTCTGCTCGTCTGTGTGCTGGTCCGACGGAAAGCCCACTTGTCTGTATGCTGGTCCAACGGACCAGATACGACGCAAGGGCAGGGTATTGCATTTCTCTTCTCCAGATGTTGACACGACGCTCTCTCTGGCTGGACTGCTCTCTGAGGGCTCTGTTGTGACTTATATAGGCGGAGACCCCGCCCCCTTATGATGTCACACTCCCTGAGCATGCTGGGACTGTGATGTTTTAGGGGGCGTGGTCAACATCACCCTCAGAGAGCATTCCAGCCGGAGAGAGCGTCGTGTCAACATCTGGAGAAGAGAAGAGGGGAGAAGACAAGAAGCCCAGAAGTCCGGACCTCTGCTGGCAAGAGAGCGGCCTGAAGACAGCGGAGGAGCCGGCCGAAGAACTGGAACACCGGGAGAAGAACCAACCGGACGCCGGGAGAAGAGGAACCGGAGGGACCCCCGAAGCCAGAAGAAGACCCCCAAAGCCGGAGGAAGACCCCCCAGAGCTGGCGCCCCCTCCCCAAAGCACCCACTCCCGTGTTGAGTGCATGCAGCCTGGTACAGTTCAGAAGGGGGGGGCATTTGCTTGTCCTCACCCCCTTTCATTACCAGCCGGGCTGCATGCTCGGATCGGGGTCTGGTATAGATTTCAGGGGGGACCCCACGCCGTTTTTTCGGTGTAGGGGCTTCCCTTTAAAATATATACCAGACCTAAGGACCTGGTATGCCCCGCGACGGGGCTCGCAAGGTGTCAATCTCGCTGAAAAAAGTGGCAAGATTGACTTCCTTTTCTAGTCCCGTCGCACCCGAGTCACGTTCAAAATGAACGGACTTGTCCATGTGGGGGCAAATCCGTTCATTCTGAAAGTCCGCCGTAACTCCGGCGAAAGTCCGACGGAAAGACGGGCGGACTTAGCCCGCCGGAAAGTCCGGTCTTGTGTGGGTGAGTACGTCCGTTTTAAAGTCCGGTGCACCTGACGGACAAAGTCCGTCAGAAAGTGTGCCGGACCAAGTATGCCAGAAAGTCCGATCGTGTGTACGCGGCATTACTGTTATACTGTAATATTACTTTGTTTTATTGTTAACCATCATTTGCTTAGCAGGTACGCCATTCAACTGCAGCACGGGTTTATTCATCTTGACAGCAACAGCGTTTGCTCCCACTATACATAAAGCCGTGACTCCAGCGCTGTCGGAGGTGATTTCACCACCACAGTTAAAAAAAAAATGGTGCATGTATGACCATCATTAGAAGTGGGTGGATGAAGGGCGGAATTCTAATGGTGGGCATACCCACCAATCAATCTCCTTTTTTCATTCAGCCCACAGGCTGCATGAAAAAAAGAACATTACAATGTATGCCCAACAAGGACAAGCAGAGTACTGGTATGTTGCTGGACTTTAAGTGGTTATACCAGAATGATGCCTGCAGGTTTAGGTATCATCTTGGTATCATTCTTTTCAGCCAACAGTCAGCTTTCATATACAAGCAATCTTGGCAGCTAATTAGCCTCCAGACTGTTTTTATAAGCAGTGGGAGGGAACGTCCCTCACCTCCCACCGTCTTCCATGGTTTTCTCGGGCTCTCCTGTCCCAACAGGGAACCCCAGAATGCAGTCGGTGGTTCAGCCAGCTGACCATAGAGCTGATCAGAGATCAGAACAGCTCCAGTCATCTCTATGGCCTAAGAAACCGGAAGCTACAAGAATTTCATGACTTAGGTTTCGCCGGATATAAACAGCACCATTGGGTAATTCGCAAAGCATTTTAAACACCAATCTTGGCATGGTCAGATGCTTTGAGGGCAAAGGAGAGATCTAGGGTCTAATAGACCCCAATTTTTTCAAAAAAGAGCACCTGTCACAACCTATTGCTATCATAGGGGATATTTACATTCCCTGAGATAACAATAAAAATGATAAAAAAAATGAAAGGAGCTGTTTAAAAATATAATAAAAAAAAGCAAAATAAATAATAAAAAAAAAAAAGAAAAACAAAAAGCAACCCTGTGCCCCCGTGATCACGCGCACAGGAGAACGTAAGCGTCGGTCTGATGTCATATGTAAACAGCAATTGCACCATGCATGTGAGGTATCACCGCAAAGGTCAGATCGAGGGCAGTAATTTTAGCAGTAGATCTCCTCTTTAGATATAAAATGGTAATCTGTAAAGGCTTTTAAAGGTTTTTAAAAATGTATGTAGTTTGTGGCCGCTGCACGTTTGTGCACAATTTTAAAGCATGTCGTGTTTGGTATCCATGTACTCGGCATAAGATCATCTTTTTTATTTCATCAAACATTTGGGCAATATAAAAAAGTGTGTTCTTTCCAAAAAAATTGCGTTTGAAAAATCACTGCGCAAATACTGTGTGAAAACATGAACACGTGAACACGCACCATTTTAATCTGTAGGGCCTTTGCTTTAAAAATATATATATAAAGTTTGGGGGTTCAAAATAATTTTCTTGCAAAAAAAAATATTTTTTCATGTAAACAAAAAGTGTCAGAAAGGGCTTTGTCTTCAAGTGGTTAGAAGAGTGGGTGATGTGTGACATATGCTTCTAAATGTTGTGCATAAAATGCCAGGACAGTTCAAAACACCCCAAAATGACCCCTTTTGGAAAGTAGACACCCCGAGCTATTTTCTGATAGGCATGTTGAGTCCATGGAATATATAACCTGGCATGGTTATATCTGGAATTACACCCCAATATGCATTCTGCTGCTTCTCCTGAGTATGGGGATACCTCATGTGTGAGACTTTTTGGGAACCTATCCACGTACCGGACCCCGAAAACCAATCACCGCCTTCAGGATTTCGAAGGGTGTAAAAAAAACCCCAAATGACCCCATTTTGGAAAGTAGACACCCCAAGCTATTTGATGAGAGGCATGTTGAGTCCATGGAATATTTTATATTTTGCCACAAGTTGCGGGAAAATTATTATTTTTTTTTTGCACAAAGTTGTCACTCAATGATCTTTTGTTCAAACATGCCATGGGCATATGTGAAATTACACCCCAAAATACATTCTGCTGCTCCTCCTGTGTAGAGGGATATCACGTGTGAGACTTTTTTGGAGCCTAGTCGTGTACAAGACCACGAAAACCAATCCCCGCCTTCAGGCTTTCTAAAGGCATAAAATTGTGATTTTACTCCTCACTACCTATCACAGTTACAGAGGCCCTGAAATGTCCAGATAGCACAAAACCCCCATAATGACCCCATTTTGGAAAGTAGACACCCCAAGGTATTTGCAAAGAGGCATGGTGGGTATTTTGCAGATCTCATTTATTTTTGATAATGAAGAAAGAAAATAATTTTTTTTTTTTTTTCAATTTTCCAAACTTTGTGAAAAAAAGTGAGATCTGCAAAATACTCAACATGCCTCTCAGCAGAGGCATGTTGGGGTGTCTACTTTCCAAAATGGGGTCATTTGGGGGGTTTTGTGCTAACTGGGCATTTCGTGGCCTCCGAAACTGTGATAGGCAGTGAGGAGTGAAATCAAAAATGTACGCCCTTAGAAAGCCTGAAGGCAGTGATTGGTTTTCAGGGTCCTGTACGCAGTTAGACTGCCAAAAAGTTCCAAACCTGTGGTATCCCCGTACTCAGGAGAAGCAGCATAATGTATTTTGGGGTGTAATTCCACATATAACCATGCCATGTTTGAACAATATATCATTTAGTGACAATGTTGTGTAAAAAAAAAATTGTAATGTTCCAGAAACTTGGGGGGAAATATAAAATATTCCATGGACTCAACATGCCTCTCAGCAAATAGCTTGAAGTGTCTTCTTTCCAAAATGGGGTCATTTCGGGGGGGGGGGGGGTTGTGCTATCTTGTCATTTTATGGCCTCTGAAACTGTGATAGGTAGTAAGGTAGTGAGATCACCATTTTACGCCCTTAGAAAGCCTGAAGGCGGTGATTGGTTTTCGGAGTCCTGTACACGGCTAAGCTCCAAAAAAGTCTCCCACTGCAGTATCTCCATACTCAGGAGAAGCAGCAGAATGTATTTTGGGGTGTAATTTCACATATGCCCATGACATGTTTGAGCAATATATCATTTAGTGACAACTTTGTGTAATTTTTTTTGTCATTTTTCAATAACGTGACAAAAAAATAAAATATCCAATGGGCTCAACATGCCTCTCAGCAATTTCCTTGGGGTGTCTACTTTCCAAAATGGGGTCATTGGGGGGGGGGTTGTACTGCCCTGCCATTTTAGCACCTCAAGAAATGTGATAGGCAGTCATAAACTAAAAGCTGTCTAAATTCCAGAAAATGTACCCTATTTTCTAGATGCTATAACTTTTGCGCAAACCAATAAATATACACTTATTGACATTTGGCTGAATACATTTTGGCCTAAATGTATGACTAAAATTGAGTTTATTAAATATTTTTTATAACAAAAAGTAGAAAATATATATATATATATTTTTTTTTAATTTTCGGTCTTTTTCCATTTATATTGCAAAAAATAAAAATCGCAGAGACAATTAAATACCATCAAAAGAAAGCTCTATTTGTGGGAATAAAAGGACGCAAATTTTGTACAAAATTGCATGACCGTGCAATTACCATTAAAAATCTGCGCAGTGCCAAATTATAAAAAGTCCTCCGGTCATTAAGCTGCCAAATCCTCCGGGGCTGAAGTGATTAATGCTCATCCATGGCTCATTCATGTCCATCCATGGCTCATTCATGCCTCATTCATAGCTCATTCATGCTCATCCATGCCTCATACGTGCCCATCCATGCCTCATTCAAGCACATCCGTGCTCATCCATGCCCATGCATGCTACATCAGTGCCCATCCATGCCACATCAATGCTCATCCATGCCACATCAGTGCTCATCCGTGCCTCATCCATGCCACATCAGTGCTCATACATGCCACATCAGTGATCATCCATGCCAAATCCATGCCACATCAATGCTTATCCATGCCACATCAGTGCTCATTCATGCCACCTTCATGCCACATCAGTGCTTACTATGCCATATCCATGCCGCATCAGTGCTCACCCATGCAACATCCATGCCACATCAGTGCCCACCCATGTCACATCAGTGCTCATCCATGTCACATCTGAGCTTATCCGTGCCTCATCCATGCCACATCAGTGCTCATAGGTGCCACATCAATGATCATCCATGCCACATTAATGCCACATCTGTGCTCATCCATGCCACATAAGTTTTCATCTGTGCCACATCCATGCCACATCAATGCTCATCCATGCCACATCCATGCCACATCAGTGTTCATCCGTGCCACATCAGTGCTCATCCATGCCACATGAGTTCTCAACCATGCCACATCCATGCCACATCAGTACTCATCCATGCCACATCCATGCCACATGAGTGCTTATCCATGCCACATTCATGCCACATTCATGCCACATCAGTACTCATCAGAAATTCAAGAAATTAGATGTGTATTTTATGTCCCTAGAACACCTGATGGTGCTCCCTGCATCTTGGACCTCTGTATGTGGCCAGGCTGTGTAAAAGTCTCACAGGTGTGGTATCGCTATACTTGGGAGGAGTAGTAGAATGTGTTTTGGCGTGAAGTATACATATGCTGTTTGTGAGAAATAACCTGTTAATATGACAATATTGTGAAAAAAAATTAAAAAAAAATCTTTTGTGGGAAAAAATTCCATTTTTAATAAACTCACCATGCCTCTTACTGAATACCTTGAAAATTCTACTTTCCAAAAAGGGGTAATTTGGGGGGAATTTATACTTTCCTGGCTTGTTAGTTTCTTAAGAAATGAGTCTAATGCCAGCAAACCATAACAATTATGTACTAGCAATGTTGACCTTACAGAAAACCCCATTAATATCCTGCACATCTTTCAGGAGCACTTTAAATGATTTTATTTATTTATTTATTTATTTATTTATTTATTTATTTATTTTTTTTATTTATTTTTTTTGCTACTTCAGCGAGTTCATTTGAGAGGATTAAATCACTATAATTAGCTCATTTTCATCCCGTCTCATTATCTTCACATCATAGTAGCGTTTTCTTTGAATTTTTTATACATTTGCTAAATCAACAATTCCCCACATTCCACATTTAAGTGGATCTGATCCCAAATTTTATATGTGTATTGTGTAATATAATGCGTATCCTTATCCAATCCCCTAACGTGAGGGGGATTCCACATCACGTGGCTTAATTGTGTTTTACTCATCCTTTCTTCTAAACTCACCCATCTTTTAGTTTCTCTACTATGTGTCCAATCAAGTGCTCGTGCTAGTACCGCGGCTTTATGATATAACCTAAAATCAGGGAGGGCGAGCCCTCCACTTCCTTTTTCTCTCCTCAGTATCTTTAGAGCAATCCTGAGCTTTTTATCATCCCAGACATATTTACATATAAGACTGGATAATACTCTGAAAAAGTTCTCCGGGAGAGGTATCGGAAGCATCTGCATCATATACAGGACTTTTGGGGCAAGCACCATTTTTACGAGATTAATTCGTCCTATCCACGTAACGGGGCAATATTTAATTCTGTTTATTACCCTTTTCATTTCATTTAACAAGGGAATAAAGTTCTGCTTATATAGTTTCACCCTATCACTTATTAAATTTACCCCTAAGTATTTTAGGGATTTTTTCCATGGGAAATGGAACACTTCCCCCAGTCTGGACGCCTCCGTTTTGTTGATATTTATTTTTAATGCTTCTGATTTTTCTAGATTTATTTTGAAGTTTGAGAGCTCGCTATAATTCCTCAGACTAGTTAGAAGGTTAGGGATCGTGATTCTAGGGTTACTGACATAGAGAAGCACATCGTCCGCGAAAGCGGCTAATTTGTGTTCCTCCCCACCCACTCTGCTTCCGCTTATATCCGGGTTTTTCCTAATTGTAGCTAGGAGGGGTTCTAAAGCCAGGAAAAATAGAAGTGGCGACAAAGGGCAGCCTTGCCTTGTCCCGTTTTTCATGACAAATTGTGCTGAGGGAGTCTTATTGACCTTATCATAAGCTGCAGGTTGGTTGTATAAAATTTTTATCCAATTTAACATTGTGGGTCCTATCCCCATTGCCTGAAGTGTATGAAACATGAATCCCCAGTCTACCCTGTCAAACGCTTTTTCGGCGTCAATTGACAGGAGTAGACTGGGGACCCCACTCGTTCTAAATGCCTCCATTATCAGGAGAGATCTCACCCCATTGTCCCTTCCCTCCCTCCCAGGGACAAATCCCACTTGGTCCGGGTGGACCAGGAAAGGCATTTTTTCTTTCAACCGAGCTGCCAATACCTTCGCGTATAGCTTAGTGTCCGCATTTAAGAGCGCGATCGGCCTATAACTCGAGCACAAGGTCCTGTCCCTTCCCTCCTTAGGTATAAGTGTCACAGCTGCCAACAGGGCATCTCTGCAGAGATCTCCCTGCTTCCCAAGACCATTCCAAATTTGGCGCAGCCTGGGGACCAGGGATCTGCTAAATTTCCTGTAAAAACTATTTGTGAAGCCATCGGGCCCAGGACTTTTGCCCGTAGGAGTAAACTTTAATGCCTGATAAATCTCCTCTTCCGTTTTCTGGCATTCTAGCTCTAATGTGTCTTCTTCCAACAACGTGGGAAGTTCCACCCCTTTTAAAAACTCCTTCGTCTTCTCATCCTTGTTTCCCTTGATTTTCCCTTCACTACAACCCGAATAAAGCGCTGCATAAAACAGTCTGAATTCCTCTGCTGTATCTTTAGTAGTATGTCTCATTACTCCTTTACTGTTTTTGATCTTCTCTATATAGTTCTCATCTTTTTTTTCCTCGTAACTGTCGCTAGATGTTTCCCCACCTTATTGCCCTGCATGTGGAACCTTTTTAATTGTGTAGCCCTAAATTTCGCCATCTCTTCTTTCATTAACTCCCTAAGTTCTTCTCTTTTTAGTGTCAGTTCTTTAAATATAGCCTCATCCTTTCCTAGTGAAGCTTTATGTAATTGTTCCAGCTGGTAGATTTTGGCGATAAGCTTTTCTTTCCTCAATCTCCCTTCCCTCTTTTCCCCTGAGTCTATAGAGATTATAATCCCTCTTATGTATGCCTTGAATGTCTCCCACAGAACTCCCCCCAGTATCTCGCTCGACTCATTGTGTGTGAAGAACTCATCTATTTCCCTCTGTATTTTCTCAACCACTGAATCTTTCATAAGGAGGGCCTCATTGAACCTCCAAGAAAACGGGGCCCTCAAAAGCCCCCCAAGCTTTACTATCATGGAGATTGGGGCGTGGTCCGATAAGGTAATAGCTTCTATTTTTGAATCTACTATGCACTCCAATAGGCTGTGGTCAGCCAACAGGTAATCCAACCTTGAATAGGTTCCATGGGCCGGGGAAAAAAAGGAATAATCTCTCACTTTGGGGTGTTGTACCCGCCAAACATCTATGAGCTGACTATCGTACAGATTTTTCCCTAATCTCATCAGTGATCCTTTCCCCATGTCCCGGGTCCCAGAGGACCTGTCCAAGGCCGGATCCAAACAAAAATTCAGGTCGCCTGCTAGGATTGTTACCCCCTCTTTAAATAAATTCAGTCTCCTTAAGGTCCGGGAGAAGTATTTTATCGGGTCTCTATTGGGGCAGTAAACGTTAGCTAATGTGTATTTCCTGTCCCCTAAATTAATTTTTACAAACAAAAACCGCCCCTCTTCATCCGCCAACTTCTCAATCAGTGAGAATTTAATCTTTTGCGAGAACCCGATAGCTACTCCCTTCGCCCTTTTAATAGGTCGCCATAGAGTCACCATATACCCATGCTGGAAAATTCCTTGAATTCAGCTTGATGTTTTCCTCCTGCACCAGATGGGTCTCCTGCAGGAAGACCACATCAGTATCATAACTCTGTAGTTCATTCAGAATTTTCCGCCTCTTTCCTGGTGAGTTTAGACCTTTCACATTGTAGGACATACACTTAACTTCTATCCCAGCCATCAACCACCTTTCTCGCTATTGGACAGCTGCAGGGGTACCTCTCCTCCCCCCCTCCCCCTTCCCCCCCAACCCCTCCCCCCCAACTCCCCCCCTCCTCCCACCCCCCAACCCCCCTCCCACCCTCCTGCGGCCGCTGCTAGGCCGTTGGGACCCAGTGTCGGATATAGCATATTGCCGACCTGTTTCCCCTCGTGCTCCGGGTGGGGCACTGGACGTGGACAGCTATGGTGGCCCCCCACCTGCAATGGGTGAGGGGCCTTGGAGGGCCTTCTTCTGTCCCCTTCTTTACTCCTTCTCCCTGCTCCCCCCGTCCACCCCTCCCCCAACAGCCCAACTCGACCCCTCCCCCTGCCATACGACCCCCCCCTCTTATAGAACCTAATACTGGTTTTCTACCCTTCTAATTAGGCATAACCCCCTCTGGTATATCTGGGACTGGGATCCCTAAATTCCGGCAGAAAACTTGTAGGTCCCCCATATTTTTCATTTTGAAAATCCTGCCCTCCTTTGTCACACTTATTGACAATGGGAAGCCCCAGCTGTATTTCAGGTTGGCTCCCTTCAGTGAGTCCATCAGCGGTTTTAATAGGCGCCTTCTCACCAGGGTTCCTGCTGATAAGTCCGAAAATATTTGAACCTCCTTGTTGTGAAATTTCAATGGTTGTGCCCCTCTTCGATTTTTCCAAATCTTTGCTTTGTCCTCAAATTGGTGGAACTTCACTATTATGTCCCTGGGCACATCTTCACTTATGTTTCGGGGCTTTCTTATCCTATGGACTCTGTCAATTTTAAGGTCGCCCTCCAGGTTCCTTCCTAAAAGGGGGTTGAATAATTCTTTCATTACTAAAAACAGGTCTTCCCCACTCTGCTCAGGTATGGATCTAATCCTTAAGTTCTGACGCCTGTTTTGGTTTTCCTGCTCCTCCAATCTAAACTTCAGCTCATATTGATCCCCCTGGAGGGTTTTTACTTCATTTTTAAGGATCTCTATATCCAGGGCCTGCTGTTCCGCCACCTTTTCTGCCTCTTCCACTCGCCTGAGGAGGTGACCTAGATCTGACCTGACATTAGAAATTTCAGTTTTGATTGAATTTTCCAGCTTAATGAGCATGTCTTGCATCTCATATTTAGTTGGGGGGGCCTCTGCAGCATGTTCAAATTCCATGCTTGGGCCTGGTTCTACCACGGCCTGAGCCTCTGTATTATGAGTCTCCCCTTGCCCTCCTTTATTCTTAGCAATGACCTTTTTTTTTTCTTTGGTCTTTTTAGATATTTTTGTATTGTACTTGAATTCAGACTCTCCCTAGGCTTGCTGGGCTCTGTTTGCTTTTGAGAACGACCTCTCATGTTCCCTGCTTCTGGCTTATGCCAATTTTTGGGCTCAGAGAGAGCGCACCCCCAGTCAAAAGGGTGAGGAACAAAACAGAAGCAAGCTCAGTACATGTTTTTCAATGTTCCAGTGTCCCCCCAGGCTCTCCTTTTAACTTCTGGACTAGGGACACAGGGAAACTCTCGTGCAGCTCTTCTCCCCCAATTACTGTTATCCCCCCGTCTACTGGGGCTACTGGGGCTGCTGGGGTGCCCACTTTCCCTCTGGTTTCTTAAATAAACAATAAATCGACACACCGGACAGT
Organism: Lithobates clamitans; assembly: GCA_037952925.1. Taxonomy (NCBI): domain Eukaryota; kingdom Metazoa; phylum Chordata; class Amphibia; order Anura; family Ranidae; genus Lithobates; species Lithobates clamitans. The sequence goes on from JBBGZY010001215.1 coordinate 4,843,756, forward strand.
TCTTTTATATGTCACAGATCCCCCTACCCTTGAGTTCTTGCATTTACTCACATGGATCAATTACAGTCCCAATAATGCACAGGCTGGGTGCCTTCACCGCTTGTTTCTCCCTTTAAGAACAGGAAAGATCCTACCTTGATCCTGCAGACCTCTGTGGACCTAGGCTGGGTTACCGGTGTTCATCCTTGGGTAGGCAAGGAGCTCCGCTCTCACTGTTGCTCCTTCCCCGTCCGTGTTCTGGGGATCGTTCCACCGCTGCTTTAATTCTGAGTATGCAGACGGTCAGGGCAGCGGTGTCTCTTGGATCCTTCTCCCTTCACGCTCGGCCGTCCCCACTGGCTGCGGGGAAAGCTGGAATAGGTGGAGGGGGCATGCGGGAGGTATGAGCAGGGCTCCGGGGTCCAGGATGGAGCTGAGCCGCCAGAGGCAAGGAGGCTGCAGACGGGGGGGCACCGTGGTAGCGGCCGCTTCAGCAGCCGTCAGATCTGCCTCACCTGCTAATACACTAAGCACTGTGTTTATTTATGGAGACGGCTGCCCGGTTCACTCCTCCGCTGCTTTGGCTGGGAACCATGCGCGGTTCGTCTGGGCTCTCACCCCACGCTTAAACCGGCGCCGCCATCGCTCCGACCTCTGCCCTCCGCCTTCCACAGCCCCACCACCAGGCCCCCCCCTTCTCCGAGCACGTCACATCCTCTCCCCCCTGCCACTTTAAATGATTTTATAGCAGTACAATGCATATGGACCATCATTTGTCTGCAAACGGTTGGCACAATATAAATCCTATATAATAATAATAATAATAATAAAAATAATAATAATAATAATAATAATAATAATAATAATAATAATAATAATAATCTAACTTCCCCCAAATTCTATAAATATGGCTCAATCCACAAAGGTAACACAAGAATAAGGAGCTTTATTTTAAAAATGACAGATATGTTTAAAGTCCAATAAGCTTTGAAAAATTGGTCACAAGCCTGAAAATAAGGCAATTTTTTTGTGTTAAACCTTATGAATTGTGCCTATAGTTCTTTCTCAGGAACCTTCAATAGTCATAGGTAGTATTGGCCTATCTATTGGTGAATAGGTTTATGGCATTTGGCTTGCCAGCAAACCATAACAATTATGTACTAGCAATGTTGACCTTACAGAAAACCCTATTAATATCCTGCACATCTTTCAGGAGCACTTTAAATGATTTTATAGCAGTACAGTGCATATGGACCATCATTTGACTGAAGCCTTTTTAATTGATCTTGTCCTTCTGAAACTTCGGGAATCCTTTGAGAACATCCAAAGATGCAGAAATGTTCCTGCTTAAAGTTTAACAGGCAGTAGATATGGTAAAATATGAAAAAATCCAGGTTCTGGCAGTTTTGTGGCCTATTACCAGAGGTTCTCTTACCTCCTCACTCTGAACCGTAGGTGTGCGCAGGGGGTGTGCTGGGTGTGCCTGGCCACACTGTAATCAATACGTGCGGTGCCGATTCCACCTATTGTCCAAGCCTTCCCATATGTTGAACCCTGCCCCAAAGTGCTGGTGGCTTCCCTCCTCTCCTCTCCACTGGCTTATGTGGGGAATGTTTCAGGATGGAAAGTGGGGGAAGGGGCTAGTAAATATGTAATTTACCAGCCCCTTCCGTTTCTAAATGAACACAGGGAACACACTCGCTCACTGTGTCCATTCATGACTGAAGCGTAGTAAACTGTGTTTACTATGGTTCCGTTTGTGAATGAGCAGGAAGCCTCCCAGCACAGCAAAACACAGGTAAGTATGACATGTTTGTTATTTTAATAGAAAAAAACAAGACTTTACAATCCATTTAACTGTATCTTGTGTTGCAACCTAAGAGGTTCAGCCCCTGGTTCTTTATTTGGATCAAGGTTCTGTATTGATCCCTACTGGCTTACATCATATATTTTGTTTCTTTTTGTCATACAAGGGATGAGGCAGGGTTATCCCTTGCCCTTGATCCTGTTTGCTCTTGCAATAAAACATTCATAATTTTTCACACTTTTCCCTGATGCACAAATGTGAATCTAGCCTAGCAACAACTTAAAACTTGTGGCACACATTTTTACAGCAGCAACATGGATAATTGCTCATGGGTGGAAAACTCAGACCATTCCTCTCATGGAGATCAAGCACTGGGTCTCGCAAGATAATCTTTGCAAAGCTCACTGCTGGGTAAGATCATATGATGGGAAAATTCCAGAAAGTATGAGAAACATGGATCAAGTCCTATTTCCCACTTACATTTTACCCTGATTCATCCACTCTTTGAATACTAATGGCTTTTATCCACTTGGGTTCCCCTTTTCCCATTCCACTCTTCTCCCTTCCCCGCCTGTTATCTTTTCATCTGCATTTCTCTTTACTTTTATATTCTCCTGGGGTCTAGAATGCCCAGAATTATGCTTGCCTTCTCCCTTACCCCCCTTCTCATGCTTTGTAAAATGACTAACAACATATTTTCTGTTTATCTTTTCTGAAACTTAAATGACTTCTGGAAAATCAATAACAAATTGTCAAACAAAATAAAATATACAGATTGCTATCAATTAGATCTATTCCAAAATTTTCCCGGGTTATTCAAATTAACTCTCAAAATTAAGTTACCATGGGGCGTGTCCGGATGTGAGCGGCGGCGGACGTGTAAGCGCAGAATTCTGGGAATCCTAAAACCCATCCTCAGCCATCCGTGCATTAAAACATCAAAAAAAAGCCAAACTACCTGCCTGCCTATTCCTCCACACGTCCTGCTGCAGCCTGTGCCTATATTGCGAAGGTTCCGCCCGTGTCCAGCCAGAGAGCCATCGATCCTGCACACCCGCAGCCGCCGTCATCTTCCAAGTCTACACCCTGCTGGAGGAAGCCGTTCCTGGCCTGACAACGAGGTAAGGGACTCATCATCTGACCTGCTCTTCCATGTGCCTGGCAGGGTCCTGTGGTCCGCGGGGTTGCTGAAACCATCCGTCGCGGCCGTGGCCTAGTCTGGCCTAGTGCGGCCTAGTGCAGCCTAGTGAAGCCTGCCGCCCACCACACTTTCCTACGCCGCTGGCCGGTGGAGGAGCACCGCGGCCGGCCTGGACTGGAATCGGAAGCGTGGACACTGCTGCTCTCAGCCACCCCATCATCCCTCCACCGGCCTGCTGAGAATTAGTCCTGGGGCCCAGCATCCTTAACATCCTCCTGCCTACATCCCAGCTCCCTGGGCCTTTTCTGCCTGGCACCCCCAGCTGGCCCTCCTCACTAGACTGCCACTACCTGTGGGTTTAACGGAGGTTGGGGGGCTGCTGGTGACTACAGCCCGCCTCTCTGGGCTGTGCCTCCCGGGGCTTGATATCTGCAGGTGCTTGGGTCTACCCTTAGTATCCTCCTGACCGCTGACCTGGGCCCTGAGATTTTCCCTCTGTTGGGATCCCATCTGGAGCCTCATCAGATATCCTCCTCCTCAAAAAAAGGGGGGAGAAAGAACTCCAAAGCCGCTAAGGTTATTTCACCACTCTGGCTACTACCACCACTTTCCCCACAGTTGGATCCATGGTGGTCAGTCAACTTCGGGCCTTGTTGGTGGTTTTGGAGATGGGTCCTGGTGGGGTCCTGGTGGCGGAAGAGCCGGCCCCGCTGCCTCTGGACAGCACTGCTATGATCCTTGCTGCAATTGAGCAGAGTAGGACCTCACTGCTGAAGCGCATTGACCATCTTGCTGAAGAGTGTAATCTCATAAGGAATGACCTCGACAAAATAAGGGGGAGAATGACTGAAACTGAGTCTAGAGTGTCAGCCACCAAAGATCTTACAGCCATGCATGCCGCCTCCATTGCCGAATTGCAGCACACAGTGCAGTCCCTTGTTGCAAAAGCTGACGATGCCAAAAACTGCCTCAGGCACAACAATATCAGAGTCCCGGGGCTGCCTGAGAAGGAGGAAGGGGATCAGCCTGCTGAATTTGCAGAGGAGTTTTTAAAAAACCTTCTAGGTCTTATGGAAGTCCAACCCACCTATGTGGTCGAAAGGGCCCATCGGGTGCCCACAGGCCGAGCCATCCCAGGGAACCTTCCCAGGCCATTTCTGGTCAGCTTTCTTGAATGCCGGGACAGGGACAGGATCCTCTCTGAGGCCCGTAAACATTCCACACTCAAATATGGCAATGCCTCCGTTCTCCTTTTCCCTGCCTTTTTGGCCGACTTACAACGGAAGAGAAAAACCTTTAATGATGTTCGTAGATGGCTCCGCGTTCAACATGATGGAACAATCCAGTTCTTTGACAACCCAGTGGATGCTGACGACTGGCTGACCAACTTGCATTGAAAGGTTCTCCCCACAAAGTTATCTGATGCACGGATTCCCCATATCCTTGCCTGCTCTATCCTACCAAGCATCCGGTAAGCACCGGAGCCACCTCAATGATGCATCGACACACGTTCCACACTTGATCTCCATGGTCTGATTGTTTTAAGCGGAGGACCTGGTGTTCTCCATATGACTGGAAGAATTCCCACCCGGTCCCTCTTTCCGTGAAGGGATACGTGTCCCCCCAATTTCACCTACAGTTACAGGTTGCACATGAGCTGGGAATTCCCCTGGAACTCTGAACCTCAAGAAGGTGTTTTCTACTATAAAGTTTTGGGATTGAAACCGCTTTGGCGACAGTTGGGGATATGTCAGGCAGTAGGGAGTTGTATGTACTTTTAATTGATTACCCAGATTTCTTACATTATTTTTCTTTCTGGACTATGTTTGTCTCCTTCCTTCTCTTCCCCTCAGAATACCCGGATAGCTACATCATCTGGACTTCCTCCACATCTGGCCTCCGGGCAGGACACTGCTGGGTATGGGCCTTCTTTGCTCCTAAGGTTACCAAATTATTCTATTTTAAATGGGCACAGACCTGAAGTTGATCTCTTGGAATATCAGAGGTCTGAATGATAAAGTGAAAAGATCTCTGTTGTTCAAGTTTCTGCAGCATCATAGTCCTCTTGCTCTGTTTCTGCAAGAAACTCACCTCATGGGCAGTACGATCCTGGCTCTTAAAAGGGCATGGGTAAAACAGGGGTTTCATGACACATACTCCTCATATGCGAGGGGCGTGACTATTCTACTAGGCAAGTCACTAACTTGCTCGGTGGAACAGGTCTTCCTCGATCCTGGGGGGCGCTATGTTATTTTGATTCTTGAAATAAATGCTCAAAGATGGGCAATGGTTAATGTATATCCCTCCTCTGTTTGACCCCACCATCCTGTATGCCATTTTCACAAAACTCGTCCCCATCCAGGTCCACAAAATTACAGTCCTGGGGACTTTAATGCCATCCTAGATCATACCAAAGACACCTATAACCCCCTTAGATCTGCCCATGCTCAACTGGCGCTGTGGGCAGACACTCTTGGTCTTCAAGAACTTTGGCGGTGGAAACATCCAGAGGACAGGACTCATTCACATATCTCGGCTACACATAAATCGGGATCATGTACAGATTTGTTGTTTGAGTCTGTTTCGACTCTGTCACATGTTGGGGTGGCCTCCTACCTCCCGGCAGGTCTTTTCGATCACTGCCCGTTGGAGCTGTGCTTGACACCTCTCGTGAGCTGGGATGCTGGAGGCTGGTGTCACATTTGATAGACAACCCTAAAATCCAGGAAATAGTAGGACCCAAACTTACCAAATATTAAGTCAGGGTACGGCTTCCCTTGATGTGGTCTGGGAGGCAGGCAACACTCACTCTACAAATATCCCACGGCCTATATTAAACTGAATGGTAAACTTTTGCCCTCCTTCCCAGTTAGGTGGGGGATGAGGCAGGGATGCCCTCTCTCCCCTCCACTGTTTGCCCTGGTGATGGAGCCTCTGGCGGAGGCCCTGCGGAAGTCAGAGGAGGTGTCTGGGATCTGGGTCGGTTCAATAGTCGAGAAATTAGCACTATATGCGGATGATTTAATCTTCTTCTTCCAGGCCCCTCACTGTCAGCGGCGCTTCAGATTCTGACCGCTGTGCTACTCTTTCTGGCCTCCACACCAACTGGAGTAAGTCACTCATTCTTCCCATAGATCCAGGGGCGAAGCAGCTGACTAATCCTAATTTACCTCTACAATAGGCAAATACCATTAGATATTTAGGGATCAATATCTCTCCAAATACCCATGATTTCAGTTAGCTTAATCTGTCCCCGGTACTACAATTTTGTAAATCTAAATTAAAGGCCTGGTCAAATCTCCCACTAACACTTATAGGGAAAATTAATTTAATTCCCAGTACTATTGTATGTACTATGGCACTCCCTGGTTTGGATACCTAAAACCCTCTTTCAACAATTAGACTCCCTAATGGCTTCCTTTCTGTGGCAATCACATCCAGCCAGATTTAGCAGAAAAATTATACGCAGGCTCTGGACACAGGGGGGACTTGCCTGCCCTGATTTTAACACATACTATTTGTCAGCAATGCTCACCCATGCCCACAACTGGCTGGTCTCGAACGATACCAGTGCGTCAGTAGTCCTGGAGGCAGCACATCTGGGATCTTATGAGGCCCTTAGCTATGCCCTCTACAGGGGGAAAGGGGGATCACTGATGCTCTTTACACAGGCTATGAAAGCGGTTGTCAGGGCTTGGCACACGGTGGTAACAAAACCTAACCTGGTGAGAGGCATATGGTCCCCTAATACACTGCTTTGGCATAATCCCAGGCTGAGGGAATTTCACTCTTTACAAGACTCAGCCTGTGGGCCAGCAAGGGCATCAAATACTTGAAGGATATTTGCAATGGTTCTGTGTTATTTACCTTTGACAGAAAACACAAATTCCAACTCCTAAATTCTTTCTTTTTCAGGTTCCTGCAGCTCTGTCACGCCTTTGTCTCGCAATTGAAATAGTTTCAGCTCTGGGTGGAGCATGACGATCTTGAAACTCTGCTAAATGATACTGATCTTCCTATCTCAAATATACCAGGCACTGCTGCCATCCATTCAGTTTGGATTGGATGGGTTGCAGGACCTGTGGCGGGCGGAGGTGCAGGAGCTGGACAGCGAAGACTGGAAATACATATGGGATTACCCCCTTCAACCACTAGTTGCAACTAGGGACAAATTAATACAATTCAAAATCCTGCACAGAATATACTATACACCCCAACGCCTTCATCGCATATACCCAACCTCATCGGCTGCTTGCTGGAGATGCTCTAGTATTCCTGCTGGCTTCTTACATATATTCTGGGATTGCCCACATGTTCAGGAATATTGGAGGAAGGTAACTCAGTTTATTGATGGATTGACTACTATACCTATTCCTCTGACAATTAGTGTCTGTCTCCTCGGCCTTGTGGAACAGTTAGCTTTAGCTAAAGCGATCCGCACCCCAATAGGTATCCTATTATTTTATGCAAGGAAAGCCACAGTATTAAAATGGAAGTCAGCCAACCCCCCTACCTTGTCATCGTGGAGAACATTAATTAACAAAATGATACCCCTATACAAAGCCATACATCTATCCTGAGGATGCCCCAAAAAATACGAAAAAGTCTGGCACTTATGGACAGACTCAGAGTCCACGATAGATGATCAGCCTGTTGAGGGCTGCCCTAGTAAGATACCTGGAATATCTCCCTGGCCCTGTTGAGTGTTGGGGTCCAAGCCCCAGGCAGGTGGGTGGTGGTGTTAGTCCAGAGGTCGAGTGATTTCACTCGACCCTAGCTGTCATTGCAACATCTGGCTCTGACAGATAAGAGGGATGAGAGATCATACAAGAATAGATATATATGCTGTCAATATCCTATCATGTTGAAACTGGGTACTAGATATGTTGTTAGTTAGTTAGTTTTAACTATAGTTAGATACGTTTAGTTTTGAGATACACGGTGAGTTGTACGCTGTTATGCACATGGCTATGTGCACCAATTGGCTGGGGTATGCCCCAATGGCCCTGATTTGTACCTTCACAGTTAATTTTTTCAATAAAAACAATTTTCAAAAAAAAAAAAATAAATAAGTTACCATACATTAAAATTACAGAACTGGTATTCAACAATACCTATACAAGTAATTTCTTAATAATGCAGTTACTGTTTGCTTGGTTCTGACAAGCAGGCACCTAGCAACATAGGGCAAATTACTACATGTACTTTGTCCCATAGTGGACAGGATAGTGAAAACAATGTAATGATAGTTATTTAACCTGTTGCTACTGCATAGAAAAGCATTGCAATAACAGAACATTGTACAGAGATGATGACATGCACAGAGGGTTGTCAAGGTTGATTGAATCCCTGTGTTTTCTTTTAAAATAGCATTGTCAGTACTGTGTCCATGTATCAGATACATGTGCTGCTATAACAGTACCTCTGTTACTCTATACACAAAAGTTACAAAATACTATCCAAATTACTGTTTAATAATTGTTAGTTATATTTGGCTTATATCCGAGGTACAATATACAGTATGAACAATACAGTTTATTGCTGCATTCATGCTTGATTTCTCTTCCATTAAAAACAAAATCATGTTTTCTGATGTAATCCAATACTTTTGGTGTCCAATTTTCAAGTTTACAGCCTTTGTTAAGAAATATCTTACTCTATATAGTGTGTATCAGCAGGCTTATTTTTAACTTTACAACAGGCACGACACATTAGTATCAATCTATATGCATTCTCTTTTGCCAACCTCATCGTTTCCTTGTTTCAAGCCTTGGGCTTAGCAGTCAGAGTTCAGAAGCAGACAGCTTTAATGTCCATGAATGACATCCAATTTATTTGCTTACCATATTGATATTTTTGCTTGCTTTGCCATTTGCTATATATATATATATATATATATATATATATATATATATATATATATATATATATATATATATCTGCCTATGCTTTCATGCAGCTTAATAAATAATTTGCAATTTTGAAATAGCTTTAATTTTCTGAAAGCATTGTGACAATTTCTTTACATTGTTACATTGGATTTTTGATTATAGACTAGAACCACTGTCAAGTTGTATGTGCCAGAACACCCTGAATAAGTACTACAGGAGGACTGGAAATGAATTCAGGGCTAAAGGACCACTTATACTGTTTCATATCATTCACTGTTATCACAATATCCAACATCTAGACTAATTTAAACATCGCAATGCATTTGCATTCAAATTAAAATAATTATGCATTTTTCTTTTAGTGTTCTTGAATTTGACAACATCCCTGTATTTCTCTGTATACAGGTAAATTTAACTTATGCTGCGTACACACGATCAGAATTTTCGTCAGAAAAGCCTTGGATGGTTTTTGCGACGGAATTCCGCTCAAGCTTGTCTTGCATACACATGGTCACACCAAACTCCGACCATCAAGAACGCGGTGACGTACAACACGTACGACGGCACTATAAAAGGGAAGTTCAATACCCAATGCACCACCCTTTGGGCTCCTTCTGTTAATCTCATGCTAGTAGAATTTTGGTGAGAGACGATTCATGCTTTTCAGCTTCGTGCTTTTCAGATCATTACTGCTCTTCAGTTTGTGCTTGTGGGCTTGTACCTGGTTTTCAGTGCATGTAGTCAGTTTGTATCTGTTTTTCAGTGCGTTCTTGTCTGCTCGTTTCTGATTTTCAGCTCACTCTTCACAGGCCTTTCTGTTCTTCAGTGTGTTCTGTTAGTTCGTTCTGACCAGCCGTCCATTTTGAAGCAGTTACGTACTCGTCGTAGAGTTTGTGCTATGCGGGGGATGGTGTAGGGGTTCACAGCCCAGTCTATGAACAGGGTGACTTGACAGGACTTGCCCCCCGTTATTTAAGAACTGTCAGATGAGGAGACGCCGTCACACAGCGGGAGCCTCCCTCCATGCCAGCATGGATGCGGAGCAGCCCGGAGAAGAAAATGAAGAAGAGAAGAAGAGAAGAAGGAAGAAGAGAAGAAGATGAAGATGAAGAGAAAAGCGGGAGCCTCCCCTCATGCCATGGGTGCGGAGCGGCCCGAGGAGAAGAAGATAGAAGACGCCGCGGAGGAGATGCTGGACGAGAACGCCGGAGGAAGAACCAGAAGAAGAAGAAGATGAAGAAAGAAGAAGCATTTAAATAAAGGAATTGTCAAAAACTGTCTCTTGTCATTTTTAACATTTTTGACAGTTTTTTAGTGAAATGGTAGGGGTAAGTACCCCATACGATTTCACACAGGGGGGGGGCCGGGATCTGGGGGTCCCCTTGTTAAAGGGGGCTTCCAGATTCCGATAAGCCCCCGCCCGCAGACCCCCACAACCACCGGCCAAGGTTGTGGGGATGAGGCCCTTGTCCTCATAAACATGGGGACAAGGTGTTTTGGGTGGCTACCCCAAAGCACCCTCCCAATGTTGAGGGCATGTGGCCTGGTACAGTTCAGGAGGGGGGCGCACTCTCATCCCCCCCTCTTTTCCTGCAGCCTGCCAGGTTGCGTGCTCAGATAAGGGTCTGGTATGGACTTTTGGGGGGACCCCACGCCGTTTTTTTTTTTTTTTTTGCGCGGGGTTCCCCTTAAAATCCATACCAGACCTGAAGGGTCTGGTATGGAATTTAGGGGGAACCCCATGTCATTTTTTTTTAATTTTGGCCGGGGTTCCCCTTAATATCCATACCAGACCTGAAGGGTCCCCTGTGGGGAATTCCCATGCCTTTTTTATCAATGAACTTCTATGTGTATTGTCGGCAATGCAATAGCCGCGAGTAGTTTTAAATGGGTTTTTTCCTTCGAAATGTCATTTTGCTGCCAGACTGTTCTAAACACGGGAAACATGCGCCTCTTTACAGGCATACTATAGACACCCCCCAGCTATGAAATTTAAAGGGATATTACACTTTTATTGTTTGACTTTAAGCATTATTAAAATCACTGCTCCTGAAAAAACGGCCGTTTTTAAAAGTTTTTTTTGCATTGATCCATGTCCCCTGGGGCAGGACCCGGGTCCCCAAACACTTTTTATGACAATAACTTGCATATAAGCCTTTAAAATTAGCACTTTTGATTTCTCCCATAGACTTTTAAAGGGTGTTCCGCGGCATTCAAATTTTGCCGCGAACACCCCAAATTGTTCGCTGTTCGGCGAACTTGCGAACAGCCAATGTTCGAGTCGAACAGGAGTTCGACTCAAACTCAAAGCTCATCCCTAGTAACCACATTGCGGTACTTGGCGACAGGGAGAAGTCTACAGGACCTCAAGTTCTCTACAGGCATCTCCCCCCAGGCTCTGGGGATCATTATTCCAGAGACCTGTTCTGCCATCATACAGGTCCTGCAGAAGGACTATATTAGGGTAAGTTTTCTCCTTTCACATCACATTCTATGTATTTAATGTATGCTAATGTTTTGTATTTGTTTCATCATTCTCTAACTACCATGATTGTAATATGTAGAAAATATATGGGGGGAAGTTGGGACTTTAGATGAGGTACAATTAAGTGCCTCCATCCCGGTATTGGGTACAATTCAAAAGGGGAGTTGGGACTTTAAAATGAAGCATTTGGGTAGTGGAGGAAAATAAACCATATTTGAAGTGCAATATAAAATGTTTATTGTACAAAGTAACAGACAATAAAAGGAGTATTCATTTCATATGCAGTAACACATTCATTGTATATAATTATAGGAGATGTATAAATAGCATAGGCATAATACAGATTATGTACACATAGCAGCACATTATCTAATATGAATAAAAATAAAAATAGTAATAAAGCATAGTATTGTTAGCAACAATATGCATGATAATGACACATGCACCCACATAATAAATATGCATTGATTGAGTAGAAAGAATATATTAATTTTACGATGGATTTAGGAAGAACAGATGGTGCAGATGACTGTGGTTCCATATAAAATGGCTGGGGCATCAAAAAACAGGGCTCGACGCGTTTCGTGGGCATCCCCACTCATCAGGAGCCGATGCAAATAAATTTCCTATGGGATGTATATAAAAATATAATGAACCACATCGTTCTTACAAAAAAAGGGTAAAAATAATAATAAATAAATGAACATAAGGTATATATAGTTGTTTTTGCCAAACGCACTCACCCACTCAGACAGCAATTGCGAATGCGCAAAGGTGGGCGCACGGTAGGCCACGGATGCAAACTCTCAACGGGAGCCGAGGCGGCAACATAATGATGCAACATCGGGCAGGATGAAAAAGAAAAGAATGAGACAGGGTGTGTTCACAGAAGGGAATGTGTTGGCTTGGGAACAACAAACCTGGGAACAAAATAGTAGTATTCTGTTAGATAAATATATATATATATATATATATATATATATATAGGATATGTAGTAAGTGTTTTATACATTGAATATTGAAAAATGAGCCCAGTGAGTTCCAAAGTTAGTGATAGTCTGGGTAAACAGATATGTAAAAACTATGCCTAAGAATAGGCGACATAGGAGTGAATATAGGGATAACCAAAAATGGGAGTGTAATAGTACCCAGTGCATAGAAAATGGCAAGTGTACGAAAATAAGAGAGTATGAGAGAAACAGGTGCACCAAATAAATAAGTGCATGAACCAAGGAAAAAAAAAACATGCGTGAAACGGAAAGAAAAAGAGGGGGGAAGAAAATAACCTACCCGTATGTGGCATAGAGAAGCACTATCAGCCGAACACCAAGGTAGGGCTGGTGTGCAGTTACCCCAGAGAGTGACCGCTCATGTGAGCCGCCAACTCTAAATGGGGAAATATGTATGCCGCCAACGCCACGTGGGTGACGTGGAGGAGGAACCGCCGCACCTGAACCGAGTTGACACTCAGCTGTCAGCGCGAGAAGGCTCCTCCCTGGAGACACCGAGTGTGGAGAACGCTGAACGTCAGCACAGTGACGCCGGAAAGTGACGTCATGCGCGTGGCGTCGGGTACGTGGCGCCGATGCGTGGAGGGGCGTCCGCCCGATCCCCCAATCACGTAATAGATGGGGAGAAGGGGAGGACCCACTGGCGCATCGCGGCTCCCACGGAGAAGGAAGCCCATAGCCGCCCAAGCGCCCAATCAATGCACATAAAGCATGGTTGCATGCCAGGTGGAGAGTGTGTCTGGGGCATCTGTTGGAGAAAAAGCCCAATACGGCATGAAGTCAGTAACCAAGATGCTGCCAATCAAAAAGTTGAAAAAATGAATTAATAAAATAAATAATATTGATATGTCCATAGCTACAGGATGTATGTGTATATGTAAAAAGGACAATATCCTATGCATGGTAATGCCCTAAGAGTAGGGGCAGACCTCACACAGGGAGGGCAGGGGAACACTGCCGATCCCATATAACCAAAAGCTTCCATCCCGGTATCTGTAGAAAATATATGGGGGGAAGTTGGGACTTTAGATGAGGTACAATTAAGTGCCTCCATCCCGGTATTGGGTACAATTCAAAAGGGGAGTTGGGACTTTAAAATGAAGCATTTGGGTAGTGGAGGAAAAATAAACCATATTTGAAGTGCAATATAAAATGTTTATTGTACAAAGTAACAGACAATAAAAGGAGTATTCATTTCATATGCAGTAACACATTCATTGTATATAATTATAGGAGATGTATAAATAGCATAGGCATAATACAGATTATGTACACATAGCAGCACATTATCTAATATGAATACAAATAAAAATAGTAGTAAAGCATAGTATTGTTAGCAACAATATGCATGATAATGACACATGCACCCACATAATAAATATGCATTGATTGAGTAGAAAGAATATATTAATTTTACGATGGATTTAGGAAGAACAGATGGTGCAGATGACTGTGGTTCCATATAAAATGGCTGGGGCATCAAAAAACAGGGCTCGACGCGTTTCGTGGGCATCCCCACTCATCAGGAGCCGATGCAAATAAATTTCCTATGGGATGTATATAAAAATATAATGAACCACATCGTTCTTACAAAAAAAGGGTAAAAATAATAATAAATAAATGAACATAAGGTATATATAGTTGTTTTTGCCAAACGCACTCACCCACTCAGACAGCAAGTGCGAATGCGCAAAGGTGGGCGCACGGTAGGCCACGGATGCAAACTCTCCACGGGAGCCGAGGCGGCAACATAATGATGCAACATCGGGCAGGATGAAAAAGAAAAGAATGAGGCATAATCTGTATTATGCCTATGCTATTTATACATCTCCTATAATTATATACAATGAATGTGTTACTGCATATGAAATGAATACTCCTTTTATTGTCTGTTACTTTGTACAATAAACATTTTATATTGCACTTCAAATATGGTTTATTTTTCCTCCACTACCCAAATGCTTCATTTTAAAGTCCTAACTCCCCTTTTGAATTGTACCCAATACCGGGATGGAGGCACTTAATTGTACCTCATCTAAAGTCCCAACTTCCCCCCATATATTTTCTACAGATACCGGGATGGAAGCTTTTGGTTATATGGGATCGGCAGTGTTCCCCTGCCCTCCCTGTGTGAGGTCTGCCCCTACTCTTAGGGCATTACCATGCATAGGATATTGTCCTTTTTACATATACACATACATCCTGTAGCTATGGACATATCAATATTATTTATTTTATTAATTCATTTCATTTCATTGTAGTATGCTGTGAATGTCCCCTTTGTGCCCTTGCATGTTTTAAGCTTTTAATGCTCCTTTTTGGCCTACATGCATATTTGCCTTCACTAACCTCCCCAGCATGCTATCCTGGGCCCATACACACCTAGCCTAGTCACTTAACAATGTATTTTGTCAGCTCCATAGTAGTGCTTTACACTAAACACCCCCTAAAATGTGTCCAAATGTTATTGTTGTCCTTAAATTCAGGCAGAGTGCCAGAGGCTTTTTTTGGGGTCCCAAACTCATTTATAACCCTCCTCACCCTACAATTTTTCCAATGGGCCATCAGAGGGGGTGAGGAATCTGATAAGTGGACCTTATATTTTTGTCTTTTAATACTCCTGACATGGACATTCATTGTACTGTTCATTTAAGCACAAGAGAATCCATTTTGTTCTCACTGTTGAAATGTGTTCTGTAACCTTCACCTAACACACAGACACTTCTCCTACTAAACGCTCTCTACTCCCCCCTCCCTTTTCAAGGTTTTACTTTTGCAATTGTTCTATTCGCTAGTTTTTAATAATATATTTCTATTTGTTAGCTTTTAACCACTTGCCGACCGCCTACCGCATATATACTGCGGCAGAGCGGCACGGGCAGGCAAAATCACGTACCCGTACGTGATCTGCCTCCCGCGGGCGGGAGGTCCGATCGGACCCCCCCCCCGGTGCCATCGGCGGTCGGCATTTGACTGGGAGCGTCGGGAGGCGAGGGGGAGACCATCCGATCATGGCCCCCCCCTCGCGATCGCTCCCAGCCAATGGGAGTCCTCCTCTGCCTGTGTGTCGTTTCACACAGGCAGAGGATGTGATGTCATCTCTCCTCGGTCTGGCAGTTTCCGTTCCAGCGCCGAGGAGAGATGACAAGTGAGTGCACACAACACACACACACACAGTAGAACATGCCAGGCATACCTTACACCCCGATCCCCCCCCCGATCGCCCCCCGATCCCCCCCCAATCACCCCCCCCTGTCACAAACTGACATTAGCAGTATTTTTTTTTTTTTTTTTTCCTGATTACTGCATAGTGTCAGTTTGTGACAGTTAGTGTTAGGGCAGTGAGTATTACCCCCCTTTAGGTCTAGGATACCCCCCTAACCCCCCCTAATAAAGTTTTAACCCCTTGATCACCCCCCCTCACCAGTGTCGCTAAGCGATCATTTTTCTGATCGCTGTATTAGTGTCGCTGGTGACGGTAGTTAGGGACGTAAATATTTAGGTTCGCCGTCAGCATTTTATAGCGACAGGGACCCCCATATACTATCTAATAAATGTTTTAACCCCTTGATTGCCCCCTAGTTAACCCTTTCACCACTGATCACCGTATAACTGTTACGGGTGACGCTGGTTAGTTCGTTTATTTTTTATAGTGTCAGGGAACCCGCCGTTTATTACCGAATAAAGGTTTAGCCCCCTGATCGCCCGGCGGTGATATGCGTCGCCCCAGGCAGCGTCAGATTAGCGCCAGTACCGCTAACACCCACGCACGCAGCATATGCCTCCCTTAGTGGTATAGTATCTGATCGGATCAATATCTGATCCGATCAAATCTATACTAGCGTCCCCAGCAGTTTAGGGTTCCCGAAAACGCAGTGTTAGCGGGATCAGCCCAGATACCCGCTAGCACCTGCGTTTTGCCCCTCCGCCCAGCCCAGCCCACCCAAGTGCAGTATCGATCGATCACTGTCACTTACAAAACACTAAACGCATAACTGCAGCGTTCGCAGAGTCAGGCCTGATCCCTGCGATCGCTAACAGTTTTTTTGGTAGCGTTTTGGTGAACTGGCAAGCACCAGCCCCAGGCAGCGTCAGGTTAGCGCCAGTACCGCTAACACCCACGCACGCACCGTATACCTCCCTTAGTGGTATAGTATCTGATCGGATCAATATCTGATCCGATCAGATCTATACTAGCGTCCCCAGCAGTTTAGGGTTCCCAAAAACGCAGTGTTAGCGGGATCAGCCCAGATACCTGCTAGCACCTGCGTTTTGCCCCTCCGCCCGGCCCAGCCCAGCCCACCCAAGTGCAGTATCGATCGATCACTGTCACTTACAAAACACTAAACGCATAACTGCAGCGTTCGCAGAGTCAGGCCTGATCCCTGCGATCGCTAACAGTTTTTTTGGTAGCATTTTGGTGAACTGGCAAGCACCAGCCCCAGGCAGCGTCAGATTAGCGCCAGTACCGCTAACACCCACGCACGCAGCATACGCCTCCCTTAGTGGTATAGTATCTGATCGGATCAATATCTGATCCGATTAGATCTATACTAGTGTCCCCAGCAGTTTAGGGTTCCCAAAAACGCAGTGTTAGCGGGATCAGCCCAGATACCTGCTAGCACCTGCGTTTTGCCCCTCCGCCCGGCCCGGCCCAGCCCACCCAAGTGCAGTATCGATCGATCACTGTCACTTACAAAACACTAAACGCATAACTGCAGCGTTCGCAGAGTCAGGCCGGATCCCTGTGATCGCTAACAGTTTTTTTTGTAGCGTTTTGGTGAACTGGCAAGCGCCAGCGGCCTAGTACACCCCGGTCGTAGTCAAACCAGCACTGCAGTAACACGTGGTGACGTGGCGAGTCACATAAGTGCAGTTCAAGCTGGTGAGGTGGCAAGCACAAGTAGTGTCCCGCTGCCACCAAGAAGAAGACAAACACAGGCCCGTCATGCCCATAGTGCCCTTCCTGCTGCATTCGCCAATCCTAATTGGGAGCCCACCACTTCTGCAGCGCCTGTACTTCCCCCATTCACATCCCCAACCAAATGCAGTCGGCTGCATGAGAGGCATTTTCTTTATGTCCTCCCGAGTACCCCTACCCAACGAACCCCCCCAAAAAAGATGTTGTGTCTGCAGCTAGCGCGGATATAGGCGTGACACCCGCTATTATTGTCCCTCCTGTCCTGACAATCCTGGTCTTTGCATTGGTGAATGTTTTGAACGCTACCATGCACTAGTTGAGTATTAGCGTAGGGTACAGCATTGCACAGACTAGGTACACTTTCACAGGGTCTCCCGAGATGCCATCGCATTTTGAGAGACCCGAACCTGGAACCGGTTACAGTTATAAAAGTTAGTTACAAAAAAAAGTGTAAAAAAAAAAAAAAAAAAAAACACAAACAAAAATATAAAATAAAAATAGTTGTCGTTTTATTGTTCTCTCTCTCTCTATTCTCTCTCTATTGTTCTGCTCTTTTTTACTGTATTCTATTCTGCAATGTTTTATTGTTATTATGTTTTATCATGTTTGCTTTTCAGGTATGCAATTTTTTATACCTTACCGTTTACTGTGCTTTATTGTTAACCATTTTTTTGTCTTCAGGTATGCCATTCACGACTTTGAGTGGTTATACCAGAATGATGCCGGCAGGTTTAGGTATCATCTTGGTATCATTCTTTTCAGCCAGCGGTCGGCTTTCATGTAAAAGCAATCCTAGTGGCTAATTAGCCTCTAGACTGCTTTTACAAGCAGTGGGAGGGAATGCCCCCCCCCCCCAACATCTTCCGTGTTTTTCTCTGGCTCTCCTGTCTCAACAGGGAACCTGAAAATGCAGCCGGTGATTCAGCCAGCTGACCATAGAGCTGATCAGAGACCAGAGTGGCTCCAAACATCTCTATGACCTAAGAAACCGGAAGCTACGAGCATTTTATGACGTAGATTTCGCCGGATGTAAACAGCGCCATTGGGAAATTGGGAAAGCATTTTATCACACCGATCTTGGTGTGATCAGATGCTTTGAGGGCAGAGGAGAAATCTAGGGTCTAATAGACCCCAATTTTTGCAAAAAAGAGTACCTGTCACTACCTATTGCTATCATAGGGGATATTTACATTCCCTGAGATAACAATAAAAATGATTTAAAAAAAAAAATGAAAGGAACAGTTTAAAAATAAGATAAAAAAATAATAATAATAAAGAAAAAAAAAAAAAAGCACCCCTGTCCCCCCCTGCTCTCGCGCTAAGGTGAACGCAAGCGTTGGTCTGGCTTCAAATGTAAACAGCAATTGCACCATGCATGTGAGGTATCGCCGCGAAGGTCAGATCGAGGGCAGTAAGTTTAGCAGTAGACCTCCTCTGTAAATCTAAAGTGGTAACCTGTAAAGGCTTTTAAAGGCTTTTAAAAATGTATTTAGTTTGTCGCCACTGCACGTTTGTGCGCAATTTTAAAGCATGTCATGTTTGGTATCCATGTACTCGGCCTAAGATCATCTTTTTTATCTCATCAAACATTTGGGCAATATAGTGTGTTTTAGTGCATTAAAATGTAAAAAAGTGTGTTTTTTCCCCAAAAAATGCGTTTGAAAAATCGCTGCGCAAATACTGTGTGAAAAAAAAAAATGAAACACCCACCATTTTAATCTGTAGGGCATTTGCTTTAAAAAAATATATAATGTTTGGGGGTTCAAAGTAATTTTCTTGCAAAAAAAAAATATTTTTTTATGTAAACAATAAGTGTCAGAAAGGGCTTTGTCTTCAAGTGGTTAGAAGAGTGGGTGATGTGTGACATAAGCCTCTAGATGTTGTGCATAAAATGCCAGGACAGTTCAAACCCCCCCCAAATGACCCCATTTTGGAAAGTAGACACCCCAAGCTATTTGCTGAGAGTCATGTTGAGTCCATGGAATAATTTATATTGTGACACAAGTTGCGGGAAAGAGACAATTTTTTATTTTTTTTATTTTTTTTTGCGCAAAGTTGTCACTAAGGCTCGATTCACACCTATGCATGTTGCTTTTGAGCGTTTTTGGAGGTTTTTTTTTTCATGCTTGCCACGTTTTTGAGCCGCGTTTTTGCCGCGTTTTTGCCGCGTTTTTGCCGCGTTTTTGCCGCGATTTGCGTTTTGCGTTTTTTTTTTTTTTTTTTTTTTTACAGTTTTTTTTACAGTCTAAAAAAAAATGTAAAAAAAATTAAAAAAAAAAAAAAAAAACGGCAAAAACGCACCAAAAACGCATCAAAAACGCATCAAAAACGCATCAAAAACGCTGCAAAAAAGGTGCACTTGCGTTTTTGATGCTTGTCCATTGAAAACCATTACATGCAAAACGCTGCATTTTGCATGTAAAAAAGTCCCCGACCCTTTCCAAAAACGCAAAAAAACAAAAAAGCATTGATGTGAACATGTTCCATAGGAACCCATGTTAAAAAATTCCCGTGCATTTCTGCAAAATGCAAAATGCATCAAAAAACGCGCTAGTGTGAATCGAGCCTAAATGATATATTGCTCAAACATGCCATGGGAATATGTGAAATTACACCCCAAAATACATTCTGTTGCTTCTCCTGAGTACGGGGATACCACATGTGTGGGACTTTTTGGGAGCCTAGCCGCGTACGGGACCCCGAAAACCAAGCACCGCCTTCAGGCTTTCTAAGGCCGTAAATTTTTGATTTCACTCTTCACTGCCTATCACAGTTTCGGAGGCCATGGAATGCCCAGGTGGCACAAAACCCCCCCAAATGACCCCATTTTGGAAAGTAGACACCCCAAGCTATTTGATGAGAGGTATAGTGAGTATTTTGCAGACCTCACTTTTTGTCACAAAGTTTTGAAAATTGAAAAAAGAAAAAAAAAAATTTTTTTTCTCGTCTTTCTTTATTTTCAAAAACAAATGAGAGCTGCAAAATACTCACCATGCCTCTCAGCAAATAGCTTGGGGTGTCTACTTTCCAAAATGGGGTCATTTGGGGGGGGTTTGTGCCACCTGGGCATTCCATGGCCTCCGAAACTGTGATAGGCAGTGAGGAGTAAAATCAAAAATGTACGCCCTTAGAAATCCTGAAGGCGGTGCTTGGTTTTCGGGGTCCCGTACGCGGCTAGGCTCCTAAAAAGTCCCACACATGTGGTATCCCCGTACTCAGGAGAAGCAGCTAAATGTATTTTGGGGTGCAATTCCACATATGCCCATGGCCTGTGTGAGCAATATATCATTTAGTGACAACTTTGTGCAAAAAAAAAAAAAAAAAAAAAAAAAATTTGTCACTTTCCCGCAACTTGTGTCAAAATATAAAACATTCCATGGACTCAACATGCCTCAAAGCAAATAGCTTGGGGTGTCTACTTTCCAAAATGGGGTCATTTGGGGGGGGTTTACGTCATCTGGGCATTTTATGGCCTTCAAAACTGTGATAGGTAGTGAGGAGTAAAATCAAAAATGTACGCCCTTAGAAATCCTGAAGGCGGTGCTTGGTTTTCGGGGCCCCGTACGCGGCTAGGCTCCCAAAAAGTCCCACACATGTGGTATCCCCGTACTCAGGAGAAGCAGCTAAATGTATTTTGGGGTGCAATTCCACATATGCCCATGGCCTGTGTGAGCAATATATCATTTAGTGACAACTTTTTGTAATTTTTTTTTTTTTTTTTTTTTTTGTCATTATTCAATCACTTGGGACAAAAAAAATGAATATTCAATGGGCTCAACATGCCTCTCAGCAAATTCCTTGGGGTGTCTACTTTCCAAAATGGGGTCATTTGTGGGGGTTTTGTACTGCCCTGCCATTTTAGCACCTCAAGAAACGACATAGGCAGTCATAAATTAAAGGCTGTGTAAATTCCAGAAAATGTACCCTAGTTTGTAGACGCTATAACTTTTGCGCAAACCAATAAATATACACTTATTGACATTTTTTTTACCAAAGACATGTGGCCGAATACATTTTGGCCTAAATGTATGACTAAAATTGAGTTTATTGGATTTTTTTTAGAACAAAAAGTAGAAAATATCATTTTTTTTCAAAATTTTCGGTCTTTTTCCGCGTATAGCGTAAAAAATAAAAACGGCAGAGGTGATCAAATACCATCAAAAGAAAGCTCTATTTGTGGGAAGAAAAGGACGCAAATTTCGTTTGGGTACAGCATTGCATGACCGTGCAATTAGCAGTTAAAGCGACGCAGTGCCGAATTGTAAAAAGTGCTCTGGTCAGGAAGGGGGTAAAACCTTCCGGGGCTGAAGTGGTTAATAACATATTTCTATTTGTTAGCTTTTAATAACATCTCACACCACCCCTTTCTTATCTATGTATAAAATAACATGTAATAATAAATTTTTCACTGAACGGACATTTTAAACACAGTGATTGAGTCCTGTGAATCTGTTCCTGCAGCTGCAGTATTAACTTTGTTTTAGAGTCCCAATCAGAAATCAGTCATATCAGTCTTGGCGAGCCATAACAGGAGTTTGGCAGAGTCTCCAGAAGGAACCACGCTTCGATCGGGATCATCGGGAAACGCAGACCTCAAATGCCGGCTAGGTAAGCTGCCCTTAAGCTTGCTATATTTCTGCCTTTTCCTATGTATCCTATCTGTCGGTTCTCAAGGAAACCAGACCACTCTCGGACCTTTCTGGTTGGGTAACGTGTGTGTGTGAATGTGTTTGTGTCCCCCTTCACGGGTTGGACTGTGTGTGGATAGGGAAAATCCTCTGCAGTTCCCTGCGTTGACTCCTTGTGGGCGACCTGGGTCAGAGGCGCATGGTAGGGTCAGATAAAACTCACAGAGAAGAGAAGAGACGAGGAGGGTCTCTTAATGAGTGTTTTGTCTATTGTCATAAACCCCTTCTATCCACGTAGATAAGTGGAGACTATTCTTGTAAATCTGCAGATTTGCTGTACTATTTGTTTTAGAGGCAAGAGGGTATAGGCACAAGTAGAGAAGAGAGAAGACTGGCCAGTCATTATGGGCATTAAATTAATTAAGGGAATGAAGGGAGAGAGGCCTTCAGAAAATGCCCAGCGCAAGATGAGCGCTAGAGAATATATGAACCGAAGGTACGGTTCTGCCTATACTGAGCCCCTAGATAAATGGGTAGAATGGACAAAGGGAACAGCTAAACCTTTAAAATCTGAAGGGACTTTTGATTTAAAAGTATGGCAAACTTTTCTGCACGATTATGGCCCACTACTGTGCAGTGAAGGAACGTGGAGAATAGCTTGCACATGGGAGACAGAAGCTAAAGTAGCAAATCAAACTGGCTTGACGGAGATATTTAATAAAAGTACTGCCCAAATTTATTACGTTTGGCCAGAAGACTCTGTAGAGGAGGACCCCCCACCTTATGTGGCTGCCAGTTTGGCTTTAAGGGGTCCACGCACAAAAGCAAAAGAATTAGATTACATGGAACACACAAAAGATGAGCTATGCAATATAGTGGAGAGCAGAGGTTTAACAGCCCCATATCAACCTACAAAGAGGGATTTGGCTCGTATCCTAGAAACAGATGATTGACATAAATCAAAAGGCACATATGCAAACCTAGATCTCTCTGAACTTAAGGCTTTGGCCAGAGAAAGAGAGATAGAGTCTGAACTTCCAGAGCAAACCATAATTTCCAAATTGTGGCAGCAAGATGAAGAGAGAAGGAAGGGAGATGCCAGCCCTTCTGCCCCTGGCATAGAGAAATCTGTTGCAGTTTATCCTGTCAGAACCCAATTAGTTTTTGAAGGTGATGCTGTTGACAGTAAGTCTTAAATTAAATGGCATGTACCTTTTAGTCCCCAAGATATGAGAGCCATATTAGAGGCATTGGGAGATCCTAGAAAGAATCCAATTGGGTTTGCAAACAAACTTAGTGCTGCACAGGAAGCATATGAGGCTTCTGCTACTGACATTCATCAGCTTCTTATTAACGCAGTGGGAAGCAACATGTCTGGCTATATACTTAAAGAATGTGGTGTAGACGTCAAAAATCTAGGTAAGATGGTTAGTGGACGGGAGGTTTGTGAGAAATTGAAGGAAAAATTGCCCCAAATATATGGAAAAACCAGACATGCTGAATTTATGAATGCCAAGCAAGGGAAAGAGGAAGCAGCAGGGGCTTATTGGAGGCGGTTAAGTGATATGGCTGAGGAAGCAGGCATTAAAATAGAGGAAGAGAAGGCGGGAGAAACTGCAAGTCCATCTACACAACTGGTGAAACAAAGGTTTCTTGATGGTTTAATACCCCAGTTGAAAGAAAAGTTGTTCACAGCAAGGCCTGAGGCAGGCAATATGTCTATTCGAGACGTCCTGCCTATCCTTTTGTCCATAGAAAACAGGATTAACCAAAAAGACAGCAAACCCAAGGTAATGTACATGGGGAAGCAGAGAGGAAAAGAAAGAGGAAGAGGCAAAGGCAATTTCAGAAATCATGGCAATCGGGGACCAATTATATGCTACAATTGTGATGGGGAAGGACACATAGCCAAATTCTGCCATCTTCCTGACCGTAGACTAGAAAAGAGCTTAGAGGCCCCTCATGCTGATCCCAGTTCTCTGCCAAAAGCAGTCAATCAGGCATAGGAAAATGGCATGCCAGTATCAATCATGTTAAATAGGGGAGACAATGGTCCCGAGGCCAGAGTAAAAGTATTTTTACAAGAACTCCCCTATCCTGGAGGAGAAACAGAATTAACCTGTTTAATTGATACTGGTCCAAGCCGAAGTGTTTTTAATATAGAGGACTTACCTCCAGGATTATTATCTACAAATGTTATCTCTGGTGTTGGCCTAACCGGGACCTCTACTGATTTTGTTGAGTCCAAGCCACTTAAACTCAGGCTAGGACAGCAAACAGAAATTGTCACTAAAGTGTTAGTTTCAGACACAGTTCCTACAAATCTTTTGGGAGCTGACATTTTGAACCAAATTTTAGCAAACATAGACTACACTCCTACAGGAGTCCAAGTGGTCAGTAGTCTATCAGGAGAAGTTTTAAATTCTGCCTGTGGAGTATTCTTAATCCAAGACTCCACTCTGCCATTTCCACCAGAATTGAAAGTGATTCCCACTGAATTATGGGCCACCAGTAAATATGATGTAGGTCTGCTGGATTGCACCCCAGTCATGATAAAAATTAAACCAGGAGCCCATCTCCCACAGATTAAACAGTACCCACTGAGTATTGCTCAGACTGAGGGGATAAAGGATCAAATCACTCAACTGAAAGCAGCAGGGGTTGTTGTACCAATTAAGTCCCAGGTCAATACACCGCTATTCCCAATTGCAAATAAGCCAGACAAGAAGGGTGGGCAGGTGACATATCGCATGGTGCATGATTTGAGAGCCATTAACAATATAATAGAGGCAGATACCCCGATCGTGCCCAACCCCCGCACTTTACTAAGTGGAATACCTGCCTCCAGCACCTGCTTTACAGTGATTGATCTTGCAAATGCTTTCTTTTCGGTGCCCCTGCACCCAGATTGCTGGCACCTTTTTTCATTTACCCATGATGCCCAAAAGTTAGCATGGACAAGATTGCCCCAAGGCTGTGTGAGTAGCCCCTCTGAATATAATACTGCGTTAAAGCAAGTATTGGACCAATGGTCCCCCTCACACCCAAACACAGTTTTGCTTCAGTACATAGACGATTTGCTTATTTGTTCTGATACAAAGGACATTTGTAGCAGAGAAACAGTAAGCCTTCTCCTGTTTCTCTATAACAGTAACAACAAAGTTAGCAAAGATAAGCTACAATACTGCCAAGAGAAAGTGATCTTCCTGGGTCACTGCATTTCACATGGAATCCGTCACCTAACCCCAGATCGAGTTAAAACTCTACAAAACTTTGAAAAGCCAAGAAATGTCCGGCAACTACGTGCCTTCCAGGGGTTAGTGGGATATTGTAGGGACTGGATTCCAAATGCATCAGAACTTATGGCTCCTCTATATGAGGCTACCACTAGAAACCCTTTCAAACTCACATGGGACAATGAATTGCAGATGAAGGAGCTTATTAAAATTTTGTCTGAAGCTCCCGCCATTGGACTTCCTGACTATACTAAGACTTTCTCGTTGTTCTGTCATGGAGTCAATGGATTTTCTGCAGGTGTACTCACCCAGCTACATGGAGACAAACAAAGGCCTGTGATGTATGTATCAGCCTCATTAGACCCTGTCATCAAAGGCTCCCCCAGTTGTATGCGAGCCATAGCAGCCTGCATTTTGCTGCTAGACAAAGTAACGGAGCTTGTACTAGATTCTGCTCTGATCCTGTATGTGCCACATGCAGTACAGGAAATCATGAATCAAGTAAATACTAGACATGTGTCTGCCAGTAGATTTGACAAGTACCAGTCTGCTCTTTTTGCTCCATCGAATGTAACAATCAAACGATGTGTTACTTTAAATCCGGCTACTCTTCTTCCTATAATTGATGAGGAAGATGCAACAAATAATACTGATGTAGAACCTGGGAGTTTTTCTCATGATTGTATGGCTCTTATGGAGGTAGAAAGGGCCTCTGTCACACCAGCAAAAGATGAGCCCTTATTAGATTGTGACACACACTTATTCGTAGATGGTTCCAGATTTTACACTGATGATGGTCAGCCACACACAGGGTTTGCTGTAACCACTACAGACACCATTTTACATCAGGAAGCATTGAAACCCCAGATGTCAGCACAGGAAGCGGAGTTGTATGCTGTAGTCAAAGCATGTCATCTCCTAGAGAATCAAAGGGGAAATGTTTACACTGACAGCAGATATGCATTTGGAATAGCCCACGATTTTGGGACTATCTGGAAAGCACGGCACTTTCTGACAAGTGCAGGGAAGCCAGTGAGACATGCAAAACTCATAGAGCAGCTATTTGAGGCCTTTCAGAAACCAGCAGAAGTTGCCATCTTGAAGGTAAAAGGGCATGCAAGGGGAAGTGACATGACAGCCAGAGGAAATGCTTTAGCGGACCAAGCGGCAAAGGATGCTGCCCTTATGGCATTTGGAGTCGCACCCACTGTAGGGGTCGCCCAGGTAGCGGGGACAGATTCCCTTCATCAAGAGCAGTGGGATGTAGAAACTCTAATTCAGTTGCAGAACCAGGCCCCTGATGAAGAGAAGGATAAGTGGATCAAATGTAATGCTATCCAAAATCAGCAGGGCCTGTGGAGCGCTGACAACAGGTGGTCTCTACCCAGGAGTTTGTACCCAGTTTTAGCACAGCTGGCACATGGCATCAGTCATCTTGCTAAGGGCGCGATGGTGGCACTTACTGACTGCTATTGGATAGCACCTGGATTTAGTGCATTTGTAGCCAGGTTTTGTGCTTCATGTCTCACTTGTGCTCTGTACAATGCAGGGAGGCCTGTTCATGTTCCCCAAAGGCATTCTCCAAAGCCAGATTTCCCTTTCCAAAGAATTCAAATAGACTACATTCAGATGCCCAGAATAGGCACCTATGAGTTTGCTTTAGTGTGTGTTGACATGTTTTCAGGTTGGCCCGAGAGCTGGCCAGTAGCCAAAGCAAATGCAAAAACAACAGCAAAGAAAATTTTGAATGAAATAGTTTGTAGATATGGAGTTCCTGAAACTATTGAGAGTGACAGAGGAACCCATTTTACTGGGGAAGTAATGAAAGAGGTAATGGAAGCACTTCACATACAGCAAGCTTTCCATACACCTTATCATCCACAAAGTAGTGGTAAAGTTGAGAGACTTAATGGAATTTTGAAAAACAGATGTGCAAAAATTAAAGCAGATACAGGAAAAGGATGGGTGGAAGCTTTGCCATTAGCCCTATATTCTGTACGAACTACCCCTAAACAACCACATGGGCTGTCCCCCTATGAGATTTTATTTGGAGGGCCACCCAAAACAGGGCTATATTTTCCCCAACAGTTGCAGGCTTCTCACTCTAATCTGTTAGAATATGTTCAGATTTTGCAAAGAACATTGAATAAAATACATGAAGGTGTTTATAAATCTATCCCCGACCCAGATTCTGTTTCAGGTATTCACAGAATCCAACCAGGTGACTGGGTGGTGGTCAAGCGACACGTCAGAAAGCCGCTAGAACCAAAATTTGACGGACCACATTTGGTGCTTTTGACAACCGGTTCTGCTGTCAAGTTGGAAGGAGAGCCCACCTGGATTCACGCCAGTCACTGCAAGAAAATCCTGAAGTGATGATATCCTTTGAAAAAAAGATGATAATGTTTCTTTTCTTTTTGTTGTTTGTGAGAACTGAGACATGGAAAAATAACCCTTTCATCCAAATGTTAAAACTGTATGCAACCCATAGCAACGCTAGTAACTGCTGGGTGTGTTCTCACTTACATCCCCAAACAGGAACAATACCCATGATAGCAATGCCTCTCAATTTCACAGATCTAAACAGGACCAGAATAAATGGCTCATACATAGTCTCCACAGGTAATGAGCACAGATCAGTAACTTTGATGGTTTTGAAACAGATAAACACTCCACAGATTTGTTTAAACATTACATGCCCGTTTAACACTAAATGTAGACGGTTGGGCAATTCAGATTGCACCTGAGCAAAAATTACAGTTTATGGAGGAAACTATGGTCAATATTATTATATCCCAGATCCAGAACTAAATAGAACCCTTAATAGTACAAATTGCTCACAGTTTCCAATATGTGAAAATATCGGTTTCCTGAGATTCCATGTTATTGCTTCCAGTTTTTTAGAAGCAGGCATACCGTCCATACGTAGAGGGTTATATTATATATGTGGAAATAAAGCTTACGCCTGGCTTCCTACTAATGTTACAGGTACATGTTACATTGGGAAGTTAGTACCTGCTTTGGCTGTTCGCAAAGATACAGTGCGACCAGATCAAAGTCCAGAATACCCTTTAGTGTTCAAAAGAGAGCTGTTCACTGAAGGTGACATGGCATGGTCATGGTTCCCTTCCTGGACAGGATGGGGAATTGAAGCAATGAAAAGACTAAATAATTACACTAGAATTGTAGATGAGATTATTAACCTTACTACCACTGATATAGGTTTATTAAATGAAGAAATGGCTCAGCTTTAAAAAGTAGTATTAGAGCACAGATTAACGCTAAATTATCTCACTGCAGCTCAAGGTGGGATGTGTAAGATATTTCACACTGACTGTTGTATATACATTTCTGATAATGAGGACATTATTAAAGGGCATCTTGCTAAGATAAGAGAACTACAGAATAAGGCCAGAGATATTGCTAAAGATGGATGGAACCCCTTTCAGGGTTTAGGAGGTTTTGGTGATTTTTTTTATGGCATAGCAACATGGTTACAGAAACTAGGCGCTTACATTGTGATGTTCCTATTTCTCATGTTTGTTATTTACTTCCTCATCAGGCTATGCCTCTGTGTGACCACCCGCTGTACCAACAAATGTACCACCAGCCCTGATGAACCCATTATTGTGAGAAAGCTAGGAGAGAGCTGAACAGGACGCCGTCTCTCTGCGCCAATGTAACAGGAGTTACCAGCAATCGGCTGAACGTAACGCGGAGAAGAATGGTGTCAAATAAACAAAAGGGGGGAAATTACATGGACATTCATTGTACTGTTCATTTAAGCACAAGAGAATCCATTTTGTTCTCACTGTTGAAATGTGTTCTGTAACCTTCACCTAACACACAGACACTTCTCCTACTAAACGCTCTCTACTCCCCCCTCCCTTTTCAAGGTTTTACTTTTGCAATTGTTCTATTCGCTAGTTTTTAATAATATATTTCTATTTGTTAGCTTTTAATAACATATTTCTATTTGTTAGCTTTTAATAACATCTCACACCACCTCTTTCTTATCTATGTATAAAATAACATGTAATAATAAATTTTTCACTGAACGGACATTTTAAACACAGTGATTGAGTCCTGTGCATCTGTTCCTGTAGCTGCAGTATTAACTTTGTTTTAGAGTCCCAATCAGAAATCAGTCATATCACTCCTTAAAATAAATGTTATACTGATGTTGGCCAAGAATGTTTGTGTCTAATCTGCTTGCAATGTTATGTGCGAAAGTACTAATTTTTTTGTTTCTTTTTTGACTCCACAGTTTCCTTCAACGCCACAGGAATGGCAGACTGTGGCCTCCCAGTTTGCCAAGCATTGGGACTTTGGGGACTTTCCTAACTGCGGAGGGGCAATCGATGGGAAACATATCCACATCATCCCACCACCCCACTCGGGGGCATACTATTTTAATTATAAGGGTTTCAATAGTATTGTGTTGATGGCGGTGGTGTCGGCGACATATGAATTTTTATATGTGGATGTGGGGAAGAATGGTCGGATGTCGGATGGTGGAGTCTTTGCCCAGACCAAGTTCTACTGACGTCTCCAGAGTGGTGGCTTGGGATTGCCACCTGCAGAGGAGAACGTTGAAGGACTCCCATTTGTTTTTATCGCTTATATACATATATAGTTGGACGGTTTCCAGAAACAGAACATTACTCCCAGTCCCTGGTATTAGTAAGAAGATTGAAAAGAGGGAGACATGGCTCTCTCAGGAGGATAGTGGGATTTTGAAGGGAGATAATGTGTCTATTTAACGGTGAGCAACACTGACAACGGTTAGTATAAAAAATATAAATTTTATTGAGACAAACGGAAAAAAGACAATACAGTCTCATTACAATCAAAATACATATTGTAACCTTAAATTACAACTTGGTGTATGAAATCAATTTGTGTAGGTATGCAGGAGCAGCCAACATGTTTCACTTATCGCTTCATCAGGACACTACATGCATTGCTGATCTAGATTACATAGAATATGAAACATACTATTAGTATAATAATACATATCCCACAAAAAAAAGGGAGGAAAGTGCACCAAAAATGAGCCACGTCCATAAATCATTGAGGGTAGAAAATAAGGTAGTACTAAGTATTACCAGGGAGGCGGACTTTTTAGGCTAAGAAACAGTGGAAAGGATATAGCAGTATAAAAAATATAAATTTATTGAAAAATACAAATATCTAAAAAACAATGACAATTGTAACATATAGCATCTATGATTATTGTGCAGTGAGCCCTTGTATGTCTATGTGTTTCGCTGTTAGGCTTCCTCAGGACACGGCCAAGGTTCACAGATGAGACAGAGAAGGGAATATGTCTCTCTATCTAAAATGAGATATAATGTCATTAGACACACACAACTAACACATAAACAAACTGTTAACGACAAAAATCATGCGCTAAGCAACTGCGAGCATAGCAAAAAACACCAAGCCGGTACCTTAAATTGAAATGCAAAATCATGCAAGTCACGGTAGAATGAGAAAGTTCAATCAGCAGTAAGAAAGCTGAAATTAAAGCAAATGCAACCAGCGTCAATCAGCGAGAATATGCATTTGGGCAGAGAAAACTTTATAGGTTTGTTAAAGAATGATACTTACTATATTAGATATAGCTAAATATCTCAGCAGGGGCAGGGGTAAACAATATTCCTAGTTATGGGAGCAGCCATTAGAGGGAGGAGGGCCAACACCGGATGCACCAATTGGATCCTGGATTTAGTATCAGCAATGCTGAAGGCTCAATACAATCCCATTGTTGCATCTTTAAGCATATAATGACAGATTAAGCTAAATATAAAAACGGTAATAGCATGTAGAAATTTTACTGCAGCAATGGTGATAGCATATAGGGCGTTTGGTGCAGCAAGGGCCAAGTGATAGTATAAAGCTAAGTACTTACATTGAGGATACAAATAATCCAGCGTGCCCCTGGGAGACAGCAATACACTGCACACAGGACCAGCAGCAGCTGACAGATATTTATATCCTTGATCAGTCACAGCTGATCGTGAGAACTAGCATCATGTGATATCAAGTTGAGTTATGGGGATTGTAGGCCAACGGCAACAGAGCTTTCTGCACATATGCAGGAAGATATGCCGAAGAAAAGACATCCTATCTGTGAAGAGAGCCAAACGAGTACAGCGTCCGAGCGAGAAGACCTCGCACATGCGCCGGCTCTCTTAGTGCATTATGGGCATTGTAGGAAATAGTGCCTCTGTCCATTACTAGACTTTCAATCTGTCCGACAATAGGCGAATTGCCAGTGTTGCAGTGACATCGCTATCTAGAAAACGCACGAATCCTGCACAATCACTGTTGTCTTAGCTATAATTAGCAAAGGTCAGCAGGTGCTAGACAGTAAAAAATCTGTTTAAAAATACTGTGATCAGTATGCTACCCCAAACATACATATCCGAGGAGCTGCATACTTGAAAGTAGATGAACAGCAGGTACTCAGCTTCAGATATTCCATCAATATCGCTCACAGATGGATAGCGCATGATACATCATAAAAACAGAACAAAGTTGCATATAACAGAGTATATGAGCAAAATGATACGCATATATATTAGATCAATTTGTATACCATGCGTGAATTCTCCAAATTCAAATATCCCATAATCAATTTAGAAACACCAACAGATTATTCACATAAAGAACATTTATGTACAAAAATAGTGCACATGCTCACCTGGACTAATAAAAGAAAGTGAACCACTAAACCGCACCCCTGCACAGCCATTCACCCATTATGAGACCACCTGGGGCTAATATCCCGTGGATGTCAGGTCCAGTCAGGTTGAGCCAGTAGGGAAATTGGACCGTGTTTAATTTGTTGAAAAAAATGATAATCTGACAGTTTAAAAAGACAAAATTATTAGAGTGGTGATTTGTAAAAAATAAGAAAATTTAAAAATGATAATCATACTGTAATTTACCTATATATAGATGGCATGCATATTATTGGAGTCTATGTAGGCAGCAGCATATAATGCCTAATAAGGATTTTAACAATGCCGGTTAAAATCTATAGATAATTAATGTATTAGTTTTATATATTATCCTTATTTGTTATCTTCAGTTAGTAAATAATTAATATCCTGATTTAATGTATATTAATTTTTATCAATAACTGTTGAATTTGTGTAATAGATATAATTAGATTATTTTATTAACCACTATAAAATAAATAAAGGGTATATGAGGTATAGAGAATCCACTTGGACTGCTAGGGCTGGCTACTTACAGATAAAGAAAATAGTTAATACATAAACTTTTCAAGCAGTGCAGGTAAAACCCCAAACACACCGCTCGACGGCAACGGCTGCCCAGCCAGAAAGCAAACGGCAGTGGAGAGGACCCACAGTTGGGAAACACACTCTTACCTTGTAAATGAAATGAATAAAGTCATCCTGTGGAGATGGTAAGACAGCGGTGTGGAGGTTGCCACAGTGCTCTGAGATTAAGATGCGTGTGTCGGCAAAAAGCCGACACCGCCATCTTAATTATACATGGTCCTACCGGAAGTGAAGGGTCGGATACGACCCCTGACATCACTTCCGGTCTGGGTGTCCCTGCAGGTGTGCGCACGCACTGATCCCAGAGGGATCAGCGCGCAAGCGCCATCAACCACACGCAGAAGCGCGGACAGGATGTGAGGGCAGAAGGGGAATCTCCGCCCTCATGTGCAGGGACAACTGAATTTCCCTAACAATGGCAAACAGTCCCAAGTAGCTGACGGGCGAGCACTGGGATAGGAGGAATGGTGGTTCACTAGAAAAAGAACAAAAACATTATATTAAAGCAAAAGTAAAAAGTAAAAACACACATATATAATGAGTATATTTTGCAAATAGTACATCTCTGTATAAGAAAGTCAAGTGGCATTACAATGCATATAAAGACTGCAGTGGTTATGTCAATGTGGAAGGTACTTTGTAGACACAAGCACTGAAGCCTACAGAGTTTACATGCCAGGAATGTGAAATGCAAAGTAGAGCAACAAAAAAAAAGGAAAAATTAATTATGTATTTATTCAAAGAAATGGTTTGTATGATAGCGCCATATTGAGGCCTGGTGGGTAGGTGGCCTTCTGATTGAAAATCCACCTAGCCTCTTTTTGGAGAATTTTCTTCTTAAAATCTCCTCCCCTTTCAAGCCCCGGAATGACTTCCAATGCAGTAAAGGAGATGTGTGATGGGGTATTAAGTAGTGCTGCATCCAAGTAATATAAAAGAACCTGGATGCATTTAGCGAAGAGCCGTTTGGTCTTGCCGATGTAAAATGCACCACATCGACACATGGCAAGATAGACAATCCCTATGGTGTGGCAATCGGCGTACCCTTTCTATTTATGATATCCCCCTCTGGGTAGAGAAGAACCCACACCTTCCCTGATCCACGGGCATTGATCGCACTGACCACATTGAAAGGTGCCACTGCCACCCGTCACTCCAAGATTGGGAGTGGCAGGGGGAAGATGGCTGTGCACCAAACCATCTTTAATGGATCAGAGTCGCCTATATGCAATTTGTGGTATAGCAGCCACATATTTGGAAATGATGGGATCCTCGGAGAGGAAGTGCCAATTATTGCTGATTAATTTGTGAAAAAGATCTTGATGTGCAGTAAAGGTGGTGATAAGTTTAGTAGTAGGATTGGTGTCCTGAACCTTGGGTTTAAAAATAAGTGATTCACGTGTATTTTGTTTGGCTCATTGGTAGGCCTTTTTAAGAACTTTTTTGCTATATCCTCTTATGATTAATCTATGGTAAAGGGCCTTAGCCTCAAGTTCAAAATCCTCGTCCCTTGTGCAATTGCTCCGCAGCCTTAAGTATTGGCTAAAAGGTATGCTGCGTATAACAGAGTGAGGATGCGAGCTAGAGTAGTGCAAAATCGTGTTGCCAGCTATCTCTTTTCTATAAAGGCTACTGTGCATTGTACCATCATGATTAAGAAAGAGGCGTAGGTCCAAAAAAGGAATAGTAGTGGTATCAGATTGAATTGTAAACTTTAAATTAAATTCATTTTGAGAAAGAAATGTCATAAATTCAGAGAGTTGCTCTGCCGAGCCGGTCCAGATGAGCAAAACATCATCGATATACCTCCGCCAGAGAAGAATGTGGCGGAGGTATATCCAGGCATCGTCATCGGAAAACAAGGCTCGCTCCCACCCCCCAGGTACAGATTGGAATACGATGGGGCACACAAAGTCCCCATCGCAACTCCCTGTACCTCGAGGCAGGTGGAGCCATTGAACAGGTGGATCCATGATTTTCTTCCCTTACCAAAGCTGGAATACTTAACTTTTTGGACAAGCTTCACACATGGAGACACCCCAAGTATCCACTAGAGTACCTGTGTGGGACACCCTAAAAAGGGTGTTCTGGTGTCCCACACTAGTGCTCCTGAGTCCAGATGTGTAAATAGCTGCCGAGTGTCCTCTCCTTGCATTACACTGAATCAAGTTTGCAATTCATTCTAGTTTCAAACACATCTAGACAACAATATTCTAAACTTCTTTTAATACAAATTAGCATTACCAAATGTATGTATGAAGGTTGGGGTAGACATGGAGTCACAAGTACTCCTGCAGAGGCACCATCCCCTAAGCATATACAACTATGTTTAAAAAAAACAGAAAAGAGATTTAGAACAAGATGGGAGGAGTATAATAAAAAAATATACATATACTGAAATTTATAGAAAATTATACAAACTTTATTCATCTGCCAAACTGCAAAATCTTCTAAGAATGAATAGGTTAAAAATGAGATACAATTTTGGAATCTTGAAGTCAGGGTGTGCTAGTCCCAAACACAGTAAAGCAGATATGGCCTACACATTTCGCGGACAGTTCCGCTTTGTCAGGGCCTTGAGGGTAGCAGCACAGTAGATATCATATAAATTCTAGAGATATCAATGAACAATATATAAGTAACTTTATTTAGCATGAGGAATGAAAAATAAAAGAGAAAGAGAAAAAAAAAGGAATACAATAATACATAGATGTACATAGAATCATATATAACATTTGTTAATGCAGCTTATATTTTATTTTATGTATTGTAGAAAAACTAGTGGTGTATATATACATTTACATTGCATAGATGTTTATGAGCAATGGCGTTGTCACGTGCATGGAGTGTTCAAGTTTAGGTACTCATATAAATATAGGATTAAAAAAATGTATAAAAGGTGTATTTACATGCAAGGTTTTAATTCTCACTGTATGTCACTATTAGGGATGAGCCGAACACCCCCCGGTTCGGTTCGCACCAGAACCCGCGAACGGACCGAAAGTTCGCACGAACGTTAGAACCCCATTGACGTCTATGGGACTCGAACGTTCGAAATCAAAAGTGCTCATTTTAAAGGCTAATTTGCATGGTATTGTCCTAAAAAGGGTTTGGAAAAAGGAAAAGGTACCATCCAACGGTGTCACAAGAGTTGCCACCATCCCTAGCATACGAGGAAAGAAAAAAGGGACCCCTCAGAGAGTGGTGGGACTTTAAAGGCAACAAAAGGTAAGAATAAAAAAGCAGATTTTATTAATACAATTAAATAAAATTATACATTTTGAAAAGAATTTTTACAGATACAAACATACGAATCAGTTTGACAATAAAAGCAATATTCTGCTGGTGAGCGAACAAAAGATGTGTTCATGTAGTCTTCTACCTGAGCCTACGCGTTTCGGGGCTGTTAAAGTCCCTTCATCAGGGGCAATGGTAAGCAGACTTTACACTAGTAAGACATGAAATATCATAATTAGGTACAATTGTATTGAACATGTTTGCTGCATTTGATATCATTCTAGGAAAAAAGGGAGGTGGGGGAAGAGAAAAAAAAAAAAAAAAAAAATTAATATAATATGGATTACACACCCAAGCATGAACAGGAGAAGAGGCCAACCGCCGGAAGCATTCCTGGGGGCAACCACACAAAAGACGCCAGGAAACCAACTTGGGAAACGGGCGTATCTCCGGCCCCACCTTATCCACACTGGTCCCAGTGTATCACCACAAAAAGGGGGACAACGCTACCCCAAGAGGTCCCAGCGACCATAGGAGGGGAGAGGAGGAGGAGAAGGGGATTGTCTGAAAATACAAAAAGGGGAAAAGAAAAGCCTTATGTGCTGAGATGCTAAAGAGGGGGGGCTTGTATAGTAATTAGATATATATCTGCTAAAGACGCATAAAACACATGCGTCGGAGCAGCAACATAACCATATATTTCGGATACACTACAAACTGCACAGATGTGCGGGTATCCCTAAAAAGCAAGGGTTAAAAAATAATCTCAGCATATGTAACTTACCCCAGTAATGGTGTGTAAAAAAGTATATGCCTAGTAGCAAGTAGCAAGTAGAGAAAGCAGGTGTGCTAGCAGCGCAAACTCAGCTGTAGTTATAATGATAATGATGAGTGGAGACCTCATATAAGGAAATCTGTAAAAAGGAATAAAGAGGGTGTTGGTTGAATGTGATGCAGCCCAATGTGTATGACGATGGTGTTCCCTGGCAAACACATTGAGCGGCGTGTTCATATACAGAGGATAAGGTAAGAGTAATCCTAGTGGGTAGTGTAAAAAGAGCCTTACCCAGGTCTCTAATATTGCCGGTATTGTTGGTAGTTAGTAGCCGCTTCACTCTGCCACCGCTGTGTCAGACGGAGACACCGACACAGGCGTTGGGGGGTGGGGTATAAGAGGAGGAAGAGGGGGTGGGTGCGGCAATGATTGGCGTGGAATCCCGCCAATCATAGTGCCGCTCCTATCAGTCGGTGGTATCAAGGGATCTGACAGCGTCAACAGACGCTGAAAAAAAGAAACCAAAGGTGACGTAGTGTGGGAAGAGGGGAAAGGGGTGGATGCGGCAGTGATTGGCGTGGGATTAGGCCAATCATACCGCAACTGTCAATCAGATACAGAGGTCAAGGGAATCCTACAGCGTCGACAGACGCTGAGAAAGGGATACCATGGTAACAGCCAAACACAACCCCGGGACGCATCATTGCCGATGCGATCCAGTGGGGGGTGCCGGGGAACCAGTGTCATTCCAGCATGAAACGCTGGAGAGGAGAGATACACGGTAACCCCGGACATTAGTATTTCAAAAACGAAGGGGGGCCCAGGCATGGATGACCTGTCACTACACCGATGCATGGGCGGAGATGTGTATCTAACAAAGCAGTGCAAACCACCCCATAAGGGGAAGGTGTGCACGCAGTGTATTAATGTATAAAGGGAATAACAGTTTGGGAAATACTCTCCAAGGGTCGTCACGTGGACACCGCTGGGGCAGAGGGACCCTGGGCGGGGACTGCACGGCACCCCCCCACGTGGAACGCGGGGGGGGGTCATGCAGAGACCGCCCACCGACGCAGAGGAGGGAACCGAGGATAGCGGACATGGACTGGCAGAAAGAGAAGCTGCCAGACATTCCGCGAGTTTGTTCCGGGCACCCATATAAAGGCCCCCCAAAGGACAATAATTCCAGGGGGGCCCACGTGCGCCGGGCGGGACAAGGAAGGGCCGGAGCTGCGGTTAAAGGATGTTGCCCAGGCACGACCGAAAGTGTGCCTCAACTCCCGGCACGCCCGTATGTGACAAGAAAAGGGTGGGGGGGGGGGGGGAAGGGGAAAATAGGTAAAAACAAAAATGAACAAAAATAACAAAAATAACAAGAGAAAGACATACATGAGGGCAATCAGGACGGGCATAGGGGCATCAATATTTTACAGATCTTTTTCACAAACCCCAGAAGAAAAACCCTCTAGAAAGGGTCTAAAACTCAAATGATCGTTGAGGCCGGGGGGTGAGGTGGCAGCAAGGTCTGCAATCCAGCGGGCCTCCCGTTGCAGCAAAGCCTTGTTCCAATCACCGCCCCTCGGACTCGGGTGTACTCTGTCCAGGATTAGAAAATAGATGTTAGGAAAAGTGCCGTGGTGCACATTCGCCACATGTCTCCCCAGTGGAAGATCGGGATTCGCTTTCCTCATGGCAGAAATGTGCCGTGAGGCTCGCAACGAGAATTTTTGTTTAGTCTTACCTACGTAGAATTGGAAACACTGGCAAACTAAAAGATATATCACACCCTCTGTTTTGCAGTTGGCGAAATGGCGTGGTCTATATGGATGTCCATTGGGGAGGGTCACATGCTGTTGTGTATTCATGAATCTACATGTGGAGCATCCTCCACATGTAAAGGTTCCAAACCTCTTACAGGGGTCCCCGCGTGTTTCACCAGCAAATTCACTGCGGATCAAATGGTCACGCAGGGAACTGGTACGTCGGTAGGTGATTGCCGGCCGGGCAGGTAGGTATGGGCGTAGAGTGTTGTCAGAGTGCAGGAGGTGCCAGTGTTTGTTGAGAATGGATTTGATAGATTCATGTTGGTTTGTGAACCGCATGATGATCCTAGTGGTCGAATCCATACTAGCCTTTTTCTGAGTGCCAAAGAGGAGTTCCCGCCTGGTGTGTCTGTTAGCACGTTTAAACGCTTTTTTCAAGAGTGTGGATGAGTAGCCCCTCAAAAGCAATCTATCTCTGAGAGCGGCGGCTTCACTTAGATAGGTCTGTTGGTCAGAGCAGTTCCGTCTCAGCCTCAAGTATTGGCTGTAGGGGATCGCTCGGATCAGTGGTTGGGGGTGGGAACTAGAGGCGTGTAGGATGGTGTTGCCGGCGGTAGGTTTTCGGAAAAGGCTGCTGGAGAGCGTCCCATCAGGGTTCTTGTTGATGGTTGTGTCCAGGAATGTGATATTGTGTGCATTATGGGTCACGGTGAACTTTAAATTGAAATTGTTGGACTGCATCATATGGATGCATTCATTAAGTTGGTTTTCGGAACCCTCCCATAACACCAAAATGTCGTCTATATAACGATACCATGCGACTATGTATTGGGTATGTGATCTGAAGGCCTCATCAGAGAGGAAGGACTGCTCCCACTCCCCCAGGTACAGGTTGGCGTAGGACGGGGCACAGGAAGTCCCCATTGCCACGCCCTGCACCTGGAGGAAGTGGGAGCCGTCAAAAGAAAAAACATTATGGCAAAGGATGAACTCCAGGGCCATAATGACAAATTCACAAAGTTTTTTGTCATCTCTGTGAGTTTGGGTGATGAAATGTCTGACTACGGTCAGCCCTAAATGATGGGGAATGGAGCTATAGAGGGCCTCTACGTCGATAGCTACCAGTAATGACTGTGCTGAGACGTGTAGGCCCTCCAGGGATTGTAAGAGGTGGATGGTATCACGCACGTAAGAGGGCAGGTTTTCAACGAAAGGTTTAAGATAAGAGTCTACAAAGAGACTCAGGTGTTCCGTAAT
This sequence comes from Lithobates clamitans, assembly GCA_037952925.1. NCBI lineage: Eukaryota > Metazoa > Chordata > Amphibia > Anura > Ranidae > Lithobates > Lithobates clamitans. The sequence goes on from JBBGZY010001215.1 coordinate 4,883,202, forward strand.
GGCTCCGTTACCGGAGACTATGGGTCTACCTGGTGGAGTTATACAGTTTTTATGAACTTTGGGTAGACAATAGAAAGTGGGAATTTTGGGAAACTTAGTTCGTAGAAATTCCCAAGTGTCCTGATTGATGATACCCTGTGAGAAGGCACCATCAACCAGGGCATAAAATTGGATCTCAAACTTCGTGATATTGGATCTAGGTATAGGCTTATACCAGTCCCGATTAGACAGTACTTTCTGGCACATGTTTTTATATTGCTCGTTGGTCATGATCACAATGTTGCCCCCCTTGTCGGAGGGCTTAATGACTAAGGAGTGACATTTTTTAAGATTGTTTAGGGCGAGCATTTCGGAAGGGGATATGTTCCCGATCCTTTTGTGTATTTTGAGTTTTTGAATTTCAGATGTGACCATAGTAATGAAAGACGACAAATTGGGGTTAGAGCTCAAGGGAGGGAATTTGTCCGATTTGTTCTTAAATTTAATGTTAGCATGAGATGAGATAGTTGGTTCCGTGGATGTATCGGAGAGGAGGGAATCTAGATCAATAGTGTCGATCAAGTCTGGGAGGTCCTCATTCTCCAACAACGACAAAAGGACATCTAAGTCTTTGTCGTATTGTTCATTGATAGTTTCAGGTTTGGTTTTGGCCTTAGAATACATGCTCTTTAATAACAACTTGCGAGCGAACAGGTTTAGATCTTTGATGGCTTCAAAAGTATCAAGGTTGGAGCTGGGACAAAAACTTAGACCCTTGGATAGTAGTGATTTCTCATCATCGGATAGTGTATAGTTAGAAAGGTTGATGATATTTCTATCATCGACATCAATGGTGTTGGATTCAGTACTTATCAGGTTTTGGGTTTGGGAATGGCGCCCTGTGGAAAAAATCGACTTTGTCCCACCTCCCTTTTGGATGTTAAGCTCGCACTAGATTGCGAGAGCTGAACAGTCGTAAGTGCCGAGGGGGCGATGTGACTGCTGGGGGTTCCTGTGGGTGGATGGGGGTCCTCACTGCATGTACCGCTGTTGTCCGGTATCTGCAAGGTAGATGGTGCATTATTGGCAGGGTGGTCGGGGATATGTTTCTTGTGTGCATTCCCCCCTTCACCGGACAAAGGGCGTTTGGGTTTGTTGTGCCTGTTCCTATTCCGGTTGCGAGAGGAGGAGGAGGCAGAGGCAGAGGAATTGATAGAGGAGTCTGATCCGCGTTCCAAAGTAGATTTAGTTAGGCCTCTATTTTTAGAACTAGAGGTGTAGTTATTTTGAGTCCACTTGTATGCTCTCCCTTCCTGGAAGGACAATTTGTCGCGCCAGAACTTTTTATCTTTTTTGCGGAGAGTTTCAGTGGTGATTTGGTCCAAATGAATTTTAATTCTTTCCTCATGTTCTTTTAATGAGGGAAGACTTTTAAAAGATTGTAATTTTAAGTATATGTTATCAATCTCTTTATCGAGGGCCAAACTGCGAATCTTATATTCCTCTATAAGCATCCTCATCATCTTGCGTGTGCATGCCTGTAGGTTATCCTCCCATTGTTTTTTGAAATCGGGACTGATGTTGTCAATCATAGGGAAGATTTGAATGCGCAATCCATAAGGATTGATATCCTCTCTGATATATCTTTCAAAATTGTCAATGTGCCAGAAAAATGCAGCTTTTTTCTCCACATATTTGCTTAATTGGTTGCAAAGGGAGGATAATTCTGACTGAACTGCTTCTCCTTCGCCGTGATTTTTAGAATAATCTGCCATGAGGGCCGCCCAACTTGAACCCTGAAACATGTTGGTATTGTCTCTTGAGTAACCAAAAAAGGAACAAAAAAAGAAAATAAAAAATAAAAACACTAAAGGGAGGGGATACTCACATATAACAAGGGGAGATTCCTAGATGAGAAAATGACAGAATTAACATGTAAAACACAAACCCGCTAACCTGTAATGATAATTTAGGTTGAGTAAAAGAAAATTTGAATTTAGTGGCAGAGCTGGATGGGGAGGAGGGGTGTGGGTATTTGCTACCCGGAATATCGAATCAGAAAAAGGAAAAGGTACCATCCAACGGTGTCACAAGAGTTGCCACCATCCCTAGCATACGAGGAAAGAAAAAAGGGACCCCTCAGAGAGTGGTGGGACTTTAAAGGCAACAAAAGGTAAGAATAAAAAAGCAGATTTTATTAATACAATTAAATAAAATTATACATTTTGAAAAGAATTTTTACAGATACAAACATACGAATCAGTTTGACAATAAAAGCAATATTCTGCTGGTGAGCGAACAAAAGATGTGTTCATGTAGTCTTCTACCTGAGCCTACGCGTTTCGGGGCTGTTAAAGTCCCTTCATCAGGGGCAATGGTAAGCAGACTTTACACTAGTAAGACATGAAATATCATAATTAGGTACAATTGTATTGAACATGTTTGCTGCATTTGATATCATTCTAGGAAAAAAGGGAGGTGGGGGAAGAGAAAAAAAAAAAAAAAAAAAAAAAAAATTAATATAATATGGATTACACACCCAAGCATGAACAGGAGAAGAGGCCAACCGCCGGAAGCATTCCTGGGGGCAACCACACAAAAGACGCCAGGAAACCAACTTGGGAAACGGGCGTATCTCCGGCCCCACCTTATCCACACTGGTCCCAGTGTATCACCACAAAAAGGGGGACAACGCTACCCCAAGAGGTCCCAGCGACCATAGGAGGGGAGAGGAGGAGGAGAAGGGGATTGTCTGAAAATACAAAAAGGGGAAAAGAAAAGCCTTATGTGCTGAGATGCTAAAGAGGGGGGGCTTGTATAGTAATTAGATATATATCTGCTAAAGACGCATAAAACACATGCGTCGGAGCAGCAACATAACCATATATTTCGGATACACTACAAACTGCACAGATGTGCGGGTATCCCTAAAAAGCAAGGGTTAAAAAATAATCTCAGCATATGTAACTTACCCCAGTAATGGTGTGTAAAAAAGTATATGCCTAGTAGCAAGTAGCAAGTAGAGAAAGCAGGTGTGCTAGCAGCGCAAACTCAGCTGTAGTTATAATGATAATGATGAGTGGAGACCTCATATAAGGAAATCTGTAAAAAGGAATAAAGAGGGTGTTGGTTGAATGTGATGCAGCCCAATGTGTATGACGATGGTGTTCCCTGGCAAACACATTGAGCGGCGTGTTCATATACAGAGGATAAGGTAAGAGTAATCCTAGTGGGTAGTGTAAAAAGAGCCTTACCCAGGTCTCTAATATTGCCGGTATTGTTGGTAGTTAGTAGCCGCTTCACTCTGCCACCGCTGTGTCAGACGGAGACACCGACACAGGCGTTGGGGGGTGGGGTATAAGAGGAGGAAGAGGGGGTGGGTGCGGCAATGATTGGCGTGGAATCCCGCCAATCATAGTGCCGCTCCTATCAGTCGGTGGTATCAAGGGATCTGACAGCGTCAACAGACGCTGAAAAAAAGAAACCAAAGGTGACGTAGTGTGGGAAGAGGGGAAAGGGGTGGATGCGGCAGTGATTAGCGTGGGATTCGGCCAATCATACCGCAACTGTCAATCAGATACAGAGGTCAAGGGAATCCTACAGCGTCGACAGACGCTGAGAAAGGGATACCATGGTAACAGCCAAACACAACCCCGGGACGCATCATTGCCGATGCGATCCAGTGGGGGGTGCCGGGGAACCAGTGTCATTCCAGCATGAAACGCTGGAGAGGAGAGATACACGGTAACCCCGGACATTAGTATTTCAAAAACGAAGGGGGGCCCAGGCATGGATGACCTGTCACTACACCGATGCATGGGCGGAGATGTGTATCTAACAAAGCAGTGCAAACCACCCCATAAGGGGAAGGTGTGCACGCAGTGTATTAATGTATAAAGGGAATAACAGTTTGGGAAATACTCTCCAAGGGTCGTCACGTGGACACCGCTGGGGCAGAGGGACCCTGGGCGGGGACTGCACGGCACCCCCCCACGTGGAACGCGGGGGGGGGTCATGCAGAGACCGCCCACCGACGCAGAGGAGGGAACCGAGGATAGCGGACATGGACTGGCAGAAAGAGAAGCTGCCAGACATTCCGCGAGTTTGTTCCGGGCACCCATATAAAGGCCCCCCAAAGGACAATAATTCCAGGGGGGCCCACGTGCGCCGGGCGGGACAAGGAAGGGCCGGAGCTGCGGTTAAAGGATGTTGCCCAGGCACGACCGAAAGTGTGCCTCAACTCCCGGCACGCCCGTATGTGACAAGAAAAGGGTGGGGGGGGGGGGGAAGGGGAAAATAGGTAAAAACAAAAATGAACAAAAATAACAAAAATAACAAGAGAAAGACATACATGAGGGCAATCAGGACGGGCATAGGGGCATCAATATTTTACAGATCTTTTTCACAAACCCCAGAAGAAAAACCCTCTAGAAAGGGTCTAAAACTCAAATGATCGTTGAGGCCGGGGGGTGAGGTGGCAGCAAGGTCTGCAATCCAGCGGGCCTCCCGTTGCAGCAAAGCCTTGTTCCAATCACCGCCCCTCGGACTCGGGTGTACTCTGTCCAGGATTAGAAAATAGATGTTAGGAAAAGTGCCGTGGTGCACATTCGCCACATGTCTCCCCAGTGGAAGATCGGGATTCGCTTTCCTCATGGCAGAAATGTGCCGTGAGGCTCGCAACGAGAATTTTTGTTTAGTCTTACCTACGTAGAATTGGAAACACTGGCAAACTAAAAGATATATCACACCCTCTGTTTTGCAGTTGGCGAAATGGCGTGGTCTATATGGATGTCCATTGGGGAGGGTCACATGCTGTTGTGTATTCATGAATCTACATGTGGAGCATCCTCCACATGTAAAGGTTCCAAACCTCTTACAGGGGTCCCCGCGTGTTTCACCAGCAAATTCACTGCGGATCAAATGGTCACGCAGGGAACTGGTACGTCGGTAGGTGATTGCCGGCCGGGCAGGTAGGTATGGGCGTAGAGTGTTGTCAGAGTGCAGGAGGTGCCAGTGTTTGTTGAGAATGGATTTGATAGATTCATGTTGGTTTGTGAACCGCATGATGATCCTAGTGGTCGAATCCATACTAGCCTTTTTCTGAGTGCCAAAGAGGAGTTCCCGCCTGGTGTGTCTGTTAGCACGTTTAAACGCTTTTTTCAAGAGTGTGGATGAGTAGCCCCTCAAAAGCAATCTATCTCTGAGAGCGGCGGCTTCACTTAGATAGGTCTGTTGGTCAGAGCAGTTCCGTCTCAGCCTCAAGTATTGGCTGTAGGGGATCACTCGGATCAGTGGTTGGGGGTGGGAACTAGAGGCGTGTAGGATGGTGTTGCCGGCGGTAGGTTTTCGGAAAAGGCTGCTGGAGAGCGTCCCATCAGGGTTCTTGTTGATGGTTGTGTCCAGGAATGTGATATTGTGTGCATTATGGGTCACGGTGAACTTTAAATTGAAATTGTTGGACTGCATCATATGGATGCATTCATTAAGTTGGTTTTCGGAACCCTCCCATAACACCAAAATGTCGTCTATATAACGATACCATGCGACTATGTATTGGGTATGTGATCTGAAGGCCTCATCAGAGAGGAAGGACTGCTCCCACTCCCCCAGGTACAGGTTGGCGTAGGACGGGGCACAGGAAGTCCCCATTGCCACGCCCTGCACCTGGAGGAAGTGGGAGCCGTCAAAAGAAAAAACATTATGGCAAAGGATGAACTCCAGGGCCATAATGACAAATTCACAAAGTTTTTTGTCATCTCTGTGAGTTTGGGTGATGAAATGTCTGACTACGGTCAGCCCTAAATGATGGGGAATGGAGCTATAGAGGGCCTCTACGTCGATAGCTACCAGTAATGACTGTGCTGAGACGTGTAGGCCCTTCAGGGATTGTAAGAGGTGGATGGTATCACGCACGTGTCCTTTGGGGGGCCTTTATATGGGTGCCCGGAACAAACTCGCGGAATGTCTGGCAGCTTCTCTTTCTGCCAGTCCATGTCCGCTATCCTCGGTTCCCTCCTCTGCGTCGGTGGGCGGTCTCTGCATGACCCCCCCCCACGTTCCACGTGGGGGGGTGCCGTGCAGTCCCCGCCCAGGGTCCCTCTGCCCCAGCGGTGTCCACGTGACGACCCTTGGAGAGTATTTCCCAAACTGTTATTCCCTTTATACATTAATACACTGCGTGCACACCTTCCCCTTATGGGGTGGTTTGCACTGCTTTGTTAGATACACATCTCCGCCCATGCATCGGTGTAGTGACAGGTCATCCATGCCTGGGCCCCCCTTCGTTTTTGAAATACTAATGTCCGGGGTTACCGTGTATCTCTCCTCTCCAGCGTTTCATGCTGGAATGACACTGGTTCCCCGGCACCCCCCACTGGATCGCATCGGCAATGATGCGTCCCGGGGTTGTGTTTGGCTGTTACCATGGTATCCCTTTCTCAGCGTCTGTCGACGCTGTAGGATTCCCTTGACCTCTGTATCTGATTGACAGTTGCGGTATGATTGGCCGAATCCCACGCCAATCACTGCCGCATCCACCCCTTTCCCCTCTTCCCACACTACGTCACCTTTGGTTTCTTTTTTTCAGCGTCTGTTGACGCTGTCAGATCCCTTGATACCACCAACTGATAGGAGCGGCACTATGATTGGCAGGATTCCACGCCAATCATTGCCGCACCCACCCCCTCTTCCTCCTCTTATACCCCACCCCCCAACGCCTGTGTCGGTGTCTCCGTCTGACACAGCGGTGGCAGAGTGAAGCGGCTACTAACTACCAACAATACCGGCAATATTAGAGACCTGGGTAAGGCTCTTTTTACACTACCCACTAGGATTACTCTTACCTTATCCTCTGTATATGAACACGCCGCTCAATGTGTTTGCCAGGGAACACCATCGTCATACACATTGGGCTGCATCACATTCAACCAACACCCTCTTTATTCCTTTTTACAGATTTCCTTATATGAGGTCTCCACTCATCATTATCATTATAACTACAGCTGAGTTTGCGCTGCTAGCACACCTGCTTTCTCTACTTGCTACTTGCTACTAGGCATATACTTTTTTACACACCATTACTGGGGTAAGTTACATATGCTGAGATTATTTTTTAACCCTTGCTTTTTAGGGATACCCGCACATCTGTGCAGTTTGTAGTGTATCCGAAATATATGGTTATGTTGCTGCTCCGACGCATGTGTTTTATGCGTCTTTAGCAGATATATATCTAATTACTATACAAGCCCCCCCTCTTTAGCATCTCAGCACATAAGGCTTTTCTTTTCCCCTTTTTGTATTTTCAGACAATCCCCTTCTCCTCCTCCTCTCCCCTCCTATGGTCGCTGGGACCTCTTGGGGTAGCGTTGTCCCCCTTTTTGTGGTGATACACTGGGACCAGTGTGGATAAGGTGGGGCCGGAGATACGCCCGTTTCCCAAGTTGGTTTCCTGGCGTCTTTTGTGTGGTTGCCCCCAGGAATGCTTCCGGCGGTTGGCCTCTTCTCCTGTTCATGCTTGGGTGTGTAATCCATATTATATTAATTTTTTTTTTTTTTTTTTTTTTTTTTCTCTTCCCCCACCTCCCTTTTTTCCTAGAATGATATCAAATGCAGCAAACATGTTCAATACAATTGTACCTAATTATGATATTTCATGTCTTACTAGTGTAAAGTCTGCTTACCATTGCCCCTGATGAAGGGACTTTAACAGCCCCGAAACGCGTAGGCTCAGGTAGAAGACTACATGAACACATCTTTTGTTCGCTCACCAGCAGAATATTGCTTTTATTGTCAAACTGATTCGTATGTTTGTATCTGTAAAAATTCTTTTCAAAATGTATAATTTTATTTAATTGTATTAATAAAATCTGCTTTTTTATTCTTACCTTTTGTTGCCTTTAAAGTCCCACCACTCTCTGAGGGGTCCCTTTTTTCTTTCCTCGTATGCTAGGGATGGTGGCAACTCTTGTGACACCGTTGGATGGTACCTTTTCCTTTTTCTGATTCGATATTCCGGGTAGCAAATACCCACACCCCTCCTCCCCATCCAGCTCTGCCACTAAATTCAAATTTTCTTTTACTCAACCTAAATTATCATTACAGGTTAGCGGGTTTGTGTTTTACATGTTAATTCTGTCATTTTCTCATCTAGGAATCTCCCCTTGTTATATGTGAGTATCCCCTCCCTTTAGTGTTTTTATTTTTTATTTTCTTTTTTTGTTCCTTTTTTGGTTACTCAAGAGACAATACCAACATGTTTCAGGGTTCAAGTTGGGCGGCCCTCATGGCAGATTATTCTAAAAATCACGGCGAAGGAGAAGCAGTTCAGTCAGAATTATCCTCCCTTTGCAACCAATTAAGCAAATATGTGGAGAAAAAAGCTGCATTTTTCTGGCACATTGACAATTTTGAAAGATATATCAGAGAGGATATCAATCCTTATGGATTGCGCATTCAAATCTTCCCTATGATTGACAACATCAGTCCCGATTTCAAAAAACAATGGGAGGATAACCTACAGGCATGCACACGCAAGATGATGAGGATGCTTATAGAGGAATATAAGATTCGCAGTTTGGCCCTCGATAAAGAGATTGATAACATATACTTAAAATTACAATCTTTTAAAAGTCTTCCCTCATTAAAAGAACATGAGGAAAGAATTAAAATTCATTTGGACCAAATCACCACTGAAACTCTCCGCAAAAAAGATAAAAAGTTCTGGCGCGACAAATTGTCCTTCCAGGAAGGGAGAGCATACAAGTGGACTCAAAATAACTACACCTCTAGTTCTAAAAATAGAGGCCTAACTAAATCTACTTTGGAACGCGGATCAGACTCCTCTATCAATTCCTCTGCCTCTGCCTCCTCCTCCTCTCGCAACCGGAATAGGAACAGGCACAACAAACCCAAACGCCCTTTGTCCGGTGAAGGGGGGAATGCACACAAGAAACATATCCCCGACCACCCTGCCAATAATGCACCATCTACCTTGCAGATACCGGACAACAGCGGTACATGCAGTGAGGACCCCCATCCACCCACAGGAACCCCCAGCAGTCACATCGCCCCCTCGGCACTTACGACTGTTCAGCTCTCGCAATCTAGTGCGAGCTTAACATCCAAAAGGGAGGTGGGACAAAGTCGATTTTTTCCACAGGGCGCCATTCCCAAACCCAAAACCTGATAAGTACTGAATCCAACACCATTGATGTCGATGATAGAAATATCATCAACCTTTCTAACTATACACTATCCGATGATGAGAAATCACTACTATCCAAGGGTCTAAGTTTTTGTCCCAGCTCCAACCTTGATACTTTTGAAGCCATCAAAGATCTAAACCTGTTCGCTCGCAAGTTGTTATTAAAGAGCATGTATTCTAAGGCCAAAACCAAACCTGAAACTATCAATGAACAATACGACAAAGACTTAGATGTCCTTTTGTCGTTGTTGGAGAATGAGGACCTCCCAGACTTGATCGACACTATTGATCTAGATTCCCTCCTCTCCGATACATCCACGGAACCAACTATCTCATCTCATGCTAACATTAAATTTAAGAACAAATCGGACAAATTCCCTCCCTTGAGCTCTAACCCCAATTTGTCGTCTTTCATTACTATGGTCACATCTGAAATTCAAAAACTCAAAATACACAAAAGGATCGGGAACATATCCCCTTCCGAAATGCTCGCCCTAAACAATCTTAAAAAATGTCACTCCTTAGTCATTAAGCCCTCCGACAAGGGGGGCAACATTGTGATCATGACCAACGAGCAATATAAAAACATGTGCCAGAAAGTACTGTCTAATCGGGACTGGTATAAGCCTATACCTAGATCCAATATCACGAAGTTTGAGATCCAATTTTATGCCCTGGTTGATGGTGCCTTCTCACAGGGTATCATCAATCAGGACACTTGGGAATTTCTACGAACTAAGTTTCCCAAAATTCCCACTTTCTATTGTCTACCCAAAGTTCATAAAAACTGTATAACTCCACCAGGTAGACCCATAGTCTCCGGTAACGGAGCCATTACGGAACACCTGAGTCTCTTTGTAGACTCTTATCTTAAACCTTTCGTTGAAAACCTGCCCTCTTACGTGCGTGATACCATCCACCTCTTACAATCCCTGGAGGGCCTACACGTCTCAGCACAGTCATTACTGGTAGCTATCGACGTAGAGGCCCTCTATAGCTCCATTCCCCATCATTTAGGGCTGACCGTAGTCAGACATTTCATCACCCAAACTCACAGAGATGACAAAAAACTTTGTGAATTTGTCATTATGGCCCTGGAGTTCATCCTTTGCCATAATGTTTTTTCTTTTGACGGCTCCCACTTCCTCCAGGTGCAGGGCGTGGCAATGGGGACTTCCTGTGCCCCGTCCTACGCCAACCTGTACCTGGGGGAGTGGGAGCAGTCCTTCCTCTCTGATGAGGCCTTCAGATCACATACCCAATACATAGTCGCATGGTATCGTTATATAGACGACATTTTGGTGTTATGGGAGGGTTCCGAAAACCAACTTAATGAATGCATCCATATGATGCAGTCCAACAATTTCAATTTAAAGTTCACCGTGACCCATAATGCACACAATATCACATTCCTGGACACAACCATCAACAAGAACCCTGATGGGACGCTCTCCAGCAGCCTTTTCCGAAAACCTACCGCCGGCAACACCATCCTACACGCCTCTAGTTCCCACCCCCAACCACTGATCCGAGCGATCCCCTACAGCCAATACTTGAGGCTGAGACGGAACTGCTCTGACCAACAGACCTATCTAAGTGAAGCCGCCGCTCTCAGAGATAGATTGCTTTTGAGGGGCTACTCATCCACACTCTTGAAAAAAGCGTTTAAACGTGCTAACAGACACACCAGGCGGGAACTCCTCTTTGGCACTCAGAAAAAGGCTAGTATGGATTCGACCACTAGGATCATCATGCGGTTCACAAACCAACATGAATCTATCAAATCCATTCTCAACAAACACTGGCACCTCCTGCACTCTGACAACACTCTACGCCCATACCTACCTGCCCGGCCGGCAATCACCTACCGACGTACCAGTTCCCTGCGTGACCATTTGATCCGCAGTGAATTTGCTGGTGAAACACGCGGGGACCCCTGTAAGAGGTTTGGAACCTTTACATGTGGAGGATGCTCCACATGTAGATTCATGAATACACAACAGCATGTGACCCTCCCCAATGGACATCCATATAGACCACGCCATTTCGCCAACTGCAAAACAGAGGGTGTGATATATCTTTTAGTTTGCCAGTGTTTCCAATTCTACGTAGGTAAGACTAAACAAAAATTCTCGTTGCGAGCCTCACGGCACATTTCTGCCATGAGGAAAGCGAATCCCGATCTTCCACTGGGGAGACATGTGGCGAATGTGCACCACGGCACTTTTCCTAACATCTATTTTCTAATCCTGGACAGAGTACACCCGAGTCCGAGGGGCGGTGATTGGAACAAGGCTTTGCTGCAACGGGAGGCCCGCTGGATTGCAGACCTTGCTGCCACCTCACCCCCCGGCCTCAACGATCATTTGAGTTTTAGACCCTTTCTAGAGGGTTTTTCTTCTGGGGTTTGTGAAAAAGATCTGTAAAATATTGATGCCCCTATGCCCGTCCTGATTGCCCTCATGTATGTCTTTCTCTTGTTATTTTTGTTATTTTTGTTCATTTTTGTTTTTACCTATTTTCCCCTTCCCCCCCCCCCCCCCCACCCTTTTCTTGTCACATACGGGCGTGCCGGGAGTTGAGGCACACTTTCGGTCGTGCCTGGGCAACATCCTTTAACCGCAGCTCCGGCCCTTCCTTGTCCCGCCCGGCGCATGTGGGCCCCCCTGGAATTATTGTCCTTTGGGGGGCCTTTATATGGGTGCCCGGAACAAACTCGCGGAATGTCTGGCAGCTTCTCTTTCTGCCAGTCCATGTCCGCTATCCTCGGTTCCCTCCTCTGCGTCGGTGGGCGGTCTCTGCATGACCCCCCCCCGCGTTCCACGTGGGGGGGTGCCGTGCAGTCCCCGCCCAGGGTCCCTCTGCCCCAGCGGTGTCCACGTGACGACCCTTGGAGAGTATTTCCCAAACTGTTATTCCCTTTATACATTAATACACTGCGTGCACACCTTCCCCTTATGGGGTGGTTTGCACTGCTTTGTTAGATACACATCTCCGCCCATGCATCGGTGTAGTGACAGGTCATCCATGCCTGGGCCCCCCTTCGTTTTTGAAATACTAATGTCCGGGGTTACCGTGTATCTCTCCTCTCCAGCGTTTCATGCTGGAATGACACTGGTTCCCCGGCACCCCCCACTGGATCGCATCGGCAATGATGCGTCCCGGGGTTGTGTTTGGCTGTTACCATGGTATCCCTTTCTCAGCGTCTGTCGACGCTGTAGGATTCCCTTGACCTCTGTATCTGATTGACAGTTGCGGTATGATTGGCCTAATCCCACGCCAATCACTGCCGCATCCACCCCTTTCCCCTCTTCCCACACTACGTCACCTTTGGTTTCTTTTTTTCAGCGTCTGTTGACGCTGTCAGATCCCTTGATACCACCGACTGATAGGAGCGGCACTATGATTGGCGGGATTCCACGCCAATCATTGCCGCACCCACCCCCTCTTCCTCCTCTTATACCCCACCCCCCAACGCCTGTGTCGGTGTCTCCGTCTGACACAGCGGTGGCAGAGTGAAGCGGCTACTAACTACCAACAATACCGGCAATATTAGAGACCTGGGTAAGGCTCTTTTTACACTACCCACTAGGATTACTCTTACCTTATCCTCTGTATATGAACACGCCGCTCAATGTGTTTGCCAGGGAACACCATCGTCATACACATTGGGCTGCATCACATTCAACCAACACCCTCTTTATTCCTTTTTACAGATTTCCTTATATGAGGTCTCCACTCATCATTATCATTATAACTACAGCTGAGTTTGCGCTGCTAGCACACCTGCTTTCTCTACTTGCTACTTGCTACTAGGCATATACTTTTTTACACACCATTACTGGGGTAAGTTACATATGCTGAGATTATTTTTTAACCCTTGCTTTTTAGGGATACCCGCACATCTGTGCAGTTTGTAGTGTATCCGAAATATATGGTTATGTTGCTGCTCCGACGCATGTGTTTTATGCGTCTTTAGCAGATATATATCTAATTACTATACAAGCCCCCCCTCTTTAGCATCTCAGCACATAAGGCTTTTCTTTTCCCCTTTTTGTATTTTCAGACAATCCCCTTCTCCTCCTCCTCTCCCCTCCTATGGTCGCTGGGACCTCTTGGGGTAGCGTTGTCCCCCTTTTTGTGGTGATACACTGGGACCAGTGTGGATAAGGTGGGGCCGGAGATACGCCCGTTTCCCAAGTTGGTTTCCTGGCGTCTTTTGTGTGGTTGCCCCCAGGAATGCTTCCGGCGGTTGGCCTCTTCTCCTGTTCATGCTTGGGTGTGTAATCCATATTATATTAATTTTTTTTTTTTTTTTTTTTTTTTTTCTCTTCCCCCACCTCCCTTTTTTCCTAGAATGATATCAAATGCAGCAAACATGTTCAATACAATTGTACCTAATTATGATATTTCATGTCTTACTAGTGTAAAGTCTGCTTACCATTGCCCCTGATGAAGGGACTTTAACAGCCCCGAAACGCGTAGGCTCAGGTAGAAGACTACATGAACACATCTTTTGTTCGCTCACCAGCAGAATATTGCTTTTATTGTCAAACTGATTCGTATGTTTGTATCTGTAAAAATTCTTTTCAAAATGTATAATTTTATTTAATTGTATTAATAAAATCTGCTTTTTTATTCTTACCTTTTGTTGCCTTTAAAGTCCCACCACTCTCTGAGGGGTCCCTTTTTTCTTTCCTAAAAAGGGTTTGGGGACCCGGGTCCTACCCCAGGGGACATGTATCAATGCAAAAAAAACTTTTAAAAACGGCCGTTTTTTCGGGAGCAGTGATTTTAATGATGCTTAAAGTAAAAAAAAAAAAAGTGAAATATTCCTTTAAATATCGTACCTGGGGGATGTCTATAGTATGCCTGTAAAGTGACGCGTGTTTCCCATGTTTAGAACAGTCCCTGCACCAAATGTCATTTTTAAAGGAAAAAATCTCATTTAAAACTGCTTGCGGGTTTAATGTCATGTCGGGTCATGGCAATATGGATGAAAATCAGTGAGACAAACGGCATGGGTACCCCCCAGTCCATTACCAGGCCCTTTGGGTCTTGTATGGATATTAAGGGGAACCCCACACCCAAATTAAAATAAGGAAAGGTGTGGGGCCACCAGGCCCTATATACTCTGAACAGCACTATACAGGCGGTGCAAACAAGACAGGGACTGTAGGTTTGTTGTTAAGTAGAATCTCTTAGTCATTTTGAACGGGTACATTTTTAACGTGTTTAGCTCCAGCCAAAAAATCTTTTTTAAGCTTTTTGGAAAACATAGGGAAGGGTTATCACCCCTGTGACATTTGTTTTGCTGTCTTTCCTCCTCTTCAGAAGATTTCACCTCACTATTTTGTCCCAATGAAAAATGTTTTTTGAAAATTTGGGTTTTTTTGTGGAACAAGGATTGGAAAGCATCAGTGGAAAGGAGAAATTGTTTTCCCATATTAATCCTTACAGGAGAGAATTTCCCTTCCTAGGGGTAGATTTCATCTCACTTCCTGTTGTCTCCTTCCGTTTGCAAGTAGGAGTCGTTTGTAAGTTAGATGTTTGAAAGTAGGGTCCTGCCCTATATACTCAGCAGAAATTTGGGCCTTAGGTGTTGCTGTGGCCACAACACTGTAAGCCCTCACAGGGCCCTGCTGTGAAATATTAGATCAAGAATTGTAATTACATGCCCCTGTTGAACAGGAGCTGAAAAATTAGGCCTTAGGCACTGGTGCTGGTGCCACAACACTGCAACCCCTCACAGACACTCTAGTTGGAACGCAGGAACGAGCCCTGCTGCAAAGTATTGCTTCAAAAATTGTAATTACACGCCCCTGTTAGACAGGGGCAGACAAATTGGGCCTTAGGCACTGGTGCTGGTGCCACAACACTGCGACCCCTCACAGACACTCTAGTTGGAACGCAGGAACGAGCCCTGCTGCAAAGTATTGCATCAAAAATTGTAATTACACGCCCCTGTTAGACAGGGGCAGAAAAATTGGGCCTTAGGCACTGGTGCTGGTGCCACAACACTGCAACCCCTCACAGACACTCTAGTTGGAATGCAGGAACGAGCCCTGCTGCAAAGTATTACATCAAAAATTGTAATTACACGCCCCTGTTAAACAGGGGCTGAAAAATTGTGCCTTAGGCACTGGTGGTGGCGCCCAGAACCAAAAATGTTCTTACAAGCTATCAGCGTGATGATTGAGGAGGAAGAGGATAATTACTCAGGGATAGTCACTCAGCATCAGCATAGGCAGTCTTTGAAGGGATCTGAGATTTCAAAAAAAATTATTCGGTTACATCAGCATCAGGTGCTTGGTAGCTGGTGGTGATCCAAGACTGATTCATTTTTATGAAGGTCAGCCGATCGATCGAGTCGGTGGACAGACGCACCCTGTGATCGGTTACCACGCCTCCAGCAGCACTGAATGTGCGTTCCGAAAGAACACTGGATGCAGGACAGGCCAGTAGCTCAATTGCATACTGTGCAAGCTCTGGCCAGTGATCCATCCTCAAGACCCAGTAACCCAGAGGATTTTCGGTGGGAAAGGTGTCCAAGTCTGATCTTGCCCCTAGGTATTCCTGCACCATGTAAAACAGACGCTGGCGATGGTTGCTGGAACCGATCATACCTTGGGGCTGCGGACCAAAAAATTGTCTGAACGCATCGGTCAGACGGCCACCTTCTCCACCGCTCCTTCTTTGACTGACCGAAGCCTCAGCAACACGTTGTCCAGAAACAGGAGTTTGTAACCTCCCAGTCTCTGGGAACGCGTTGCACAGACCTTTCTGCAAGGCCTCCCGAAGATGTTTCATCCTCTGCTCCCTCTGCGATGGCAAGATAAGGTCCGCAACCTTACCCTTGTAACGTGGATCAAGGAGGGTTGCCAGCCAGTATTGGTCCTTCTCCTTGATACCACGAATACGAGGATCCTTACGCAGGCTTTGCAGGATCAGGGAGGCCATGCAGCGTAGGTTTGCTGAGGCATTCGGTCCGGAGTCCTCTGGGTCACTAAGGACAACAACGTCCGCAGCCACCTCCTCCCAGCCACGTACAAGTCCATGTGTTCCTTGGGACTGATCCCTTAAAGACTGCTGCTGATGCTGAGTGCCAGGCTCCACCTCCATACTGACACAATCTTCCTCCTCCTCCTCCTCCTCCTCGTCCTCTTCCTGTGTGATCGGCGGGCACGCAGGAACACTGTCTGGATAAAGGGGGCCTTGAGAGCTAAGGAATTCCTCCTCTTCCTGCCTCTGTTCTGCCTCAAGTGCCCTGTCCATTATTCCACGCAGCGTGTGCTCCAACAGGTGGACAAGGGGGACAGTGTCACTGATGCATGCACTGTCAGTGCTCACCATCCTCGTGGCCTCCTCGAATGGTGACAGGACAGTGCATGCATCCCTGATCATGGCCCACTGGCGTGGGGAAAAAAAACCAAGCTCCCCTGACCCTGTCCTGGTGCCATAGTCGCACAGGTACTCATTGATGGCCCTCTGCTGCGTGTGCAGCCGCTGCAGCATGGCCAACGTTGAGTTCCACCTGGTGGGCATGTCACAGATTAGGCGGTTCTTGGGCAGGTTAAACTCCTTTTGGAGGTCCGTCAGCCGAGCACTGGCATTATATGACCGGCGGAAATGCACACAGACTTTCCTGGCCTGCCTCAGGACATCCTGTAAGCCCGGGTACCTGCCCAAGAACCGCTGCACCACCAAGTTAAGGACGTGAGCCAAACAGGGCACATGGGTCATTTGTCCCTGTCGGAGGGCAGAGAGGAGGTTGGTGCCATTGTCGCAAACCACCATTCCTGCCTTAAGTTGGCGTGGCGTCAACCACCTCTGAACCTGCCCCTGCAGAGCTGACAGAACCTCTGCCCCAGTGTGGCTCCTGTCCCCCAAGCACACCAGCTCAAGCACCGCATGGCATCTTTTGGCCTGCGTACTTGCGTAGCCCCTTGAACGCCTACGGAGCACCGCTGGTTCCGAGGAAGAGGCCATGGAGGAAGAAGAAGAGGAGGGGGTGGAGGAGAGAGGTGTGTCACAATCAGCATTTTGGAGGCGTGGTGGCGGAACAACCTCCAACACTACTGCACCTTGTCCTGCATCCTTCCCAGCTGCCAGCAGAGTCACCCAATGCGCCGTGAAACTTAGGTAACGTCCCTGTCCATGCCTGCTGGACCATGAGTCAGCGGTAATATGCACCTTACCGCTGACCGCCCTGTCCAGCGAGGCATGGACATTGCCTTCCACATGCCGGTAGAGAGCCGGAATCGCCTTCCGTGAGAAAAAGTGGCGTTTGGGTACCTGCCACTGAGGAACCGCACATTCCACAAACTCACGGAAGGGGGCAGAGTCTACCAACTGAAAAGGCAGCAGTTGAAGTACTAGCAATTTTGCCAAGCTAGCATTCAACCGCTGGGCATGTGGATGGTTGGGAGCAAACTTCTTTCGGTGGTCCAGCAGCTGGGGCAGGGAAATTTGCCTGGTACAATCTGACGTCGGTGTACCAAAAGCAGATTGCCCACAAGTACTTGGCTGTGACACACCTAATTCTACACCTTCATTCCTCTCACTGCAGGTCTCAGAGAGGACTGAAGGTCTAGTGGGGTTGGAAATCTCAGCTGATGAGGAGCAAGGAGAGATCCTCTTTGTTCTTTGGTGTGGGTCTTTTAGATACGCTTGCCAACGAACTGCATGGCAGGTCAACATATGTCTGGTCAAGCATGTGGTACCCAAGCGGGAGATGTTTTGGCCACGCGAGATACGCTTGAGACATATGTTGCAAATAGCAGCAGTGCGATCTGATGCACTCGTCTCAAAAAAGGCCCACACCAAAGAACTTTTTGAATAACGCGCAGAGACTGCAGCGCCCTGCACATGTGGAGCTTTGGGGTGTGATGAAGTCAATGTGCTGCCCTTAGGCTGGCCCCTGGAGGGCATCCTGCCTCGTTGGTGATGTGCCGCCTCCTCCTCCTCCTCCTCCTCTCTCCTATCAGGCACCCACGTTGAGTCAGTGACCTCATCATCCCCTCCCTCCTCATCACTGGAGCAAACCTGGCAGTATGCTGCAGCAGGGGGAGCATGACTGCCAGATTGCTGTCCTTCTTGGGCACCCCCTCTGTCCGTGCTCATGTTACTGCCTTCATCGAGCTCAGTATCATCATCAGAGCCTTCCAAACGCTGGGCATCCTCCTGGAGCATGTACCCAACACTGTGGTCAAACAGTTCGAGGGAATCCTCATGAGGACATGGTGGAGCTAGGGAAGGAGTCACTGATGACATTGAGCTGAGGGAAGAGGCCGCTGCTTTGCCAGACAAAGCACCCTGGGCATGGGTGAGAGAGGATGAGGAGGATGAGGACGGCTTGGTCATCCACTCGACCAAGTCTTCCGCATGTTGCGGCTCAACACGGCCAGCTGCCGAAAAAAAGGCCAAGCGTGTCCCATGGCCACGTGCTGATGAGGATGCACCGTCTCCACGACCAGCACTAGACACAGAGCCTGCTTGCCCTCTCTTATTGGCTTGTGACTGTCTGCCTCTCCTTCTTGGCCTTCCAGACATACTAATGGCCTGTAGCTGCACTAAGCTGGGATAGAACACCTGTAATTTTCTTCAGGTAGCTTTATATACTGTAACCAGACAAGCCTGCCTGTCAGTAGGAAGATAACAGGAACGGATCTAGCTGAACACTGTGAGCAGGACGCACTGTACTAAATGTAAATAGTCTAGCTGCCTGACCGTGGTACTAATAGGATCAAATAGAACACCTGTAATTTTCTTCAGGTAGCTTTATATACTGTAACCAGACAAGCCTGCCTGTCAGTAGGAAGATAACAGGAACGGATCTAGCTGAACACTGTGAGCAGGACGCACTGCACTAAATGTAAATAGCAGGAACGGATCTAGCTGAACACTGTGAGCAGGACGCACTGCACTAAATGTAAATGGCAGGAACGGATCTAGCTGAACACTGTGAGCAGGACGCACTGCACTAAATGTAAATAGCAGGAACGGATCTAGCTGAACACTGTGAGCAGGACGCACTGCACTAAATGTAAATAGTCTAGAAGATAACAGGAACGGATCTAGCTGAACACTGTGAGCAGGACGCACTGCACTCAATGTAAATGGCAGGAACGGATCTAGCTGAACACTGTGAGCAGGACGCACTGCACTAAATGTAAATAGCAGGAACGGATCTAGCTGAACACTGTGAGCAGGACGCACTGCACTAAATGTAAATAGTCTAGAAGATAACAGGAACGGATCTAGCTGAACACTGTGAGCAGGACGCACTGCACTAAATGTAAATAGCAGGAACGGATCTAGCTGAACACTGTGAGCAGGACGCACTGCACTAAATGTAAATGGCAGGAACGGATCTAGCTGAACACTGTGAGCAGGACGCACTGCACTAAATGTAAATAGCAGGAACGGATCTAGCTGAACACTGTGAGCAGGACGCACTGCACTAAATGTAAATAGCAGGAACGGATCTAGCTGAACACTGTGAGCAGGACGCACTGCACTAAATGTAAATGGCAGGAACGGATCTAGCTGAACACTGTGAGCAGGACGCACTGCACTAAATGTAAATAGCAGGAACGGATCTAGCTGAACACTGTGAGCAGGACGCACTGCACTAAATGTAAATAGCAGGAACGGATCTAGCTGAACACTGTGAGCAGGACGCACTGCACTAAATGTAAATGGCAGGAACGGATCTAGCTGAACACTGTGAGCAGGACGCACTGCACTAAATGTAAATAGCAGGAACGGATCTAGCTGAACACTGTGAGCAGGACGCACTGCACCAAATGTAAATAGTCTAGAAGATAACAGGAATGGATCTAGCTGAACACTGTGAGCAGGACGCACTGCACTAAATGTAAATAGCAGGAATGGATCTAGCTGAACACTGTGAGCAGGACGCACTGCACTAAATGTAAATGGCAGGAACGGATCTAGCTGAACACTGTGAGCAGGACGCACTGCACTAAATGTAAATAGCAGGAACGGATCTAGCTGAACACTGTGAGCAGGACGCACTGCACTAAATGTAAATAGCAGGAACGGATCTAGCTGAACACTGTGAGCAGGACGCACTGCACTAAATGTAAATAGCAGGAACGGATCTAGCTGAACACTGTGAGCAGGACGCACTGCACTAAATGTAAATAGTCTAGAAGATAGCAGGAATGGATCTAGCTGAACACTGTGAGCAGGACGCACTGCACTAAATGTAAATAGCAGGAACGGATCTAGCTGAACACTGTGAGCAGGACGCACTGCACTAAATGTAAATAGCAGGAACGGATCTAGCTGAACACTGTGAGCAGGACGCACTGCACTAAATGTAAATAGCAGGAACGGATCTAGCTGAACACTGTGAGCAGGACGCACTGCACTAAATGTAAATAGTCTAGAAGATAACAGGAACGGATCTAGCTGAACACTGTGAGCAGGACGCACTGCACTAAATGTAAATAGCAGGAACGGATCTAGCTGAACACTGTGAGCAGAACGCACTGCACTAAATGTAAATAGCAGGAACGGATCTAGCTGAACACTGTGAGCAGGACGCACTGCACTAAATGTAAATGGCAGGAACGGATCTAGCTGAACACTGTGAGCAGGACGCACTGCACTAAATGTAAATAGCAGGAACGGATCTAGCTGAACACTGTGAGCAGGACGCACTGCACTAAATGTAAATAGCAGGAACGGATCTAG
This sequence comes from Lithobates clamitans, assembly GCA_037952925.1. Classification (NCBI taxonomy): domain Eukaryota; kingdom Metazoa; phylum Chordata; class Amphibia; order Anura; family Ranidae; genus Lithobates; species Lithobates clamitans. Next base: position 4,904,107 of record JBBGZY010001215.1, read on the forward strand.
CTGAACACTGTGAGCAGGACGCACTGCACTAAATGTAAATAGCAGGAACGGATCTAGCTGAACACTGTGAGCAGGACGCACTGCACTAAATGTAAATAGTCTAGAAGATAGCAGGAATGGATCTAGCTGAACACTGTGAGCAGGACGCACTGCACTAAATGTAAATAGCAGGAACGGATCTAGCTGAACACTGTGAGCAGGACGCACTGCACTAAATGTAAATAGCAGGAACGGATCTAGCTGAACACTGTGAGCAGGACGCACTGCACTAAATGTAAATAGCAGGAACGGATCTAGCTGAACACTGTGAGCAGGACGCACTGCACTAAATGTAAATAGTCTAGAAGATAACAGGAACGGATCTAGCTGAACACTGTGAGCAGGACGCACTGCACTAAATGTAAATAGCAGGAACGGATCTAGCTGAACACTGTGAGCAGGACGCACTGCACTAAATGTAAATAGCAGGAACGGATCTAGCTGAACACTGTGAGCAGGACGCACTGCACTAAATGTAAATAGCAGGAACGGATCTAGCTGAACACTGTGAGCAGGACGCACTGCACTAAATGTAAATAGCAGGAATGGATCTAGCTGAACACTGTGAGCAGGACGCACTGCACTAAATGTAAATAACAGGAACGGATCTAGCTGAACACTGTGAGCAGGACGCACTGCACTAAATGTAAATAGTCTAGATAGAAGATAACAGGAACGGATCTAGCTAAACTGAATACAGTGTATATATATATATGCAACACCTGGGATGCATATATATACACAATACACTGTAAGTGCAGCTAACTGACTGACTGTTCTGCCTAATCTATCTAACTCAAATCAAATGACACTGTCTCTCTCTCTCTCTATCTCTTAGCACACCGGAACACACACTACACAGGGCCGCCGTGCAGGCGGCCTTATATAGTGTGGGGCGTGTACTAAATCCCCTGAGCCATAATTGGCCAAAGCCACCCTGGCTTTGGCCAATTACAGCTCTCTCTACTGACGGCGCTGTGATTGGCCAAGCATGCGGGTCATAGTGCATGCTTGGCCAATCATCAGCCAGCAATGCACTGCGATGCCACAGTGAATTATGGGCCATGACGCGCCACACCAATTTGGCGCGAACGGCCCATATCGTTCGCAATTCGGCGAACGGGCCAACAGCCGATGTTCGAGTCGAACATGGGTTCGACTCGAACACGAAGCTCATCCCTAGTCACTATGAACAATTGTGGTCTCAAGTGCATATAGCTTGACTTACCCATAAACTGTGGACGGAAGACACCGGCTCAGAGAGACATGGATTTGGCCTTTGTGCCCGTGGGGACACACCAGTGTAACACACCAGGAAAAATGGCAGAGGAAAAGCCGCTGTGTATGAATGAGGGGATCTAATGAATGTAGACAACGGAATGTAAAGAGAGGGGGGAGGGGGAAATAAAGAAAAATGATGATGGTGGGTAACAAAAGAAAGGGAGGGAAAGAGGGATGAAAAAAAGGGAGGGGAGAAGAGAGGAGGGGGAAAAGGGAGGGGAGGGGGGAAGAGGGGAAGAAGGGGAAGGAAAGAGGGGTGGAGGGCAAAATGAGGAAGCAAAGGGGGGGAAGGTGGAGGGGGGAGGAGTGGAGAGGGAGGGGAAGGGAAAGGGGGGAAAGGAGATTTTTCTTTATTTCCCCCTCCCCCCTTTACATTCAGTTGTCCACATTCATTAGATCCTCTCATTCATACACAGGGGCTTTTCCTCCACCATTTTTCCTCCGTCGTGTTGCGGTGGAGTGTCCCCACGGGCACAAAGGCCAATTCCATGTCTCTCTGAGCCGGTGTCTTCCGTCCACAGTTTATGGGAAAGTCGAGCTATACGCATTTGAGACCACAATTGTTCATAGTGACATACAGTGAGAATTGAAACCTTGCATGTAAATACACCTTTTATATATTTTTTTTAATCCTATATTTATATGAGTACCTAAACTTGAACACTTCATGCACGTGACAACGCCATTGCTCATAAACATCTATGCAATGTAACTGTATACAGTATATAAACCGCTAGATTTTCTACAATACATAAAATAAAATATAAGCTGCATTAACAAATGTTATATATGATATCTATGTACATCTATGTATTATTGTATTCCTTTTTTTTTCTCTCTTTCTCTTTTATTTTTCATTCCTCATGCTAAAAAAAGTTACTTATATATTGTTCATTGATATCTCTAGAATTTATATGATATCTACTGTGCTGATACCCTCAAGGCCCTGACGAAGCGGAACTGTCCACGAAAAGCGTAGGCCATATTTGCTTTACTGTGTTTGGGGCTAGCACACCCTGACTTCAAGATTCCAAAATTGTACCTCATTTTTAACCTGCTTATTCTGAGAAGATTTTGCCGTTTAGCAGATGAATAAAGTTTGTAATTTTTTTTTTTAAATATCAATATGTGTATATTTTTATTATACTCCTCTGAGGCACAATCAAAGTCCCATCTTGTTGTAAATCTCTTTTTTGTTTTTTTGAAACATAGTTGCATGACCAAATGTAGTTAATCCTGTATCTGCCAAAAACATCGTATTTAGTAGGCAAACGAATCATGTTTACTGCAACAGATTACTGTGCCCACGAGCATGAAAGTAGCCATTTAAAACTGTACAACAGTAAAGAAAAGCACATGGAGCAGCATGCAAGTAATATTAATAATAGGAACACACAGCAAGTACTTACTTTTTAGAAGCACTTTCTTGAACCTTCTGTACTGATCCTGCTCCTTCAATTTCAGGTCTGACCAGCGCTTAATCAATTGCTTCTTGGATCGTCGTACCCCAAAATTCCTGTGCAGACTCTTCACAACTTTAGACATGATCTTGGCCCTTCTCACATTTGGGTTTTGGTAAGATCCATACTTCCCATCATAGTAGGCCCTCTTCAAAATGTCCACCATCTCCACCATCTCTACAAAGGCCATATTTTAGGCCTTAAATCTCCTGCGGGATCATGACGTTTCTGGCTCCGGGCTTTCCTCCTTGTTACTGCTATTACGCACCTGCTGCATCTCCACCATGTTCCTCTCCCACTGCAACGAAAGAGAGGGGGCGGGGAATATTCTAGAAAGAACGTCAGGGGTGGGCGAAGCGGGCGGAGTTTCATGCATGCACAGTGTATATAAAGCTAACATGCGCGTGTCGTACGTACGATCTGTGAGTGGAGGAAGTGCCGATCGTGAGAATGAGGGTAACATTTTAACTTGTGATATCAGTGGCCTATACTGATTCGAGATTGAGGCCTATATTGGGATAAGATTAGGAGAGTTTAGCCTGATATTAGTGTTTTTGTCTTGTGTTTGTCTTGCAGCAAATATGAAACAATTCAAAGACCCAGAATTCATGGGCCAGTTCATAGACAGATACAGGGATATGAGAAATTTGTGGGAGGTTAAAAACCCCTTATATCAAAATAAACCAGCTAGGAAGGCATCACTGGAGAAACTGCTGCAATTTGTGAAGATGCAGGTCCCCGATGCAGATATCGAGTTTGTGGATAAGAAAATTGGTAGCTTGAGAAGCACATATAGGAAGGAGCTTAATAAGGTCCAAGTTTCCATGAATACAGGAGCAGCAGCAAAGGATGTGTATGTACCCAGTCTGTGGTACTACAACAGGATGCAGTTTCTGGAAGACCGGATTGAAGGCAGGGAATAACTTTTTACACTTCCATCCACCCTTCCCTCAACCCCAGCTGTGGCTTCCGAGGACCAACCTGGGCCTTCCAACCTGGAAGAAGTTGAGGAGCCCAGCTGGAGCAAGGTATAGTATTTTTTTAACATATTTATTGTCCGAAAATTATTGTTGATAACTAGATGTTATTATTGATAACAAATGAATTATTTAACAAAAAGTGTTTTACATATCAATAGACAGTAGGGGCCAAAAATGATTGTGACAAGATTGAAAAATGCTGGGCTCAGGATGATAGTCTTTTCTATTTATTAACATTCAATTTGCATCAACAGTCATGAGCTGAAAATTGTGTGTGATTGATGAACCAAAAACTAAAACTATGACCAAAAGAAATTAATACTCAGTGCTGCCTCTCTAAAACATAAATTACATCTACCTACATCAAAGTGTTATGCCCCGTATACACGGTCGGATTTTCCGATGGAAAATGTCCGATCGGAGCGTGTTGTCGGAAATTCCGACCGTGTGTGGGCTCCATCGGACATTTTCCATCGGATTTTCCGACACACAAAGTTGGAGAGCAGGAGATAAAATTTTCCGACAACAAAATCCGTTGTCGGAAATTCCAATCGTGTGTACACAAAACCGACAGACAAACTGCCACGCATGCTCAGAATAAATAAAAAGATGAAAGCTATTGGCCACTGCCCCGTTTATAGTCCCGACGTACGTGTTTTACGTCACCGCGTTTAGAACGATCGGATTTTCCGACAACTTTGTGCGACCATGTGTAGACAAAACAAGTTTGAGCCAACATCCGTCGGAAAAAATCCTAGGATTTTGTTGTCGGAATGTCCGAACAAAGTCCGACCGTGTGTACGCCCTATTATCGTGCCAAATAAATTCATACAATGTAATTCAAAATGAGGTGCAATCAATAAAGTTCATCTATTGTGAAGTACGGGATTGGTGACACATTGGTGCAATCTTGGTGACTTCCTGTGTTCCCCTCCTGGGTCCCCACTCACCAGATAGAGATGAAAAATACGACTGTGTTTATAAAGATGGTGTCTTCTGTCCAGCAGATATATAAGTTGGTTGTACCTCAGAGAAGGGAATCTTCTCCCCTCCACGGCTTGTTATGGGTCCAGCATACTTTACTCAGTCATAGGTGATTGAAGAGGTAAAGTTCGGACAAGTGAAGAAAGAGAGGATATAGTGTAATACTGCAAGGTTTATTTAAAAGGTTTAAAATCATTACACTTATGTCAAAGTCTTTAAAATGTGCAAAAATTGCCGCCTTGGCATCCAAACACCCTTCACAGATAATCCTCACCTTGACATGTTTTGACCCTCCCACTGGGCATCATCAGAAGCTTGTAGAGTCTGTGATTGGCTGTCTTATATACCTTAAGTACCTCCTACTACACCCAATGACTCCCACTACTCTCGCTGATGGCGCAGTATTAAATTGGCTTCACTTCCGGTTTCCGCCGGAACTGGACGTGACATATTTGCCACGACCGGAAGTGGTCAGCAGCACAGGAAGTGCTATAGTCTTTATAAACCAAAAGTAAATACCAGTATCCTACTTCCTGGATTGTCATGGACTGACCAAAGGCCATCTTGTGGCAAGAATACGGTATTACATTAAAACAAATCCGGTGTGTTAAACAGTGTAAACCATTATAACAATAACCTTATACTCTATATGAGAAAAAATGTATAAATAAAAAAGTATATATATAAATAAATAATGAGGATGATACAGAGGTGGAATTCCTGGACTAGCAAACATTAATACAACATTTATATGATGAAAGAAAAATAATAATAAAAGAAAAGAAAATTCTATAAATGAGAAATAAGAAATTAAAATATAAATATAAAATAAAATACATGAGCACCCACCGTATTATGGAGAGGATTTTTGGAACAGGGGTCATGGCAGACCTCCTTGGAGAGGACAAAGGGGAGGGGAGGATACTGGGGTCCACCCAGGGGTGGGAACTATTGGAGACCAAGGGGGGGATACAGAGGCTACCCCCCACAATGACATACAGGGGAGACATACCCACCCCCTGCACACAATGGAGAAGGAAGAGTAGAGGCTGTAGAGGAGGCCAGAAAAAGAAAAAGAGAAACTTAGATGGAGGGATTTTTAATCTCAGCAGCACACAATTTAATGGAGAAGAACTTGAAATTTTAGAATTGTGTTTGAAATATGTTCCACATAAGAATACCAACAAGTTTAGAACTTTTATAGATTTGCATAAATTTATTAGGAGGGTCAATATTAAGAAACATTTTGCTATGAAGACCCAAGATGCCATTGATACAGATACTCAATTTGAACATAGCGGATTGAGAAATAAGTCCACATTTAACCCTAGACATAATAACAACCAATGCTTGGATGTTTTCAAGTTGATGGTTGAACAGGACATAGAGGACATGTACATCCACCCCATTAGAGGCAACAAAAAAATCCAACAGGGCCTCAAAGAACTAGAGAAAAAGAAAGACATCATAATAAGACCAGCGGACAAGGGGTGGGGATAGTGGTATTGGACAAAGCAGATTATAAAAATGAACTCAACCGTCTCATAGAAGATAAAGACACTTATCAAAAAATGAAAGGGGACCCTGTGAAAAAGCTTAAAGCCACTCTAATTAAAAAAATCAAGAAAGCCCAAGAGAAAGGCATATTGGACAAAAAAGAGGCCCAATATTTAGTACCAGCAGCACCTAAAACCCCGTCATATATTAAGTTCCCAAAAAACATAAGAACATCCAAAAACCTCCAGGGCGCCCCATCATTAATGGGGTAGACTCCTTATTTTCTAGAGTTGGGGAATACTTAGATTATTTTTTACAGCCCATTGCCCAAAAATTTCCATCCTATACGAAAGACAGCAGAGACCTCATTAATCTTATCAGGGATGTTCCAACTAGCGAGCAAACGTTCCTGGCAAGTATAGATGTTGATTCTCTATACACCAACATAAAACAGAAAGACGCCACCTCTGCGATCAAATGGGCTTTAGAAACTAAGACAACATTACATAGGACCCAAATAGATTTTATGCTAGATATGCTACAATTAGTGATGGAAAACAATTATTTTTGGCATGACAAACAGTATTACAAACAGATAAGGGGAGAAGCCATGGGAGCTAAATATGCTCCCACGGTGGCAAATATTTTTAGCAAATGGGAGTCAGAGGAAATATTTGGGAAAAACATAGTAGGATTAAAAACATACAGAAGATACATAGATGATATTTTTCTAGTGTGGGAGGGAAGTGAGGATTCTTTAAAAAGTTTTTCGGAACAGATTAATATTAACAAGTACAATATATCTTTTTCATCAAATTACAGCAAAGAAAAGGTCAATTATTTGGACCTAGAAATTTTCAATTCTAACAATAATTTATACACACGAACATTTAAAAAAAAAAACGGATAGAAATAGCTATATCCCTACAACTAGTGGACATCACCCGAGTTGGATCTCGGGGATACCCAAAGGACAGATGATTAGGATCAAGAGAAACTGTAATTTGCAGGAGGACTACATAGCCCAGTCCAACATATTGATGGACAGATTTGAGCAAAAAGGATATAAACGGCAACAACTTCTACAAATACAACAAGAAGTAGGAATAATGGATAGAGAACAGTTACTTGTCCCCAAAACCAGAAAGAGAGAAAGTTATGACCTTACCTTCTGTACAGAATTCAACCGACAGTATAAACAAATAGAAAAGATCATTAAAAAACACTGGCCCATTTTACTCAGAGATCCAGTTTTATTGAAAACCTTACCTTCACGTCCAAAGTTTGTTTACAAATGCCCTCCTGTATTAAAGGATAAAATTGTTAAGAGTATCCCTGACCCCCCAAAGAAGTTGGTAACCTTCCTCGACCAAACGGGTTTCTTTAAATGTGGCAGATGTTTAATCTGCAGAACATGTAAGGGTGGAAAGAAAAAGACCACATGTTTTAAATCCAGGACAACAGGAAAAATATATGAAATCTCCAAATTTATAACTTGTGGTACCACACACATCACATACCTTCTGGAATGTGAATGTGGTCTCCAATATGTGGGCAGAACTACAAGAGAGCTCAGAGATAGACTAAGGGAACATAGTAACAACATCAAAAAGGATTTCCGCAAACATAGCTTATCTTATCACTTTAGAAAATTCCACAATAGAGATCCATCAACACTTATTTTTTGTGGCATTGATAGGGTGGAGAAACATGGGAGGGGCACCAACCTTAAACAAGCCATCTCCCAAAATGAGACTCAATGGATTTATCAATTACAGTCCTTAACGCCTAAAGGGTTAAATGTGGACCTGGATATTAATTGTTTTATTAGTAATTTTTAATATATATTTTTTTTATTTTTATTTTTATATTTATTTTTATTTCATTTTTATTTTTATTTTTATTTTATTTTTATTTTTATTTTTATTTTTATTTTATTTTATATTTATATTTTCATTTCTTATTTCTCATTTATAGAATTTTCTTTTCTTTTATTATTATTTTTGCTAGTTTGCTAGTCCAGGAATTCCACCTCTGTATCATCCCCATTGTTTATTTATATATATACTTTTTTATTTATACATTTTTTCTCATATAGAGTATAAGGTTATTGTTATAATGTGTCACGTACCTTACAGCGGAGCCCGAAATGATGAGGGTGGCCTTTTGCACGGTTCCGGTCCAAGCACCCCTGGTGGTGGGTACAGGGAGTGCGAGGGCAACGAAAGGGTGCAGGTGCCTGCAGGCAGGAGGCTGGAACTTGGAGATATAGGAACCTCTGCTGAGGAGATGTGGAAACTGATCACCAGACTTGTTTAGCGGGAGCCAGATCAGGATCAACTGCAGAATCAGGCAGGAGTCGGCAATAGGCTGGCAGCGGGGTACCAAGTCAGCAGGCAAAACCGTAGTCAGGAACAGGCAGGGGTTGGCAACAGACGGGCAGCAGGGTACAGAATCAGGAAGCAGAGCCGTAATCATAAGTTCAAGCCAAGGTCAGTATTGCAAGTAGAGGCAGGTTCAGCAGGCAGGGGAGATCCAAGAGAATGGTCAGAAGATAGCCGGGTTTTCAGGAACAAGGTCAATCAGGCAGAATAACAACAGGAACACAGGAACACAGGAACAAGCTGAAGACAATCCAGCACTGATGCTAGGCAGACTCTCTGTTTATATAGGGTGCTGTGTGCCAAGATTGGCGCCAGCGTACGTGCGTACGCGCATGCGCATTAGCAACTTAGCACATTGGCACATGCGCGTTAGCACATTAGCAGTTTGGCACATTGGCGCATGTGCGTTCGCATATTAGCGCTTTGGCACTCGCGGACGCGCGTTAGCGCGTTTGCGCATTCGCATAGAGGTGCCATTGTGCATGCTCACCCTGGATCTCATTTGCCTCTGGCTATGGTTCCGTGCATGCACCTTTGCATTAGTAGAATGAGGATTTGCAGCTGCTGCATGGAGACGGGTGCTTGCTGTGTGAGTTCTCTGACATAATGGTTTACACTGTTTAACACACCGGATTTGTTTTAATGTAATACCTTATTCTTGCCACAAGATGGCCTTTAGTCAGTCCATGACGATCCAGGAAGTAGGATACTGATATTTACTTTTGGTTTATAAAGACTATAGCACTTCCTGTGCTGCTGACCACTTCCGGTCGTGGCAAATACGTCACTTCCGGTTTCGGCGGAAGCCGGAAGTGAAGCCAATTTAATACTGCGCCATCAGCGAGAGTAGTGGGAGTCATTGGGTGTAGTAGGAGGTACTTAAGGTATATAAGACAGCCAATCACAGACTCCACAAGCTTCTGATGATGCCCAGTGGGAGGAGCGAATGTCAAGCTGAGGATTATCTGTGAAGGGTGTTTGGATGCCAAGGCGGCAATTTTTGCACATTTTAAAGACTTTGATGTAAGTGTAATGATTTTAAACCTTTTAAATAAACCTTGCAGTATTACACTATATCCTCTCTTTCTTCACTTGTCCGAACTTTACCTCTTCAATCACCTATGACTGAGTAAAGTATGCTGGACCCATAACAAGCATTGGAGGGGAGAAGATTCCATTCTCTGAAGTACAACCAACTTATATATCCGCTGGACAGAAGACACCATCTTTATACACACAGGCGTATTTTTCATCACCAAGTCACCAAGATTGCACCAATGTGTCACCAATCCCGTACTTCACAATAGATGAACTTTATTGATTGCACCTTATTTTGAATTACATTGTATGAATTTATTTGTCACGATAACACTTTGATGTAGGTAGATGTAATTTATGTTTTAGAGAGGCAGCGCTGAGTATTAATTTCTTTTGGCCATTTTTTTGGGGTACTTACCTCACACTATAGCTGCAGCCTCATTGTATATATACACTGTATATGTGTGTGTGTGTGTGTGTGTGTGCAAGCATATACACACACATACATATTGTATTCACTAAAAAAAATAATTTTTATTTTTTTAATTTTAATTTTCAATTTGCCTTATTTCCACACATTTTTTATTTGTAATTTTTTTTATTTGTAATTTTTCACTTAGTAATACTTACTCCACAGTGCGGGTTTATTATTACTATTTTCAAAAACTAAAACTATGTCCCTTTTTCATACACAGGAAGACCTCAGCCAGGACGAGGCTCTGGAATGTAGCAGACAGTAGGAGGCGGGGGTAAGTGTCAGCCAGGAGGTGGCGGGGGTAAGTGTCAGTCAGGAGGTGGCCAGGCCCAGTAGCCTCACCTAATCCCAGGTGCCTCCCCTCCACCTTACAACAAAAAGGGGCAGGAAAGGGAGTAACGTGGAGAAGGCAGCACTGGGCCTCATTAAGGACGCTAATGCGGCCCTGAAAACACCCCTGACTCTCAAGAAGCCTATGGCTGCTATGTAGCTGCAAAATTGCAGCAAATGGAGGAGGGCCAATGCCTCATCTGTGAGAAGATAATTTTTTAGGCCCTTCATAATGGGTTGAGGGGCCAAATGACTGATAACATGCACTTATGTGCCATCCTCCTCCTGACACAAGTCCACCTCCAGATCCTGAAGGGAAGGCTGCAGGGAGGGTTGCAGGGAAGACAAGAAAGTGATGGCCTGGGTTCACTCTGGTCTCACAGAAGACGCAGACTGTGGTAGTATCTGCTGCTGTTCCTGATCTCTGGGAATCCTGGACCAGATTGTGCTCCCTTAAATATGGACTTCTTAGGCTACCAATTTTTATTTACAAAGAGTTGATGTGTGCCCTGGGGTACAAAGGCTTTGCAAATGCAAACAGTTTCTCCAGTGTTGCCTTACTCTTTATTTTGTTATGAGCCAAAATAAATTGAGATTTTTTTATTTGAAAATACTTGCCTATGTGTTTTTCTTCAAATAGGACAGTTTGTATGTGAGTAGGCAGGTACATTTAAAAAATACAATGTCTAATTAACAAGGGACACCAACCAACCTCCTTGAGCTTTAAAAATACAAGATAATAATGTTGTTGTGGAAACTTGACACACAAAAATAAATTATGGTGATCTCTAAAAAAAAAAAAAAAAAGATAACTATAAAAAATAATTCTAAACATTATTATGGAGATCTGGCTTTAAAAACAAAAAAGATTATTCAGGAGATCACGAGAAATAATATTAAAAACAAAAAAGATTATTCAGGAGATCACGAGAAATAAAGAAATAAGTTTGTCAGAACTCTGTGTGAACATCAGCAGCAAAACAACTTCATTCTTCTAGCATTCTAAAGAACAAAAGAATGCGCTGCATTAAAAGATCCAAAAATTTACAGCGTGACGAATGTGCTATCTCCATTACGAACGCTAGTTTTACCAGACTGAGCGCTTCCGTCTCATACTTGATTCTAAGAATGCGTGTTTTTTTTGCGCGTCCGAATTGCATATAGACGAACGCATTCTCCGATAGGAACTTTTTCCGACAGAAAAATAGAGAACCTTCTCTCAATCTTTTGCTGGTGGGAATCCCGCTAGCAAAAGTCCGATGGAGCATACACACGGTCGCAATTTCCGACCAAAAGCTCTCATCGGACTTTTGCTGGCGGAATTTCCGATCGTGTGTACGGGGCATTAGACTTAAATCTCCTTATACTGCTTTCTCTATAGTTACACTAAGTGTTTAAAAAAGAACAGCAGAAGGAATGTCATTTGTAAGTGTTTCTTCATCCAACTGTCATGTTTTTTCAGGATATGTTATCCCTTCCACTTTAAACGTGCATGCTTTTCTTAACTGTTTTCATAATGCTATCAACAAATTGCCACTGCTTTGTGTATGGTGATATCCAGAGGTGTAGCTTGAAGCTTGTGGGCCTTGAAGCAAAAGCTGATTGGCGACCCCCCACTACCATCTGACGTGTCCATCTTCCATCAATATACTCCCACCATGTGCCAAGCTATTCCAAGAGCCTAAAGAGTAATTTCAGATCTTTATTTACATATTGAGAGGGCAATTCAAAAGCTTTTGGAGAAACTATTCATATTTTGATATAACTCTCCAATTCTTTTGAATACCCTGGAGGAGAGGTAGGCAACCTTTGAAGATCTACCTTAAACTACATACAAAATCACTGTGGTGCCCTTTTTTTCAAAGAAATTAAGGCCTAACTGAATAGTAAGGAAAACTTATTTAAACTTATAAAATATTTTTAAAACAATGTCACTTTAAAAATATAAATGAGCCTACCTTAAAATTGGACAGTGCAAGTCAGTAGGGCAGAGGACAATGTCAGTCAGTAGAGCAGAAGATGGTTTTAGTAGGGCAGGGGACAGTGTCAGTAGTGTAGTGGATGATGTTAATAGAGCAGTAGATGATATCAGTAGGGCAGTGGATGGTGTCAGTAAAGAAGTGGACATGTCAGTAGGCCAGTAGGGCAGTGGATGGTGTAAATCAGTAGAGCAGTGGATGGTGTCAGTAGGGCAGTGGACGGTGTCAGTAAGTAGATCAGTGAATGGTGTCAGTAGGCCAGAGGTTGATGTCAGTAGGACAGTGAATGGTGTTAGTCAGTAGAGCATTGGACGGTGTCAGTTTGGAAGTGGCAGGTTTCTGATGTTTCACTTTTGAGACAAAGAAATGAGATTGAGAATACAGCCCTCAATCTCCATCTCTACAGCCTCAGCTGCACATAATGAATGGACAAGAATAGCTATATACAGAGCTTCCCGTTCATTAATAATGATTATTACAGATTACTATGCTTCCGTCATGAATGGACACAGGAGTGATCGGTACAGATCACTTACTGTGTTCATTCAGAAAATGAAGGGGCCAGTAAATTACATATTTACCAACCCCTTCCCCCACTTTACGATCTGAAAGCATCCACCGCAGCAAGCAGCCGGAGAGAGGAGGGGGGAAGCTGGAAGCGCTGCATAGGGAGGAAGGGATCTGTCAGGTCACCTGGGACCAGGTGACAGATGCACTCTGTAGGAGTCAGAAGTGCACCGCTAAGGTAGTGGACCCTAGGACTGACTGCTGCGGATTGAACCCTGGAAGGTTCAGGAAGCAGGTCTACAGGACAACTAACATGGATCCCAGTGGGAGCTAGAGCATAGATTCCCCAGGGCGCGGAGTCTAATAGGGCGTACACACGGCCGGACTTTGTTCGGACATTCCGACAACAAAATCCTAGGATTTTTTCCGACGGATGTTGGCTCAAACTTGTTTTGTCTACACACGGTCGCACAAAGTTGTCGGAAAATCTGATCGTTCTAAACGCGGTGACGTAAAACACGTACGTCGGGACTATAAATGGGGCAGTGGCCAATAGCTTTCATCTCTTTATTTATTCTGAGCGTGCGTGGCACTTTGTCCGTCGGATTTGTGTACACACGATCGGAATTTCCGACAACGGATTTTGTTGTCGGAAAATTTTATCTCCTGCTCTCCAACTTTGTGTGTCAGAAAATCCGATGGAAAATGTCCGATGGAGCCCACACACGGTCGGAATTTCCGACAACACGCTCCGATCGGACATTTTCCATTGGAAAATCCGACCGTGTGTACGGGGCATAAGAGCCAGCGGGTGTTCACCAGAGCCTCTAGTGGTGAGGATGGACTGTGCTGCAGTCTGGCTCCAAGTCGCGGCACCCAAGGTCTCACAGCTCACACTCACCGTAGACTACAGGAGAAGAGGAAGGAGGCAGCAGGCTGGAACGACAGGGAAGTAAGGGGAAAGCCAAAGGTCAGGACGACTAGCAGACAAAGATAAACATGACACTCCAAAGGTCAGGGTAACAAACAGACAGGGAGAGTCGAGAACAGGCCAAAGTCTGTAACAGGAATCAGACGTAGGAAACACAGCAAGTACACACGGAGGCTAACAAACAATGGTTGATCAGCACTGCTGACTTGCAGTGCACAGGTTAATATAGGGTTCCCTGATAGGGCCTGGGGTGGGGCCATGCTTAGAGGAGAGGTTATAAAACCAGTCAGGTGAGAGGCAGCTGGTCTTTAGAGATGAACACATGGAGACAGGTAAGCTGACAGGGAAAACTCTATTGCATAACCATGACAGGATCAAGGGCGCACACAGGGGCCTGGATCCAGCAGGCAACAAGTAACCTGGATAGGAGGGGGCAGAATATAGTGGAACTGATGCCCTTTATTTTCCTCCTGGAGCTGCTGAATGCCGGCAGAAGGGAGAGGAGGAGAAGCTAGCTTTCAGCGACTGCAGAAGGAAAATGGAGGGCATCACTTCCTCTATATGCCACCCCTTCCATCCAGGTGTAGAATGAAGTAGAATAGTAAAGTATCGAACCAGGCAGAACTTCAGCAATGCAGGTTTATTAACAGCTGATAACATACAGGTTCATGTTCAAAATATTACAATATACAGGTCTAATTTATACAGTTTCTTACAATGCATGCATATTAGATATAAATATTCTTATCCTCTAACCAAATTGAAACAATTGTGAAGTGTTCTCACCTTGAACCAGAATGGGTCTTTACTGCCAATTCTTGGGAACCTGTCACCTGATAGGGACCAGCCGGTCGACCAGTGGTCTGGTCCCCTCACAGAGTTCTGGGTTCCAGCTCGACCAAGTTCTTGAGGGAAATTCACCTGAGACCACATTCTGGAACAAGCTAAGAAGTCTTCTATGACTCGTACGAGGAGACAAGTTGTGGACAGATACTTGCCCATTGGTTCTGACCTCTATGACCCGTGCAATAGGGCAGCATACACAGAGTTCAGCCTTATGAGCTCCTATCTGACTTGTCCGAGGGGACAAGTTAGGACAGATACTTGCCCACTGGTTCTGACCTCTATGACCCGTGCAATAGGGCAGCATACATAGAGTTCAGCCTTATGAGCTCCTATCTGACTTGTCTGTCTAATAATTGCAGAGCTTGCATTTATATACACTTTTACAAGTCTTATCTTAACTTATCTCTTACATATGATTGGTCGCTAAGATCTACATCAAAGTAACCAACTATAAATCTGACACCTGTTCTACAACCAGATAAACTTAATTATTCCCAAAATTCCTATATGTTCATTAAAGTGATTTATAACTGTTTTTGTCCAATTAAAAACACCTGTATAGAGACAGTCTGGCACCCAGCTGTGTTATCAAACTCTCCTTATCTTGATAAGATTTAACTAGCTTTAAGGATTTGCAGATTTACAACTTTGAGACAATTAACTTTCAATAACCCCACCAGATGTTTTATATGTTTCACTATATGCATGTATTTTAACAGTTTTAATGAGGGCACAAGCAGACCTTTGTTTGACCCTGTCAAACTTAATTAATGTTCTGTACATAACTTTCCTGTATTCCACCTAATTATTTTAACCACCTGTTTTCTTATCTGTCTGAGACCATTCTACATAACTTGAATCTATTCTAATGAACTTTCATCCAGTAGACTATCTTAATACATTTTCGAGAACACCTGTTTACAAGTACTTGTCATAAAGCAGAGGTCATTTAAAGTTCAACACTTAAAAATGAAGACTTTCTAAATCTGGAAAACACAGTATACATTATTAAAGATTAACAATTGTTGCTTTACTTATTGAATAGTAATATTGATAAAACCACTACTATATAATAATATAAATAATAATAATAATAATAATTATCAATAAAATATATGCAAATCAATATATACAATATGAAATACATTGGCTAATATGAGATTCCACAACATTTCCCCCCTGTTGAGGCTTCACACAAGCCTCACAGCAATTACAATACAGATCACCCACCATGTCCTTCAGAGACCCCATACACCCGACACTTATCACAAATTGTCCAAAAAATAAAAACAAATCAGTCCAAAAAATAAAAATAAATAAATAAATCAGTCCAAAAAATAAAAATAAATAAATAAATCAGTCCAAAAAATAAAAAATAAATAAATAAATCAGTCCAAAAAATAAAAATAAATAAATAATTCAGTCCAATCAAAAACACCGCATCTTCTTCTGTAGCTGCAAAGTCCTTCTCCATATGTGGCACGGAAAACATAGTTGTCAGTCTCAGTGGCATTGTGATCATTCTTGCCACAAACTTCTTTCAACAGGCAACAGTTACTCAGCAACATCACATCAAGGATAACAGGGAAGAGGAACAATCCGTTCAGTTAGTGAATGAAAGCCAAGTATGTGGTCCCAAGGAGCATTCAGCAGACTCAGTCCCATAAGGCTCTGCCTTTTCCTGCATAGGTCTTTTCAGCTTAGCCAAGTGCTTGATGTGTCTGGAGAGATCTCCTTCATCATCATTTGCTGGTCCAGTATCATACATAGCACAAGCTGCTTTGGATGCTGTAAGACAGAAGTTCAGTGCATACCTGTTCTGCAAAGGTACAAGTCTCAGATGTTTCAGTTCCTTCTTTATTGCATGAAATCCTTCCTTTGTAGCAATTTAACATTTGTAACAAGTTGCATCATGTCTTCTGCGATCACCCGATATTTGTCTGGATATAAAATACACTTTAAAAATATAGTTATAAAAAATAAAAATAAAAATAAAGTCAGTGTCAGGATACAATAGGTCTCCGGCAAACATTTCAGGCAACCTACAAAGCAATGGCTCCTCCACTCTCATCTTATCTAATAACTTAATTTAGTGGCTTCCTTTTACTTCTACAACATCCGCTAAAATAATATAAATATATCTATATAGTTTTATCATAATACAATACTCTTACAATATTAATAATATTTGTTAGTATAAATCCCTTGAAGTACATGTTTTTACTACAAAGTATTTTATATAGACTATTCTTTTACATTTCCCAACCTATACTATTTCCCATACAATAATTGTAAAATTCTTATCATTTCCTAACCTTGACTCCACCTATCAGTCACTATTACCCTGGTCATGTCATACTGTCAATAAAGTCAGTCCAGATATTTCATTAGTTTTAATTTTTTAGTCTTCCCACAATGTTTGCTAAACCCAAAGCCATTTCACTTTTTGTCCATTTCTGCACATACTATACTGCAGAATATTATACAATAACAGTCAACATGGGTCTCTTCTGTCAGTCACTGCTATACTGTCTAAGTCAGTAGCCTACCTCTCCTATGTCTTAAAACATGAATTATAAAACAATATCAAGACAAATATGATAACATATCTTATAAAGCATCAATAGCATACAGTCTTTAGCGATAATGTCATACTCATTACATTGTTCCTCTCCTCTTTTTTTTTTTTTTTCTGCAAAAAATTATAAAACCATTTTTTTATAATGATTGAACATTCACTCAAAGTGGAACTCTACTCACAAAAATGTGATAAAATAAGGTTCATTAGCAAGAAAAATACATTCCACATTAATTATTATGCTACCATTTTACTGAAACCCATAACCTTTGAGCAGCAGTAGAATTTCAGGCTGTCAGCAGACTGTCCTCTAGATTTTAAGCAGTGCAAAAAAAAATAGAGCACAACTGAGCCTGTGTAGAGCAGGGTAGAACAGTGGATTGTAAACAGTATAGGCACTTATTTTTTACTGTGCTTCATAGCTACACCTGCAAAAGGGGTCAGCCTCAAGTAACCCAGCAGGAATTAATTTTCTGACCAAAGTTCCACCTTAAGGTGTTCACAATAATAATACTTATAACATATATAACAAACAAAACAACAGCAAGTCTCTACATACAAAGTATCACATATAATTAATTAGCATTGTCCATTACTGAAATACTTCCAATGTCTTTGTCTGCAACAGTCTCTTGTATGTATTCCACTTGCACTTATGTGAATAACACTCTTGGTAATCTCAATCAGACTTTGACTACTATAGAAATGGAAAATGTCACTGTCACAAATGTGGATTTAAACTGACACTTGAATTGTGAATTCTTCCACTTCCTTTTATGATCTTTAATGTACTTGCAGTCATCAAGGGTTACTGACATACATTCCTTTAGTGGCTTTGATTGGAACAAGAGATCACATCTAAAACAAGGATCTGTTTAGAAACAAAACTACACCAATTTGGTTAATTATTTTAAACACATGAACATTTTATCCCCCACTGTACAGCATGAAATCTAAGCTACTATCATTTGCCTCTAGAACTCCTAAACTTAGTGACAAATCTATCCAAAGTTTCATATGGCCCAGCAAATTGTATTTAATTTGGTCTACAACAGCCCATACAACCTATCCACCAATAAATGAGTGTGGACACAAGGTTCTATCGTCTATGCCAAGCATAGAGCAGAATGGAACTGATTTTTCATAAAAATGGGTACAATTATCTGATATCAGTGCTGTATACACTCCAATCCTGGGAAAAATTTCCCACATCAGACACTTAGCTGTTGTCTCATACATTTGCATGACCATATGAAAAACTGTGATTTACTTTAAAAATGAGCAGACTTTTATTAAAGTATATCTATATCTACAGCTTTGTTCTTTTATTGCAATAAAGTCTATATACAGGCACACAAAATAGACTTTGAAGAACTACATTTTGTGAAACTACATTGTGATTGTTCATAATTAAAAAGAAATCAAAATAAAATTACATGGTCACTTGCACAGTCTGTTAAATCTAAAGAGGTCAAGAAAATGTGCATTACTATGTCCCTTCCTTAAGAATAATTATATACAAATTTTATTGTTAATTAGATCATATTAATGCAGAGTGACCCTAATCAAAAACTGACTTTGCCACCTGTAGTAGCATAACTAGGAACTTAAATAATAAAAAATCAAAAGGAGTGAAATTTTACAAAGTATAACTTAATATATGAAAACGTGCTGGCTGCTCCTGGAATAAAGAAACAAATTATTTATTTTGGCACACTAATAATCAACCTGATAATTACTAAATATTGTAATCAGGTAGGACAAAATAAGTTCTAGCCAATACCAATAAGGGACCTTGCTCACCAGAGCTTACAAGCTAAGATTAAAAATTAAAACTCTAATTATCTAATTCACCCCCCTGTATGTGCTACATATAGCACATATAATAAGATGGTAGCACTGTTACCATGCATCACTCTTCACTATTCTTTTTAGAAAATAAGAAACAAATATAAATTTGGAGTTCCCTTGTACCAAATAAATAAATCCCATTACTATCTTTGTGATTACTACTAAGTAGGCAAATATATAAAGATGACAGTATACATAATACTGTACAATAAGATAGGGACATAACAAAATAAACAACAAAAGCTACAAGGGAGAATAAGCACCCTACTTACAAGAGTGATACACTAAAAATAAAATGCACCTTTCACTACTACAGTCCATAATATAAAAGACAGAATACCTATTATAACCTACAGTTTATATTCTAATAAAAAATCAACAAATGTTTAAGAATAAGAACGTATTCTGAGATTTTATTTATTTTCTGGTCAGCTCATCCAGTTTCTGTCTAAAGGCACCTATACGTGCCCCTTTCATCGCAGTACAGAGCACTGAGATGAGCTGTCACAAAAAGTGATTCAATGCTTTTGCACATAAGCTCCTAAACACATACTGAAAAAAAAATACAGTATTTCGTCTAACATGTAAAACCTACAACTGTAAAATCTGTTAAGCATGACATTAATTACATTAGCGGCATTGAATTTATCTACAGATTTTTATTTTTTTATTTTTTTTTTTCCAGAAGCAGTATACTGGATACAAAAAAATATGGGTGAACTTTGTGTCGTAAATTACTTAAAACAAACAACTTTCTTTTTTCTACAGTTTAAATAACTTCTAACTCCCTCAGCTCATTCATGGCGCTATCTAGCTGAGGTACATATTTAAAGAATATAAAAAAAAAATAATGAATCGTGCCTTCCACACACACACTCACTCACTGCCAATAACAGTTAGAACTTTGACGCTAAAGTCAATCAGTCACCATAGATGTATCAATCCCTAGCCTCTCCACGAAAGACACATACAATCATTCACTTAGGGATTCATTTCACACCTCATACAAAAAAAAGCACACACACACACACACACACATTTAACTCATATAAATATAAATCCTCCTAACAAATACTAATAACAAGTGTCACAAAATCAAAGACATGACACAGAAAGTTCTAATTGTATTTGTATGGAGGATACATACCATTTCCCTATTCATCATACACTATGCAGAATTCAGCATCAGTTACATACTTCTTACAATTCACTCATAGAACTAACACACAGGGTCCTTTCACACCAACGTTTTTACAACCACTACAGAATTATTCTAACCTAATATGGGAGATGATCAGTCTCCCTCACACATACAATATTCCCTAACAGTCTACAAAGATTACAAAGAAATTAACTTACATTTGTGAACATTCATTAACAAAATGTCATTATCTTCTGTTTTCTATATAGCAGTACAGTCACTCCACCTAGCAAAGTATGCATACACATGAACACAAATTCCTGACTATATATAAATATACAAATATTCACAGAATTATTAAAACTGACAGGTTAGTTAGTAATTACTTATGGACAGCAGTGCTCAGAGTAAAGCCAATAGGCACCGTACGCGCATACGTCTCCTTACCAAAATGCTTGTCTTAAGACACGAAAAACCGCCAAGCCCTGCTTGCCATGGCGATCAGGAATGTCTCAACCTGATCTTAACTCAGTTAGTACACAGACCGTTATAACAGATACATATAAACACATACACTTATAGCACAAAGACGATACATGCCTTTTAACTTTGTTATCAAATGGAGCTCCAAAACCTTTACCTTATTTACCTGTCAGGACTTACCTTTCCTGACATCAACCTTCTAAACTCATGAGTATTATTTTACACCACAAAGGTACTTTTTCTACTAGTAGCTACATATCAGTACTGTTTCAGTTTTTTAACTTAGGCTTTCCAGGGATCTGATAACCCCAAAGCCTTCTCCTGATTGATTACCAATCCAGGAAACCAACATGCATGTTACGCAAGTTCTCCAGGGGTCTTTAAGTCCCCAAAACCTCTTCCAGACAAAATTTTGCAGTCAAGGTAAACAACATGCATGTTACGCAAGTTCTCCAGGGGTCCTTAAGTCCCCAAAACCTCATCCAGACAAAATTTAGCAGTCAAGGTAAACAACATGCATGTTACGCAAGTTCTCCAGGGGTCTTTAAGTCCCCAAAACCTCATCCAGACTTAAATTCGCAGTCCAGGGAATCAACATGCATGTTACGCAAGTTCTCCAGGGGTCTTTAAGTCCCCAAAACTTCATCCTGACTAATTTTTGCAGTCCAGGTAAACAACATGCATGTTACGCAAGTTCTCCAGGGGTCTTTAAGTCCCCAAAACTTCATCCTGACTAATTTTTGCAGTCCAGGTAAACAACATGCATGTTACGCCTAGGTTTACATAGAGAGTAATTAACCCTCTACAGGGGTACCCCTTCGGAAAAGAAAGAATTGAAAAAAAAGAAAAAGAGAAAAGAGAAAATTTAAAAAAAAAAAAAAAATAAATAAATAAATACATTTTCTACCCAGGGTATCTCATCCTGTACAATGTACTTTAAGGCACCCACAGTTGAGAAAACCCAACCTGCCATCACAAAGATCTGCCTGGTGGACAGCGATACCCCAACAACAACCACCCGCCCCTCCTAGCACTAGCAAAACACGGCACAACACAATGCAGAACTAATAATAGGTGTCTGCTAACCTGATATAAATTGCGCAAAATTGTGTTGAGCTCAGTGCCTCCCCAGCATGGAGTTAGGCAAGATCGGAGTTGAGGTTATGCTGTCCCCGTACGGGCCACCAAATGAAGTAGAATAGTAAAGTATCGAACCAGGCAGAACTTCAGCAATGCAGGTTTATTAACAGCTGATAACATACAGGTTCATGTTCAAAATATTACAATATACAGGTCTAATTTATACAGTTTCTTACAATGCATGCATATTAGATATAAATATTCTTATCCTCTAACCAAATTGAAACAATTGTGAAGTGTTCTCACCTTGAACCAGAATGGGTCTTTACTGCCAATTCTTGGGAACCTGTCACCTGATAGGGACCAGCCGGTCGACCAGTGGTCTGGTCCCCTCACAGAGTTCTGGGTTCCAGCTCGACCAAGTTCTTGAGGGAAATTCACCTGAGACCACATTCTGGAACAAGCTAAGAAGTCTTCTATGACTCGTACGAGGAGACAAGTTGTGGACAGATACTTGCCCATTGGTTCTGACCTCTATGACCCGTGCAATAGGGCAGCATACACAGAGTTCAGCCTTATGAGCTCCTATCTGACTTGTCCGAGGGGACAAGTTAGGACAGATACTTGCCCACTGGTTCTGACCTCTATGACCCATGCAATAGGGCAGCATACATAGAGTTCAGCCTTATGAGCTCCTATCTGACTTGTCTGTCTAACAATTGCAGAGCTTGCATTTATATACACTTTTACAAGTCTTATCTTAACTTATCTCTTACATATGATTGGTCGCTAAGATCTACATCAAAGTAACCAACTATAAATCTGACACCTGTTCTACAACCAGATAAACTTAATTATTCCCAAAATTCCTATATGTTCATTAAAGTGATTTATAACTGTTTTTGTCCAATTAAAAACACCTGTATAGAGACAGTCTGGCACCCAGCTGTGTTATCAAACTCTCCTTATCTTGATAAGATTTAACTAGCTTTAAGGATTTGCAGATTTACAACTTTGAGACAATTAACTTTCAATAACCCCACCAGATGTTTTATATGTTTCACTATATGCATGTATTTTAACAGTTTTAATGAGGGCACAAGCCGACCTTTGTTTGACCCTGTCAAACTTAATTAATGTTCTGTACATAACTTTCCTGTATTCCACCTAATTATTTTAACCACCTGTTTTCTTATCTGTCTGAGACCATTCTACATAACTTGAATCTATTCTAATGAACTTTCATCCAGTAGACTATCTTAATACATTTTCGAGAACACCTGTTTACAAGTACTTGTCATAAAGCAGAGGTCATTTAAAGTTCAACACTTAAAAATGAAGACTTTCTAAATCTGGAAAACACAGTATACATTATTAAAGATTAACAATTGTTGCTTTACTTATTGAATAATAATATTGATAAAACCACTACTATATAATAATATAAATAATAATAATAATAATAATTATCAATAAAATATATGCAAATCAATATATACAATATGAAATACATTGGCTAATATGAGATTCCACAACAAGAACCAAATGTGAAAGAGGAGCCACACGGGTTCCCTGGAGCATGGTGAAGATTGCTATTGTGACCCCTGCAACACCTTTAGCTACGCCGGTGGTGATCTCTGATGATCTGATGATCTGATCTGAGGATGAGTAGCTAGGAAGAGTGATGAAAAAATAACTGAAGTGAAAAAAAAGTATATGTAACAACATAATAAATTAGGATGGGCAGAACACCCCTCTGCTCGGTTTGCAGCAGAACTCTGGAATAGAGACAGCGTTCTAACCTGAACGGTGAACCCTATTGAAGTCTATGGGAGCCGAATATAAAAATCTAAAGTGCCCATTTTGAAGGCTTATATGCAAGTAATTGGCCATAAAAGGGGTATGGGGCCTGGGTACTGCCCTAAGGGGACATGTATCAATAATTTTATTTTTTTGTAAACAATCGTTTTGTCAGAAGCAGTGATTTAAATTATGCTTAAAGTGCAACAATAAAAATGAAAAATTCCTTTAAAAATAGTGCCTGGGAATTCCCCTTAGAGTGCATGTAAAGTGGCACATCTGTAGCATGCATAAAACATGCTACAGCAAAAATGACATCTCTAAAGAAAAAAAAGTGTCAAATCCCATTTAAAATTACTCACAGTTACAATTGCCGACACTCGACTATTGAAGAAATAAAGAAAAAAACAGCATGGGGTTCCCCACCCCAGTCCATACCAGGCCCTTCGGGTCTTGTATGGATTTTAAGAAGAACCCCATGCCAAAATGTAAAAAAAAAATGGCGTGGGGTCCCCCCTAAATCCATACCAGACCCTTATCCGAGCATGCAGCCTGGCAGGTCAGGAAAGAGGAGGGGGCGAGCGAGTCCACCCCCTCCCGAACCATACCAGGTCACATGCCCTCAACATGGGGGAGTGGGTGCTTTGGGGCAGTGGAGGCTCAGCCCCCCACCCCAAAGCACCTTGTGAGGACAAGGGTCTCTTCTCGACAACCCTGGGCTGTGGTTGTCGGGCAGGGGGCTTATCTGGCATGGGGGTAAAGGTGCTTTGGAGTAGGGGGGCAGAACTGTTTAAGAGTAGTAACTTAAATAGGTGGGATAATATGAAAAATTAAGATTCCATAAATGCTACGGCAACAGAAACTCAGTGTTTAAAAATGAAATGTGACACTAAGGTCAAAGAGTTCAGGATAATCTGGGACTATAAAAATCAACATTTTCAAACTATGGCAAAATGTCTTTGTGGCACCTGATTGTTATATATATGCTCATAGGCTGCGAAAGCAATAAACCATGGCATTTTCTTTACAGCTGTAAGGAGAATGGCATGTGGGCTTACAATTTCCAAATAATCATCTCAGGAATTGGTGATGATTAATTTCAGATAATAACATATCAGTTTTTACTGAATTGAATATTTTTATGCAGACTTGCTTGTATAATTATCTGCATACTAAAGAACTCTTAACATGGAATACAGTTATCTTTTATTCTTTTTGAAGTTAAAGTGGAGTTCCAGCCAAAAATACTACTAGGACTCAAGCCACCCCCCCAGTTTTTGGATTTTTTTATTTTTATTTTTTGTTTTGTACCTTTTCTGTATTACAAAGGTGTACTTCCGTCCTAACCCTGCCGTGGCGAGGTACGTCATTTCCCCATCTGCATTGGCCCCTCCTCCTTACCCCCGCTGCCTTCTGGGACCTGTGTGTGTCCCAGAAGATGACAGAGCCATTCAGAAAGTGCAGCGCGACTCACGCATGCACAGTAGGAAACCGGCTGTAAAGCCTGAGGGCTTCACTACAGTTTTCCCTTAGTTACAATAGCGGAGCCTGCAAACGAGCTTCGGAGGCTAACATCATGGGAACCCTGCACAGGTAAGTGTCCTTAGATTAAAAGTCAGCAGCTACAGTATTTGTGGCTGCTGACTTAAAAATTGTTTTAAAAATTCCTGAATCCTCTTATTAAAGTGGTTGTATACCCTAATTTGTAATTTTTACCTACAGGTAAATCTATAATAAGGCTTACCTGTAGGTAAAATTAGTATCTCCTGAACGCTCACAGCACCGGCCGCAAACCCAGAAGTAACGCAGAGGGCAAGATGTCAGTTCCCTCGGCATGGACTGGGCCGCAATACGGGGGCTTTGATCTAAGGTAAGTATTTCATAATGAGCTAGTATGTGGTACATACTAGCTCATTATGCCTTTGCCTTGCAGGTTTTTTTTTCTTTTTTTTTTTTTTTTTTCAGATGTGCAACCGCTTTAATAAATTTGCAACTTGTTTCTCAGAAGCATCAAGAAAGTATTTTATTATTTATTTGAAAGAGAATTCCAGTTTTAACTTTAATTACATAATTAGAGATTAGCAAAAATCTAAAATTGTATTAAACCAATAAACCTGGTCACTAGCTTTGGATCAAATGATTTGATTTCATGTTCTTAATAAGGAACACTGAAATTATACTTTTACAAATGTCTCTAGATTATAAACTATTTATCCTAAAAAGCTTAGGAAAAAAACTTGATGCCATGCTTTAAGAGGGTAAATAGTGATTCTGGCTGTAGTTCATTTATTTGGAGGTTAAACTCTAAAAATAACAAGCTTTTAGCTTTTTCCCACCCCCACTTAATTGCAGCATTCTCATGATGCCTGTTTTAGCATGGTTCTGTTTCAAAAATTACATTGGGGGTTATTTAAGAAAGGCAAATCCACTTTGTACTACAAGTGCAAACTACAAGTGCAAATTGCACTTGAAATTGCTCTGAAAGTGCACTTGGAAATGCAGTCGCTGTAGATCCAAGGGTGACATGCAAGGAGAATAAAAAAACAAAATTTCAGGTTGCACATGATTGGATGATAAAATCAGCAGAGCTTCCAGATAAACACTGACTATACTACATATATAACAATAACCTGTATTGAAAATATGTTGATACATATACAGAGTGATATCGATCCAATGTCCGGTAGTACTTTCCGGTGTCCAACATCCGGGGTAAGTTCTATCGGTGCCCAACCAGAGTGTGAAAATATGTTATGAACTATCTTCACAGCATAAGGAAGTGATTGCACAGAGTGAGAGATTTGTAGGAGCAGTGACCACCGTGAAGGAGGTAGTGATCAATGATCATTGCTGCTGATTGCTGGGAGATCGCTCCTAAATCTGCCTACATCTGCTGTTTGCTATGACTGCTGGGTGGGATTGAAAACATTGGAAAATGGATCAGAACGTTAATTGTCAGCTTGCTAAGGTGCTGTTGGAAAAATTGAAACTAACATCTATTTTAACTAAGCTTATTTGTGCAGGCAAAAAACAGTGATAAACAAATTGTTCAGTTGACTAATGATGAGGAAATCTGTATTTAAAACCAACTGATTATTGACTAAGCCTGAATCTGGTATTACAACATAGGTCCTGGATTGGATTGTCTATGTGGTAAATAGCCACGACGTGTATTGTAGAACTTGTGACTGTTTAAATTAAATTATCAAATTGGGACAATATGTTTTTTGGGAAGGACAGAGGGTTGTGGTTGCTTATGGTACTTTTTTTGAATGTGTTATTTTTTGCATTCGCTCCTGCGACACTTAGGGCAGATGATGCTAAACTGCTATATAGTGGAAAGGAGTTATTGGACATTAGAATACAGTAAAATGCATTAGCTAGGAATGTACCCCCAGGGGATTATGAGATCCCAAATAACCTAGTCCAGTATATTGGGATTCCTTCAATTAGCACATTTGGTAAGAGGCGTAGGAGACAGAAGGAGAGGAAGCAGAAGCGAGGCTGTCGGGGCGGCGTGCTGACAAGGTTGAGAAGGCAGGCCCACAGACCCCCGCTGCCCAGTCTCTTTCTAACCAATGCTAGCTCCATATTCCCTAAAATGGATGAGTTGCAGTTGCAGGTTGCCACATGCAGTTTGGTTAAAGAGTGCTGTCTGTAGATAATAACTGAAATGTGGCTTCATCTTCTTGTATCAGACACTATTATGCACATATCTGGCCACACTTTCTATCGGCAGGATAGAAATAGCAATTCAGGGAAGAGCAAAGGTGGAGGCCTTTGTATTTATGTAAACACAAGTATAGGTGCATCAAAACAGAAATCATAAAAGCCCCAATATAAATCTGCTAGTAATTGACAATATAGTCCATATGGCATACACAGGAAATACAGCTATGTAGTGGTATTGGGAGAGGGAAAAAACGTCCAAAGGAAGCACACAAGGCTGCCATCAAATTGGGGAAGAAACCATATTCCAAAGAGCTGAAAAAAGCACAGGTGGAGAGGCGCCTCTGGGTGCAGTCGTTTTTTAAAAATCAGCGTAAGATCAAATCACATGTAGTGTAAAAAAACTTTGCGCCCTCTTATGCCAACCTTGCTATGGGCTACTGGGAGAACCTTCATATCCTCCACAATGTTGTTTTCTTTGGTCATTACATCGATGACATTATCATCATCTGGGATGGTCCTACTAACGTAGGACCATCCCAATAACAACCAATATGGTTTATCCTTTACCTATGTCACTAACCCCGATACGTTATCTTTCCTCCATCTTGAGTTGGGCTTTGATCCAGCTACCTTCACCATCATCTCTAAGAATTATGTCAAACCCACTGCGGGAAACTCATTTTTGCATTACAACAGTTGCCATCTCCAGCAATGTATCAACAATATCCCTAAGGGTCAGTTCTGTCAACTTAGACAGAACTGCACAAGAGAATGTGACTATGTTGATCAAAGTACTCTACTCACCAAAAAGTTCAGGGATCAGGACTATCCCCCAGCTCTCATCGACCAAGCATTTAAAAGGGAAACCTCCGAAACAATTGCGTGAACCACCCAATCACACTGTTCAATTTACTACCACCTTTCATCATCAATTCTGGAAAATTGAGAAGATCTTGGCTGACCATTGGACCATACTATTACAGGACCCATTCCTAAAACCTTTCATTCCTGATAGACCTAGGTAACATATCGGAGAGCGCCCAATTTAAAAACGAAAATAGCTCCCAGAAAAATCTGATCTAGATGCACTGTCTTGGACAAGCCCATACTCATTCCACTAGTTGGGATGTTTCAGTGCCACAAACCCTTATGCAAAACGTGCCAATATGTACAACATGGTAAAAAGTCATTCACCACAAAGGGGGTCACCCATACACTGAAGGACTTTTTCAACTGCTCCTCAGACTTTGTGGTTTATGGAATTACCTGCCCTTGCGGCCTACTATTTGTAGGCCGCACTATACGAGCTCTCAGGACCAGATTTGGGGAGCATAGGAGGTCAATCGAAAGTGGCATTGACCCATTAAAGGTGGCCCACAGTGTGCCTAAACATTTCACCCAAGCCCACCAACAATCCACGAAAGGGCTACAAGTTTGGGTGATCGAACAAATCCCCAATTCTCTTCTAGCTGCAGAGCGATTCAAAAAACTCTGCACTAGAGAAACTTTTTGGATTTATGATTTAGATGTCCTCTCACCTGGTGGAATGAATGAAGGTGTAGAAATTTCCACCATCATATAAACCCACCTTTCATCTTTGTCAGTACACTTCCGCCTATTTTTGTTTTTCTTTTTGTTTTGTTTTTAACTTTATCCCTTTTAATTATATCTCTTATATATATACATGTTTTTTTTTTAAACAATAAATTTTTATTGGTATTTTTCCAAAGTATACAAAATACAAGCAGATTTCTCATTTCTCATTTGTACATATTGTTCGCCATTCAGGAGCTTACTACATTAATAGAGTAAAACAGATTACCTGGTAGGGTTACTAAGAAATATCCTCAATGAAGCATTGTACATTTGTCAAGCCTGTCACCCCTTGTGGGTACACACTGTAAACAGACTTTCTGCTTAAGTTTTCAAAGTTAGCCCTGAGAGGACCTTACTGAGGGTCCCCTCAAATATACTATCACGTAAGTTCCCTGTAAATTTGTCGTTAACCAATAATAATAAACTTAGAATGACTGATTCATCTTAATTAGACTTTCTCATTCTTTTGATAACAGGTAAACCACGTAGTGTTGCTATGCTGTGTGCTTAGTATAATACCATATCATATATGACCATACCCAATAATGGATTGTACCACTAGATCATTGATGGTTGTGTTTCAGTAGTGGAGGATTAGGAATAGTTTTCATACATGTGAGGAGGCATATTTAGAGGAACTCCAAGTTTCCCAATGTTTGTGGAAACTCGGGGTTCTTCTTTCTGTATATGCTAGGATTTTTTCCATAGTGTATTGAGCATTCACTCTTGATATGACTTCTGCAATTTTTGGAGGTGAAGTAGAGCGCCATTCCTTGGCTATTGCTATACGTGCAGCAAACAAAATGTGGGTGACTACCTTTCTCCTCAGAGGAGGATAGTTTTCGATGCCTAAGCTTAGAAGAGCAAGAGCAGGGTTGATGGTACAATCAGAGCTGGTCACCTTTCTAATTAGTGACTGTATTTTTTGCCAGAAAGGTTTTATAGTTGTACAGTTCCAGAATATATGGAGGATATTGCCAATAGCTTGGCAGTTTCTCCAGCAGAGAGGTGTAATACTAGGGTTCATTTTGTTTAATCTGTGCGGAGTAATGTACCATCTATGTAAGAGTTTTTGTGCATTATCCCAGTGATCTACGCATGCTGATGATTTATGATTGTATTTTATCGCTTCATGCCATTGAGGCATAGAAAATTCTTTTTGTAATTCAAATTCCCATTTCATCATGCTTGGGGTTTTGGAGTGTAGGTAGAGGGGGGTGGTGAATTTGTAAAAGAGCGATATACCCTTACGCTTATTAGAAGTCTTGCTTAAGAGGAAGTCCCACAGAATCTGTGGTATAGCTATTTGTCGTATTGGGTTTTTGCTCTTGTAGTGGCGTAATTGGTACTCTCTATATCTATCTATCGCATTTTGATGAGGTGGAGCAGGTGTGGTGAAGTTGTCTCCCGAGGATTTCCATGGTTGGACTGAGAAGTTTGGGATTAGGTATTCGTAGGATGCCAGTGGTACCTTTAGTTTTCTAATTGGGGTGTCTGTTAAGTGTTTATGCACTAAGGAGGACCAGGCATCTATTGTTGCTCGTATAGTTGAGTAAGGTGGGGCGTTTGGTCTGCAATGTATACAGGCTGCTATAGCCAATGCAGGGAGGTCGTGACCTGGTGTTACGGTGCGTTCAATGTCTGACCAGCGGTTGTCTGTTTGGCAGGAGAACCAGTACTTCATTTGGTCCAGTATTGCAGCTTTATAGTAAGTCTGTGCATTAGGTAACCCTACCCCCCCTAGATGTTTAGGTTTATAGAGGTGGGCCAATGCTATTCTGGGTTTTTTACCCCCCCATATGTATTTTTTCAGGCATTTCTCTAGTTGTATAAAAAATTTCTGGGGAATTGGTATGGGTAATGATCTGAAATAATATAGGAGTTTTGGTAAGATTTGCATTTGGTATGCAGCTATCCTCCCCAACCATGTGAGGTGTAGTTTGGTAATTTGATGTAGTTCCTCTTCGATTTTTATTAATAATGGAGGAAAGTTTTGGGAATAGATTTTGGAGGAAGAGGAAGTCAGCTGCACACCAAGATAAGTAATGGAAGGTGGGTCCCAGTTGCAAGGAAAAATATTTTTCAACCTGCTTTTGTTCTCGTTTGATATATGAAGCGAGAGTGCATAGCTTTTGGTTGTATTTACTTTATAAAAGGAGATTTGTCCGAATTTATGTAATAGCGTTTTGACGATGGGTAAAGAAGTGGCTGGGTTTGATAGAGAGAGGATTATGTCGTCAGCAAACAGTCCTATTTTGTGGTTAACAGAACCAACTTTAATGCCTTCTATTTTATCATTAGCTCTAATAGATTCTGCTAGTGGTTCTATGACCAAAGAAAAAATAATTGGGGATAGTGGGCATCCTTGCCGAGTGCCGTTAGTTAGTGCAAAGGGGTCGGATAGCAAGCTAGATGTGAAGACTCTTGCAGATGGGTCTGAATACAGGGACATAATTGCTGAGTGTATCATTCCCGAAAGACCAAACTTGAGTAAGGTCCTGGACAGGTATCCCCAATGGACCCTGTCGAAGGCCTTTTCTGCATCTAATGCTAAAAAGATGCTGGGCTGCTTGCTTAATTCTGATATGCGCAGGAGGTCTAGCATCCTCCTCGTCCCATCTGGTGCCTGTCTGCCCTTTACAAAACCTACCTGGTCCAGTCCTATGAGGGAGGGGGTTATTTCCATAAGTCTGTTTGCTAAAATTTTTGCATAGATCTTTAAATCGGAGTTTAGTAGGGAAATAGGCCTGAAGTTTTGTGGATCCGCTACGTCTTTACCAGGTTTAGGGATAGTGATAATGATGGCTTGGAGCATTTCTTTCGGGAAGGTACCATCAGAGGCTGCTATATTGAATATCTTTACCAGTTCAGGGGCAAGGATGGCAGAGAAAGCCTTGTAATATTCAGCGGAGAACCCGTCTGCTCCTGGCGATTTGTGCATGGGTAGAGAGTGAATTACGTATTCAACCTCTGTGAGTGTGATGGGCGCGTTTATTTTTTGTAGGGAAGTTTTGTCTATTGAGGGAAGGTGAACAGTCTGTAAGAATTCGTCAATCTCTATGTCCGAGGGTTGGTAAGTGAGTGGGTCCGTCTGGAGATTGTATAGGGATTCATAATAGTCCTTAAAGGCGTTGGCGATATCTTTGGGATTGTGATGTAGGGCTTTGGTACTGTGATGTCTGAGATTTTTGAGATTAGAACGTGCCTGTTTTTTTTTAAGCTGGGAGGCTAGGATTTTACCTGCTCTGTTATTTTGGGAGTAGTAGGAGACTTTTAGTTTTTTAAAAAAAGTATCATAGTCCGCTCTAATTTCCTGTCTTACTTCTTCCCGGCAGTTATTAAGGCTTTTGAGTATTTCACTTGAGGAGGTAGCAGGATTCTTGTGTTGCGCTTCCAGATCTGCTATCTTCTCAAGTAGGTTTGTCATGCGCTGCTGTTTCTTTTTCTTTTCCCTAGAGGCTACCTGTATAAGGGCGCCTCTAGCGAATGCTTTGTGTGCACACCAGATGGTCATAGGTGAACAATCTGCATTATTATTGAATTGAAAAAATTCCGTAATTTTTGCTGCAATTTCGTCTCTGATTTTGGGGTGAGATAAGAGAAACGTATTGTTACGCCACAATGGTTTGTGGGAGTGTTTGTTGGCATCCACAATTTCAATAGTCACTGGGGCGTGGTCAGACCATGTGATATTGTGGATGTCAGCTTTCTGGACATTTTGCAGAGTGTACAGGTCAGTGAGGAAAAAATCTATTCTAGAATAGCTCTTATGTACAGCCGAATAAAATGTGTAGTCCCTCTCGTTGGTTCTAAGGCAGCGCCAAGGGTCATAGAGTCTCTCTTCGTGGCACAGCGAATCTAGAGAGGGCCGCCGCTTAGAGGCCATCGAGGACACATCTAATTCTGTGTTCATAATCGAGTTAAAATCACCACATATTATTAAGTTGCCTTTTTGTACCTTTTTAGCCATACTTACAACTTTGCGAATAAACCTTAGAGATCTAACATTAGGTGCATACAGGTTAACTATAGTATATGTGATGTGGTCCAGTTCTGCGACCACGATCAGAAAGCGACCTTGGGGATCTATATGTTCCTGTAAGAGAGAGAAGGTTAGTGTGTCCCTAAATGCAATCATTACTCCATTCTTCTTTGTCGTATTCTTGGCCATAAATACGTGCGGAAACTTGGGATGTGTACATTTTGGGGAGTTGTCACTGGCGAAATGGGTTTCCTGCACACATAGAATGTCACATTTCTCTTCTAAGGTTGACTTCCAAAGGGCCCTCCTTTTGTAGGGGCTGTTCAAGCCTCTCACATTGTATGACATCAGTTTAAGATTCATTCTTGTGGAAAGTTGTGCAGTAGTGCCATCTAGTGGTAGTTCCAGGAATTGGAGTTGAGATCTTGGATATGGTTATAATGCATGGGGTCTGAGAAAGCAATGTCCTCATAGCTTTGTAAATGAACAGTTTAACTGAACAAACTTGAACTGTTGATAAATGATGGGATGTAGGCCGCATGAATTGCGGATAGTAGGTCACGGGAATCATCTCGTAACTAACGAGGGGGGTTCAACAAGGTAAATCCTTGAACAGCCGAACATCGGGTGGTTGATCAGAAAGAACAGCTTCCTAGAGAGCTGCAAAGCACCATAACTAGCCAGATGACAGTTATTAGGGGAGAGTGCTCACTAAAAGAAATAGCATCAAGTAGCATCAACTGAGGCAGGTTGCTACTTGTAGTTCTTAGTTGAACGGTGGTTGTTTCGTCTGTTATATTGTGGGTTAGGGTCCTCAGGTACTGCGTCTGCGGGAAGCAAGCGCCATTTTCGGAGGAGATTCAGGCCCTTTTCTAGCGATGTTATCGCATGCGATTCGTTGTTCATGTCAACCAGGAGTTTAGCAGGGAATCCCCACTTGTAGAGGATCTTATTGTTGCGCAGAATTTTAGTGATAGGCACCAAGTTGTGTCTGGCTGACAGGGTGGCTTGTGACAGGTCTGCATAAAGTGCAATACCAGCATATGGGTCAGGTAGAGAGGGATGTTGTCTTGCGAATCGCATGAGTTGATCCTTAATGTGGTAGAAATGGATTCTTGCTATCACATCTCTAGGTGTTTGTTCAGGCAGGAAGGAAGGTTTTGGCAGTCTGTGTGCCCTGTCAATAGTGATGTCTGCTGGGCTTAGAGAGGGGAGGACAGTCATCATGAGCTTTTGCAGGTAGGTAGTGATCTCTGCGGGTTTGACCGTCTCAGGGACCCCCCTAAACTTGATATTGTTCCTTCTGGCCCGGTCCTCAATATCCGCCATTTTAAGGCGCATGGCTCTGATTTCGTCTTCTACCTCAAAGTGGGCATCTACCAGTTCATTGTGTGCTAGAGTGAACTCCTCCATTTTATTCTCTACATATTCCACTCTATTGCTGACAGCAGATATTTCCCTTTTTGTGTTGCTCATAAACACTGCCATATCAGATTGAAGAGCTCCCCTCAGGGTCTGCAGCATCTCCTTCATTGTAGTGTCAATAATAGGCTGACCTGAGGTGGGGAATGCATCTAGCTGCTCTGCCTGTGTGGAGGATTCCTCCATTTCTTCCCCTGCTGCTCCTGCCTCATCCTCATTCTCCCCTCCTTCCCCAAGCCTCCTTTTTTGCTTAACAGGGCTGCAGAATGGGGAGGATGACAAGGGATTGTCATTAAAGTGTGACTCACCCGAGGATGGCTTTGGATTGCTGTGTGGCTGTGCTGTGGAGGCAGATGAACGGCTCCTGGGGCCGGCTCCATCTTGGAATTTTCGGCCCTCAGCAGGGCGGAAGAAATCAGTCAGTTTTCGGGGTCCCTCTCTCTCCTTCCTTTTGTACATCGTGCCTGCTGTGTGCCCCTTGCTCTCCTCTCTCAGATGGTATGCTTTTTGGCTGTTTTTGGTGTGCTGTGAGCCGCTGATTACACCCGGTGTGTCAGAGCTCTCCTCTCACACGTCCATGAGCTCTGGCTGCCGGCTCCGCCCCATATATATACATGTTTTTATGGTACTAATTTCCATATTAATATATTTGGTATGTGTGTGCATTTGTATGCATTTTATATGTGTGTGCACGCATATACATGTGCATTTTATTACAAAATATGGCCATTCTAAATGTCTGAGTACTACAGCACGAAAGACACTAAGAAGACCACTAGTGGCACTACTATAAACAAAGTCCATACATTGTAATCATATAAACCAAGTGCACTGTAAAAAAGTATATTGCAAACTAATGTGTTTAAACATTTAAAACACCATGTGATTCAAATGTGATTAAATCAAACAAAAAATGTCCATATAATCAAACGTGGATGCTGGGAAATAACATAAAAGTATCCTCTTGATATCTTTCCACCACACCGCAAGTGTTCAGTGCTCCCACTCCCTTAAGAAATGCACTCACCGACTCCACATGCCCGCACTTGCATGCAAGGCTAAATCGCTTTTATACCACACAGATAGGGTATGAACATCAACGGACACTAAGGGGCCTCTTAGTTCTCCCCACGTAAAGTAAACCGCAGGGGCACCACATCAGATACACCACATGAGTGGAATTACATGTGCTGAACTCCTTAATCTCAAAGGTTTCTCCATCTCTGTTTGTAATGCTCTGAACAGAGAGCCGTAATTGGCCAAAGCCAAGGAGGCTTTGGCCAATTATGGCTCAGGGTATTTAGTACATGCCCCACACAATATAAGGCCGCCTGCACAGCGGCCCTGTGTAGTATGTGTTCCGGCGTTGAGAGAGAGATAGATAGACAGAGAGACAGTGTCATTTGATTTAGATAGATTAGGTAGGACAGTCAGTAAGTTAGCTACACTTACAGTGTATTTTGTATATATATGCATCCCAGGTGTTGTGTATATATACATATATACACTGTATTCAGTTTAGCTAGATTCGTTCCTGTTATCTTGCTACTGACAGGCAGGCTTGTGTTGTTACAGTATTTACAGCTACCTGAAGAAAATTGCTGGTGTTCTTTTGATCCTATTAGTACCACAGTCAGGCAGCTAGGCTATTTACAGTTAGTGTAGTGCCTCCTCCTCACAGTGTTCAGTTAATGTTAAAAGTTAGTGTAGTGCGTCCTCTGAACAGTGTTCAGCTAAAGCTACAAGTTAGTGTAGTGCACAGTGTTCAGCTAAAGCTACAAGTTAGGGTAGTGCGTCCTCCTCGCAGTGTTCAGCTAAAGCTGCAAGTTAGTGTAGTGCGACCTCCGCACAGTGTTCATCTAAAGCTACAAGTTAGTGTAGTGCGTCCTCCTCACAGTGTTCAGCTAAAACTACAAGTTAGTGTAGAGCGACCTCCGCACAGTGTTCAGCTAAAGCTACAAGTTAGTGTAGTGCATCCTCCTCACAGTGTTCTGCTAAAACTACAAGTTAGTGTAGTGCAACCTCTGCACAGTGTTCAGCTAAAGCTACAAGTTAGTGTAGTGCGTCCTCCTCACAGTGTTCAGCTAAAACTACAAGTTAGTGTAGTGCGATCTCTGCACAGTGTTCAGCTAAAGCTACCTGTAGAAGGTTGGTGGTGTTTTCCTGATCCTATCACTACCGCAGGCAGCTAAATATGCTACAAGTTAGTTTTTTGCGACCTCTGCACACTGTTCAGCTAAAGCTACCTGTAGAAGGTTGGTGGTGTTTTCCTGATCCTATCACTAAAGCTACAAGTTAGTGTAGAGCGTCCTTCTCACAGTGTTCAGCTAAAGCTACAAGTTAGTGCACAGTGTTCAGCTAAAGCTCCAAGTTAGTGTAGTGCGACCTCTGCACAGTGTTCAGCTAAAGCTACAAGTTAGTGTAGTGCGTCCTCCTCCCAGTGTTCAGCTAAAACTACAAGTTAGTGTAGTACGACCTCTGCACAGTGTTTAGCTAAAGCTACCTGTAGAAGATTGGTGGTGTTTTCCTTATCCTATCACTACCGCAGGCAGCTAAATAAGCTACAAGTTAGTATAGTGCGTCCTCCTCACAGTGTTCAGCTAAAACTACAAGTTAGTGTAGTGCGACCTCTGCACAGTGTTCAGCTAAAGCTACAAGTTAGTGTAGTGTGTCCTCCTCACAGTGTTCAGCTAAAGCTACAAGGTAGTGGAGTGCACAGTGTTCAGCTAAAGCTACAAGTTTGTGTAGTGTGTCCTCCTCACAGTGTTCAGCTAAAGCTACAAGTTAGTGTAGTGCACAGTGTTCAGCTAAAGCTACAAGTTAGGGTAGTGCGTGCTCCTCGCAGTGTTCAGCTAAAGCTGCAAGTTGGTGTAGTGCGACCTCTGCACAATGTTCATCTAAAGCTACAAGTTAGTTTAGTGCGTCCTCCTCACAGTGTTCAGCTAAAACTACAAGTTAGTGTAGTGCGACCTCCGCACAGTGTTCAGCTAAAGCTACAAGTTAGTGTAGTGCATCCTCCTAACAGTGTTCAGCTAAAACTACAAGTTAGTGTAGTGCAACCTCTGCACAGTGTTCAGCTAAAGCTACAAGTTAGTGTAGTGCGATCTCTGCACAGTGTTCAGCTAAAGCTACCTGTAGAAGGTTGGTGGTGTTTTCCTAATCCTATCACTATCGCAGACAGCTAAATATGCTACAAGTTAGTTTTTTGCGACCTCTGCACACTGTTCAGCTAAAGCTACCTGTAGAAGGTTGGTGGTGTTTTCCTGATCCTATCACTAAAGCTACAAGTTAGTGTAGTGCGTCCTTCTCACAGTGTTCAGCTAAAGCTACAAGTTAGTGTAGTGCGACCTCTGCACAGTGTTCAGCTAAAGCTACAAGTTAGTGTAGTGCGTCCTCCTCACAGTGTTCAGCTAAAACTACAAGTTAGTGTAGTACGACCTCTGCACAGTGTTTAGCTAAAGCTACCTGTAGAAGATTGGTGGTGTTTTCCTTATCCTATCACTACCGCAGGCAGCTAAATAAGCTACAAGTTAGTATAGTGCGTCCTACTCACAGTGTTCAGTTAAAACTACAAGTTAGTGTAGTGCGACCTCTGCACAGTGTTCAGCTAAAGCTACAAGTTAGTGTAGTGTGTCCTCCTCACAGTGTTCAGCTAAAGCTACAAGTTAGTGTAGTGCACAGTGTTCAGCTAAAGCTACAAGTTAGTGTAGTGTGTCCTCCTCACAGTGTTCAGCTAAAGCTACAAGTTAGTGTAGTGCACAGTGTTCAGCTAAAGCTACAAGTTAGGGTAGTGCGTCCTCCTCGCAGTGTTCAGCTAAAGCTGCAAGTTGGTGTAGTGCGACCTCTGCACAGTGTTCATCTAAAGCTACAAGTTAGTTTAGTGCGTCCTCCTCACAGTGTTCAGCTAAAACTACAAGTTAGTGTAGTGCGACCTCCGCACAGTGTTCAGCTAAAGCTACAAGTTAGTGTAGTGCATCCTCCTCACAGTGTTCAGCTAAAACTACAAGTTAGTGTAGTGCAACCTCTGCACAGTGTTCAGCTAAAGCTACAAGTTAGTGTAGTGCGATCTCTGCACAGTGTTCAGCTAAAGCTACCTGTAGAAGGTTGGTGGTGTTTTCCTGATCCTATCACTACCGCAGGCAGCTAAATATGCTACAAGTTAGTTTTTTGCGACCTCTGCACAGTGTTCAGCTAAAGCTACCTGTAGAAGGTTGGTGGTGTTTTCCTGATCCTATCACTAAAGCTACAAGTTAGTGTAGTGCGTCCTCCTCACAGTGTTCAGCTAAAGCTACAAGTTAGTGCACAGTGTTCAGCTAAAGCTCCAAGTTAATGTAGTGCGACCTCTGCACAGTGTTCAGCTAAAGCTACAAGTTAGTGTAGTGCGTCCTCCTCACAGTGTTCAGCTAAAACTACAAGTTAGTGTAGTACAACCTCTGCACAGTGTTTAGCTAAAGCTACCTGTAGAAGGTTGGTGGTGTTTTCCTTATCCTATCACTACCACAGGCAGCTAAATAAGCTACAAGTTAGTGTAGTGCGTCCTCCTCACAATGTTCAGCTAAAACTACAAGTTAGTGTAGTGCGTCCTCCTCACAGTGTTCAGCTAAAACTGCAAGTTAGTGTAGTGCGACCTCTGCACAGTGTTCAGCTACAGCTACCTGTAGATAGTTGGTGGTGTTTCCCTGATCCTATCACTACCGCAGGCAGCTAAATACACTACAAGTTAGTGTAGTGCGTCCTCCTCACAGTTTTCAGCTAAAACTAAAAGTTAGTGTAGTGCTAGCTCGCACGGTGTTCAGCTAAAGCTACCTGTAGAAGGTTGGTGGTGTTTTCCTGATCCTATCACTACCGCAGGCAGCTAAATAAGCTACAAGTTAGTTTTTTGC
Source organism: Lithobates clamitans (assembly GCA_037952925.1). NCBI lineage: Eukaryota > Metazoa > Chordata > Amphibia > Anura > Ranidae > Lithobates > Lithobates clamitans. Next base: position 4,943,326 of record JBBGZY010001215.1, read on the forward strand.
GACCTCTGCACAGTGTTCATCTAAAGCTACCTGTAGAAGGTTGGTGGTGTTCTCATACTACAGGCAGGCAGTTGATTTTGCTAGCTGCAGTATTAGTATATATATATATATATCCCAGCTTAGTGCAGCTACAGGCCATTAGTATGTCTGGAAGGCCAACAAGGAGAGGCAGACAGTCAAAAGCCAATAAAAGAGGGCAAGCAGGCCCTGTGTCTAGAGGCAATAGTGCTGGTCGTGGAGACAGGGCATTCTCATCAGCACGTGGCCGTGGGACACGCTTGGCCTTTTTTTGGCAGCTGGCTGTGTTGAGCCGCAACATGTGGAAGACTTGGTCGAGTGGATGACCAAGCCGTCCTCATCCTCCTCATCCTCTCTCACTAATGCTCAGGGTACTTTGTCTGGCAAAGCAGCTGCCAACGTGGCCTCTTCCCTCGGCTCAATGGCATCAGTGACTCCTTCCCTAGCCCCACCATGTCCTCCTGAGGAGTCCCTCGAACTGTTTGACCACAGTGTTGGGTACATGCTCCAGGAGGATGCCCAGCGTTTCGAAGGCTCTGATGATGATACTGAGCTAGATGAAGGCAGTAACGTGAGCATGGACAGAGGGGGTGCCCAAGAAGGACAGCAATCTGGCAATCATGCTCCCCCTGCTGCAGCATACTGCCAGGTTTGCTCCAGTGATGAGGAGGGGGGGATGATGAGGTCACTGACTCAACGTGGGTGCCTGATAGGAGAGAGGAGGAGGAGGCACATCACCAACGAGGCAGGATGCCCTCCAGGGGCCATCCTAAGGGCAGCACACTGACTGCATCACACCACAAAGCTCCGCATGTGCAGGGTGCTGCTGTCTCTGTGCATTATTCTAAAAGTTCTTTGGTGTGGGCCTTTTTTGAGACGAGTGCATCAGATCGCACCGCTGCTATTTGCAACATATGTCTGAAGCGTATCTCGCATGGCCAAAACATCTCCCGCTTGGGCACCACATGCTTGACCAGACATATGTTGACCTGCCATGCAGTTCGTTGGCAAGCGTATCTAAAAGACCCACACCAAAGAACAAAGAGGACCTCTCCTTGCTCCTCATCAGCTGAGATTTCCAACCCCAATATACCTTCAGTCCTCTCTGAGACCTGCACTGAGAGAAATGAAGGTGTAGAATTAGGTGTGTCACAGCCAAGTACTTGTGGGCAATCTGCTTTCTGTACACCGACGTCAGATTGTACCAGGCAAATTTCCCTGCCCCAGCTGCTGCACCACCGAAAGAAGTTCACTCCCAGCCATCCACATGCCCAGTGGTTGAATGCTAGCTTGGCAAAATTGCTAGCACTTAAACTGCTACCTTTTCAGTTGGTAGACTCTGCCCCCTTCCGTGAGTTTGTGGAATGTGCGGTTTCTCAGTGGCAGGTACCCAAACGCCACTTTTTCTCACGGAAGGTGATTCCGGCTCTCTACCGGCATGTGGAAGGCAATGTCTTGGCCTTGCTGGACAGGGCGGTCAGCAGTAAGGTGCATATTACCGCTGACTCATGGTCCAGCAGGCATGGACAGGGAGGTTACCTAAGTTTCACAGCGCATTGGGTCACTCTGCTGGCAGCTGGGAAGAATGCAGGACAAGGTGCAGTAGTGTTGGAGGTTGTTCCGCCAACACACCTCCAAAATGCCACTACTAATGATTGTGACACACCTCTCTCCTCCACCCCCTCCTCTTCTTCTTCCTCCATGGCCTCTTCCTGTGCTTTGTCCTCAGGACCAGCAGTGCTCCGTAGGCATTCAAGGGGCTACGCAAGTACACAGGCCAAAAGATGCCATGCGGTGCTTGAGCTTATGTGCTTGGGGGACAGGAGCCACACTGGGGCAGAGGTTCTGTCAGCTCTGCAGGAGCAGGTTCAGAGGTGGTTGATGCCATGCCAACTTAAGGCAGGAATGGTGGTTTGCGACAATGGCACCAACCTCCTCTCCGCCCTCTGACAGGGACAACTGACCCATGTGCCCTGTTTGGCTTACATCCTTAACTTGGTGGTGCAGCGGTTCTTGGGCAGGTACCTGGGCTTACAAGATGTCCTGAGACAGGCCAGGAAAGTCTGTGTGCATTTCCGCCGGTCATATAATGCCAGTGCTTGGCTGGCAGACCTCCAAAAGGAGTTTAACCTGCCCAAGAACCGCCTAATCTGTGACATGCCCACCAGGTGGAACTCAATATTGGCCATGCTGCAGCGGCTGCACACACAGCAGAGGGCCATCAATGAGTACCTGTGCGACTATGGCACTAGGACAGGGTCAGAGGAGGTTGTTTTTTTTTCCCCATGCCAGTGGGCCATGATTAGGGATGAGAATATAAATGAGGAAAGAGGGGTATATGGCGCTACCTAAATAACTGCTGTATCAAGTAAAGAATTTAAATTATACTATTAAGTGAGCTAAATATATATAGAAGATTTCCTGCCTCAATAAGTAAAAAGGAGGATGTATATCATATAAACCTAAATAACCAGCCTATAGCTCTGGGTGGTATATAGGTGTGCAGTGCAGTGGAGATGGAAAAAGACTGTGTACAGGGGATAATCCAATGGAGAAAAAGGAAAAAATGTACATGTAAAGCACCTCCAATTCACATATAATACTATCACATCTATATACTGTAGGAATTACAGATTGTCACATCAATGGGAATCAAAACCCCCCTCGATGGGATCCTCCAAGACAAATACAATAATTAATGCAGTGGTCCCTAGGTAATTATGGCTATTAGCAGAGAAAACACAAAGTCTCTAGTTTGTAGAAGAAAAAAATGAAGAAAGGAAAAAATATAAAAGTTCCATATGCATAGTGGTGTCTGCATCAAATCTGGACAACATCAAGGTGACTTTGGTGCTTAAATATTATTCCAGGTGACTTCTGTGCTCCCCCTTCAGAATGCCTACTCGCCGAAACCAGATATCCCTACAGGGGTAGTGGGCCTGTAGTGCTTATTATGGAGGTCACTGCTCCCTGATGTCCGCGATGATGTTCCAGATATATCCTTATTGAGTAGTTGATTCTGATGTGCCCATCATTCATATGTCAAAGGATATATAAAGAAAGAGCTCCCATAGTGTAGTAAATTTAAAAAACCTGGTTTATTAATTAAAAAACATAAACCAGGCAACAGCATCCAATAGAAAACTTATATTCCTATCGGTAGCACCCGTAGGCGGCGTGCATGTAATTGCCAGTACGAGTTAAAACAACAAACCAAACGTGTATCGAGATAGGGGATGCCGACAGCTATTTGCGCTCCAGCTGCATTCCACCTTCTCGTAAACACGGAAGTGACGTAGTGTGCGTGGCTCCATCGTACGTGTTTCGTCATAGACGTCCTCAGGGACGGTGATCAGGGATGCATGCACTGTCCTGTCATCATTTGAGGAGGCCACGAGGATGGTGAGCAGTGACAGTGCATGTATCAGGGACACTGTCCCCCTTGTCCACCTGTTGGAGCACACGCTGCATGGAATAATGGACAGGGCACTTGAGGCAGAACAGAGGCAGGAAGAGGAGGACTTCCTTTGCTCTTAAGGCCCCCTTTATCCAGACAGTGTTCCTGCGTGCCCACCGATCACACAGGAAGAGGACAAGGAGGAGGAGGAGGAGGAGGAGGAGGAGGAGGAAGAGGAGGAGGATTGTGTCAGTATGGAGGTGAAGCCTGGCACTCAGCATCAGCAGCAGTCTTTAAGGGATAGGTCCAAAGAAACACATGGACTTGTACGTGGCTGGGAGGAGGTGGCTGCGGACCATGTCGTTCTTAGTGACCCAGAGGACTCCGGACCGAATGCCTCAGCAAACCTACTCTGCATGGCCTCCCTGATCCTGCAAAGCCTGCGTAAGGATCCTCGTATTCGTGGTATCAAGGAGAAGGACCAATACTGGCTGGCAACCCTCCTTGATCCACGTTACAAGGGTAAGGTTGCGGACCTTATCTTGCCATCGCAGAGGGAGCAGAGGATGAAACATCTTCGTGAGGCCTTGCAGAAAGGTCTGTGCAACGCGTTCCCAGAGACTGGGAGGTTACAAACTCCTGTTTATGGACAACGTGTTGCTGAGGCTTTGGTCAGTCAAAGAAGGAGCGGTGGAGAAGGTGGCCATCTGACCGATGCGTTCAGACAATTTTTTAGTCCGCGGGCCCAAGGTATGATCGGTTCCAGCAACCATCGCCAGCGTCTGTTTTACCTGGTGCAGGAATACCTAGGGGCAAGATCTGACTTGGACACCTTTCCCACCAAAAATCCTCTGGGTTACCGGGTCTTGAGGATAGATCACTGGCCAGAGCTTGCACAGTATGCAATTGAGCTACTGGCTTGTCCTGCATCCAGCATTCTTTTGGAATGCACATTCAGTGCTGCTGGAGGCTCTGTAACCGATCACAGGGTGCATCTGTCCACCGACTCGGTCGATCGACTGACCTTCATAAAAATTAATCAGTCTTGGATCACCACCAGCTACCAAGCACCTGATGCTTATGTAACCGAATAATTTTTTTTGAAATGTCAGATCCCTTCAAAGACTGCCTATGCTGATGCTGAGTGACTATCCTGTTATGCTGAGTAATTATCCTCTTCCTCCTCAATGATCATGCTGATAGCTTGTAAGAACATTTTTGGTTCTGGGTGCCGCCACCAGTGCCTAAGGCCCAATTTTTAAGCCCCTGTTTAACAAGGGCATGTAATTACAATTTTTGATGCAATTCTTTGCAGCAGGGCTAGTTCCTGCGCTCCAACTAGAGTATCTGTGAGGGGTTGCAGTGTTGTGGCACCAGCACCAGTGCCTAAGGCCCAATTTTTTAGCCCCTGTTTAACAGGGGCGTGTAATTACAATTTTTGATGCAATACTTTGCAGCAGGGCTCGTTCCTGCTTTCCAACTAGAGTATTTGTGAGGGGTTGCAGTGTTGTGGCACCAGCACCAGTGCCTAAGGCCCAGTTTTTCAGACCCTGTTCAACAGGGACATGTAATTAGAATTCTTGATCTAATATTTCACAGCAGGGCCCATTTCTGTGCTTACCAAGATTAACTGTGAGGACTTACAGTGTTGTGGGACCAACACCACCACCACAACCAAAGGCCCAATTTTTCAGCCCCTGTTCAACAGGGGCATGTAATTACAATTCTTGATCGAATATTTCACAGCAGGGCACGTTTCTGCACCCGCCAAGATTAAATGTGAGGACTTACAGTGTTGTGGCACCAGCACCAACACCACCACCAAATGCCCAATTTTTCAGACCCTGTTTAGCAGGGGCATGTAATTACAATTCTTGATCTAATATTTCACAGCAGGGCCAGTTCCAGCACCCACCAAGAGTAACTGTGAGGACTTACAGTGTTGTGGCACCAGCACCACCACCACCATTACCAAAGGCCCAATTTTCTGGCCCTGTTCAACAGGGGCATGTAATTACAATTCTTGATCTAATATTTCACAGCAGGGCCCTGTAAGGGCTTACAGTGTTGAGGCCACAACGACACTTAAGGCCCAAATTTCTGCTAAGTATATAGGGCAGGCCCCTACTTTCAAACATCCAACTTACAAACGACCCCTACTTGCAAACGGAAGGAGACAACAGGAAGTGAGATGAAATCTACCCCATAGGAAAAGAAATTCTCTCCTGTAAGAGTTAATATGGGAAAAACTTTTCTCCTTTCCACTGATGCTTTATCACCAATCCTTGTTTCACTAAAAACCCCAAATTTTCAAAAAACATTTGTCATTGGGACAAAAAGTGAGGTGAAATCTTCTGAAGAGGAGCACAGACAACAAAACAAATGTCACAGTGGTGATAACCCTTCCCTATGTTTTCCAAAAAGCTTAAAAACAGATTATTTGGCTGGAGCTACACTTTAAAAATGTACCAGTTCAAAATTACAAACAGATTCTACTTAACAACAAAACTACAGTCCCTGTCTTGTTTGCACCGCCTGTATACTGCTGTTCAGAGTATATAGGGCCTGGGGGCCCCACGCCTTTCCTTTTTTTAATTTGGGTGCGGGGTTCCCCTTAATATCCATACAGGACCCAAAGGGCCTGGTATTGGACTGGAGGGTACCCATGCCGTTTGTCTCACTGATTTTCATCCATATTGCCAGGACCCGACATTACATTAAAGCCGCAAGCAGTTTTAAATGACTTTTTTTCCTTTAAAAATGTAATTTTGTGCAGGGACTCTCATAAGCACGGGAAACACGTGCCACTTTACAGGCATACTATAGACACCCCCCAGGTATGATATTTAAAGGAATATTTCACTTTTTTTTTTTTACTTTAAGTATCATTAAAATCACTGCTCCCGAAAAAACGGACGTTTTTAAAAGTTTTTTTTTTGCATTGATACATGTCCCCTGGGGCAGGACCCAGGTCCCCAAACCCTTTTTAGGACAATACCATGAAAATTAGCCTTTAAAATGAGCACTTTTGATTTTGAACGTTCGAGTCCCATAGACGTCAATGGGGTTCTAACCTTCATGCAAATTTTCGGTCCGTTCGCAGGTTCTGGTGCGAACCGAACCGGAGGGTGTTCGGCTCATCCCTACTCCTGAATTATTTCCAACAGATTATCATTATTATAGCCCTTCTGTACAAATTTTTTCCTAAGAATATCAGCCTGCGTATGGAAATCCTTTATTTGTGTACAATTCCGCCGGACTCGCAATATTTGCCCCTTAGGGACATTTTTTATCCATGCAGGATGATGGCCACTCCTGATGGACAAGTAGCTATTGCGAACCATTGGTTTGAAGTACACTTTTGTCCTCAATGTATTTAAATATTTTTCTATTGTAACATCCAAAAAATTGACCGTTTGCTCATTAATTACATATTCCAATCTAATATTATTAGAAATGTTATAGAGGATTTCCATACGCAGGCTGATATTCTTAGGAAAAAAATTGTACAGAAGGGCTATAATAATGATAATCTGTTTGCCACCTCCTGAAATAATTCAGGAGGTGGCAAGTGTCCCAAGGGAACAATGCTTTAAGAAAAAAGAACCCCGGCTGGACAGTAATCAGCACCAGCTGGGGTTCATTTCAGGGTTTCATTGTCAATTCAGGGAGATTGAAAATATATATAAAAAACACTGGCACAATTTATGCAAAGATAGACACCTGATGGACATCTTACCTAAACAACCGAAATTTATCTACAGGAAAGCTTCGAATTTCGGGGACCGAGTAGTGAGACAAATTCTGGATCCTCCAGGAAAGGATGTTATGAAGATAAATATGAAGGGGTTCTTTTGTTGCAGAAGATGCATTTGTTGCAGAACTGTAAAAGTCAGTAATAGGGGAGTGACTAGCATTACAAACAGAGATGGAGAAACCTTTGAGGTTAAGGAGTTCAGCACATGTAATTCCACTCATGTAGTGTATCTGATGTGGTGCCCCTGCGGTTTACTTTACGTGGGGAGAACTAAGAGGCCCCCTAGAGTCCATATTTCAGAACATCTAACTAATATTAAGAATAGTTATAGGTTTCACAGTGTGTCACTGCACTTTAAGGACAGACACCAACAGGATCCCTCATTGCTGCAATTTTGTGGTATCGATGTAGTACACCCGTCTTGGCGTGGCTCTAATAGAGTGAGGATTCATCCCAAAGAGAGACTCGTTGGATATTCCTTTTAAAATGTTTGGCCCCAAACTCTATTTAAACTGCTTCATTAGCGACCTTTAATGCGATTTGCATTGGGGGTTGTTGCTTAGGCAGTTTGCAATCTGGTGCATTTGTCAGGGCTCTAACTAGCAATAAAAAATGAAAAATATATTAAGCAATATCGATAATATCTGAAGTTTTGTATATGTGTAAGTACTCATATTCAAGACATATTGCACCTTTGGTAGTATATGATTTGTTTTTATTGCAGATATTGGGAATGTTATTTCTGGGCATGAGGGGGAAATGATCTTATCTAGCATGCTTTGGAATTGATATTCCTTGGGAATTAAGGTCTGAGCAGACTGTATATGATCCACTGACATAATTAGCTCTAAATAGGAGGGGAGAGACCATTAGTGTTGCGATTAATACCTATGATTTGGTTGCCTCTTGTTGATAATTCTCATAATAAGATTGTGCCGGTGTGTGCAATTTTTCTTATAAAAATGCAGGTATATGGATGTGGATTATTTTATATATGTGATATTATTCCAACCATTCATATTTGAATCTCATTTTATTATTTATTATATTTTAGGTAGATTTTACATTGTGTCATGTAATATTTTAAATGTATTGTTATAATGATTTAATATATTTTAAATATAGTGTAGATGTAAAGGTACTCGATTTAGAGATGTAATACACAGTGAATACATTACTTGCATTGACTGGATCGAATGTCAATAGGGGAGGGAACAATAAGCTGCATGTTGTGGGAAGTGCGGAGACTGAGATCCTCTATGTGACATGACCAGCATGCAATCATATGTGAAAAGTTTTTTTTTTTTCTTTTTTTCCTGCAATGGGATTGTTTTGTCTTTATGGATTTTCCTTGAATGATGGATGTATTGGGGCCACGGGGACACGAGGTGTGCCCAGGTGCGGTATAAGGTTCTCTCTGGTTCATTGGATGGGAGGGTATAAAAGGGATGAGTGTCATTCCATGCAGCCAATCCCATGAATAAGTCAATGTATGACAAAACATGTCGGGGGCGTGGCTGTGATGTAGGAAGCTGTTAGCCGTACAAGATAGCGGTGATCCGATCTGTTCACAAGGCACCGAGGAGGGGGTGAGAACTGAAAGGCTGACGCCCGCACACCTTGAGTCTGCCATGACCGCATCACTGTATTGTGTGATCCAACTGCTGTGTTGCTGTGATTTGAAGTTACACTGATTTCTGCTGTTTTAAAGTTTGTAAAATGTGAGTGAACACTTGGGGAGTGATAGTGTTTTAATACAGTGGTTTTACTGGTTTACACTATTGGAGCACTTTATTATTTTACAAGTGGAGTGTTTTCCATACACACTGTTGGAGATGTTCATACCCTATCTGTGTGGTATAAAAGCGATTTAGCCTTGCACGCAAGTGCGGGCATGTGGAGTCGGTGAGTGCATTTCTTAAGGGAGTGGGAGCACTGAACACTTGCGGTGTGGTGGAAAGATATCTAGAGGACACTTTTATGTTATTTCCCAGCATCCACGTTTGATTATATGGACATTTTTTGCTTGATTTAATCACATTTGAATCACATGGTGTTTTAAATGTTTAAACACATTAGTTTGCAATATACTTTTTTACAGTGCACTTGGTTTATATGATTACAATGTATGGACTTTGTTTATAGTAGCGCCACTAGTGGTCTTCTTTGTGTCTTTCGTGCTGTACTACTCAGACATTTAGAAGGGTCATATTTTTTGATGTTATATTGTAAAGTGGCAGCTTTATTTTTTTAGTGATTCATTTATCAATTTATTCACTCAAATTATTCACTTTTATATCTGTGGCGCGGTGGTGGTAATTGTAGTAAGGAGCGGTGAATTACTATAATACTATACAGCTATATGCATTTTATTACCACATTTTATCCCAGCATATTGCAAAACTATAAAATAGGGAGTGGCGCTGTTATATATGAAAAAATGGTGGATGTGTATAATAGTACAGTGACATCTACATATAAATCCCACAAAGACTAATCCTTTCTATTAGGGATATAAAGTGGCAAGTGCTAAGTATGTGCAGAAAGATGTAAACCAATATGCGTTTTTTTTAGTGAAAAGGCAATCACTATAAACCAATATGTGAGTGAAAAAACAATCACTATAAAATAGGGAATAACGCTGTTATATATGAAAAAGGATGTAATAGTGCAATAACATCTGCGTATGTTAAAACAAATCCTTTCTATTAAGGATGTAAAGTGGTAGGTGCAGGAAATATAATAAATATGTGCAAAAAAATATTTAAACCAATATGCAAGTGAAAAGACAATTACTCATTGAGTTAATAATGCTAATCAATCCAAATAGAACAAACTGTGCATTGTATATAAACATATATAATGTATTTATCTAATAAAAATAGGGTAAAGTGTCTATAAAGGTGACATAATGTTTTATCTGATGTGTGGAAATCCTCTTTACAATAGGACATGGATAAAAGGTGCTGGCATTGGTGACAGTATTCCCCTTATGTGTTTACACTCACCAGAGAGCCCTAACCCTGCAGGGGTGCAAGCGTAAAGTGTTAATCCCGAGGTTACGATATCCTTCCAGTTCCCAGCAGCAAGGCTCAGGGTCATCCACTGGCAGGGAGGGAGGGGGAAGGAGACACCACTATCTCCCAATTCAATGGAGTTCCCGACCAGGTATCCACATTGTGTATTTCATAAAAAGGAAAAAAACGGTCCACATAGCGTAACTACGTCTAACTAGTTTATTAAGGATTAAAAGTGTATCCAAGAAATAGAAATTAAAAAGGAGAGGGAGCTTGCAGGCTTGCGTACTCTCCAAGCGACACGGGGAAGCATCTGAGGCGCTTCATTACATTATATATATATGTGTATATACAATACATTATATATGTTTATATACAATGCACAGTTTGTTCTATATGGATTGATTAGCATTATTAACTCAATGAGTGATTGTCTTTTCACTTGCATATTGGTTTATATATATTTTTGCACATATTTATTATATTTTCTGCACCTACCACTTTAAACCCTTGATAGAAAGTATTAGTTTTTGTGTTATTTATACACAGATGTTATTGCACTATTACATCCTTTTTCATATATAACAGCGTTATTCCCTATTTTATAGTGATTGTTTTTTCACTCGCATATTGGTTTATAGTGATTGCCTTTTCAGTAAAAAAAAATGCATATTGGTTCACATCTTTCTGCACATACTTAGCACTTGCCACTTTATATCTCTAATAGAAAGGATTAGTGTTTGTGGGATTTATATGTAGATGTCACTGTACTATTACACACATCCATCATTTTTCATATATAACAGCGCCACTCCCTATTTTATAGTTTTGCATTGTTGTTTGGGTTTCACCTAGGTGTTTCCTGTTTTATAGGGGGGCAGCAGTTTCTAACATCCTAAAGCGCGGATTTTCTGATAGTTTATCCCAGCATATTGCTAGCTATTATATTATTCTACTTAATTATTTATATCATATATATTTTGTATGTAGACCCATTCTGTTTTATATATTTATCATTTTCAGCATACGTACTGCCTGCCAATTCATGTACGTTTATGTTTAATAATGTCATTGCTCTATTTATATATCTCTACATATGTTATATAATTTTCATTGTATTTATGGATACTTCCCATGTGTGTGCACTGGTGCTCTGTGGGTTTAGCTTGTCCTCCTCTTCCCCTTTGTTTATTGTGCAGAGGTTTCCATATCCAGCATATATAATAACAGTTTTTACTTTACCACTTTATATGTCCATTAGTTCATTTAGATTATATATACATATTTTTCTCCCCTACTAGTAGTATATATACTCAGTCCGGACCAGCATACTATATCCACATTTTTTATTTGCATATTATAGTATTTACATCTCAAATTGGTTAGTCTACTAATTACATTATCACTTCCAACCTCCCCTTCATTGCTCCATCCAGCTCTGCCCTTGTGTCTTTTTCCTTTATTTAATCCCTCTTTATGGTAATCAGACTTTGGCTGTTGAGGCAGGAGCGCGACTTGCAGGGCATCCAAGTGCGCGCGCTCATGAAACGTGTCCATTTTTGATGACGTCATCCCCCTGCTGCCGGCCATCCACTGTGTTTCAAGCTTCGTTCTGAGGCTGCTCTTCCGGAGCCGGCGTTTACATCATTCGGAAGATCCCCGGTCATAGTACATGATCCCCGGATCTTGCACGGATCTTGTCACAGGATGTGGGAACGTCATCTCGACTATCTGATACCATGCTTTTCAGTTGATCTTACGTTGTCTATTAAATTAATTTTTAAAAAAACGACTGCGCCCAGAGGCGCCTCTCCACTTGTGCTTTGTATTTATGTTTAAATGAGTGGTGCTCTGATAGTAAACTTGAGGACACTTATTGTTCGCCAGATTTGAAATTTATGCTGGAGAAGTTTAGAACTTTTTACTTACCCAGAGAATTTACAGTGGTGATCATTATTGCGGTATATATATGGCCAGATGCAGATAGTGCAGTGGCTCTGGATATTTTGTCAAATCTCATAGGCAAGTATCAACGTGCACATCCTGATAAGGTTTTGGTGGTTGCAGGTGATTTCAATAAAGTGAATTTGGGGGCTGCGCAACCAAAGCTACATCAGTTTGTTAAATGCGCTACTAGAGGTGAAAATACCTTGGATATGGTGTATTCCAATAATAAGCAGGCCTACAGAGCCATTCTACTATGCCATCTGGGTCAGTCAGACCACCTTTCTCTATTCCTTATTTCAGCATATATTCCTATCAGGCAGAAAATAGCTCCAGAGTGGAAAATAAGCAGAATTTGGCCAGAGGGCTCTCTCTCACGGCTACAGGATTGTTTAGAAAGAACCAATTGGGAGATATTTGAGCAACAGGATTTAAATCTGTATACAGAAACAGTTCTGGACTATAAAAAAACCTGTGTGGACAGTGTTACTGAGGATAAGCGCATTCAAGTCTTTTCAAATCAGAAACCCTGGATGACTAAGGAAATAAAGAGTCTTCTTAGAGAACAGAATAGAGCATTCAATGTCGGCGATAAAGCAATGTATAGTATTGTGAGAGCTAATTTGAAAAGAGGCATAAAAGAAGCCAAATTAGCCTATAAAAAGGAAACTGAGGACTATTTTAATGGATACGATGTGAGGGAGGGTTGGAGGGGTATATAGTATTTGACACAACATAGAGGAACTACAAAAATGGAAGAGAATTCTAGTGCTTCACTGGTTGAAGAATTAAATAGGTTCTTCACATAGTTTGAGGTTGTGTTTCCAAACCAGGATATAGGTTGTCCTTTAGGTCCAGGAATCTGTACACTCACTATACAGCAAAATGAGGTGAGGCAGGCGTTTAAGGCTATAAATACATGAAAATCATCATGTCCAGACGGAATGCCAGGGAGAGTAGTTAAGGCCTGTGCTGATCAATTAGCTGGAGTCTTTGCCAAGATCTTTAATCGATCACTATCATCTGCTGTTGTTCCGGCATGTTTAAAATCAGCCATTATTATTCCAATTCCAAAAAAGTAAACTGTGGGAAGTTCAGATGATTATAGACCAATAGCACTGACCTCATTACTAATGAAGTGCTTTGAGAGGTTGGTCTTGAAATATATCAAAACTAGATTACCGGGTAGTTTAGATCCTTATCAGTTTGCGTATAGGGCAAATAGAAACACAGAAGATGCAATAGCTTTAGCATTGCATGGGGCACTTAGACATCTGGAGCATTCAGGAAACTACATAAGGATGTTGTTTATAGATTATAGCTCTGCTTTTAATACCATCATTCCAAATTGGTTGGTTGAAAAAATGTAAAAATTGGATTTGTCGCCCTTTATTTGTTTTTGGATAAGGGATTTTTTTGGTCCATCGCTCACAGGTGGTCAAATTGGATAAATGTGTTTCTTCCAAGCTACAAATGAGTACTGGAGCCCCACAGGGTTGTGTTTTAAGTCCCTTTCTCTATTCACTGTACACATATGACTGAACCCCCTATTATAAGACCAATAGTATAGTTAGGTTTGCCGATGACACTACCGTAATTGGTTGTATCACTGGAGACGATGAGGTATATATAGGAGAAAGGTTGATAGGATAGTGGAATGGTGTACAGCTAATAACCTGATCCTAAACACAGGGAAAACAAAGAAACTGATTGTAGATTTCAGGAGAAACAGGCCTGAAACAGCACCACTTTTTTATTAAAGGCATGTGTGTGGAGCAGGCCTCTAACTTTACGTTTTTGGGAACATACATTTCTGAAAACTTATCATGGACAATCAACATTAAAGCCATTATTAAGAAATCGCAACAGCATTTATATTTTTTGTGACTCCTTGGGAAGAATGGCTTAGGAACGAAGGTGCTAGAGACCTTCTATCGCTCTGCCATTGAGAGTACATTAAGGTATTGTATTCTAGTTTGGTAACCTAGTTGTACGCAGGCAGATAAAAATGCTCTAAGGAGAGTGGTTCGAACAGCACAGAAAATTGCAGGGTGTGAACTTGTTTCTGTAGAAGAAATATATGAAACTTGTTGCCTCTGTAGAGCAGGAAAAATAGTGAGAGACCAGACTTCTCCTGGTTGTCATTTCTTTGAATTAATGCCATCTGGGAGACATTTTAGGGTGATTAAAACAAGGACAAATAGATTTAAAGAGAGCTTCTTCCCCAGGGCTGTTAAGGCTATCAATGCAGGAATGAAATGAAAGAGGTTACATAGTTTTATTTTTTTTGTCTTGTTTAGTTTTGTTTTTTGTTTCTTTTTAATGTGAGGGCACTTTTTATACATTTAAATATGGGTATATTTTTATATGAATTTATATATATTATATACTTTTTGGTATAATTAAATCCTATGTGGTAAATGCATGGTTGAAAATTGTGATGTATGAATAATGTGTGGAGTAGAAATGTAATTTCATTGTGCTTTGTTTTACAATGACAATAAATCTTACCTCTTATCTCTAACGCGTTTAAGGCTCAAAGTCCTTTCATCAGGGATAATTATATAGGAGGATTAGTATTCTAATAAACAAAAAAGTCCAATAGGGGTTATTTACAAAAGGCAAATCCACTTTGCACTACAAGTGCAAACTACAAGAGCAAAGTGCACTTGAAATTGAACTGAAAGTGCACTTGGAAATGGAGTCGCTGTAGATCCAAGGGGAACATGCAAGGAGAATAAAAAAACAGCATTTCAGCTTGCACATGATTGGATGATAAAATCAGCAGAGCTTCCCCTAATTTCAGATCTACCCCTCAGATTTACAGCGACTGCACTTCCAAGTGCATTTTCAGTGCAATTTCAAGTGCACTTTGCTCTTGTAGTTTGCACTTGTAGTGCAAAGTGGATTTGTCTTTCGTAAATAACCCCCATTGGACTTTTTTGTTTATTAGAATATTAATCCTCCTATATAATTACCCCTGATGAAAGGACTTTGAGCCTTAAACGCATTGGGCACCTATAGAACTTACCCCGGATGTAATGAAAAAACAGGGAGGGGGAGGCACCGACCTGAGTGTAGTATTAAAATGATGACTTTAATAGGATAAGATTAAAAACACTTACAAGATGATAGAAGATGCATGCTCATCAAAGTAAAGTGCATTCCTGGCATTCCACATGGCTCTGTGGGTTCCACCGCTGTTCCGGATAACTGGAAAGGATTGAGCAGCTGGCTGGAATGGATCAAAGTGTTTCTCCAGGAGCAAAGGAACCAAGCAGCTCCACACAGACCAGCATGAACCGTGGAACAGGAAGTGATGTCACCGGCGTCTGATTGGACCTAGGCAGGGCTGGAATCTTGTCAGTCAGAGCTGCAGTGATGAAAGGCTACGCTCAGAGCTGACTGCTCCTTCTATTGGCCTGCTGTCCTCTAGAGGAGGACAGCTATATATACACAATGGAGAGCATGTGGGTGTGGCTGTGGAACTGGACATAAAAACTGAACATGAAAAGTCCACCAAAGGCCTGAAGGTGTGGGTCATAGAGGCCATCTCCAGAGGTTTGCCTGCTGTGGATCGTTTCAAACGACTCTGCCAGCGAGAGACTTTCTGGATATATTCTCTCAATTCCTTCTCACCAGGGGGACTCAATGAGAAGTTAGACGCATACACCTTGTTATAACAGATCACACACCCATTTCTGGTTTGTTTCTCCCCCCTCCTTCCTCCCTTCCCTTACCCCTGTCTCTCTATATATGTATCTTGCACTTGGTATCCACACCATGAGGAGGCACACACACATATACATCCCTTGTATACCAACTAGGGGGAACACAGCACCAACTTTATTTTTAGTGTTCATTATTATTATTATTAAATCTTTACTGTTCCTGTTCCCCCTTCATCACCTCTTCTTGTTTACATGCCAACGACCCCGCTTTTTTTCTATTTTTTTTCCTATTTTTTTTTCTATTTTATTGCTTGGCCCTTCATACATCATAAACCTCTTCAATAGGCTTCTATACATATAGAAAAGAACTATGCTTCAAATACTTCCATGTGTATCATTTTTTTAAATTTTGTCTTTATTTTTTTTTCATAAAATATTTTATTGAATTTTATGGTTGGACAAAAAGAGTACAACATGCATCTCAATAACAAAGTTACAGATGATTAATATGCATAGACAATGTAACAGTGTAGGTTTTCCGCCCACTGAAGAGGTAATGATCACCTTAAGTCAGGCGGAGCAACCTAAAAATGTATTTGAATATTGAAACTTGCAATAAACCTGTGGTATTTGCAATGTAGGCGAGATGACCAGTGGCCATTAGATAGCCTATGGAAAGTAGAAAGAGGGCTAATTGTATTGTCAACTGATATACAATATATTCAACATTTTCTGCTAGAATAAGCAGTGATTAGTGTAGAGACCGGAAGATATCTACGGGAAGTGTAGTGTACACACCACCAGGTGATACTCCCGGTATCATTCACCCCCAAAGGGAGCTCCGCTGTGAATGAACCGGGAGGTTCGAGAAGTAAGTAGGTAAAGCTAAATCGGTGGTGAGGTTGAGGGTTGGATAAGGTCCCGGTAGGAATTCTGAAGAATGGGATTGTAATGTGATTTGGAGTGTGTATAATAGTACAGGTATGTACCTTTATCTGTGAGGTAAAGGAGAAAAGAGATATTTTATTATGAGTATAAAGCTTATCTAGATGGGGAACAGTGTGGGGATAGCACTGCCTGTAGGAGCACGAGTGGAAAAGGGGGGTGAGGAATGGCGGCGGTATAATGTATGTGACATAAACGGAAGGGGACCGATGAACTTCAGGAGGGTCCTGGAGGAATTTGTGGCGATGATGTCCAAGTTTGGGTTTGTCTATAGTGTAGCCAACTTGCCCAGGTGACATAAAATTTGGTAGGGTGGTCTGTGGATTGAGATATGAGATTTTCCATGTCAGCTATTCGATCTACCCTACGGATCCAATCTTGTACTGTAGGGGGGGTAGTGGTCCTCCAGAGCGCAGGGATGCATAGGTTGGCTGCGTTGATGAGATGTAAAGTGAGGGATTTTTTGTAGGAACGCAGGGAGGCAGGAGTATGGTGGACCAAATAGAGTGCTGGGGAGGGTGTCATGTGGAACGTAGTGATTTGTGTAATCAACTGATTGATTTCTTGCCAAAAGGGTTGGATCAGGCTGCATTCCCACCAGATGTGCAGTAGGGTGCCTCTGGACGCACCACATCTCCAGCAGGTTGGGGGAATGGTGGGGTGAAAATGGTGAACCTTCTCAGGTGTCCTGTACCATCTGGAGAATAGTTTGTATCTATTTTCCTGTGTGGAGACATTAATGGAGCCTTTGTGCATGAGGGTGAAAATTTGATCCCATTCATTGGGTGAGAGATCTATGGATAGGTCATTTTCCCACTGGTGTACCAGTTTGTCCTGTTTAATCTGGTGGCCTGAGAAAAGTAGGGCGTAAAGCGTGGAGATTAAGTGGCTCTGGGGTTCAGTACTTAGACAGAGGAGTTCAAACGGTGTGTGATCTCTATGCCAATGGGACATGTGTTGTGTGGCCTGTAGAAAATGTCTTAGTTGTAAGTATTTATAGAAGGGTATCTCATGGTTGGGTAAGTTTGCAGAAAGTAGTGGTTGGGAGAGAAGTGATCCGTTCCTAAAAAATTGGTTTGCCCTAGCCTGTGTGGTATATGCAGCACGAGTCTTGTCTTTCAATGTCAGGCCAGGGGGGAAGCTTGGGTTGTTGTCGAGTGGCGTCATAGGGCCAGGAGAGGGTGAGGTTTTGAGCGATTTGCAGGCCATTTTGAAAACGGATAATGTGGCACCAATGAGGGGGTGTGATGAGAAATCGCGAGGGATGAGTCTGTGAGTAATCCAGGGAGAGTTGGCAATTGGGAGGCTTGTCAAGGAGTCTTCTAGCACAATCCAGTCTTTAGAGGGGTGGTGGATGTGCCAATCAACCACTCTGGTTAAATGGCAGGCCCAATGATACTTTTGGATGTCCGGGAGGCCTAAGCCTCCAAGTTGTTTGGGGAGGGTTAATCTGACCCAGCTAAGTCGTGGGGCTTTGGTTGCCCAAATGAAGTTCCTACAAATACGTTTGTAGGAAAGGAAAAAGGACGTCGGGAGTTTTATCGGTATAGCTTGGAGGAGGTAGAGTATTCTGGGTAGGATGTTCATTTTTAGTATGGCGATCCTGCCTAACCAAGAAAAGGAGCCAAGGTGCCACTTCCGAAGATCCGATTGGATGGACAGGATCAATGGAAGAAAGTTTTTTGCATAGATGTCAGATAGTTTTGTGGTAAGTTTAATACCGAGGTAGGAGATGTCTGAATTTTCCCAACTAAACGGGAAGTTCTGTTTGCAGAGGGCCACTGTAGCGATTGATAGGGTGATATTAAGTGCCTTAGATTTTTCAAAGTTGATTTGAAGGTTGGAGAGGTTTTTGAAGAGTGTAAAGTCAGCCAATAAGTTTGGTATAGTCGTAATAGGGTCTGTCAAGAAAAGTAAAATGTCATCCGCATAGGCTGCTAGTTTATACTGATTATGCAGAACGTCCACCCCTTTAATGGCAGGATTGTCCTTCAGTCTGCGAAGCATGGGTTCCATGGTTAATATGAATATTAGTGGCGATAGGGGGCAGCCCTGTCTGGTGCCATTGGATACAGAGAAGGCGTCCGACAACTCCCCGTTAACCCTGATCCTGGCCCTCGGGTAGGAGTATAGAGCCAAGACCATTTGTAGCAATTGGGGTGGGAGGCCTATAGTTCTCAAAGTTGCTTCCATGTAGTCCCATGCAACTCTGTCGAACACCTTCTCTGCATCCAATGAAAGAAAAAAGCCAGGCGTAGACGTTCGGCTGAGCCAGTGATGAATGTTCAGTGCTTTGATGGTGTTGTCCCGGGCCTCACGGCCGGGGACAAAGCCCACTTGGTCTAGTGAAATCAAGTTAGGGATGAAGGGTAGAATGCGGTTGGCCAACGCTTTTGCATATAGTTTCAAGTCCACATTCAGAAGGGAGATGGGACGATAATTGGACACTAGGGTGGGGTCTTTACCCGGTTTGGGAAGGAGTGTAATGTGGGCTTCGAGTAGGTCCTTGTTAGCTACAGAGTCAGGGGTAAGATTGTTAAGGGCTTTGGTTAGATGTGGGAGGAGTATGTTCTCAAAGGATGTGTAGTAACAGACCGAAAGACCATCAGGCCCAGGGCTTTTGCCCGTTTTCATCTGTTTTAGGGCCGCTTGTATTTCTGTCACGGAGAGAGGAAGGTCTAGAGATTGTACATCCTCAGGAGATAAAGGGGTTGGGCCATATTGCGTTAAAAATTCTTTGATGGCTGATGGGCGATCTAAGGGAGTGTCAGTGTTGGAGGTGGACGGAGGAAGGTTGTACAGTTTGGAGAAGTATTGGGTGAATTGTGCTGTTATTTCTTCATTAGTCACCAAAGCTTCCCCGGCAGGACTGTTAATTTTGTGGATAGTACTTGAGGCCTTCCTTGCTTGGAGAGCTCTCGACAGGAATTTCCCAGCCTTGTTGCCAAATTCATAGTAGAGCTTTTGTGTTAGTGCGAATTTGCGTTTCAGCGTAACGTTCAGTGTTTCTAACAGCTCTTCTCTTGCCTGAGTAAGTTCATTTAGCGTAGTAGCCGCTAGGGAAGCCTTGTGTGATTGTTCAAGCTTACATATGCGTGTAGTAAGATCGTTAATGCGCGCAAACCTGAGTTTATTACGTTGAGCTGCTATGGACATTAGTTCCCCGCGAATGACGCATTTATGGGCCGCCCATGTAATCACTGGAGTGACATCATTTGGGGCATTGGTTGAGAAAAAATCAGAAAAGCAAAAAGATATTCTGAGGACGTCAACCTCGTCAGTCAGTAAGGAGCTATCCAGTCGCCAAATACGTGCCCGTGGACGTAGCGCAGAGAATTGCAAAGTCATGGAGATAGGGCTGTGGTCTGATAGTAAAGAAGGTTCAATGGTCGCCTTGGTAAGATATGTCAGGTCTTTTTGGGAGAGGAAGAAGTGATCCAATTTAGAGTATTTGTTATGTGGGGATGAATAGAAAGTGAAATCTTTTTCTTTAGGGTGTAGAGTACGAATCTGAAGAATCTGACCCAGCTAAGTCGTGGGGCTTTGGTTGCCCAAATGAAGTTCCTACAAATACGTTTGTAGGAAAGGAAAAAGGACGTCGGGAGTTTAATCGGTATAGCTTGGAGGAGGTAGAGTATTCTGGGTAGGATGTTCATTTTTAGTATGGCGATCCTGCCTAACC
The DNA here is from genome assembly GCA_037952925.1 of Lithobates clamitans. NCBI lineage: Eukaryota > Metazoa > Chordata > Amphibia > Anura > Ranidae > Lithobates > Lithobates clamitans. The sequence continues at coordinate 4,963,757 of JBBGZY010001215.1, forward strand.
AAGAAAAGGAGCCAAGGTGCCACTTCCGAAGATCCGATTGGATGGACAGGATCAATGGAAGAAAGTTTTTTGCATAGATGTCAGATAGTTTTGTGGTAAGTTTAATACCGAGGTAGGAGATGTCTGAATTTTCCCAACTAATCGGGAAGTTCTGTTTGCAGAGGGCCACTGTAGCGATTGATAGGGTGATATTAAGTGCCTTAGATTTTTCAAAGTTGATTTGAAGGTTGGAGAGGTTTTTGAAGAGTGTAAAGTCAGCCAATAAGTTTGGTATAGTCGTAATAGGGTCTGTCAAGAAAAGTAAAATGTCATCCGCATAGGCTGCTAGTTTATACTGATTATGCAGAACGTCCACCCCTTTAATGGCAGGATTGTCCTTCAGTCTGCGAAGCATGGGTTCCATGGTTAATATGAATATTAGTGGCGATAGGGGGCAGCCCTGTCTGGTGCCATTGGATACAGAGAAGGCGTCCGACAACTCCCCGTTAACCCTGATCCTGGCCCTCGGGTAGGAGTATAGAGCCAAGACCATTTGTAGCAAACGGGGTGGGAGGCCTATAGTTCTCAAAGTTGCTTCCATGTAGTCCCATGCAACTCTGTCGAACACCTTCTCTGCATCCAATGAAAGAAAAAAGCCAGGCGTAGACGTTCGGCTGAGCCAGTGATGAATGTTCAGTGCTTTGATGGTGTTGTCCCGGGCCTCACGGCCGGGGACAAAGCCTACTTGGTCTAGTGAAATCAAGTTAGGGATGAAGGGTAGAATGCGGTTGGCCAACGCTTTTGCATATAGTTTCAAGTCCACATTCAGAAGGGAGATGGGACGATAATTGGACACTAGGGTGGGGTCTTTACACGGTTTGGGAAGGAGTGTAATGTGGGCTTCGAGTAGGTCCTTGTTAGCTACAGAGTCAGGGGTAAGATTGTTAAGGGCTTTGGTTAGATGTGGGGGGAGTATGTTCTCAAAGGATGTGTAGTAACAGACCGAAAGACCATCAGGCCCAGGGCTTTTGCCCGTTTTCATCTGTTTTAGGGCCGCTTGTATTTCTGTCACGGAGAGAGGAAGGTCTAGAGATTGTACATTCTCAGGAGATAAAGGGGTTGGGCCATATTGCGTTAAAAATTCTTTGATGGCTGATGGGCGATCTAAGGGAGTGTCAGTGTTGGAGGTGGACGGAGGAAGGTTGTACAGTTTGGAGAAGTATTGGGTGAATTGTGCTGTTATTTCTTCATTAGTCACCAAAGCTTCCCCGGCAGGACTGTTAATTTTGTGGATAGTACTTGAGGCCTTCCTTGCTTGGAGAGCTCTCGACAGGAATTTCCCAGCCTTGTTGCCAAATTCATAGTAGAGCTTTTGTGTTAGTGCGAATTTGCGTTTCAGTGTAACGTTCAGTGTTTCTAACAGCTCTTCTCTTGCCTGAGTAAGTTCATTTAGCGTTTTCCTACCTGTAGGGATTACTGAACCCCGTATTGAGCCTGTGTGGGGATTGACCTAAATTCAGGCGATGGAGAAAAGGAGGTACTATAGGACTAGAGTACAGGTGTTAGGGTGTGGTCCGCCGCCACAGGATGGATAGAAGCAATGGAGGAGGTATATAGCTTTCAACGAGTTTTTATGAGAGGGGTGAGGAGAGCCCTGATTGGTGTGTAGGGATGCGTATGGAGCTCAGGTAGTAGAACAAATATTAGGGCTGTCAGGTTAGCCCAATAATGTATGCTGAGTCGCGGGGTTGTCCCCCGTCGCGGCCTGGGAGAGGTGGCACTCCCTATTCCATGTCAACTCCCTCATGTCCTCAACACATATCGTCACATATATCGATAGTAGTGATAGTGTGAGGAGTATATGCATCCAATTTTGGGTGTTTCCCGTGAAGTCCCCAGTCTCCAGGACTACCCCAGGGAACTTATGGAGCAATGTAGACCATAACAAGTAAACAATAAATGCGTTTTAGACTTTAACATTATGGACAGTAACGAAGAAGGAAAAAAAAAAAAGGGGAAAAATGCATAGTCATTGTGGAAGACTGCATCACCTAGGAAAAAAAGTGTAAAAGTGTTAGAGGTATGTTACCGGAACAGTCCCACAATGTGAGGAGAGTAGGACGCTCAGTTTGCCGTCAACATCAGGATCTGCTTACAAAATGGTAGCTGGAATAAAAGTCCGAGTGCTGCGGCCGGCCTGTGTTGGATGAGTCAGAGGCAGTGCTGGGGTGAGTTTGATACGCTTGGAAAGGTAGGAGCGAGGCAGAAGCGGAGGTGAAGGGGTCATGTTCAAGAGCCGTTGTACTCGGAGGAACTGTGCGGAGAGAGCTCCTATGAGCATCATGGTGAGGACAGGAATGCAGTTCGTATAGGCGGAACTTCACGTCATATCCAGGCGGGGTTTACACCCGCTGAGCTTTATGGGGAATGTAGTTCTGTGTCATTGAGATGTATTTTGGCCAGCCGTTGATTTGCGTAGCTTACCGCTGGAGTAGGGCGGAGCAATTCACAGAGCAGAAGCGTAAGCGTTATCTGGGGGACAAGGCGCAGGCAGATATGCGTTGCCTAGGTAGCACGCGAGAGGCTGGACGAGAAGGGCAGATGTGCCGTTGTCGGAGCTGAATTCCTTTTAGCGAAAGTTTCCAACAAAAAATAAAAATAACACAAAGTTCTAAATATAAAACTGGTGAAAAAAAAAAAAAGGAAGGGTTAAACGACCGACAGAGGGTCGAACTGGGCAATCAGAGATTCGTGGTAGAGTCTCTATATCCCGCCATTAGCGACCTCTGCGAGCTCTTCGTGACCGCGGTGAGACGGTGGAGTTAGCCTCTTGTGGCCCAGGGCGGTAGATGGCGGGGTTCCTCAGGATGGAGGGCGAACAGTGCCTGCGATGTCCAGAGCCTTGTGTTTCCATGGGTTCGTCCCCGCGCCCGTCTCGGTGGGATGGCCTGGGACGAAAAGCTGCATACCAGAGAGGTACCGAGATCAAGGGCAAGCCGAGTGTGGAGCAAAATTGTGGTAAATCTTCAGGGACCTTGAGAGCAGCCGAGCGGCCATTAGAGGAGGCAATAAGACAGAAGGGGAACTTCCACTTGTACACAATGTTTTTGTCTCTGAGGGCATCCAGCAAGGGCTTGAGATCGCGTCTGTGCTGCAGTGTAATCCCTGAGAGATCTTGGTAGATTTGGACAGGGTGGCCCTCGTGTAGAATCTGCTGCATACCCCTAGCTCGTTTAATTATGTCCTCTTTTAATTTGTAGTCAACAATGCAACAAATGACATCCCGTGGGGCATCATTCTCCCTGCCTTTTGGTCGCAAAGCTCGGTGAAGTCTCTCCATATCGATTTGAGTGTGAGGGGGACGCTGCAGGATATTATTGAAAATGGCCACTACAGATTGTGTGACTTGCTCTCCTTCAATAGACTCTGGAAGACCCCTGATTCGTAAGTTGTGCCTTCTACCTCGGTTGTCGAGGTCTTCCAGATGTCTTTGCATATCACGCATTTGTAGGGTATGTGAATCAATGCGGGTGGTGACAGTGTGGAGAGACTCCCCTTGTCGTTCCGTGGTACGTTCAACGACATGTACCCTATCATTGAGCTCCCTCATGTCCGGCCTAAGTTCTGAAATGGCCGCATACAGGGTCTCCTTAATGTCATCCGCTATTGAGCGGAGATCCTGTAGATTAATTGGGGGTGGAGGTAGGAGCTCTATTCCCGCTTCCCCACCGTGGGGATGTGGGGGTTGTTGAAGCGAGGCGCTGTGGTTAGATGGCGGTGCCAATTGCTGAGGAGAGTGAGGGAGCCCGAGGCAGGAAGGCGCCATGTTGTTTCTGCCGGCCCTGAACATCTCCGGAATGTTCTGGCCTTGGGAACCCGCTAAATCTCTAGGGGAGCGAGAGCGGGAGGCAGAGGAGTTTCGGGAAGCCGTTCCCATAGTTAAGGGGTGATGTGGAGAAATAATACCTCAGTATTTTTGAAGTTTACTCCTGTGGCGGACAGAGCTCTGGAATCACACGTCTTTCCCCATGTCAGGTCAGGCCATGCCCCCCAATTTTATTTTATATATATATATATATATATATATATATATATATATATATATATATTTTGTCAATCCGAGACTGTTAACCCCTACATCACCTTGCCCCTTGCTATAATTTATTGTTTACTGATTGGTCTGCTGGAAGTTCCAGTTCCACGGCCACACCCACATGCTCTCCATTGTGTATATATAGCTGTCCTCCTCTAGAGGGCAGCAGGCCAATAGAAGGAGCAAGGAGCAGCCCCGAGCATGTAGCCTTTCATCACTGCAGCCCTGATTGACAAGATTCCAGCCCTGCCTAGGTCCACTCAGACACCGGTGACATCACTTCCTGTTCCACGGTCCATGCTGGTCTGTGTGGAGCTGCTTGGTTCCTTTGCTCCTGGAGAAACACTGTGATCCATTCTAGCCAGCTACTTAATCCTTTCCAGCTATCCGGAACAGTGGTGGGACCCACAGAGCCATGTGGAATGCCAGGACTGCACTTTACTTTCATGAGCATGCATCTTCTATCATCTTGTAGGTGTTTTTAATCTTATCCTATTAAAGTCATCATTTTAATACTACACTCAGGTCGGCGCCTCCCCCTCCCTGTTTTTTCCTATTGCTATATATGTATCTTGGTTTCAGTCAGTGTTTGTTTTTCCAATCATCACCTGCAGATGATTTTTTAGTATAGTCTTTTTGTCTTTATGTAATAATTTATAACTAATTTATTTTTAAAACCTTCAGTGTCTTTGCCAATTTAAAGTCCCAAATATTTTTTTTTTTTTTGGGGGGGGGGGTACAAACCCTTTTTCTCCTAAAAATAACAAGTGATGGAAATTTTGGCGTTTTCTTAAGAGAAAGCCCCATTAGTTTAAAGACATAAGACTCCTTGGATTTGTCTTTTTTTATTAAAACAATACTAGTAAAACATACAGTAGCAGGCTGGATCTAAAAGACTGCTTGCTAGTTTTGATGATATCTGTGAATATTAGTGAATTAGCCTCATGCAGGCGAATCTCTATCCACTATTTAAATACATGGTCTTTTCTCTCACAACACTCAATTACATATGTGTTACTTTGTTGGAATGATTAAATCTTATCCCTATGTGAAAAAAAAAAATTGAGATGTTGCAGAAAGTTCAAGTGGTGTAAAAGGGATACAACGTATGTTTGAAATAAAGCTGAGGGATTTATGTTAATGAATGCATGATTCTAGAAATCAATTGTGCAATAATATTTCTGTACTACTATTGTAACTAATTTTCTTCTTTTTTGATCCTGTGAGCCCAGGCAGTCATGGACACAATCTCTAAGGGTAGGTCACAGCGGTGGTCTGAATGCTGAAAAGATTGAGGAATGTCCACTGCTACTAGTGAGAGAAGAGGAATAAAATCCCAGAACAATAAATTATTGGCATGTACAGTATATGTTTGTTTTTGTTTTTTAAGATAGGTAGAGAGGGGATGTGGTTGTGAAGATGTGTCTGTGTGGGAGGGGAGAGGGATTCTGGTTCAAGGCTAGAAATTCCCTATTGTCAACGTTACAATTATTCTTTGTACTGGGTTTCAACAATGTGTAAAACACAAGGAAATATTGTAAGATAGAAACCCCAAATGTCTGGCCCTTTCTTATATTACCTTGGGTCTTGAGATATACACTGAACTGGTAACATTTGCTACACTGTTTGTTTTTTTGGATATTATCAGATCTTCTTCAAAACATTTTTTAGAAAGACAGACATATAACTTGATCAACATTACTTTACTACACCACTTGTGATAGATATATATATATATATAATTTATTTTATTGTCCCCTAGATTCTAAGCCCATACCATTATTGAACCAGAATGGTTTATGCATATACATACAGTGCCTTGCAAAAGTATTCACCCCCTCCCCCCTTGCCATTTTTCATTTTGTTGTCTCACAAACTGGAATTAAAACAACAATCAGGACAAAATAACAGAAAATGTTAATGTGCATAACTATTTACCCCCTAAAGTCAATACTTTGTAGAGCCAACTTTTGTGGCTATCACAGCTCCAAGTCACTTTCGATAAGTCTCTATGAGCTTGCCACAGCTTACCACTGGGATTTTTGCCCATTCATCCTTGCTAAACTGCTCCAGCTCCTTTAAGTTGGATGGTTTGCACTTGTGAACAGCAATGTTTAAGTCTGACCAAAGATTTTATATTGGATTGAGGTCTGGGCTTTGACTAGGCCATTCCAACACATTTACATCTTTCCCCTTAAACTGCTCAAGTGTTGCTTTAGCAGTGTGTTTGGGGTCATTGTTCTGCTGGAAGGTGAACCTCCATCCTAGCCTCAAAACACACAGGTTTTGCTCAAGAAAATATTCTTGGATTTTTTTAACAACTATTATACTGTAGCTATATCTCATTTACCTAATGTATCTAGGTCTTCTCCTTTAAGGTTGTACTAATAAAATATAATGTGATAAACCACGCTCCTCATAGTCAATACCTTTGTTTAAAGTGCATACAGTGAAATACATTATTGACTATAAGGAGCACGGTTTATCACATTATATTTTATTGACTGTTTTTTCACAACTTTATAATGAGCAGCTCCACCAGATTATTATTATTACTTCTATTTCTACCACTCATCTGCGCAGGTAGGGAATAATACTAATTACTGCACTATCAACACAAGATTGTACTAATGCTTATGTATTTCTTCATGTTTTTTTTAAAGTTCCTGTCCTTATTTAAGAAAATAATGGCATCAACAATTTTTTTATCAACATTATTATTATTAATAATAATAATAATAATAATAAACATCATCCTCATAACTTAACTGATAAGATAGTATGTCTCACTAATGTTCACATATTCATATACTAATTTTAGATGATGTACGGTTAAGTTACAGAAAAGCTGTAATATCTGGAAGTGCATAAACTGTTTGGTGTGCATAATAGATGCTTAATCCTCTAGAGATCCTCTTCTTTATGACTCAGTTATAAGTCACTTACAGTAGTGGCACTTTATAAATAAGCAATATTTCTAACCCCCTGCTGTATCTTTACACAACTTGACTTTGGTAGAATCATTCAAGGTTAAAAGAGTCCCGATGGATTATGTCTTTGTGTTTAAGATATTTTCTGAAAAATTAACAAAGCTTACCTTGAAAAGTGGAATCAAATCAACAGGTATAGTACTAGCATAATATTATTTTTGTAGAGGTCTTAGAAAATATGTTGATAATAGCAATTATTTCATAAATATGCTTAAGGGGTGGTACAGTTATTTTCTATGTATTTTCTTTATTTGTTATAGTAAGGCTAAAATATAAAATTGTGAACATGCTATCAACTGAATCTGAAATATAGTACTTTGATATTAGGAATTCCCAATTTCTGGCAGCATTTTGAGCTGTATTTATTCTTTTTCCTTATACCTCCTAAACTCATCTCTTGTAAAAAGCGTGTTATTGAATTGAAGGGTAGGGATGAAGGGTAGGGATGAGTGAACTTGCCTTTGATTTGCAAGAGGTTCAGCAAATTCAGAAAAAAAGATAAAGCCAAACAAAGTAAATTATACCCTTTTGGAGAAATACTTCTTTGGAGGGGGTTATTATTAAAATGTTCCATAGCAGTTTGACCAGTGAAAGTGCCTTTATTATACTCATTCTATGCAAATGGGGCAAAAAGTATGTTAAAAGGTAATTTCCTGTGCTGCAAAAAAATAATTTTAATTTGTTTAAAACAGAAAATATCATGTATAGCCACTAGTTTGCAGTAAGTATCATAAGAATTTCTTATAACACTTAGCTCTCCATCTAGTACCAAAATGCAATATTTTCTGTTTTAAATCAATGATAAACATTAAACCAACACAGGAAATAACCTAATATCATTTCTTGTTTGTCCAACTTGCATAGAAAGCAGATACTGTACATGCACTTTAATTGCTATGCAATTTTCTTATAAATACACCCATTTTTCTTTTTGGCTATCCCACAGTCCAAGAATTCTGTCAGAACCCCTTATGAACACACAAGGCTAACCAATCTCTTCTAAAGTTTGTTATACCTAAAAAAATTATAGGTATTGGGATAGTTTGCTATCCTTAACAAATTCAATACAGGGCACATTCACCCCATTTCTTCCTAGGCAAATTTTCAGCTTTCAGTGCTATTGCACTTTGAATGACAATTGCGCAGTCATGCAACACTGTACCCAAACTAAATGTTTATCATTTTGTTCACACAACTAGAGCTTTCTTTCTGTTGTATTTAATCACCACCATGATTTAATCAGTCGCTGTTTTTTTTTGCGCTATAAACAAAAAAAAAGGTCGACAATTTTGAAAAAACAATATTTTACAGGTTAAACTGGTCCATGTGCATTTCATCATGTGTTTAATGATTTGCCTGGAGTTCAGCTTTAAATTGTATCATTGACATTTTACAATGATTTCTTCTTGTTTAGTTTTTGTTTATAAACTTTGCTTTCTATAATTGAATAGTGCAACATTTCAGTCTTCCCAAAGTAATTCTTATATGTAAAGCAGTAAAGTGAGGTTCCAGTATATACAGTATCTTACAAAAGTGAGAAGACCCCTCACATTTTGTAAATATTTTATTATATCTTTTTATATGACAACACTGAAGAAATTACACTTTGCTACAATGTAAAGTAGTGAGTGTACAACTTGTATAACAGTGTAAATTTGATGTCCCCTCAAAATAACTCAACACACAGCCAATAATGTCTAAACCACTGGCAACAAAAGTGAGTACACCCCAAGTGAAAATGTCCAAATTGGGCCCAATTAGTATTTTTTCCTCCCCGGTGTCATGTGACTCGTTAGTGTTACAAGGTCTCAGGTGTGAATGGGGAGCAGGTGTGTTACAGTATCTCACTTTTGTGAGATACTGTATAGAACACAAGACATGAGCATGCATAAGATGCAATGTTATCATTAATAGTTAAAACCACAACATAGCTGGGTTTTTTTTTGTGTGTGTAGGTGAAGAATATATTTCAATTGTATTATAATCCTCTCTTCTGGCCCTCGCCAAAAAATAATATGACTGCATTTGTTCTTTATATTAGTCTTAAATATCATTTAATAAATGCTATATTAAATGAATGCTGAATTCTTATTCTTATATGCTTTACCTCCAACTTTGAGTCTAATTGAATGTATCAACAGGTGTCAACTAGCTATTGATAATATGAATGATTTTATTCTCCAGTTTTAGACTGTAACCTATACTTCTCTTTTCACCTTTACAAAATTAAAATCTCAGTGGCAATAGGTACTTTTCTACAGAAAACCCCATGTTTTCAAAGAGTGCCTGACATCACATTATTAACCACAGTACATTTTTACACATATTATTTCATTTAAATAAGTCAATTTATAAAGGTTTATAATATAAGGCCACTTTTGGTATAAAGGTAAGAAACTTTAATGTTCACTGTAGTAAGTGTGGTAATGGGACTCTTGAGGCAAAAAAACAAAAAGAAAAAAAAGAAACTAATGTTTTAAAGCTGGTAGGTACTTAAAGGGTAACTCCACTTTCCAGGGAACAAAAATAGCAAATAAGGAAAAAATATTATAGTGTATACAATGGTGGCACAAGTCATATTGTGATTGCATGCTATTTCAAATATATCTTTCCTTTTCAATCTGCAGCAGCTGTAATTTTCTGAAAATGAAATATGGCAACCTGGAGGTGTTCTGTACACAGAATGTGTACAGAATGCCCCCCAGAAACATAATGTCCTGCTTGTTTGATTGGCTCTCTGATTTTCCTAGAAGGCTGCACTAATATGCAAGTCAGATTTCAGGTATCCCCTGCAACAAAAATTAAATTTTTGGTGAGATATTCCCAATAAGAACACATCTAAAGGTATGCAGGCCCAGCAGCTCTCCTCATTAGTGCCCTGTAGCTGCAGCAGTTGCAATTAGACTCACTGAGCACAGGGGCACAGAGGAACAAACCGTGATTTCTTCAGAATAACAAAAAGTAGGAATCTGCAACACAGTTTGTTAAAATCCCTGCAATGTACATAAATCACCCAGATGAGAATGTTTTTTTCTCAACAAAAGTGGAGTTATGCTTTAAACTCATGAAATTCCTCCCAAAATGAAAGGAATTCCCTTTGACAGCATTTTGGACATTGGAAGGTAGCCCTAATAATTCTCAAAAATGACTTTGATACTTTATACTTTCTATGTCCATTCTTAGCCTGAGTAGTATTAAATAACAAAACATATTTCTCTAAAAATACCAATTATTCATTTCCTTTAAGCATCTTGTGTAGAAAAATACTCGTGACCAGCATTGTAACATTTATCTTCGAAACCAAGTAGTCTTTTATTTTCAATCAAGAAAAAAATGTTTGTACCACACACAAGAAAAAAGCAAGATACCATCTTATGCCTAAAGTTATTTTGCTCAAAATAATTCTCTTGTGATTAATGCTTTTGTAGCAGCTGGACCCAGAAATGAATGTATAGTGCAAGACTAGCAGTTTTCCAACCTAGTTTACAGCTTTTTGTTTTCAGAGTTATTTTTTTTATTCCTAATATACGTGAACATTTTATAAATGTACTAATAATAGTTACATGGATTCTGAATTGCATTCATGTTATAAATATCATGGCAGTTTGTTTCACCCTCAGCACTATGTAAAAAACAAAAGCAACAGACTGCAGGAAAATGTTGATGTTTTCTTATGATGTTGTCACATCCAGTGTAGGGCTCTTTTTACCAGGAAAAAAACCTTAAAAACCCATTTATAAAGTGGTTAATTTACCAAACATTCACTGCAAGGAAATCAATCTCAGTAAATTAAACACATACACCAAGAATATTCAAATACGGAGAATGATTGCTGGATGTCTCTTTATCTGCACTATATACCCCTGTTAAAGGCCTCATGCACACTGGACGTTTTTGCATTTGCTGTTTTTAGCTTCAGGCATTTTTTCTTCAGCCAGCAAAGTCCCCAGCATGTTATCCTGTGTCCATGCACACATTTTATTTTATCAGTAGCTTTTGGCAGGGGTGTTGTTGTGGAACATTTTATATTAATGTATTGTCATAGGAGTCTCCCAGTGTCTGTTCTCTCGCAGCCCGCTCTAAAGAGCGGGCTGCGAGAGAACAGACACTCGCAGCCCGCTCTAAAGAGCTTACTGGGGCAGACTGACACTGGTTGAGATCTGTTAGGTAGTGGAAAACTTCCTGGTGTTTGGAGAGAGGTGTTTGTGGAGAGAGGATATGTCCGCCAGCAAATGGCCCCTGTGCAATGCACAGAACGATCGTCTGGTGGGGGTGTGTTCGCTCTGCAAAGACATTATCGGTTTAGCGGTTGTTTGCTCTTGTCACCCCCGGTATGCCTGATCAACATGTTTGGGGTGCCATGACTTACACTTGCAGAGAATCTCCCATCCACGAGGAACTCTAGTCATCATCATTTGGTTGTATGTATTTTGTTGTGTTGTTAAATCCTTATATGGTCATTCACATCCTGTGTTAATTTCCTGTGAGGTCACAAGCTTTGTAAGAGGTGTTTGGCTGTTGGAAGCCCAACCCTCGAGTTTTGGGACTTCCTGTTGATATGTTAATAAAGGGACACGGCTGAGGGCCAGAGAGAGCAATGCTGGAGCTGAGAACGTAAGGATGTGTTGTGTCTGTTTGTGGGGAACGAGAGGGCAGACATACTTTCAAAAGGTAACATGCATTTATATCATTAGACAAAATTGTTATTATTATTAGAAACAGGAGATTTGGCTGTGTGCTCTGCGTACAACCAAATATCCATCTCAGGATGGCGAGCCAGATTCATAGGAGTGAACAGAACCTCCTTCACAATCGGGTCATTAAGATGTGTTGGGGAGGGTCTGCTTCGCGAAAAGAACAAATTTTTTGTCTTTTGAAATAATGCTGGAAGTTTGATCGTATATCTGGTTTGTGCCTGCATGTGTGTGTGTGTGTTTTGTATCTCGAATGTTTGTGTAAGGAGTCTGTGTGCTGTGTGTATGTGTAAGTAACTGTATGTTGTGTAATAAGTATATGAGAAATAGAAATGTATGATTATTTGCAGCCTGCAATGTGGGTGTGACTGATGCTGTGTAACAAGTTTGTAATGCATGTGAGAAATGGATGAATTGTAATTATTACTTATGTATGAGACAAGTAGATTTCATGACTTTTGTAGAGTGTTTAATTGTCTCAAGACACAAATGGTTAGTGGACTTTGTTGAACATGGCTGCTGCATTTTCAAGTGGGCATGCGGCCTGGGGGGAGGGGCGGCCAAGCATTTTACAATGGTGAAAAGTTGGCTGCCCCCTGTGGACAATAGAAAGGTTTTGTTTTGAGATGAAAAGAACAGGCAAGCATTCACTGTCTGTATTTCTCAATGTCTTGTTCCTGTGAAAGCTGATGTGAACTGAGTTTAAGAAGAGAGGGTATGTTTCAGCCGTGTAATTGTGAGTTATGTGGCTTGGTTGTTTCATTGGATAGCATGTGTTCCTAAGTTGTGCTTTTTCTTAACGCTTATGCCCTGTACACACGATAGGATTTTCCGATGGAAAATGTGTGATAGGACCTTGTTGTCGGAAATTCTGACCGTGTGTAGGCTCCATCACACATTTTCCATAGGAATTTCCGACAAACAAAGTTTGAGAGCTTGCTACAGTACCTGACCGCGAGATTGTGTTTCCAGCGCGATAGCATCGCGCTGGTTCTCGGCGACAGGGTACTGTGAATGTCGCGCTGGCTCGCTCATCGGGAAAGGAAAACTTTGTCTTCCTCCCGCGATGAGTGACAGGCAGCGCTGACAGCTGTCTGGTATGAATCCTGAGGCGGGAACACCGCGCCACATTTTCAATGAGAAAACCGGCGTGGGTTCCCCCCTCGGAGGCATACCAGGCCCTTGGGTCTGGCATGGATTGTAAGGGGAACCCCCTATGCCGAAAAAATCGGCGTGGGGGTCCCCCCCAAATCCATACCAGACCCTTATCCGAGCACGCAGCCCGGCCGGCCAGGAAAGGGGGTGGGGACGAGCGAGCGCCCCCCCCCCCTCCTGAGCCGTACCAGGCCGCATGCCCTCAACATGGGGGGGTGGGTGCCTTGGGGGAGGGGGGCGCCCTGCGGCCCCCCCACCCCAAAGCACCTTGTCCCCATGTTGATGAGGACAAGGGCCTCTTCCCGACAACCCTGGCCGTTGGTTGTCGGGGTCTGCGGGCGGGGGGCTTATCGGAATCCGGGAGCCCCCCTTAATAAGGGGGCCCCCAGATGCCGGCCCCCCACCCTGTGTGAATGAGTTTGGGGTACATGGTACCCCTACCCATTCACCTAGGGGAAAGTGTCAATAGAAAAAAAAACACACTACACAGGTTTTAAGAGTCATTTATTAGTCAGCTCCGGGGGTCTTCTTCCGACTTCGGGGGTCTCCTTCCGACTTCTCCCGCTGTCCGGCCTCTTCTCCCGGGCCCCGCCGCTATCTTCTTCCAGCTCTATTGCCAGCGAGGGGACCGGTGTGCTGCCGCTGTCTTGCCGCCGCTGTCCGGCCTCTTCTCCCGATGTTCGGCCTCTTCTCCCGGGCCCCGCCGCTATCTTCTTCCAGCTCTATTGCTAGCGAGGGGCCCGGTGTGCTGCCGCTGTCTTGTCGCCGCTGTCTCGCCGCCGCTGTCTCTTCTTTTCTTCTTCCCCGATGTTGACACGACGCTCTCTCCGGCTCGAATGCTGTGTGCGAGCTGCGGAGCCATTTATATAGGCGGTAACCCCACCCCCTTACGACGTCATGGTCCCAGCATGCGCAGGGACTCTGGCGTCATAAGGGGGCGTGGCCCCAGAGTCCCTGCGCATGCTGGGACCATGACGTCGTAAGGGGGTGGGGTTACCGCCTATATAAATGGCTCCGCAGCTCGCACACAGCATTCGAGCCGGAGAGAGCGTCGAGTCAACATCGGGGAAGAAGAAAAGAAGAGACAGCGGCGGCGAGACAGCGGCGACAAGACAGCGGCAGCACACCGGGCCCCTCGCTAGCAATAGAGCTGGAAGAAGATAGCGGCGGGGCCCGGGAGAAGAGGCCGAACATCGGGAGAAGAGGCCGGACAGCGGCGGCAAGACAGCGGCAGCACACCGGTCCCCTCGCTGGCAATAGAGCTGGAAGAAGATAGCGGCGGGGCCCGGGAGAAGAGGCCGGACAGCGGGAGAAGTCGGAAGGAGACCCCCGAAGTCGGAAGAAGACCCCCGGAGCTGACTAATAAATGACTCTTAAAACCTGTGTAGTGTGTTTTTTTTTCTATTGACACTTTCCCCTAGGTGAATGGGTAGGGGTACCATGTACCCCAAACTCATTCACACAGGGTGGGGGGCCGGCATCTGGGGGCCCCCTTATTAAGGGGGGCTCCCGGATTCCGATAAGCCCCCCGCCCGCAGACCCCGACAACCAACGGCCAGGGTTGTCGGGAAGAGGCCCTTGTCCTCATCAACATGGGGACAAGGTGCTTTGGGGTGGGGGGGCCGCAGGGCGCCCCCCTCCCCCAAGGCACCCACCCCCCCATGTTGAGGGCATGCGGCCTGGTACGGCTCAGGAGGGGGGGGGCGCTCGCTCGTCCCCACCCCCTTTCCTGGCCGGCCGGGCTGCGTGCTCGGATAAGGGTCTGGTATGGATTTGGGGGGGACCCCCACGCCGATTTTTTCGGCATAGGGGGTTCCCCTTACAATCCATGCCAGACCCAAGGGCCTGGTATGCCTCCGAGGGGGGAACCCACGCCGGTTTTCTCATTGAAAATGTGGCGCGGTGTTCCCGCCTCAGGATTCATACCAGACAGCTGTCAGCGCTGCCTGTCACTCATCGCGGGAGGAAGACAAAGTTTTCCTTTCCCGATGAGTGAGCCATCTCGGCGCTGGCTCCTGCGACGGGGCTCGTAGGTGTCAAATCTCGCCGAGAAGTGCGGCGAGATTGACACAATATCGCGGTCACCTACTGTATAAAATCCGTTGTCGGAAATTCCGATCGTGTGTACACAAATCCGACGCACAAAGTGCCACGCATGCTCAGAATTAATTAAGAGGCTAAAGCTATTGGCTACTGCCCCGTTTATAGTCCCAACATACGTGTTTTACGTCACTGCATTCAGAACGATCGGATTTTCTGACAATTTTGTGTAACCGTGTGTATGCAAGACAAGTTTGAGCCAACATCCGTCGGAAAAAATCCTAGGATTTTGTTGTGGGAATGTCCGATTAATGTCCGACCGTGTGTACAGGGCATAACACTTTTTTAAATGTTTGTCTAATGCCGCGTACACACGAGCGGACTTTACGGCGGACTTTGCCCGGCGGACTGGGTTTCGTCGGACAATTCGATCGTGTGTGGGCTCCAGCGGACTTTGTTTGCTCAAAAGTTGGACGGACTTAGATTTGAAACTTGTTTAAAATTTATCCGACGGACTTCTTTCTAGCGGACAAACCGATCGTCTGTGTGCTAGTCCGACGAACTCAAACTGACGCATGCTCTGAAGCAATTACAAGACGGAAGCGCTCGGTCTGGTAAAACTAGCCTTCGTCTTGAAGCTAGCACATTCCTCTTCTGTCGTCTTTTAATACAGCCTTTTTTTAGGATTGATAATGCGAGAGGAATGAAGTTGTTTTTCTGCTTTATGTTCACACAGAGTTCTCACAAACTACTTTCTTCATGATTTATCCTCCTGCCATGACTAATATAATATTTTGTAAAAGCCAGATCTCCAAAACTTATAAATTTTAAAATCGATTTTGGACTAATTTTTTTTGTTTTTTTTTTATTTCAACACTTAGCTATTTTACAATGTGTGTTAAATGCTAACCACATTTTTTGTGTGTATTTTCAAGTTACCACAATTAACATTCATATTTTGTGTTGTTTTAATGAACCTTAATGAGGTTGTTGTCCCTTGTTCATTAGACATAGGGGGGTGTATTTAACAAAGGCAAAATCATTTTCACTACAAGTGCTAATTATACATTGAATTCCACAGAAAGAGCATTTTGAAGTGCGTTCGCTGTGGATCCGAGGGGCACATGCAAGGAAGCCCAAAAAAAAGCAAATAATTTTTATTTGACATGATTTTCGGAATAAATCAGCAGAGCTTCCCCAAATTTAAGCTCTTCCCCTCAGATTTTCAGCGACTGCACTTCCAACAAGTGCACTTGCTGTGCAATTTCTCAAGTGAACGTTTCACTTGATATTCTAAATGATTTAAGACTTTTGTCAAAAACACACATAGGGGTTGATTTCCTAAAGGGAAAAAGACTGTGCACTTTGTAAAGTGCAGTTGCCCTCTGCAAGAGCAGTTGCTCCCAAGCTTTATTAAATGTGAAGCAGCTCTGCTGACTTCCATCATCCAATCATGTGCAAGCAAAAAAATTTTTATTTTATTTTACTTGCACAGGATTGGGTACTCTTTGCAAAGTCAAGCTTTTAAATAGTTTCTGATGCTCTGGAGCATTTGCACTTGCAGAGGGCAACTGCCCTCTGCAAAGTGCACAGACTATTTGCTTTTCTCAAATCAACCCTAGTCTTTTGGACCTGTACCTGCCTACTCCCAAAGAAAAAGGCGTTTTTTAATCAAAAGACATAGGCAAGAATGTAAGGTAACCAAAAATGTATTTAGTTTATTCTCAAAAAAATTAGGAAGGCAACACTGGAGACACTTTTAGAATCTGTGAAGCCTTTCGTCCCCCAGGACACACATCAAGTTTGAGGACAAGAAAATTGGTATCTTGCGACTATAGGGAGCACAGGGAGCACAGTCAGACCAGACAGAAACCAGGCAATCACTTTCGACTCTTCCGTGGAGCCTTCCCTCCACGCTTCTCTGCAGCCTTCCTTGGAGGTTGTGCCTCTGGTGGTGTACTTGGGGCAGGAGGAGGAGGAGGAGTGGCTTCATCTGCCAGATACGTGGTAGCAGTAAGCTCCCCTCTCAAGCCCTTCTGGTAAGCCTCAAAAATTAGACCCTCACAGAGGAGGCGTTGGCCCTTTTCCAACTCCAGCAATCTGCTGGCTATATAGGTGCCATACGCCTCCTCTGCATTGGGTGGTTTGCTCAGGATGAGGCTTGCTTCCCGTATGAGGGCTAGGGATTCCTCCTCAGTTGGTGTCATTCTCCTGGGCCTTTTGTGGAGAATGTGGAGGGGAGGCACCTGACACTCGACTTGGCCCAGCCACAGCCTCCTCCTCTCTCCCACTGGGCAAGGCCTCCTCCTCTCTCCCACTGGGCAAGGCCTCCTCCTGGCTGAGGTCATCCTGTGTAAAAAAAAGGGACATAAGTTGTAATTTTGTGTTATGCAATCACACACAATTTTCAGCTCATGACTTTCAAATATAATTACACAAAATAGTAAAGGCTATCTATTTGACAACACCATTATTTCAGATGATCAACAAGATCTGAAGTGAAGTATATATTTGGCCACTACTGTCTAGTGATATGTCTACATATTACTCTTTGTGCAGAAGTGATTTTTTAGGAAGCACTTTCAAAATTAACACCTTAACATCATTAATAACATTTACACAATCCCAAATTCAAAAAAAGGATACCTGGCTGAAGCTGGGCGCATCAACTTCATCAATGCTGAAAAGGCCCAGTTCATCCTGGGACTCCTCAGCTGGGGTGGAGGTGGATGGAAGGCTGGAGGGAAGAGTGGAAGGAAGGCTGGAGGTAAGAGTGGAGGGAAGTCTGGAGGGAAGGGTGGGGGGAAGGGTGGAAAGTGATTGCCTGGCTTCGGTCTGGTCATCCAGGAATCGCAGTTTGTTGTAGTAGCACAACTTGGGTACATATACTTGGTCAGCTGCTGCCCCGGATCTGAGCGACTCCTGGATTTTTTTGTGTTCCCGCTTATACATGTTTCGCAAGATACCAATCTTCTTGTCCACAAACTTGAGGTCTGCCTGGGGGAGTCGAGTCTTCACAAACTCTAAAAGTGTGCCCAGTGTTGCCTTCCTAACATCCCTATTATAATATAGGGGGTGTTTGACCTCCCACAGGTTTTTCTTGTCCTCATAGAGCTCAATAAATTGGCACAAAAATTCTTCCTCTTTAAAGGGATTTATTTTTTCTGCAAGACAAGACACAAGATCCAAACTTAAATGTCAGTCCCAAATCACAGGATTAGTTTGGGTTGTAATCTAGGGGACACATACACACACACACACACACACACACTTTAATCTTACCTTCATTTGTGACGCTCGCTACTTCCGCACGGACATACGTAGGCCATCGTAATAGCTTTATATACACTGCGCATGTGTCATGCACCGCCTGCGTCGCCCGCCCCTGACGTTCGTAAGTACGATTTGGCCCCACCCCTTCACTCTTCGTTGCGCAGTGGGAGTAGATAGCAAAAGATGGCGGAGAGATTAAGTGGAAGTAGCGCGGAGGAAAGCCCGGAGCCCCAAACATCCACATCACGGAGGAGATATAAGGCCACCAACATGGCTTTTGAAGAGATGGTGGAGATGGTGTCCATATTGAGAAGGGAGGACTACGATGGCAAAAAAGGACCATACACACGACCGAATATGAGGAAGGACAAAATAATGTCCTCAGTTGTCACTGCTCTTGAAGAGAAATTTGGTACAAAACGTTCGAAAGAACAATTGCGGAAGCGGTGGTCTGACATCAAAAGTCGGGAGCCAGAACAATATTGGCGAATAAAGAAGCTGCTTAAAAAAAGTAAGTACTTGTGTTTTACTATTGAGATACTGAACTTGCATGCTGATCCTTATTTTTGGAGTTTTTTCTGCATCGTTCGTAAAGACCGTTCTTTAGAATAAATATGATACTTTATAAAGTGATGTTATTTTTTCACCAAATACGATGGGACAGGGTTGGACAAACATTTATGTCTTGATAATTTGTCGAATTCCCACAATGAGTTGATGTGGTGTAGATGTGTTTGAAAATATAATGCTTCATCAAAAATGATTCAGTGTAATGTAGGGACAGGACACATCAGCTGTTTCCACATCTGGACTCACGAGCACTATAGTGTACTATGTGACCATAAATAAATTTTAGAGGGGTAATACACATAGGAGATCATTGAGGTGTCAGCATCTGTGAAACTTCCCCGAAAATGAGCATTGTTTATAATTGTTGTTCAGAGGTAATGTTCATCCTGTCTTCAACATTTATTATGATGAAAAATTGGCCAAAAATCATAACCAACGTTTAACTTTATTTATTAAAAGCTAAAAGATCAGTTTGTTTTAACTATACCTTTTGTTCAATTCTCATAGGGGAGAAAAGACTCAGACAACAGTCCAAGGATCTCAGGACCCCCCCAAGTCACCAGCCTGAGGCAGAAGATACCCCAAGCCCCAGCCCAAGACCACGCCCACCCGACGACCTTGAGGAAGGAGAGGTGGAGGAAGTGTGCGAGGTTTCAAGCCCACCAAGTGAGTGACTGACACCCCAGCTTGAGTTACTGTATTTTGGCGTGCATATTGTAAACCTTGTTTTTATTCACTCATTTTAGGTGAGTTTCTGGTTGTGAAAGGCCAAGCAGCAGAGCACTTCACCACAGACAGTGCGCAAAGACTAATTGGCCAGATAATGCTGTGGAATGGCCAGATCGATAAAATGCGTGACCAAATTCACAGCATGCAACTTCGCCTGGACTCCATGCAACAGAAAATGAAGAACATGATTGATGTTTTGGGCCGAATATAATCACGTTTGGCCTAAAAACATCAATCATGTTCTTCATTTCCTTGGGAAGTTGGTTTGTTTTAAATATTGTATTTTACATTTTTGGGGTATACCCAAATTTACATTGTGTGATGCACACGGTGTGTCATCATGTGCTATCTTCCATCATGGGTTAGCAATGTACTTGTTTTGTGTTTGCAACCCCTTCATCCTGAAAAATCTTTGGTGGTGAGAGGAACCAAAAATGGGATTGCACACACAAAACACGTACATTGCTCACCCATGATAGGAGATAGCACATGTTGACTTGACCCTTTTGTAAAGCTCAATTTTGAGCATCTTATAAATGAACAATTTCTGCAAGGGTGACATTACATGCACCGTTCTCTAAATATTGAACTTTGTAAGTTCATTTATTTGTTGTTTGGTTTATAAAAACACTGTTGTGTATGTAAATCTTTTTATATAAAGGTCTATATATTTGTGAAAATATGCCTTGAATAATTTAGTAAAATAAAAATTTTTTACACAACGTAAAATAATTAAAAAAAAATCAAAATCAAAAAAAAAAAAAATTTTGGTTAAAAAATGCACCTTTCAATGTGCACAAAGTAAAATTTTTTACGCAATACAATGTGTGTGGCTGATTCTTGAAGTCAAATTTTGTGGTTTGTGTTTGTGGGCCTGATTAACTAAAGCTAAATGCACTTGACACTACTACAAGTGCACTAGGAGACAGACATAACTTAAATGTAAACAACAATAAAAACAAGATATTTAGATAAACCAATTTTCTTTTTTCTTTTTGTAAGAAACTTACAGCTGTTGCTGAATAGCAATGGCCCCCCGACCATTAAAATAATTGACATAACGGTCACGCACTTGACGTGCGGTTCGGGGGGCCAAGCCAATACGGCCAATTTCTAGGCCTGTCAAAGTGCTATCCTGTTCCAGTCTGGCCTCAGGCCCAACAGAGGATAGATATGTAGCTGAATGTCTCCTTATAAAGTTATGCAAGATGCAGCAAGCAAGGATGACATAGTTTAGTTTATAGTCCGCCAAATTAATTTAAGAAAGGAATAAACGGAACCGGCTGGCCAGAATCCCAAAGGCATTCTCCACAACACTTCTTGCTCTGGCCAGCCGATAATTAAATACCCTCCTCTCAGGGGTGAGTGTCCTTTGGGGGAACGGCCTCATCAAGTTCTCACCGAGAGCAAATGCTTCATCAGCAATAAAAACTGAGGGGAGTCCATCCACATTCTCGTCATCAGGTGGCAATTCCAGGCCACCGGTCTGGAGACGATGGCACAGCTCGGTCTGTGCAAAGACTCCTCCATCAGACATCCGGCCGTTCTTACCCACATCCACAAACATAAACTCCAAATGTGCCGAGACCACCGCCATCAAAACTACACTATGGAACCCCTTGTAGTTATAGAAATAAGACCCCGAATGCGGTGGTGGCACAATCCGGACATGCTTCCCGTCAATCGCCCCTACACAGTTGGGAAAGTCGCAACGGTCAGCGAACTGGGAGGCCACAGTCTGCCATTCCTGTGTACTTGAAGGAAACTGTGGAGTGCAAAAAAAATAAGATAAGGACTTTAAAAAATAAATTGTATATCAGATTACACCAAAACATTAGTAAACAACAGCAGTCAAATATTATTAATATGTGTGTTTGTAATTGAAATGTTGAAAAACATAAGGCACACTTATAAGATTACTCACCCCCTCTGATGGCCCATTGATACATTTGAATGTGGGGGGAGGGGTTCTAATTAGGTTAACAAACACACCTGACTGGTTCAAACATTTGTGGGGTGGGGGAGGGGTTCTAATTAGGTTAACAAACACACCTGACTGGTTGAAACATTTGTGGGGTGGGGGAGGGGTTCTAATTAGGTTAACAAACACACCTGACTGGTTGAAACATTTGTGGGGTGGGGGAGGGGTTCTAATTAGGTTAACAAACACACCTGACTGGTTCAAACATTTGTGGGGTGGGGGAAGGGTTCTAATTAGGTTAACAAACACACCTGACTGGTTCAAACATTTGTGGGGTGGGGGAGGGGTTCTAATTAGGTTAACAAACACACCTGACTGGTTGAAACATTTGTGGGGTGGGGGAGGGGTTCTAATTAGGTTAACAAACACACCTGACTGGTTGAAACATTTGTGGGGTGGGGGAGGGGTTCTAATTAGGTTAACAAACACACCTGACTGGTTCAAACATTTGTAGGGTGGGGGAGGGGTTCTAATTAGGTTAACAAACACACCTGACTGGTTCAAACATTTGTGGGGTGGGGGAGGGGTTCTAATTAGGTTAACAAACACACCTGACTGGTTGAAACATTTGTGGGGTGGGGGAGGGACAAACAAGACAATGGAGCAGACAATATACATTAGAAAAAATCAATTGCGCTGCGCTGGATAAAAATTATATTATAAAAATGGTGTCAAAAATCACTAATATCTAGATATCGGATACACCTTGCAGATATCCTATATAAACTGTATATCTTAATCTCTATGTTATGTAAAAATATCAAACAATAAGAGTGCAAAGAGTGTGTGCACTCACACAAAAATCAATCAAGTGATGTATCAAATAACATGCAATGACTCCCATCTGTTGTAGCATGCAAAGAAACCAGATCACTTAAAACATGGAAACAGCATGAAAGTGCCCAGTGCTTTTTAAACGCAGTCAAAATATTCTGCGTTTAGTGAACTCTCCATATAAAGTGTCCATAAAATGTCCAAATAAAAGTGCATCTGTGTTCAGCGAAATCACACACATCCAGTGCAAATGTATCCGAGTGCTGCAATCAACCGTGATGAATCCTGGAAACCCCCCCAAAGTGATTGCGCTCACCTCAGAGCGTGTGACACAGTGGCTAGCTATGTCAAATCACGCTTGGTAGCCACTCAATGGGCTCTGCAAGATCAAATTTATAACGATCTCCACTCCACTCACTCTAGGTTGACAAGGCTCCATAGACATCAATCACATTGTGTTTGAGCAGTTTCTCCTGAGCTTATAGTTCTCCGACGTCTCCCCCACCGGGTCCCGACAAGAGTCCCCGGCCGTCCACTACGTCAACAGGGGAAAAGGGGGGGTGTTAATCGTCCATGCATGTCTTACAAGGAGTCACACCAAGTGGATATTTCCCAAAACTGGGGAGGAGCGTGGAGGCAAGCGAGCGAGACCTGTCTCCAGAGTATAAGTCAGTTGATCAGTCTGATGAAACAGTAGGAACTAAAAAGCCTATATACATTGTTCAAGGGACTATAGGCTAGAGATATAAATGGACCCAGCATTGCATGGTGGGGAGGTTAATGAAAGAAATTATGCATGTAGGGCAATAAATGATTAAAATAGGCATGCACGAAGATAAAGGGGACATTCACAGCAGATTGAAAGCATGGCAATTAGGTAAAGAGGACAGTTCTACAATACATCAAAAAACATTTAATACATATCATGTAATGTTAAAGGATAAAACTTACCTTCATATATTCCTTCTGCAGGACCTGAATAATAGCAGAACAGGTCTCTGGGATTATGATCCCCAGAGCCTGGGGGGAGATGCCTGTTGAGAACTTCAAGTTCTGAAGACTTCTCCCTGTCGCCAAGTAACGTAACGTGGCAACTAGCCTCTGCTCCGCACTGATGGCTTGCCTCATGCAGGTATCCTGCCTGCTGATATAGGGGGTCAGCATAGCCAGCAGACGCTCAAAGACGGGGTCCGTCATCCTGAGAAAATTCCTGAAATCCTCAGGATTATTCTCACGGAGCTCACGGAGCAAAGGCATATGAGAGAACTGGTCACGCTGGCGCAACCAATTCTTGGTCCATGAACTCCTCCCCACCCTGTTCATGGACTGGACTCGGGTCAAAGTATTAACCCCAACACCAAGTCCCCACACAGCACGAACTCGAGAACGAGAACGTCCACGCGACATGGCTTCAAAACGGTCGGCTGCTCAAACAAACAAACTTATAACAAACGCACTGAAGAACAGCAAGGCCTATGAAGAACGACCTGAAAATCAGGAACGAGCGGACCAGAACGGCCTGCAAGGCAGGTTACGAACTGACCAACACGCACTGAAAAGCAGATACAAACCTCACAAGCACAAACTGAACCGCAGAAAATGAACGAAATGAGCTGAAGTATGAAAAGCGCGAATCGTCTCTAACCAAACTTCTACTAACACGAGATAAACACGAGATTAGCAGAAGGAGCCCAAAGGGTGCCATAGTGGGGCTTGAACTTCCTTTTTCTAGTCCCGTCGTACGTGCTATACGTCACCGCGTTCCAAACCAGCGGACTTTTGCAGTGAGCGTGTGTGGCCAAGTCCGTCCGTTTTTAAGTCCGGCGCAAGGAGCCAACAAAGTCCGACGTAAAGTCCGCTCATGTGTACGCGGCATTAGTGTTCATTTAGTATCTCAAATGTGTAATTTTGTGGCGAGAAATTATTAGTTTTGGCGGGAAAATTCGCCATTTTGTTGTGGTCTGGCTTTTGTTGGAGTCACCATGTGGATCGGTGGCCATTTTGAAGACCTGTGGGCCTTCCTACAGGGGAAGCTGCTCCATTTTGTATTCCTTTGAGTGTGCAAAGCCATGTGGTATAAGCTGCCTTCTTGTTTCTAGACTCCTTGTGTGTGCAAAGCCATGTGCTATAAGCTACAATCTGGCTTCTAGGCACCACTTTTTAAGTGAATTCTATTTTTGTACTGTTTAAATACTTTTTAAGGAAGCTATTGCGTTTTCTGTATTGAATATTGGTTTTGAGTGAAATCTTTACTTTGCATTGAATTTCAATGTATAAAAAGACTAGCTTTAACTGTGAGTTTCTTTTACTTTTAGCGGTGTGTGTTTAATTTTTATTTGTTTTGAGTTTTTGTGTCTTTAGCTGAGGGTTGTATTGTATAGCCTGCAATATATGAAACTAGGCTTACCCTCCCCTCCCTTTTCCTGTACATTGATATGTAAATAAACCAGTTTGAGGAGTTTTAGAGCTAGGCATGCAACAGGAAACTCTTTTCAGCATTTTATGTATCCACAGGAAGTTGGGGGGGGAGCTTGAGGTATCACACAAGCAAATGAGATTTGTGCTTGGAAGGACAATGGGAAAATACTGGCGTTTGAAAGTGTTTTAAATATCTCCCAGCTGTCTTTTTAGTTTTTACTGTAATACAGTTTTCTGTAGAGAGCAAACAGGAGGCATCCATGTTATCGAGGTACAGAGAGAAGCTGCAATGTTTTGTAAAAGAAGCGGGCAAAAGTGCTCTGTGTATATTCGTCTGGCGACGCAGTATATGGTCGTACAGCGCAATGCGCTTGTGTATGCATACACTGTGAGGGGTAGAGACATAACTCGGGGGGTGATCTGTGGTTGTTGATGAATCATTTGGCATAGTTAATAGTTGGTTGTTAAAAGAGTGGTACTCTGTAGTTCTGTGCCAAAAGTGTTGGGACAACAAGCCATAGAGTTGATGCCTCGTTTTAGTGTTTCTAGTTGAGTGACTAATAGTGATTGTAGTCCGTCAATCCACTGTGTAAGAAGACACCGGGCGGTGGTCTCTGAAATGGGTGCAAGGGTTTTCCCTGGACGCAGGGGTAAGACGATAAGTAGGATTTGAATCATCATGGGCAATGGCAGTCCGTGCAAGGGAAGGAATGCGAGGCTTCCCACAGTCAAACGGATGCACAAGAGCATGGAGTCTAGTTCTGAGGAAAAGGCCATTAAACCCCAGAAAGATTGACATAGGTGGTCCAAGGATACTATTTTGGGTATCCCTCTGGAGTTGATGTAGCACGACTGCAGCTTCAGAAATCTGTAAAGTTGAGTGAGTTGATAGATGCGTAGTACACGTTTGTGTGATAAAAAATACACAGGCCTGTTTTTGAACTTTGTGTGGCTGGTCCATGCAAAGGTTTCGAAATGCTCTCGTGCCTTTCAAATTGTATACTTTTTCTATCGCTAAAAGAGTGAAGGCAGCATTCCATCTGGTCGTTTTTATTTTTTTTTTCATTTTTGTTTTTGGGAACTATGAAATATCTCCCCCACATTTGTATCTAAATGTTTGTATCTTTTCAATGTTTGTATGTAGTAACGTGTTTGAACCTACCGTGACAGCCCTCTTGCGTGTCGCGGCTGTTGTATTTTAAGTAAAAACGTGAAAGTAGGATTTACAGAGGGTTTCGTTATTATCAGTTTTGAGGAATGTCAGTGACAATTTACCAATATACACAAATGTTGTATTGTTTACCATTCTTTGAAGGATAGAGTAATAACTTCTGTTTATAAGTATCTTTTCAGGTCCAAAGAGTTTCTGGAAGTGTGTGTACAGGTGTATAAGAAGGTAAAAGTATCATAGGCTATTTCACTGTTTTATTCTGCACCATTCTAAACCCTGCATGTCTTCCTCCAGTTTGTAATGAGGAGGGAAGAAAAGGGAGGATGATAGCGGTGAGAATGACACATTTTCAAACCAACAATACTAACCGCTCTAATTCTAACCAAGTTTGTGCCAAGACTGTCTTTCTTTAATGGAATTTGAATCAGCAAGCAGCAGTCTGGTGAAGTAGGCTCCCATCCTAGATGCTAAGAACCTTTTTGTCAATGGTTCCAGGTATTACACCACAGATGGTAAGCCACGCACAGGTTATGCAGTGACCACAGTCCCGATGTCTGGGTTATTGTCATATGGGGTTTGTTTTGAGGTCAACCAAAAACAGAGTTGTACTTTCCCCATTAGCTTCACGAGTCCATCCTGGACCCTGACACAATAACCAGTTTACATTCTTTCCAATCAGGTGACTGGGTCTTTGTTAAGAAGCTTGAGGGATGAGACCACGCCAGCCACTGCAAGAAGCGGATCAACCACAAAGAGTAGAGAAGTATTGTCGTTAATTTATATTTTTTGTTAAATAAATTTTGGCAAGGGTAACAATGAAAAGCATCCCAACTAGCTAAGAAAGAGAACAGGAGTTTTGACAGACTAGTAAAATCCAAACAGACACTTGTCAATAGAACTTAACAACAAAACATTTCTAGAGGGTAAAATTAATTATAATTTTAACAATAGCTCTGGTTCTTGCCAGCTTTGGTATCTGGATAACTAGGTAGCCCACAAGTGTGCTTCAACTGTAGTTTGGTATTAATGCGGATCTACAGCTTATAAGGTAATTTCCCATAAGGCAAGAGGTTCATGTGTGCTGGTGAAACCCGTCCCAGCATCTTATGTCGCAGCCGATCATGAGGATCTGATGGCGCGAGAAAAGGTAAGAATGGCAGAGACAGCTGGAAGGGAATTGCTTGTACATGGTGGGGGCTTGAGCTTATGAAACGCTTGAACAATTTCTCATCCATTGAGGATGGGATGTTTCATGTAACTGTTGAAGCTACAAGGAAGTTCCCACAGTCCAAGGGGGTTTCTGGGAATTCATAAGTAAAGATTGTTATATCTGGATCGGGGATAGTAGTGACAAAGTTCAGGCCCATATGGATAAGGCTTAGATCCCTGCAAGGCAAAGCCAGAGCTATGGCTAATGAAGGTTGGAATCTTTTTTAGGGGTTGGGAATCGTTGGGGATTTAATTTTTATTTTACAGCGGTTAGTGAAGGAAGTGAAGTGAAGGAAGTAGGGGTATATATACTCATGTTGTTTTTGTTTCTATTCCTTCTATATGCCGTGATAAGGTGCTCCTGTTGCCTGATTGGACGCGTGACCAGAGCCTGAGCAGATGACCACATCTTCCCTGATGAGATGTTCCAAAGCCCACATGTTCCAAAGACACAGAGGATACTTTTTATGGACTAAGAAGAAGATCAGGATTCATCGAGGGACACATGGGATCATATGACAAGAGGAGGGACTGTTGTGGAAAATTTTATATTAATGTATTGTCATAAGAGTCTCCCAGTGTCTGTTCTCTCGCAGCCCGCTTTAAAGAGCTGACTGGGGCAGACTGACGCTGGTTGAGACCTGTTAGGTAGTGGAAAACTTCCTGGTGTTTGGAGAGAGGTGTTTGCTGAGAGAGGACATGTCCGCCAGCAAAGGGTCCCTGTGCAATGCACAGAACGATCGTCTGGTGGGGGTGTGTTCTCTCTGCAAAGACATTATCGGTTTAGCGGTTGTTTGCTCTTGCCACCCCCGGTATGCCTGATCAACATGTTTGGGGTGCCATGACGTATACCAGCAGATAATCTCCCATCCACGTCATTTGGTTGTATGTATTTTGTTGTGTTGTTAAATCCTTATATGGTCATTCACATCCTGTGTTAATTTCCTGTGAGGTCACAAGCTTTGTAAGAGGCGTTTGGCTGTTGGAAGCCCAACCCTCGAGTTTTGGGACTTCCTGCTGATATGTTAATAAAGGGACTCTCTCACGGCTGAGGGGCAGAGAGAGCGATGCTGGAGCTGGGAATGTAAGGATGTGTTGTGTCTGTTTGTGGGGAACGAGAGGGCAGACATACTTTCAAAAGGTAACATGCATTTATATCATTAGACAAAATTGTTATTATTATTAGAAACAGGAGATTTGGCTGTGTGCTCTGCGTACAACCAAATATCCATGTCAGTGTTATCTGACTGGAAAACCAGAACTAGTGGATTTTAAGAGGAGCTTTACGGCTTTAAAAACGCTGTAAGGCATCGAACACATGATCAGAGTTTCTGACAGGAATTGTGTGATGACAGGCTGTTGGCGGAAAATCTAACCGTTTGTACGCTCCATCGGACAATTGTTGTCGGATTTTCCGAGGACAAATGTTGGATGGCAGGCTTTAAAATGCTCCGCGGACAAATTTCTGTTGTCGCATTTTCAGAGCGTGTGTACACAAGTCCGTCGGACAAAAGTCCAAAGTACAAACACGCATGCTCAGACGCAAGGACGAGACAGATTTGGTCGGTCTTGGAAACTAGCGTTTGTAATTGAGAATTAACATTTGTGACGGGGCAAATTATGAAATCTTGAAATGCAGTGCACATTCTCTTCTTTTTTAATGGGATAATAATGAAGCTGCTTTGCTGGTGATACTGATGGAGTTATTACAAACAAATTTTCAAAGGTTTTTTTTTTTCTAGTGATATCAAGAATAATATTATTATGCTTGTTATTTTTTTTGGTGC
The DNA here is from genome assembly GCA_037952925.1 of Lithobates clamitans. Lineage (NCBI taxonomy): Eukaryota > Metazoa > Chordata > Amphibia > Anura > Ranidae > Lithobates > Lithobates clamitans. The sequence goes on from JBBGZY010001215.1 coordinate 4,992,620, forward strand.
AAGTTACCACAACACCATCATTATCCTGTAGTTTTTAAGATCAAATATACAACTATGTTGGTGTCCCTTGTTAATTTTACATTGTATTTTTTTTAAATGTAACAGCCTCCTCCCAAACTATCATCTGAAGTAAAACACATAGCCAAGTATTATTCTCCACAATTTTTTTTTATTGTGCGTTAAAAAAAGAAAACAAATACAATTACACATGCTATCTGCCAATCATTCAACCAAAAAAATAAAATAAAATCCTCATGCATGTGTCCTGCTTCTTAATATAGGGGGTCAACAATGCCAAGAGTTGGTGAAAGCAGGGGTCCATCATCTGGAGATAATTACGAAAATCATCTGGATTATTCTCCTGGAGCTCCCGCAGCAAAGGCATATGACATAATTGGTCACGATTAATAAAGTATCAGGAACCATGAATCAGACCGAGACAGAAGTTTAGTTAAATCATACTTGTTTAATAAAAATAATTATAATAATAATAAGATAAACAGAATAAGCATAGTCAAAACAAGCCAAAGTTCAGTAACCGGATCGGGTAGTCAGCCAAGCAAATGTCAGAGAGCCAGAGATAAACGTAGCAGGATCAGGAGCCAGAAGGAACATCAGCCGAGCAAGTCTTCAACAGGAACGCAGGAGAAAGTCCCAGTGATGTTGACAAAGGCAAAGGCAGAGATCAAGTGAGCTGGATCACTTTAGGTAGGCAGGACTGACGAGCAGAATCAATACTGTGGAGAGAGATGGGAGCTGGCAATTAGCCAACAGCTGAGTGGCCAGCTCAGAGAAGGAAGGGCTACCCCCTCCTCAATGACCCCTCCCCCTCGGAGGACCACCGGGCTAGAAGGGAAAACAACTATGGAAATCATGGAGGAGGACAGAGGCATGTACGTCCGAGGATGAGACCCAAGAGCGTTCTTCCGGACCGTACCCCTTCCAATGCACCAGGTACTGTATGCGCCCACGGAACCTATGGGAGTCAACAATGGATTGTACTTCATACTCCTCATGGTTCTCAACCTGTATAGAGTGAGGGCATGGCACCGAGGTGGTTAAACGATTGCAGACCAAAGGTTTCAAACAGGAGATATGAAACACATTTGAGATGCACATACTAGGAGGAAGGTCTAAGGAGTAAGCCACTGGGTTAACCCTGTGAAGGATATGGAAAGGCCAAATAAACCGAGGTGCGAACTTCAAAGAAGGAACACGAAGTCGGAGGTTGCGAGACGACAGCCAGACTCTGTCCCCAACCTGGTAGGAAGGTGCAGGCAGGTGTCTGCGGTCAGCATGGAGTCTGTACCTATCGTTAGCATGTTGCAAAGCCTCCTGAACTGGTGCCCAAGTGGAACGAAGACCACGGAGATGCTCATCCAATGCAGGAATACTCTGAGGAACAAACGAGTCAGGCAACATGGAAGGTTGGAAACCATAATTCGCCATAAATGGGGACAATCAGAAAGTAGAATTCAAGGCACTGTTGTGAGCAAACTCTGCCCACGGTAATAGGTCTGACCAGTTGTTATGATGGTCAGAAATATAGCAACATAAAAATTGCTCCAAGGACTGATTGGCTCGTTCTGTGGCCCCATTAGACTGCGGGTGATACGCAGAGGAGAAAGCAAGCTGAATTCCCAACTGTGCACAAAAGGCTTCCCAGAACCGGGAGACAAACTGACTACTGTAATGGAAATTTGTACGTTCTGTATATAATTGTATTCTATTTTGTATTGTATTGCACACTGCCCTCACTGTGCACACAGCACTAATAATGTTTTCAGTAAATGTTTACATTCTTTCAAGTCATGATTAGAATTAGCCTGCCTATGTAACGCCCCTTGTTACCATAAACGTACAATTGTAATATTAATGTGATACCTACGTAATCATGTGCATAAAAACCTTCAATTGCGTCATAATAAAGCAGAACAGTTATTTGGAAAGATGCTGAGCGTATCTTTTGTGTCTGTTCCCTACTGCAGTAGTTATTATTAATTTGGAACCAACTAATCAATATGAGGATAGGAGTTGCCTATCATCAATCTAACCAAGTCAGCATGGCAAGCTTTGCCTTAGGAGGGGATTCCAGGTGACCCTGAGTATCCGAAACGAGGAGCTTGAAACGATCTGGGAATTTCTGATAATCAGCCAGCTGAGGTAAGCCTTTTGCTTACATTTGAGTTATCAGACTTCCTTGATCGGTAAGGCATTTTCGGGACAAAGGGTACCTATTTTACTCCCCTTAATCGAACTGTATTGATTGGTGGTTATATGTTATGTTGTCCCTGTCTATTGTCCATCGGAGTGTTATAGATAAGAAAGGGAAGAATAGTGCTGCTCACAGGTATATGTAGTAGATCTGCTAGATAAAGTAGTTTAGAGGCAAGAGGGTATAGGCACACGTAGAGAAGAGAGAGAAGACTGGCCAGTCATTATGGGCATTGAATTAAGTAAGGGAATGAAGGGTAAGAGACCCTCAAAAATGCCCAGCGCAAGAGGAGCGCTATATATGAACCGAAGGTGCGGTTCCGCCTATACTGAGCCCCTAGATTAATGGTTAGAGTGGACATGGATCCACAATGGGTAACTGGGTTACCAAGGTCCACAGGGACTAAGAATCATGCAGAGTAAACAGCTAGAGAAACAGCCATCTATGTGAGCAGGATGGTTTAAGGGTGACATTTAACACTAGACAGAAAGGGACATTTTCATGTTAAGTTGTGGGATGAATTTGGAGTCAGGCACTACAACTAGTAAAAGTCAGAAACAGAGAAATGAGAGGTAAAACAGAATACTTTATATGTTATCAGAGAGGGAAGATGGGATGAGCACTCTGGCTGCCCGTCTGATCATAGAAGCTAGATATAAAAGATATCTGAACAAAATAAGGAATGCAGAATTTATGCAGGGAAATATTAAGGAGTTAAAAGAAAGTGAGAGAATGATATGCATGTGTTGCATGCAAATGGTGTATGTGTGTGCGAATGCTGGGACCTTTAGTTCTATTGCTTGTGTGTGTCATGTACGCAGATGTGACCCCCTCCTTTGCGCTCTCATAAAAGAAATGTGGCTGAGATGAGAGGTCAGTGATAAGCTGGAAGGACACCATGCCAATTCCAGTTCTTTAGACAAAACATTTATAACAAAATGTGCCTGGTTAACGAATCTAATGGTAAACAATGTGATCACAATTATTTTGAATCTGTTTTCCAAACATGGTAAAATGAAGGTTACATTTAACTGTGTATTACACAAATTGAATATCCTTTGATAGTGGAAACAGTGCATTTAAAAAAGGGAAATTAAGTAAAATTAAGTAATGGGTATTCATTTCTAATGTGAGTTTAACAATTTTATTAATAATATAAATATATTGAAACTTGTTAAGACAACCTTTGGTTGGAAATGAAATTCAGGTTAATGGGGAAATTTGTAATGAATGAGATTAGTTTAGATTAAGATAACAATTTTGTAATTTTACATTTATACAATAAGCCCTTATTGAGAGAAAAAAAAGATTAAGATGAGGTTGTTATTTGGAATAAAGCTGCCATAATATTTAACAAAGCTAAGATGGATGGGATACATAAGAAGTTTTTCTACAAAAATGAAATTTTAAGGTTTTTGATAATAACTTGATGTGCGGTCCATGATGTGAGAGTAATAATAAGTGGAATTTAAATATAACAGATCCATCACATCAAGTCCACACACCCTGTTAGGATAGATGCCACCTGCAGCCAGTTGTTTTATAGTTTTTTATGCTTTCTGGTCCATCATACAGATTCTTGGTCCTTTTGTTTTTATTTATTTTTATTTTTGAAATCCAAAGCAGAATGTGTGGATTGTGAAATGATGTGCCCCTTTTCCTTGTAAGTACAGTGGTATAAGCAGAAGAATATTTTGGATTTATGGGCATCTCTCCATGACCGCAGGGTATTGTTATCATTTATTATAATATTGCCAGGAAGAAGTTGTCTTTTGAAACATGAAACTGGAGTTCTTACACAAATAGCGTGATAGAAAACAAGCCATTGTAATATATTTATGGAAGCTGGACCCAGTAATGAAGGATTCATCCCGATATATCAGAGCTGCAGCTTTTATGCAAAGGTGCTATTAGACAAAGTTAGATATTATTTTGGTCAAACATTTAATTTTTAATGGTCCGACATTCTGTGCAGCAAATATACAGCTAACTAAATGTTTGTCTAATGAAAGGTTTAAAATATGAGTTTGTTTATGTACAAATCTAACAATGAAAAATGTGTACATTTGAATCCAGACACCTTATTGCCTCTATTGGAGGAGGCTGGAGACAAAGGAAGACATGTGTGTTAAATTGATGGTGTAGGAATCAGCTGCTGTGAGCCCAGTGCGGGACACACTCCCTGAAGACCCAGAGATTACATTTTTTGTAGATTTGAGTATGCAGTTTATCACCCAGAAGGATACTCTGTATTCAAAGTCATTGGATCCTTTTTCCCCAGCTCAAGAAGCAGAGCTCCATGTTTTAGCAAAGCCTGTGAGCTATAAAAAGAGTGTATATTTATATAGATAGTCAAGATATAGAGAGCTTTTGGTTCCATTTAAAGGGCCAGAAGTTTGTTTTTACTTCGGCAGGTAAACCAATAAAGCATGCCAAGTTAATTTGATTGGCTGTTTTCAGCCTTCCAGGTTCTTGCTGAGGTAGCCATATTAACTTTCACACATGGAAGCAGACCAGGTGACTAAGGATGCTGCATTTACAGCCCCGGACACTTGATGGGTCTGTGCAACTCACAGATTCCACCCTAGTTCTGGCCCAGTATAGCTGGGATTAATAATTCAACTTTAAGGACCCCAGAATGAGAAGAACAAGTGGTCAGCAGGGGGCAACTTCTTATGAAACAGGACTTTGGAAAAGGTGATCATTTATGTCTGCCAACCACTTTTTTCCCTCGAGCTTGACACATGGACCGTGTCATCAGTCACAAGCAGTTATGGCTGCCTTAGTAAATGAGCGTGGGATAGAGCCAGGGATCTCCACAGTTGTTTTTATAACATACCACTTCTTGTTTTACCTGTTACCAAAGGTGTTACCAAAAGCTGAACATCCCTTCCAGATATTACAAAAAGATATATCCAGATGCCCAAGTTAGGATCTTACGAGTATGCATTTTGTCTGTATGGACATGTTTTCTGGATGTCCAGTGGCAAATGCTACTGCAAAGGCCACAGTAAAAAGTGTTATCAGAAGTAGTTTGTAAGTACAGAGTGCCAGAAAGTACAGAGAGTAACAGAGGAAATTATTTTTTATAGGAGAGTCCTTACTAGAAGTTTTGAGGTTTTATTTTTACACCCCTTACTGTCTACAATGTAGCGGAAAAAGTTGAGTAAGAAACTAGAAATCTTTTGCCTGAATGTTTTCTTATATTTTATGAAGCCTCTATGGGGGATGTTGGACTCTCTCCCTATGGGATTTGGTTTGGGAGTGTGTTACTCACTTGCTTATATTTTGTCTCAGCAGCTGAAGTCTTCCATTCGGATCTCACAGAGAATGTTGATGATCTTTTAAGGTTTTTTTGACAAACTAATTTATGTGTTTTCTCCCCAATTCCAGATCCTAAAAGTTTGGAAGGATCTAAAACTAAAGCCAGGTGACTTGTGGATTGTTAAGAGACATTTATATATAAGGACATGTTTGGAGACTCAATACAGCATCTATTTCATGTACAGTTTTTGCAAAACTTGAAGGAAAAGTCACCTGGATCCACACCAGACACTGCAAAAATGACTTAATTAAAGAAATCTCTGTGTTTGATTTGTTTCCCTCTTGTGATCACAGTCTAGGGGACTTTTTGATTCAATTACTTTAATTGTAAGGGATATATATATATATATTTGAAAAGTAGTTCGGCCATGTTGAAGTCATATTTGTCTTTTGTATGTCTTCAATTTTATGTAGAATTGTCTGTGTTTACATAAGCTGATAAGTCAGCATGCCAACAATTCAGCTAGAAGGCCATTCTGGCCACAGGAGTGTACAGCCAGTACTCTGTAAATATGTCTTATCAATCATTTGTTTTTCACAATGAAAAGTCATTTGGTAATGAAAAAGTTGCTCAGCTATTATTTTCTCCACAATGGAGTTTTTGCTCTTTGGCCAGGACTACCTCCACCTAAGCGTGAGGAGGTTCCAGGTTAAAGGTTATAGCAGGTATGGTTAGTGATCAAAATATTGATCAAAAGAGGGGAGACTGTAATGGAAATTTGTACGTTCTGTATATAATTGTATTCTATTTTGTATTGTATTGCACACTGCCCTCACTGTGCACACAGCACTAATAATGTTTTCAGTAAATGTTTACATTCTTTCGAGTCATGATTAGAATTAGCCTGCCTATGTAACGCCCCTTGTTACCATAAACGTACAATTGTAATATTAATGTGATACCTACGTAATCATGTGCATAAAAACCTTCAATTGCGTCATAATAAAGCAGAACAGTTATTTGGAAAGATGCTGAACGTATCTTTTGTGTCTGTTCCCTACTGCAGTAGTTATTATTAATTTGGAACCAACTAATCAATATGAGGATAGGAGTTGCCTATCATTAATCTAACCAAGTCACTACCCCTGTCCGAGACAATCACCTTGGGTAGCCCATGTAAGAGAAAGATCTCCTGAGCAAAAATGGAAGCCAGTTCCTGAAAAGTGGGCAACTTCTTAAGTGGAATACAATGACACATCTTTGAGAACTGGTCAACCACCATAAGGATAACAGTGTTGCCGTGGGAGTTGGGTAACTCCACAATGAAATCCATAGACAGGTGGGTCCAGGGCCTCTCTCCATTGGGTATGGGTTGTAGGAAGCCCACTGGAAGGAGTCATGGAGTCTTACTCTGAGAACACATGGAACAGGCAGCTACGAAGTCAGTTACATCAGCCCGTAGACTAGGCCACCAGAATTGTTGGGAAATGGCCCACCGAGCTAATTCTTCCCAGGGTGGCCAGCTGCCTTGGGAGAATGGTAAGTATGGAGCATGGCAGTACGGAGACTCTCTAGGAGAAAGCAGCGGTCACAAGGTTTCTCAGGAGGAGCATGGACCTGAGCAGCAAGAATTTTGTCACCCAAAGGAGAAGTAAGACTGGTGCGAACTGTAGCCAGAATACGATCAGGAGGAATATCAGGAACCAGAACAGACTCCAACTTGGAAGTGGAGGAAAATTGTTGTGACAAGGCGCCAGCCCTTACATTCTTAATACTGGGTAAGAATGGGACAATGTAATTAAAACTCGACAAGAAAAGAGCCCATTGTGCCCTTCTGGGAGAGAGGTGCTTAGCCTCAGACAAGAATGTGAGATTCTTATGGTCAGTAAAGGCCCGTATACACGATCAGACTTTTTGACAACAAGCATGCAAATTAGCTGTTTTGGAGCAACATCCGACTGTGTGTACGCTCCATCGGACAAACTTTTTCTGTTTCCATTGGACTTTTGTTGGCTGTGCGAATGCACAAACTTTCCGGCAACAAAAGTCTAATGGAGCAAAATCTGATCATTATGATGTCACAGTCCCAGCATGCCCTGGGACTGTGACGTCATAAGGGGGCGGGGTCACTGCCTATATAAGTATTGCAGAGCGCTCACACAGCATTACAGTGGGAGAGAGCGTTGTGTCAACATCGGAAGAAGAGAGGAGGGAAGAAGATGACGCAGAAGTCCGGGCCACCGCTAGCAAAGAGCGGCAGAAGATAGCGGAGGAGGCAGCAGAAGAACCAGACACTGGCAAAAGTCTCCGGAGAGAGCGGAGAAGAACCGGACGCAGGGAGAAGACACCGGAGAGACCCCCGAAGTTGGAAGAAGACCCCCGAAGTTGGAAGACCCCCGAAGCTGTCTAATAAATTACTATAAAAACCTGTGTAGTGTGTTTTTTTTATTGACACTTTTTCCCTAGGTGAATGGGTAGGGGTACAATGTACCCCATACTCATTCACATAGGGTGGGGGGCCGGGATCTGGGGGGCCCTTTATTAAAGGGGGCTCCCGGATTCTGATAAGCCCCCACCCGCAGACCCCGACAACCAACGGCCAGGGTTGTCGGGAAGAGGCCCTTGTCCTCATCAACATGGACTACAAGGTGCTTTGGGGTGGGGGGGCACAGGGCGCCCCCCTCCCCCAAAGCACCCACCCCCCCATGTTGAGAGCATGCGGCCTGGTATGGTTCAGGAGGAGGGCGCTCACTCGTCCCCACCACCTTTCCTGACCGGCCGGGCTGCGTGCTCACATAAGGGTCTGGTATGGATCTTGGGTGGATCCATACCAGACCTAAGGGCCTGGCATGCCCCTGAAGGGGAACCCATGCTGGTTTTTTATTTAGAATTTGGCGTGGAGTTCCCCCTCAAGATTTATACCAAACACAGTGCCTGGCATTGGCGGGGATCCAAGTCGGATCCCCGCACCAGTGTGAACCCGGCTCGAAAGGTGTCAATCTCGCCGACACAATACCATACCAAAGGGTGGTGGTAAAGAGCTGAAAAACCATGTGATTTGGTGAAAGATGGCTGAAAATGTTCTGCCGTGTGTATGCCCAGAAATTTAACCTGTTCACGATGGAACTCGCACTTCTTCAGTTTACAATAGAGATTGTTTTCTCTTAGTTTCTGAAGCACACAACAGACATCTGTGTGGTGGCTCTCCAGGCACTTGGAAAATATGAGGGTATCATCGAGATAAACCACCACATATAACTGCAACAAATCTCAGAGAACATCGTTAATAAATTCCTGGAAAACTGCCTGGGCGTTACAAAGGCCAAAAGGCATTATGATGTACTCATAATGGCCTGTTCTGGTATTAAATGCAGTTTTCCACTCGTCGCCCTCCTTAATCCGCACGAGATTGTATGCCCCTCTCAAATCAAGCTTCGTGAAAACCTTTGCTCCCTTGAGGCGGTTAAATAACTCTGTAATCAATGGAATCAGGTAGGCATTCTTAATCGTGAAACGACTGAGACCCCTATAATCAATATAACGTCTCAGTTCACCGCTCTTCTTCACAAAGAAGAAACCAGCACTAGCAGGAGACGAGGATTTGTGGATGAAACCTCAAGAAAGTGTGTCTACAGCATACTCCTCTATGGCCTTATCCTCCAAGACTGACAAAGAGTAAACCCGGCCACGAGTGGGTATGGCACCAGGTTAAAGGTCAATTGAGCAATCTTTTTTTTTCATTAAGGGGAACCCTGGCCAAAATTAAAAAAAAAAAAAATGGCGTGGGGTCCCCCTCAAAATCTATACCAGACCCTTATCCGAGCACACAACCTGGCAGGCCGCATGAAAAGAGGGGGGATGAGAGAGCGCCCCCCCTCCTGAACCGTACCAGGCCACATGCCCTTAACATTGGGAGGGTGCTTTGGGGTAGCCCCCAAAACACCTTGTCCCCATGTTGATGGGGACAAGGGCCTCATCCCCACAACCCTTACCGGTGGTTGTGGGGGTCTGCGGGCGGGGCGCTTATCAGAATCTGGAAGCCCCCTTTAACAAGGGGACCCCAGATCCCGGCCCTCCCCCCTGTGTGAAATGGTTAGGTGGTACAAATGTACCCTTACCATTTCACAAAAAAAGTGTCAAAAATGTTAAAAATGACAAGAGACAGTTTTTGACAATTCCTTTATATAAATGCTTCTTCTTTCTTCTATCTTCTATCTTCCTTCGGTTTCTTCCTCCATCTTCTTCTTCTGATTCTTCTGGTTCATCCTCCGGTGTTCTCGTCTGGCATCTTCCTCCATGGCATCTTCTTCCCTTCTCCTCGGGCCGCTCCGCATACATGATGGCATGATGGGAGGCTCCCGCTGTGTGACGCTTCTCCTCTTCTGACGGTTCTTAAATAACAGGGGGCGGGCCACCTGGTGACCCCGCCCCCTCTGACACACGGGGACTTGATGGGGACTTCCCTGTGGCATTCCCTGTGACGTCAGAAGGCGGCGGGGTTATGTAACGGATGACCCCGCCCCCCTCTGACATGGTTCTTCTGGTTCTTCCTCCGGTGTTCTCGTCCGGCATCTTCCTCAGCGGCGTCTTCTTTTGGCGCGGGGTTCCCCTTCAAAAATTTTGAGGGGGACCCCACGCCATTTTTTTAAAAAATTATGGCCGGGGTTTTCCTTAATATCCATACCAGACCTAAAGGGCCTGGTATGGAATTTAGGGGGACCCCCACGTCATTTTTTTTATTTAATTATGGTTCGGGGTTCCCCTGTGGGGAATTCCCATGCCGTTTTTATCAATGAACTTTTATGTATATTGTCGGACCGGCAATTCATTAATAGCCGCGAGCAGCTTTACATGACTTTTTTTCCTTTGAAATGTCATTTTGCTGTCAGACTGTTCGAAACACGGGAAACATGCGCCCCTTTACAGGCATACTATAGACACCCCCCAGGTACGAAATTTAAAGGAATATTACACTTTTATTGCTTCACTGCTCCCAAAAAAACAGCCATTTTTAAAACTTTTTTTGCATTGATCCATGTCCCCTGGGGCAGGACCCAGGTCCCCAAACACTTTTTATGACAATACCATGCATATAAGCCTTTAAAATTAGCACTTTTGATTTCTCCCAAAGACTTTTAAAGGGTGTTCCGTGGCTTTAGAATTTGCCGAGAACACCCCAAATTGTTCGCTGTTCGGCGAACTGGCGAACAGCCGATGTTCGAGTGGAACATGAGTTTGACTCGAACTCGAAGCTCATCTCTAGTGAAGAGCCCCTATGGCCATGGATGACAGAACCATCTCATGAGTCACATGGGCAGGCTGTAGAGGTCTCCTGTCAAGAGCCTCAATGGCAAATGGAGTGTCACACAGCTGCAGCGGAATCGAGTGCTTCGATACAAAGGCAGCATCAATGAACAGCCTGCAGCCCCAGAGTCGATTAGAGCCTGTATCTCGATGGATGACTCAGCCCAAGAAAGGGTGACTGAAACCAGGGGCTTATCCTTCTGGATAACTGGGGACGAAACAACTCCACCTAAGGTCTGTCCATGACAGGACCTCAAGGTTCGGGCTTTCCCTGGACAGGTAGGACAGGATTTCAAAAAGTGACCTGCCTGGCCACAATAAAGGCACAATCTCTCCCTCCTCCTAAAGGCTCTCTCATCCACAGAATGCATGGGTTCATCTTCACTGACCGACTCAGTACCAGGAGGCATGGGAGGTGAGGGAGGCACGGGTGGGAGTGCAAAGCTCGGAGGCAAACGTAAAGGAGGCTTCTGCAAGTGCTCCTTAAAAGAGAGTCTTTCTCTGAGTCTGGAGTCAATGAGGATGGCAAACGTGATCATCCTCTCCAGCTCAGTGGGTATATCTCGGGCTGCTATCTCATCCTTGATGGAATCCAAGAGACCATGTGAAAAAGCAGCCATGAGGGCCTCATTGTTCCAAGCAACCTCTGCTGCCAGGGTATGGAATTAAATGGCGTAGTCGGCAACAGTTCTCGTACTCTGTTTGATGGACATGAGGCACTTGGCAGCAGAAGCAGAGCATGCGGGAACGTCAAATACCCTTTTAAAGGAGGCCACAAACTCAGGGTAACCCAAGACAACAGGTTTTTCCGTCTCCCATAGAGGGTTTGCCCAGGCGAAGGCTCTCTCAGAAAGCAAAGATATCAAAAAACCTAATTTGCTTCTATCCGTGGGAAACGCCTGGGGCAGCATCTCAAAGTAAATCTCAAACCCTCTGCATTGAACTGGATCTCCCCAAATCACTGGGAGTGGAGTTTCCAGGTGAGCCGTGTGACTCAGGAGCGTTTGTAACGCTATGGCAAACTGATCCATGCGGTGATCTTGCTTATCCAATCTGGAAAAAATATTACCAACAAGTGGATTGACTGTATCTTCTGAATTCACGGCCTTCACCTACTATCAGGAACCATGAATCAGACCGAGACAGAAGTATAGTTAAATCACACTTGTTTATTAATAATAATAATAATAATAAAAAGGTAAACAGAGTAAGAGTAGTCAAAACAAGCCAGAATTCAGTAACCGGATCGGGTAGTCAGCCAAGCAAATGTCAGAGCCAGAGATAAATGTAGTAGTACAGCAAGCAGGATCAGGAGCCAGAAGCAACATCAGCCGAGCAAGTCTTCAACAGGAACGCAGGAGAAAGTCTCTGTGATGTTGACATAGGCGAAGGCAGAGATCAAGTGAGCTGGATGACTTTAAGTAGGCAGGACTGATGAGCAGAATCAACAACAGCTGGGTAACTGTGGAGAGAGATGGGAGCTGGGAATTAGCCGACAGCTGAGCGGCCAGCTCAGAGAAAGAAGGGCTAAGCCCAGTCCTGACATAAAGCAACCAATTTTTGGTCCAAGAAATCCTCCTCCTCCTGTTTCTGGACTGGACTTGGGTTAAAAGCAATAACTCCAAGCCCAATAATAAATAACACGTTATCTCCTCTGATTCCGCAACATGGCTGGTTAAGGAACGTCCGTTCAGAAACAAACTGAAAAGCGCAAAATGAAAAGCGCAAAATTAAAAGCACGAAATGAAAAGCGTGAATCAACGCTTCTACTAACACAAAATAAGCAGAAGGAGCCCAAAGGGTGGTGCTAAAGAGCTGAAAAACCACGTAGTACGTCACTACGTTCGTGTTTGTTGGCCAACAATTGTGTGCCGTTTGAATGCAAGACAAGTTAAGGCCAACGCCCTTCAGACATAAGTCCGAGGTTTTGTCTGCGGAAAATCCAATCGTGTGTACGAGGCTTAAACCTGAAAAACACTGATTAAAAGCTGAAAAACGCAGCTATTTGGCATTTTCGAGTGATTTTGAGCCGTAAGCTTTTGTGGGAGTATAGTTTTGCTAAAAAAAAGCTATAAAACACAAACACTAAAAAACGCTAATGCAAAAACATGGCAAAATGCTTATAAACTTGCATTTTTAACACCGCATTCTTCAGGTAAAGCTACTGGCATTTTTATACCGTGTGCACGAGGCCAAATATGTGTCAAAATTGGGTCCTTGCCTGGTCTCAAAGATTTAAATACATGATTATTTACTGTCTCTTTCAATGTATCTTGTTTCAAGAAAATTACCGTATTTATCGGCGTATAACACGCACTTTTTTCCCCTTAAAATCAGAGGAAAATTGGGGGTGCGTGTTATACGCCGATCCCCTGCGATCCTAAGCTTTAAAATCGCTGACCACGATTTGAAAATGGCGCCGCCGGTGCCGAAATACACAGAGCCGGTCCTCGGCTCTTCTCGGCCACTTTCGGCTTCACTCGAGCACCGCCCGAACCTAGCCGAGTGTACTCGGCTAGGTTCGGATAGCTCCGCTGACACAGTCACGCCCATCCCGGGCGGGACTACGAGTGGAGCCGAAAGGGAACGAGAGCTGCCGAGAAGAGCCGAGGACTGTCTCTGTGTATTTCGGCACCAGCGGCGCCATTTTCAAATCCCGGTCGGTGATTTTGAAGCTCAGGATCGCAGGGGATCACAGGATCGCAGGGGAGCGGCGCCATTTTCAAACTGCGAGCTGCAAGGCTGCACTGGGGCAAGGCTGCACTGGGATAAGGCTGCAATGGACACTGGGGAAGGCTGCACTGACAAGGCTGCACTGACATGGCTGCACTGACATGGCTGCACTGACATGGCTGCACTGGGGCAAGGCTGCACTGAGAAGGCTGCAATGATGGGCATTTAAATGTAAGTTTTTTTTCCCTTAAACTTCCCTACTAAAAGTTTTTTTTCCTTAAAATTCCCTGCTAAACTTGGGGTGCGTGTTATACACCGATAAATACGGTAAATATTATTGTCAACTGCTCTGCTTAGTCTAAGCTTATTAAGGAGTTGATATGGCAAAAATCATCTACCCTAATTTCCTGACCAAAACGTGTGTTCATCTTCTGAGATTTGGATCTGGACACCTTTCTAGATATGTGTTCAGCTCAAAAAGAGAGTAGGATTCCATGATGCAAAGCTTTGGTAATTAGATATTTCTCACTTTCCCTTTACAATCAGCAGGGTTATCCATTATCACCCCTAATTATTGTCCTTACCATACAGCATTTTTTCCACAGAATTAGGATACACTATGGCATGAAAAGACCTCAGGTCACAAGGACACAAAAGAAAATAGCTGTGTATGAAAAACTGAAAATTTCCTATCAAATACTTACTGTAATATTCCTTTCCTGATGGACTCCATGGCAGCTTACGTGTGGGTTAACCCCACCTCCTCTTCAGTGCTATAGGACCCCATTCCCATAGGTTTGAGCTCACAGCCAGAGACTGCGTTTTGTAACTAGCCAACTCTTAACCAATGGGTGGAAACTCCGCCTGCCATGGAGTCCATCAGGAAATGAAAATTAGGTAAGTATTTTATAGGATAGTTTCCATTTTCCTGAGAGACTCCATGGCAGCCTACGTGTGGGAAATAACTAGTCAAACCACACGGGTGTGCACGATGACCAAAAAAACCTTTAATTTGCCCCGTTAACCGACAGGATACTTAACCCAAAGTTTACAGAAGATAGGGAAACAGGTTCCACACAATGATGCATCATGAAAGTGTTGATGGAGGCCCACGAGGCTGCCCTGCAGATGACATCTGGAGCCACATGAACAAAAGAAAGTGACCAGTCGCATAACTAAATATCAATGGCATGCTTCCATCCCGGGTTCATATATAAAAGAAAAAAAAAAAAAAGAAGAGGGGCAAGTGGGACTTTAAATGAAGCATGTCAATTGAAAGTATAATAATGAATACATGCGAGTAGGTAAAATGATTGGATTTAATTTATAGTCAAGTCCATGATTTTGATGCATACAGTACCAATAAAGTAGTATAAATACAGACATAATCGCATGAATTGATATATAAGCATATTTAGCAGTAACAATCAAAGAAACTCAGTAGTGTAAACAAATCAATGGACATACATATATGCAATTCATAACAGAAATACATGAATTAAAATCGCCAATCAAAATCACAAAATCGCATGAAATGAGAAAACTCGATAAAAAATTGATAAATGTCAGGGATATGATTTAGGCTTGATAGGGCATCCTTAGTTTGCGAACCCAACGCGTTTCTTGGCTTCTTGCCAGTCATCAGGGGTGGGATGCATAATTTAACTGAGAAAAACAAAGGAATATCATAAATATTGATACATGTGGAACCTCCGGCCAATAGAGAAAATCGTATCAGAAATGTCCAAATTGTCTACTTAGAATGGAGAAGCTACTTACAAAATAGCCCAAAAGTCAAGAAGAGTCACCAGCAATGGGATCTGTTAGGGTGTGAGATATAACCGTCTCAACCGGGGTTGAGGCAGGGCACCGACCATCCTTCCAAAGTGATTGGAGGGTGGGCCAGGAGAGACCGCAGCCGACTGATTCCTGAGCCCTCAATATACTGGTCAATGAGTTGTAAATGGGAAAATCTGCAGAAAATTGAAAAAAATGGGATGTGTCAAAGAAAGTAAAACTGGAGTAGAAAGTGTTGGATGAATGGAATGACTGAAAGAAATGTGTGCTTGGTGCATATGAAAAAAGTAAATGTGTGAAAAATAAGATAATAAGGGGAAATGAAAATAAAAATAAAATGGATGCATGAAAATGCACGTGAAAAAAGATAAGTGAAGAAACCCATAGGAAATGTGTGAAGATAGAGGATGTCCTGCACTGGGTAAATAGGTGAGAGGATGGGAATGTGTGTACTGTAAGCAGAAAAAAAGATGTAAAAAATATATATTAATTACCCATGTGTTGAATAGTGGCTGCTTAACAGAGCGGTCTCTTCCTAGCGAAGCACAGTGAGGGAGTGAACCGTCAGTCTGTCGGTCCCAGCTGATATACTCTGGCCCTGGGCGGGTCCCTGCCAGCGTCATGCATGACGTCATTGGTAGCTGAGAGACGAGAGAGCAATCACAGCTGAGAGTAACTCAGTGGATGTCTGCTCATCACAGCTGTAGGCGTCAGATGGAGAAAAAACAAAACCCGGCTCACACCTTGTGGCGTCAATTGATGCCACTTGGGGGGCCATTTTGTGCATGGCGCCGATGCGTTGAGATCGGGCCCCAACCGCCCCGAAATGCATGAGGGGAGGTGGGGAGGGAGCTGAGCGCACCGTTAACCGACAGGATACTTAACCCAAAGTTTACAGAAGATAGGGAAACAGGTTCCACACAATGATGCATCATGAAAGTGTTGATGGAGGCCCACGAGGCTGCCCTGCAGATGACATCTGGAGCCACATGTCGGGCCGCCGCCCAGGAAGCTGCCATACCCCTGTTTGGGTATGCCGTCACCACCTCCGGAGGAGACAAGCCCTTAGCCTTATGGGCCTTCTGGATAGTCTGGACGATCTAGGTCGCAATCGTCCTAGATGAAGCACGTTTTCCCAGAGTAAAGGATGAACAAGTGATCCGAGTGTCTAAAGGAGGATGTAGCGTGAAGATATTCCTTTAGTGTTTCCCCTACATCGAGTGGATGAGCCTCCATGGCCCCTGAAGCTCTGAATGTGGGCAAGGTGATCTCCTTGTTTTCATGGAAGACCGACATTAGGATTTGCAATCAGCATTGGTATGAACACCACCCAGTCAAAACGGTTCTCTATGGCCGATTTCTGAGACTCTCTTGGCTGATGTGATGGTACAAGGAAGTCGGCCATTGCAAAGAGAAGTTTTTGTGGTATTGAGTCCTGAGGATGATTCAAGAACAAGGGGAAGGTCCCACTTGGGGAATCTCGGCCTCCTTTGGGGCCTGAGTCTTGCCGCTCTGAAGAACTGCAGGACCAGAGGGTGAATGGCCCATGAAATTCCGGAGAAGGCCAAAAGGGCTGAGACTTGCACCCTGAGGGAACTGACCGACAGAGCCAGATCTAGACCTAATTGTAAGAACTCCAGAATATTTTGTATTCCTGGGTTTCTGTATGATCTTCCTGTAGAGAATGATAACTCCATTAACTTTGCCAATATTCTTCCATAGACTTTTTTTGTGCTTGTCCTTCTTGAACTTATGAGTAGGGATGAGCCCGATGATCGAGTCGAATGTAAGTTTGACTCGAACATCGGGTGTTCGCCTGTTCGGGAATAGCAAATCATTTGGGGTGTTCGCATCAAATGCGAAAGCCGTGGAACAACCTTTAAAAGTCTATGGGCGAAATTAAAAGTGCTAATATGCTTGGTATTGTCATAAAAAGTGTTTGGGGACCTGGGTCCTGCCCCAGGGGACATGGATCAATGCAAAAAAAGTTTTAAAAACGGCAGTTTTTTAGGAGCAGTGATTTTAATAATGCTTAAAGTGAAACAATAAAAGTGAAATATTCCTTTAAATTTCGTACCTGGGGGGTGTCTATAGTATGCCTGTAAAGTGGTGCCTTTTTCCCGTATTTAGAATAGTCCCTGCACAAAATGACATTTCTAAACGAAAAAAAGTCATTTAAAACTACTTATATGCATGGTTTTGTCATAAAAAGTGTTTGGGGACCTGGGCCCTGCCCCAGGGGACATGTATCAATGCAAAAAAAGTTTTAAAAAACGGCCGTTTTTTCGGGAGCAATGATTTTAATAATGCATAAAGTGAAACAATAAAAGTGAAATATTCCTTTAAATTTCGTACCTGGGGGGTGTCTATAGTATGCCTGTAAAGTTGCGCATTTTTCCCGTGTTTAGAACAGTCCCTGCATAAAATGACATTTCTAAAAGGAAGAAAAGGAATTTAAAACTGCTCGCGGCTATAATGAATTGTTGGGTCTCGGCAATACAGATAAAAGTCATTAAAAAAAACAGCATGGGGGTCCCCCCAAAAATCCATACCAGGTCCTTTGGGTCTGGTATGAATATTAAGGAGAACCCCGAACCAAAATTAAAAAATTGCATGGGGGTCCCCCCAAAAATCCATACCAGACCCTAATCCAAGCATGCAACCTATCAGGCCGGAGGAAAAGAGGGGGGAAGACAGAGCACCCCCCCTCCTGAACCATAACAGGCCACATGCCCTCAACATGGGGAGGGTGCTTTGGGGTAGCCCCTCAAAGCACCTTGTCCCCATGTCAAGGGCCTCATCCCCACAACCCTTGCCCGGTGGTTGTGGGGGTCTGTGCACAGATCTGGAAGCCCCCTTTAAGAAGGGGACCCCCAGATCCCCCCCTGTTTGAAATGGTAAGGCGTACATTGTACCCCTACAATTTCACAAAAAAAGTGTCAAAATGTTAAAAAACCACAAGACACATCTTGGGACAAGTCCTTTATTAAAAAATAAAAATGTCCCACAAAGTCCATTTATCTTCTTCTCTCGCTCTGCCAGACCGAAAAAAAAAACCACACGTCGCCACCGATCCACCATGGGAGGCGGATCTGTGGCGGCATGCGGGTTTATTTTTTAATAAAGGACTTGTCCCAAGATGTGTCTTTTAAACATTTTGACACTTTTTTTGTGAAATGGTAGGGGTACAATGTACCTGTTACCATTTCAAACAGGGGGCCCAGGATCTGGGGGTCCCCTTGCTAAAGGGGGCTTCCAGATTCCGATAAGCCCCCCACCCGCAGACCCCCACAACCACCGGGCAAGGGTTGTGGGGATGAGGCCCATGTCCCCATGAACATGGGGGCTACCCCAAAGCACCCTCCCCATGTTGAGGGCATGGGGCCTGGTATGGTTCAGGAGGGGGGGGCGCTCTCTCTTCCCCCCTCTTTTCCTGTGGCCTGCCAGGTTGCAAGCTCGGATAAGGGTCTGGTATGGATTTTTGGGGGGACCCCCACGCCATTTTTTTAAATTTTGGTGCGGGGT
The DNA here is from genome assembly GCA_037952925.1 of Lithobates clamitans. NCBI lineage: Eukaryota > Metazoa > Chordata > Amphibia > Anura > Ranidae > Lithobates > Lithobates clamitans. Next base: position 5,011,399 of record JBBGZY010001215.1, read on the forward strand.
TCTCCTTAAAATCCATACCAGACCTGGAGGGTCTGGTATGATTTTGAGGGGGACCTCTACGCAGGGTTCCCCTTAATATCCATACCAGACCTGAAGGGCCTGGTATGGAATTTGTGGGGACCCCCATGCAATTCTTTAAAATTTTGGTTCGGGGTTCCCCTTAATAGTCATACCAGACCCAAAGGACCTGGTCTGGATTTTTGGGGGCACCCCCATGCCATTTTTTTCAATGACTTTTATCTGTATTGCCGAGACCCGACAATTCATTATAGCCGTCGTTTTAAATGACTTAAATGATATAGTAGTTTTAAATGACTTTTTTCCTTTAGAAATGTCATTTTATGCAGGGACTGTTCTAAACACGGGAAAAATGTGCGACTTTACAGGCATATTATAGACACCCCCCAGGTATGAAATTAAAAGGAATATTTCACTTTTATTGTTTCACTTTAAGCATTATTAAAATCACTGCTCCCAAAAAAACGGCCGTTTTTAAAACTTTTTTTTGCAATGATACATGTTCCCTGGGGCAGGACTCAGGTCCTCAAACACTTTTTATGACAACACCGTGCATATAAGCCTTTAAAATTAGCACTTTTGATTTCTCCCATAGACAATTCATTATAGCCACGAGTAGTTTTAACCACTTCAGCCCCGGAAGAATTTACCACCTTCCTGACCAGAGCACTTTTTGTGATTCGGCACTGCGTCGCTTTAACTGACAATTGCACGGTTGTGCGACATTGCACCCAAACAAAATTGACGTCCTTTTTTTCTCACAAATAGAGCTTTCTTTTGGTGGTATTTGATCACCTCTGTGGTTTTTATTTTTTGCGCTATTAACAAAAATAGAGCGACAATTTTGAAAAAAAGGCATTTTTTTTACTTTTTGCTATAATAAATATCCCCCAAAAATATATTAAAAAAACAATTTTTTTCCTCAGTTTAGGCTTTAACAGTGTTTGCGCGCCCGCTGGCCGCCTCTTAAAGGGCAACGTACAGGTACGTGATTTTGCCTGTACGAGCCCTTCTGCTGACGTAAATGTGCGTGAGGCGGTCGGCAAGTGGTTAAATTACTTTTTTGCTTTAGAAAATGTCATTTTGTGCAGGGACTGTTATAAACACGGGAAACATGCGCCACTTTACAGGCATACTATAGACACCCCCCAGGTACGAAATTTAAAGGAATATTTCACTTTTATTCTTTTACTTTAAGCATTATTAAAATCACTGCTCCTTAAAAAACTGACGTTTTTAAAACTTTTTTATTGCATTGATACATGTCCCATGGGGCAGGACCCCCAAACACTTTTTATGAAAATAACTTGCATATTAACCCTTAAAATTTGCACTTTTGATTTTTCACATTTGTGTCACATAGACTTTAACAGTGTTTGCGTGTTCTAACAAATTTTTTGCCTGTTCGCATGTTCTGATGCGAACCGAACACACTGGGGGGTGTTCAGCTCATCCCTACTCATGAGGTGGAAATGATGCATGATGAACAGCCGAGGGCTTCCAGCCTCTCCCTCTCAAGAACCACACCATCAGTCTTAATAGCACTGGGCAAGGATACAGAGCTGCCCCCTGGAACAGAAGGTCCAGCCTGAGAGGAAGAGGTACCATGTCCCGAAAGCTGAGCTGATTTAGGAGGGGGAAACCACAGCTCGTTTGGCCAGTAAAGAGCTACTACCACCATCCCGATGGCCTCCGCACAGAGTCTCTGCAGGAATCTGAGGATGACCGGGAATAGGGGAAAGGCATATGCCCTGCTGAAGTTCCACCGATCTGTCAGAGCATTTACTCCAAAGGCCTGGCTGCAGCGGCCCCAGGTGTAATACTTTGTGATCTTGAAATTGCAGGGGGTGTGTACAGATCCACTTCGGGGTTGAGCCCCAGGGACAGGATCCACCTGAACGTCTCCGTGTGGAGAGACGATTTGTTGTTGTCTAGTTGCACGCAGGACATAAAATCCAACTGGACATTCTGGGTTCCAAGAACAAAAACTGCCAAGATATTGGCCAGATTCCTCTGGGCCCATGACATGATTGGTTTGACTTCTTGGAGCAAGGTAGAGCTCCGAGTCCCCCCCTTGTCTCTTCAGATAGGAGACCACTGTGGTGTTGTCCATTCTTAACAAAGCTGACTCCCCTATCAGGAGGTCACTGAAAGCCCGACAGGATTTAAAGGCTGTCCGTAGTTCCACGAAATTCGGTTGTGGAGATGAAGATCCCCTCTGCTTGTGCCAGCTTTGACTTGCAATGGGCCCCGCATCCAGCACCTCTTGCATCGGTCGTGACCATGACCCACAATATGGGGGCAATGGAGTGGAACGTGTGCAGGTTCCTGCTCTGTAACCACCAAAAGAGGCTGTTCCTCATAACTGTCATTATGCAAATGAGTTGGTTGCTGTCGCCTGAGTGCCATTGCTGAAGAAACCCTGTCTGGAAGGGACATAGCCTCCAAAGAGCCCATAGAGACTAGTGTGCCGATGATTTTGAGGCACTGTGAGGCCCTCAGGTGTGAAGAGGTTAGAGACCGGGACACCCTTTCTTGTATGACCGGGATTTTCTCCACTGGTAGAGAGATGTGTCGAACTGGGCCCCTAAGTACACCAGGTGCTGTACTGGTTCCAGGTGGCTATTTTCTAGGTTTAGCAACCACCCAAACTTGAGCAGTGTGGCAATGACTTGAGCTCTGTGGATCAGCAGCTGCTCCTTGTCTTGGGATAGCAACATAAGGTCATCAAGAGAATGGTATAGCCATATTCCTTTTGTCCTGATAAGGGCTACCGTGGCCAGAAGAACTTTTGAAAAGACTTGAGGTGAGGTTAAGGGCCCACATTCTCTTCTTTATAATGGGATAATAATGAAGCTGCTTTGCTGGTGATACTGATGGAGTTCTGCCAAACATATTTAAAAATGTTTTTTTTTATAGTGATATCAAGAAGAATTTTTTTTTTTTGGAGGGGTCAAGTTACCACAATACCATTATCCCATAGTTTTTCAAATCAAAGATACAACTATGTTGGTGTCCCTTGTTAAATTTTACATTGTATTTTTTAAATGTACCTGCCTACTCCCAAACTGTCATTTTAACTGTCATTTTAAGTAAAACACAAGTAAAACACATAGCCAAGTATTTTCCAAATTATTATTTTTTATTTAATAGGGATCACAAGAAGGTCCTATAAAAATCAAGAAGAAGGCAGTGATGGAGAAAAAACAGTTGGAATTGGTGAAGCCTTTGTACCCCAGAGCAGACCTCAATTCTGTGAAGAGCAAAATTGGGAACATGCGGAGTACATTTAAAGGGAGCACAAGAATGTCCTTGACTCTGAGAGAGCAGCAGCAGCAGGTATGTCCCCAGACTGTGGTATTACCACGGCCTGGGGTTTTTGACAGACCAGACCGAACCCAGGCCATCGCTGCCAACGCTCCCTTCCATGTCAGCTGAGGCCATTTTTTTTCTTGTGCATTATATTCCATTAAAATAAAATAAATTAGACATGTTCTCTGCCATCCAGATCAAAGTTCAGTAACTTAACCAAAAAATGCATTCTCTGCATACAAAAATAAATAAAGTATAACTACAATCATAATTAAAGAAAAAAAAAAGCAAATTAAAAATTGTATGGATGAAAATCCCCAGCCCAGCGGGCTTGTTGGGTGTCTTGGGGCTGGAACTGCTAATGTCTGACATGCTGCTGTGGTGGGTAGGGATTCTGTGGTGGGTGGGGTTGCTGTGGTGGCTGTAGAGGTGGTGGAGGTGGGGCATCCAAATCAGAGATATAGGGGTTTTTTGTTTTTTTTATATTCAAAATTTTTTATTTTCCATTTTAGCGATACAACATATCCAATCTTACTTGTACAGTTTACATCCATAAACCTTATATATATACACAACTACATAAAATCCATTCCACAGTCCTACATACAAACCCCTTCCCCATCCAACCATACAAAAACCAAAAACCAAAAAAAAAAAAAAAAGGGTTTCTTTCTCTTTCCTCTTCCCTTTCCTTCGAGGGGGGGACCCTCTGTTCCCCACCCCCTTTACCCCAAATTCCTCCGTTGCCGATCAAAGAGCCTACTGGTTACTTCCCTCCATATCCTGTAGATGTGCCCTATTCTCCGCTCCTCTTACGAGAGGAGAGGAGAAACAACCAAAAAAAAAAATGGCGTGAAAGGCCCTACTTAGCCTCATATTACAAAAAAAAAACCCACACAAACACAAATTTCTCAAAAAATTCTTCCCTTTTCTCCATTAAATCCTTTTCACTGATCCTCATCAAGTATTTATCAAAAACTTACGGTATGTGAAAGGCCCTACTTAGCCTTATATTACAAAAAAAAAAAAAAGGGGTGTGAAAGGCCCTACTTAGCCTTATATTACAAAAAAAAAACCCCACACAAACACACATTTCTCAAAAAATTATTCCCCTTTCTCCATTAAATCCTTTTCAGTGATCCTCATCAAATATTTATCAAAAAAAGGGAGACGTGTCTTCCTAAAAAATCGACTCATGTAAGAGGCCATTATTGGCCATATATTATCCAAACCTAACCCCACACTGTGAGTATAAAATGCCCTGATCGACACACTAGGCCCTTCGGAGGAAGGAAAAAAAAAAACAAAAACACCCCAATTGATTAACCCTCCACCCCCTCCACATATATACATACATAGAATCAGTTTCAGTTATTCATAATTCACTTTCCATATCAACCTCTTAATTTATGTGGGTTCCTGGGGACTGTACCATTTCTAATCTCCACTGTTCAATGGTACTTACCTACTACCCCATCTTCCTCTACCTTATCTCCATAACATAGAGTATCCACCCTGCCCAGGTCTTTTCAAATTTATCTTGTTGGTCCTTTACTACGTGTACCCATCTCTCAGCTTCCATTATAGAATTAACTTTATTCTTCCATTCTAACAGTGTGGGACATCGGACCTGTCTCCAATAATGAGGTATAACTAATTTTGCTGCGTTTAATAAATGCGGAGTTAAACTCTTCCGATATATTTTAATAGACCCAGGCATCCCATGAAATAAGTAATGTAGAGGTTTGAACTCCAAGGGTCCGAGGGTCAATCTCTCAATCCATGGGGCAACTGACTCCCAAAAAGGTTTAATTACAGGGCATGTCCACCACAGATGGAGAAATGTGCCCTCCTGCCCACACCCTCTCCAACACTGATCGTCTATCGATGGGTACATTTGTGATAATTTCACTGGGGTCCTATACCATCTTGTTAGAAATTTATAGGCCATTTCCTGCACCCTTGAGCTTATAGATGTGGAAAAGTTTAGTCTAATCATCTTTTTAATTTGCGTATTAGTCAATACTAAGTCCAGCTCCCTTTCCCATTCTCTAACAAAATAGGGAGCTGCTCCATCCTGCCCATTAAGTATCATTCTGTACATTTGTGTCAGATGTCTAGCGTTTGATAGTTGTACACACTGCTTTTCAAATATGGTGAGTGAATTCAAAGGTCTCACTAAGCATTTTATTTTATTAAAGAAACTTATTAATTGAAGATGTTTCCATTCCGCTAAGGGTATATTCCCTGAGCCTGCCACCAGATCTGCTAAGGTTAACAGGACTCCACGTGGAGCAAACCTGCTGCACGTGGTGTCCCCATCCTGGCCCCATGCCCCCAGATACCCAGTCTCCTCCCCTGGGGGGAACCAATGGAATCCCTCCAGTGGAGCCAGAGGGGATATCTGAGGGACATATTTACCCATCTTATTCAGCTTGTCCCATATCGCAATGAATTCCAAGTTGAATGAATGAATGAATGAATGAATGAAGGATTTGTAGAGCACTGCAAATGTGAACTGAATCACCTCAAGGCGCTAGAAATGCGTTCTCTGTTGCCAGCTCTTAGAAAAGGAAGGTCTTTAGTTTTTTCCTGAAGGCCTGATGGTTTTCTTCCATGCAGATGTGGGTCGGAAGAGCGTTCCATAGTCGAGGTCCTTGGACTCTTTCTCCTGAAGATATAGCGGAGCGTTTCCCTGTATGCATTTGTGGGTGAGGCAGAGGGTCTTGAATTTGATCCGATTCTTTACGGTTAGGCAGTGTAGGCACTTTAGGGATGGTGAAATAGATTCCCAGGGTTTTTTTCCTGTTAACAGTCTTGCCGCCGTGTTTTGAATGAGTTGTAAGCGCGCAAGCTGATATTGGGGTAGTCCTAAGTAGAGCGAATTTGCATAGTCGAGTCGGGAATTGATGATTGTTCCCACAACTGCCGCTTTGTCTTCTTCTGGGATGAAGGGGATGAGTCTGCGTAGGAGGCGGAGGAGATGGTGGGAACCGCTCACCACTGATCCTATTTGTGCATCCATTGTCATTCCTGAGTCAAAGATGACTCTGAGACTCTTGGTTTTGAGGCTTGGAGCGATGGTCTGTCCTAGGATGGTGGGAGGTGTCCACGGGGTCTTAATTTTGGAATTTTTGTTGGCATGTAGGAGAAGAAGTTCTGTTTTTGCACCGTTAAGTTTGAGGGAGCTGAAGGTCATCCAGTCATCAATTGAACTGAGGCATTCTTCTAATTGTTGATGATGTTTTTTTTGTCCGGTGATGCGAAAGTAGAGTTGGGTGTCATCAGCGTATGAGTGGAAGCAGAGATCGGTTTTCCTGATGATATTGAGAAGTGGGCGGATGTATATGTTGAATAGTACTGGTGACAGGGGTGAGCCCTGAGGAACTCCGCAGGAGATTGCCCGGGTTTCCGAGGTGAATGTTCCTAGCTTCACTATCTGAGAGCGATTCTCTAGGAAGGATGCAAACCATTTTAGAGCCGGACCTGTGGCTCCTGCCACTTCTGAGAGGTGGACAAGTAAAGTATTGTGGTTCACTGTATCAAATGCTGCGCTGAGGTCCAACAGTACCAGGAGACTGGATTCTCCCTAATCTTGGAGATGGTGTTGAGGCTTGTTATCGGTCTGCGGCAGTTAGGGTCAAGATTGGGTTTCTTCAGCAGATGTTTGACGATGTCTTGCTTGAGAGAGGTTGGTACAGTGCCTTCTTTGAATGATTGATTTATGAGGTGTGTAAGAGTAGGGGCCAGGATGTCGGAACATTCTTTAAGGAGTTTTGTGGGAATGATGTTGTTTGGGGATGTGCTGTCGCGAAGGCTTCTGATGATGTTTATAGTTGTGTCAGTGGTGTTAGGAGACAAAGAAAAATTTGGTGGTTGTGTGATGTTCGTGTTAATATCCTCTTTTTGCTTTGGTTGAGTGAGGTTGGTTGTTCTTTTCTGATGAATTAATTTCCGGATGTTGTCGATTTTGTCGATGAAGTAATCTGATAATTCATTGTAGAATTCTTGTGTATTGTTTCCGGGTGGCTCTAAGCAAGTTGGGTTCATTGACTGAGTGACTAATTTGAAAAGTTCTCGCGGACGGTTTAGGGCAGTTGAGATGGTGTCCGAGAAATGTTCTTTTTTGGCTTTGAAGATTGCCTTGTGGTATTTCACAGTAAGTTCTTTGTAATTGGTACGGTTTTCCTTGGTGGGATTTCTTCTCCATGCTCTTTCAGCTCTTCTACGTTCTTGCTTGAGTAGGGTGAGCGTGACATTAAACCATCTCCAGTTTTTATTGCGGATAGGTGTTCTGCGTTTTGGCGCCACTGAGTCTGCTGTTTGTAGTAATACCTTGTTTAGGGAGTTGAGTGTTTGTTCCGTTGAGAGGTTTGCGTTTAGCAGGAGTATTCTGGGATCTATTCCAGTTTGTTGTTGTTGCTCGTTTCTGTTTTTGGGAGGTGGTGTTGATGGGGATTTTGAATTTGATAGAGTGGTGGTCAGTCCACGGTAGTGGAGTGTTGTCGAGTATGTTGATGTCCATATTCTGTTCGGATGGCAGCACCACTGTGGGCTGCATGTGTAGTGCCCACAGCGGTGCTCAGTGACATTTGCAGTCACATCCATCCATCCCTCAATGCTCAGCCATCCCTGCAATACTCTGCATAACACCCTGTACTATACCCTGCAATACTCTGCACTATACCCTGCGATACTCTGCACTATACCCTGCAATACTCTGCACTATACCCTGCAATACTCTGCATAACACCCTGCAATACTCTGCATAACACCCTGCAATACTCTGCATAACACCCTGCAATACTCTGCATAACACCCTGCAATACTCTGCATAACACCCTGCAATACTCTGCATAACACCCTGCAATACTCTGCATAACACCCTGCAATACTCTGCATAACACCCTGCAATACTCTGCATAACACCCTGCAATACTCTGCATAACACCCTGCAATACTCTGCATAACACCCTGCAATACTCTGCATAACACCCTGCAATACTCTGCATACCACCCTGCAATACTCTGCATACCACCCTGCAATACTCTGCATACCACCCTGCAATACTCTGCATAACACCCTGCAATACTCTGCATACCACCCTGCAATACTCTGCAATATACCCGGGCAATACTCTGCAATATACCCGGGCAATACTCTGCAATATACCCGGGCAATACTCTGCAATATACCCGGGCAATACTCTGCAATATACCCGGGCAATACTCTGCAATATACCCCGCAATACTCTGCAATATACCCCGCAATACTCTGCAATATACCCCGCAATACTCTGCAATATACCCGGCAATACTCTGCAATATACCCCGCAATACTCTGCAATATACCCGGCAATACTCTGCAATATACCCGGCAATACTCTGCAATATAGCCCGCAATACTCTGCAATAGCCCGCAATACTCCGCAATTTTTAACCAGTTCCCGCCCACAGTCATATGACGTCCTTGACTTTGAGCGGGTATATCTGAATGATGGGTGCAGCTACAGGCATCATTCAGATATCAGCTTTTTCAGCCGGCGATTTCCTACAACATAGGAATGATCATAGCTGCTGTTCCACTGCTTGATCATTCTTATGGGAGGCGAGAGGGGACGCCCCCCCCTTCCCGCCACCCTCCGGTGCTTCTACCGACTCACCGCTACGATCGAAGCCAAGATCGTTTTTTTTTAATTATTATTTCATGCTTCCCAGCCTAGAGGTGAGATGTGGGGTCTTATTGACCCCATATCTCACTGTAAAGAGGACCTGTCATGCCATATTCCTATTACAAGGATGTTTACATTCCTTGTAATAGAAATAAAAGTGATCAAAAAAATTTGGGGGGGGGGGGGGGGGAAGTGTCAAACTAAAATAAATAAAGTAAAATAAACAATAAAAAAAAAAAAAAAAATTTTTTTAAAGCGCCCATGTCCGTGTGCTCGCATGCAGAAGCGAACACATACCTAAGTCCCGCCCACATATGAAAACGGTGTTCAAACCACACATGTGAGGTATCGCTGCGATCGGTAGAGCGAGAGCAATAATTTTGGCCCTAGACCTCCTCTGTAACTCAAAACATGTAACCAGGAAAAAATTTTAAAGCGTCACCTATGGAGATTTTTAAGTAGCGACGTTTGGCACCATTCCACAAGCGTGTGCAATTTTGAAGGGTGACATGTTGGGTATCTATTTACTCGGCGTAACTTCATCTTTCACATTATGCAAAAACATTAGGCTAACTTTACTGTTTTGTTTTTTTTTAAAGCACAAAACTGTTTCTTTCCCCAAAAAAACGCGTTCAAAAAATTGCTGCACAAATACCGTGCGAGATAAAAAGTTGCAACAACCGCCATTGTATTCTCTAGGGTCTTTGCTAAAAAAAATATATATAATGTTTTGGGGTTCTATGTAATTTTCTAGCAAATAAATGATGATTTTTACATGTAGGAGAGAAATGTCAGAATTGGCCTGGGCGCTCCAGAACGCCTGGAGGTGCTCCCCTGCATGTTGGGCCTCTGTATGTGGCCACGCTGTGTAAAAGTCTCACATATGTGGTATCGCTATACTCGGGAGTAATAGCAGAATGTGTTTTGGGGTGTAATTTGTGGTATGCATATGCTGTGTGTGAGAAATAACCTTCTAATATGACAATTTTGTGAAAAAAAAAAAGAAAAAAAAAAATCTTGATTTTGCAAAGAATTGTGGGAAAAGATGACAATTTCAAAAAAACTCACCATGCATCTTTCTAAATACCTTGGAATGTCTTCTTTCCAAAAAGGGGTCATTTGGGGGGTATTTGTACTTTTCTGGCATGTTAGGGTCTCAAGAAATTAGATAGGCCGTCAGTAATTCAGGTGTGATCAATTTTCAGATATTGGCACCGTAGCTTTTGGACTCTCTAACATTCACAAAGACCAAATAATATACACCAAGTTGTACTTATTTTTACCAAAGATATGTAGCGGTATAAATTTTGGCCAAAATTTACGAAGAAAAATTACTAATTTGCTAAATTTTATAACAGAAACAAAGAAAAATTCATTTTTTTACCAAATTTTCAGTCTTTTTTCTTTTATAGCGCAAAAAATAAAAAACCCAACGGTGATTAAATACCACCAAAAGAAAGCTCTATTTGTGTGAAAAAAAGGATAAAAATTTCATATGGGTAAAGTGTTGTATGACTGAGTAATTGTCATTCAAAGTGTGAGAGCACCGAAAGCTGAAAATTGGTCTGGTTAGGAAGGGGGTTTAAGTGCCCGGTGGTCAAGTGGTTAAAGTAGTCTGACAATGAGCCATTCACTTTGACCCCTGCTCTTGGTTCCGTATACAAAGACATTATCCAACCCATCATCCATTCCTCCAGGCCTACCCCCCTCAGCACTTCCCTCATAAAGCCCCAGTTCACACTATCAAACGCATTTTCGGCATCCATTGACAGTGTGATTCTTGGGGCCCTATCCGGCCCGTGTTGCATCCACTGAAGGATGTGAAGCTCACAAATAGTATTATCCCTCGCCTCACGTCCCCTCATGAACCCTGTCTGGTCGGGGTGAACTAATTCACCCATATGCTCTTGAAGTCTAAGAGCCAAAATCTTGGCTAGCAATTTAGTGTCTGAGTTAAGTAGGGAGATAGGCCTGTAGTTAGCACAATATTGGGGATCCTTCCCCCCTTTTGGAAGAACTGTTATATAGGCCAATAAGGCTTCTGGGGGTAATGGATTGGATGCATTAATTGAGTTAAAGTAGTTACATAAAGGTACTGCTAATACTGAAAGAAATTTTTTATAATATAAATTCGTCAGACCATCCGGCCCTGGGCTCTTACCTAATGGCAAGGTTGCTATCACCCCACTCAACTCCTCTACCGAGATTGGGCGTTCAAGTTCTTCTATAATAGTATTGGATAATGTGGGCATTGACGCGTCTTCTATGTAATCCCGCATCTCGTCCCTACGCTGTCCCTCTTTGTCTCCTAATTGCTGTGTGTCCGTCCTTGAGATGTTATATAATGCCTCGTAGAATCTACAGAATTCTGACGCTATGGCTTGAGTTTCAACAATCTTTTTGCTTTGCGATAGTAAATTATGGACATGTCTGGATTCCTGTTGTTTGAGTTGTTTAGCCAATAACTGCCCACACTTATTCCCCTGTTCGTATGATCTATTTGCAAAATACCTAATTTTGTTTTTAACCCTGCGATCTAAGCATCGTGAGAGATCTGATCGTAAGCTCTCCAGTTGCTTAATATCTGCAGGGTCAAGATTTTTTTGTGTCTCATCTCCAATACATTCATTTTCTCCAATACATCCTTTATTTCTCTCTTCCTTTCTTTTTTAATATGTGAGCCATATGCTATGAAATCTCCTCTTATAACTGTTTTATGTGCTTCCCACACCGCTTGTTCTGACACCTCTCCTGGCTTGTTTATTTCAAAATAAGCTTTTATTTTAGGGAGTAATTCCTCCGCTATGTGCTTTTTATCTAATAATGTCTCATTCAGTCGCCAAGTTCGCTCCATATGACCTGCTTGAATTGGATAAAGAGTCAAAATTATAGGGGCATGGTCCGAGATCGTTATCGATTCAATTGTACTCATGAGGACATTCTCCAGGTAGAATTGATCCACCAGAAATAGGTCCAAACGCGAGTACATACTGTGTGATTTAGAATAGTAGCTATAATCTTTAACTATCTACAAGATGTTGAGAACGTAGAAGTTGTTTAACATGTTTTAGAGCTCTGAATGACAACACCGTTCTACCTGTTGATGTGTCCATACTTGGACACATCAACATCGACAAATCAAACATCGACAAATCAAACATCCTTCTCTAAATTGCTCCAACAACCTCAAGGTTTTAGCCAGAAAATTAACAGTCCCTTTGTTCGGTGCATAGATCAAAGCGAACGTATATCGTACACCATGCAGTGTACCTTTCACAAATAGAAAACGTCCCTCTGGGTCGGTCTGCAACAACTCCGTTTTCCATGGGCACGATTTCCTAAAGGCAATCGTAACCCCTCTTGCAATCGGTGACACTGCATGGTACCATTGATTCATTATGTGTTTAGGCAAACTAGGTGTGGAGTTTCCCCTAAAATGTGTCTCTTGTAAGAAAACTACATCAGCTGCGTAATGACGCAGTTCCAACCAGAGGCGTCCCCTTTTACTTGGTGAGTGCAGCCTCTTTACATTATAAGATATGACCTTCAAAACTGTGACCATTCTTTAAATTTCCCCCCCACCTTCCAGTACCACTCCCTTGGAACCGCCCCCAAGACCCATCTGACCCTTATGCTCTTATTACTGATCCTACTATCCAATTTACACATAAAACATAATACAATAGAAAAACACAAAAACACAAAACCCATCATAATCACCATACAAAAAAAAATACAAAACCCTCTTTCACTACTATATACTCCCCCCTGGAGTAGATCAACTACTCGGGGGTAAGACCTGTGCAAGTAAGCACACCTCCTGCCCAGGGCTCCCCCTTTCCCTGCCTTTTGCAGGTTAACTAATCCTTTAAATCGGGACCGACCTATTGACCATAAAATGGTCCCCATTTCCCATCGTATTCATTACCTCCCCCCTCCCCGGGCACATGCCTTTAGTTCCCTTCCCTGGATCTATATTGTTCCCTCAAAAGGAAGAGGGAAAAGGGGGGAGGGACAGGAGGCCAGGGGATGCCGCCCAATTTCCTCACATACTTCTATATCTAACACATTACTTTATTTATTACATTTATATTCAACCTTGACACTCCCCAGCCACCTCCCCTCCCATCCCGGACCCATGTCTCCCTTCGGGGAGAGAAAAAAAACAAAACAAAAAGGGGAGGATGGGAGGGGGAGAAAAAAAAAAAAAAAAAAGGTGCTAATAAAATCACTAATCAAAAAAAAAAAAAAAAAAAAAGATTCCCCCTCGCTCCTCCCTCCACCATCGAAACAGTTCAGATCCCCTCCTCTGTATAGTCCCTATGCAAGCCTATCTATGTCTTCTTGAGCGATTTCCACGATTACTTTTTGCTGAACTTTCTTGCCATCGCTCGGGTCGCTGTATAGGGGATCCTAGATAGTTTATTCTCCAATCTATAAAGTCAACCATGGGAAGGTCCAAAATTTCCACAAACGATTTTAAGTAGTCTTTAGTGCGCAATATTGCTGCTTTACCATTCCGAGAGGCTGTAAGACTAAATGGGTACCCCATCTGTATTTAACCTCCGCTGAGCGTAAAGCTTCCAACAAGGGCCGGACCAACCGATGCTGATACAAAGTCCAACGTATCTGGATACAAAGCAATTTCAGTACCATCAAAAAAAATTCCATGCTCACTACGGGCCATCTTCATTATGCTTTCTTTTACTGTATAGTTATGCATTTTACAAATGATGTCTCTTGGTTTCTCTCCTTTCTGAGCCTTTTGGGGTGGGGTCCTGTGGGCCCGATCTATCTCTATAGTTTCTTGAGCATTGCTCCCCAAAATCTGACCAAATATTTTTTGGATTGTTGGAACCAACTCAGACATTTGAATTGATTCGGGCAATCCCTTTATGCAAATGTTTTGCCTTCTCTCCCTGTTCTCATAGTCGTCCATTTGGTCCCTGTAAGAATTTAGTACATCTCCATGTTTTTTTAATAACATCCTGGACATCCGCCACTACATGTACCATTGCCTCCTGGTCATTCTCCAATTTCTCTACTCTATGTCCCAGGGCCCGGGTGTCCTCCTTTAAGCCTTCCACAGCTTGCAAAGAAGACTGTTCCACGGCACTTATTAATTTTTGGATGTCCATTTTTGTAGGGAGGGCCCTCAATAATTCCCTGATGTCCATTTCAGGATCTTCTAGCTGCTAATTTAGCCCTGGGGGCTGTCTTTCCCCATTTTTTGGGCTTGGGTTGTTTAAATTTAAGGTTTAATTATCCTCTTGCTCACCAGGACAAGAGCCTGCATCCGTCATTATTTGTTTGCCCTGGGCGTCCATCAAACCCATATTGGGGGCTGGGGCCTCCTTCCTTATTGTTCTTATGGCCTCTGTACAATATAGAGCCTCTAATACCCCCTCCTCAGCTGCCAGTTGGCCCGGTTTACCCCAACCCATTGTCACTGGATCTTGTTTATTCAAAGATTTAAAGGAATTAACATCCTCATGCCCTGTATTACCATAGTCCACTATTAGGGTTCCTATGCTGGGACTTAAATGGCCCTGCTCCTTGGCCCTTGCCTCTTCTCCGATCTTACCAGGACCATATCTGTCTCTTGGGGAACCCTGTTCGGGGGCTCTCGTTCCCCTTCTAGCTGCAGGGGATCTCCTACTGTGCTCCACGATGCCTCTCCCCACCGCCTGGGTACTGTGGTTCCTTGTTTGGACTCCCCGCTCTGCTCTGTCCATGCCAGCGCTGTAGCTTGTTCCGCTGCACTTTTTCTCCTCCTGCCTCTCCGTTTGCCGTCCCACTTTGGGATCCGAAGCCCGAGGGGACAGATAGGCTTGGATTCCGTCCGCCGAGCTCCGGACTCCTCCAGCTGGCTGCAGTGCGGCTTGTCTGCACGTCGTCATGATCAGCTGGCCAGCTGATCAGCTGCTTCATTTGTGATTCTGCCCGGGAATCTTGAGGGGGGTGGAGCGTTCACTCACACGTCCACTCCTCATGACTCGCTAGGCAGCCCTGGCGAGATATAGGGTTTTTGATGTAATTTCTTCTCCCCCTTGTTGAGGAGCTGGAGGATTAGTTCCTCGCACATCCTGCTTTGCTCCACATTCATATGCCTCAATTTATTTGCTGTCACACAGCCAAATGCCTCAGCTGCATCTGGGGCCATACTGATGGCCATTGTTGCATGGCTAAGGAAGGCAGCCGTGGCCTCGTCCAGGTTCCTGCTCTTCCTGGCCCTTTTAGCAGGAGGACGTAGGGGAGGGTTCTGGTATTCTGTGTGGCTGCTGGCCACTGGCTCCTCCAAACTGCCACTTTCCTGTGTATGAAAATGGGACATAATGCCTGATGAACAGCCGAGGGCTTCCAGCCTCTCCCTCTCAAGAATCACACCATCGGTCTCAATAGCACTGGGCAGGGATGCAGAACTGCCCCCTGGGACAGAAGGTCCAGCGTGAGAGGAAGAGGCACCATGTCTCAAAAGCTGAGCTGATTTAGGAGGGGTAAACCACAGCCCGTTTGGCCAGTAAAGAGCTATTACCACCATCCCAATGGCCCCTGCACAGAGGCTCTGCAGGAATCTGAGGATGACCGGGAATGGGGGAAAGGCATATGCCCTGCTGAAGTTCCACCGATCCATCAGAGCATTTACTCCAAAGGCCTGTCTGCAGCGGCCCCAGGTGTAATACTTTATTTTGAAATTGCAGGGGGTGTGTACAGATCCATTTCGGGGTTGAGCCCCAGGGACAGGATCCATCTGAACGACTCCGTGTGGAGAGACGATTTGTTGTTGTCTAGTTGCACATGGGACAGGAAATCCGCCTGGACATTCTGGCCAGATTCCTCTGGGCCCATGACATGATTGGTTTGACTTCTTGGAGCAAGGTGGAGCCGAGTCCCCCCTTGTCTCTTCACATAGGAGACCACTGTGGTGTTGTCCATTCTTAACAAAGTTGACTCCCCTATCAGGAGGTGACAGGATTAAAAGGCTGCCCGTAGTTCCAGGAAATTTGGTTGTGGAGATGAAGATCCCATCTGCTTGTGCTAGCTCTGACTTGCAATGGGCCCCGCATCCGGCACCTCTTGCATCGGTTGTGACCATGACCCACAAGACGGGGGCAATGGAGTGGCACATGAGCAGGTTCCTGCTCTGTAACCACCAAAAGAGGCTGTTCCTCATAACTGCCGTTATGCAAATGAGTTGGTTGCTGTTGCCTGAGTGCCATTGCTGAGGAAACCTTGTCTGGAAGCCCATTTGACCATAGGGGCCGTAGAGACTAGTGTGTCGATGATTTTGAGGCACTGTGAGGCCCTGGGGCATGAGAAGGTTAGAGCCCAGGACACCCTTCCTGCTTTTTTTGTCATCAATCACACACAATTTTGAGCTCCTGACTGTTGCAAATTGACCGTGGAGAAATAGAAAAGGCTCCTCCACATCTTCATCCTGTGTCGAAAGACCAGGGTGGACTTCAGGAGCTGTGGCCTTATCCGATGTGGAAGGGAGTGTTGAGAATGATGGCTTGGGTTGGGTTTGGTCAGACAAAAAACGCAGGCTGTGGTAGTACCATAGCCTGGGGACATATATGTCATCTGCTGATGCTCCCGATCTCTGTGATTCATGGACCTTCTTGTGATCCCAATTAAACATACTCCTCAGGATCTCAATTTTGCTCTTCCCAAAATTGATGTCTGCCCTGGGGTATAGAGGCTTCGCCAATTCCAGAAGTTTCTCCATCGCTGCCTTCCTCTTGATTTTATTAGAGTAATCCCTACTTTTCACCTTCCACAGACAGGGAAGCTCCCGGTATTGGTCAATAAATTGAGGCAAAAAGTCAGGCGCAGTGAATTTATCCACCATTTTCAATGATTTCTCTAATGCCTGCAAAACAGAACACAAGACAAACCATATAGGCCTCAATTTAAGCAATATAGGCCACTAACCAACGATGCTCCAATTTACAATTTACAATTTATTTTTGCGTGTTGGCGATGGCGATCATTCGTCCTCCACTCCCAGATCGTTCCTACTGCCGTTACATCGACTGCGCGTTATGGCTTTATATGCACTGCGCATGCGTGAAACTCCGCTCTCAGTGCATCTTAACGCTGGGGCGTAACCACCTCTCTTCTGCATGTGACAGCATGGCGGATTCCGAGAATTTGAGACAGGCCCATGGTGGTGGAGCTTATAGGAGGCACAAAGCCACACCCATTAGCAAGGATGAGATGGTGGAGATGGTGTGTGTCTTTGAGAAGCACGAATACGACTGCCAGCTGCGCAACTATGAAAGGCCCAACAGCCAAAAGGACCTCATTTTGGAGAAGGTCATCGAAGTTTTGGAGGTAGAATTTTTGGTGCAATGAATGAAGGACCAAATCTGAAAGCTATGGTCTGATCTAAAGCACAGCGAGCAAGAACAGATGTAGTTCATCCATCACATAATCAAAAAAGTAAGCAATATTTAACTTTTTATCTAACCAATATGTATATGTGTAAATTAGCTGTCTGTATATGTGCTTTCTCCAAGTAGGCCTTGAAAAATCGAGTTCATGTTTTCTCTAATCCTTGTCTGAATTTGTTTTTTAAAAATGAAGTTAAATATAAAGCAGATATGACAATTCCTTTTTGGGGGGGAGGGGTTTCCATTGATTTATATTTGAAGCTATTTATTTCTGTTCTTTCAACAGGGAGGCAAAAAAAATTAGGCTACAGACAAGCCACCAGAGCGGATAAAGGAAGGCTACCCTCGCTTTGGCCCCAACAGGGGAGACAACAAGGCCACATCTTCCCCCCAAAATCATAAGTGCCAACTTCAAACACACTCATTTAGCCACTGACAGGGGTGATTCTAGGTGGGCCAAAACCATGGGCTTAGTGCGGAACTTAAGGGTTAAAGGGGTTGCTGCCTGGCTCATCAGTGCCCATTAATGCAGCCTTGCCAGTGTAGAAGTAGGTAGAGGAGAGGCCCCAAGCAAGGAGCACAGTCACACAGAGTCATGCCTGCTAGAATGATCCTCATATATATATATATCATATATATCCACATAAAATGGATGCTAGAAACAGATGTGACTTGGGGTGGATTAATGAATGGTGTATTATTTATTTTTAGAGGAAAGTGAGTGTGTTCAGCTGAACCAGAATGTTGGTTTTGAGGTGTAGGATCTGACACCTGGACCCAGCACAGACCTTCCACTTGTTGATGTAACATCCCCTGACGCAAGTCAAACAGAGGGCCAAAGAGACCAAGAAGTGGAAGAAACTATTCCTGAGACACTTGTTTGCGCAAGTAAGTCTTCTTCGAATCTGGCTTCAAATGTGTCTATATGTCAAGTGTTTAGATGTCCAAACCAAACACCCACTCCACACATTAGCAAAGTATGTAGTGCGTTAACATTAGCATGGAGAAGGAATAGGTGGAAGGAGCCAGCAGTGTTGCTAGGTACCCGAGTTTTGTAGACACAGGCACCAGGGCCAAGATTACATAGTAGTTGCAGTATGTACATTCCTAGTAGTGTAGGTGTCTGAAGGGCAAGCTACAATAGATTGGGTAGGTAAGTATTTACACAATTTGACTAGTAACTTGACCATATTTCACTATGTAGGGCCTCAGCCACTTGACCATCATTCCTTTAATACTTTTTTCTCTTCTTACAAGGATATGTGATTATGTCAACATACTTACCAAATTTTAAGTTGTTTGCACTTTTCATATTTCACATGTTTTTATGACTTTTAAGCATTGATGCTACTTGGAAACTGCGCTACTTCACTTGAAGTTGCGCAAGTTCTAAGTAGCAAGGTCATTATGATTTCAGGTGCTACTTGATAGACATTTGTGTGGCTTCATGACCAGATGTCTATTGAAGTCGCACCAGAAATTGGCAAAAGGAGTGCAGGAACTACTTTTGAAAATTGGTGCTGCGCCGCTAATTTGGGGTTGCACCGATTGGAACAGTGCCATTGCCTCCAATAAGCTGCTTTTTGTCATCTCAACATTGTCCTGAGCAGGTGGCAAATTTAAGGTGCAATTCTGGAGCCAATGGTAGAACTGTCTGCATTATTATACCTCCATTACTACATTGTAATTGTAGTAATATGAGCCCGAGTTGGGTGGTGGGACAATCCTCACATATTTCCCATCAATAGCACCACCACAGTTGGGAAAATCCCACTGATACTGAAACTGGCATGCAACATCCTGCCATCGCTGGGGGGTGGAAGAAAAAAAAAAAAGAAAAAAGAAATTACTACTTCTGCACATAACATTGCAAGCAGATTTAACAAAAACATTCTTGGGCAACATAAGAAAAAAAATGGAAATGAGTATTTAACCGCTTGCCGACCAGCAGCCATCATTTTACTGCGGCAAGTTGGCACGATCCTGCGAACTGTCGTAGCTATACGTCGGTTCGCGGGATCGGGATAGCAGGCGCGTATGGTCGTGATGACCGTCGTCCACAAGCGATCGCGAGCACTAGAGACAAGACAGGGACGAGTGTGTGTAAACACACACTTCCCTGTTGTGTTCTGAGAGGAGTGACAGATCATGTGTTCCTATTAGCTAGGAACCACAATCTGTCACTTCCTCTAGTCAGTCCCCTCCCCCTTTAGTTAGAAACACGTAGCAGGGAATACAGTTAACCCCTTGAATAACCCCTAATGTTAACCCCTTCCCTGCCAGTGACATTTTTACAGTAATCAGTGCATTTTTATAGCACTGATCGCTGTATAAATGCCAATGGTCCCAAAAATGTGTCAAAAGTGTCCGATGTGTCCGCCATAATGTCGCAGTCCCGATAAATATTGCAGATCGCCGCCATTACTAGTAAAAAAAATGAATAATAAAAATGCCATAAAACTATCCCCTATTTTATAAACGCTATAACCTTTGTGCAAACCAATCAATATGTGCTTATTGCATTTTTTTTTACCAAAAATATGTAGAAGAATATATATTGGCCTAAACTGAGGAAAAAAATGTTTTTTTATATATATTTTTGAGAAATATTTATTATAGCAAAAAGTAAAAAATATTGTGTTTTTTCAAAATTGTTGCTCTTTTTTTGTTTATAGCGCAAAAAATAAAAAACGCAGAGGTGATCAAATACCACCAAAAGAAATCTCTATTTGCAGGAAAAAAAGGACATCAATTTTGTTTGGGTACAACGTCGCACGACCGCGCAATTGTCAGTTAAAGCGACGCAGTGGCGAATCGTTAAAAAGTGCTCTGGTCATTCAGGAGCCAAATCTTCCGGGGCTGAAGTGATTAAAGACAAAAGTGTAAGGTCAACTTATTAGATTCATCACCCCCTCTGGTGGCCCATTCGAAAAATGTTATGGTGGGGGGGAGGTAATGGGTAGATGTTTTGTACAGGTAACCCTCTCCACTTCAATGAGAGCTGAATGCATAAATAATGTGTGATACTTTGGCCAGCCACTCCTTACTTACACTATTGGCAGCCCAGTGGACAGGTAAGAAATGTCATAATCTAAAAATATGCATACACACTGTCCAAATTGAAGCACATTTTGCCATTCATAAATTACCTATCAAGATAATATGAGGAAAAAACTTTCTACGTTACAATTTGAAGATAATCAGGCAGGCCCTTGCACTACATGCTTTGGGGAATTCATCTTGAAATCTGACCATAAAATGGGTTTTGCAAAGACAGCAGATAGAGTATTGGTATTGGTTGACTTAGCATCTGGGGGGGGGTTCAAAATGAGTTTGTGCCCCAAAAAAATGGCCTCTTGCACGCTGCCTGAATTTGAGGACAACAATAACATTTGGACACATTTTAGGGGGTGTTTAGGGTAAGCACAAAAATGTAGCTGACAAAATACATTGTTAAGTTACTAGGCTAGGTGTGTATGGGCCCAGGATAGCACGCTGGGGAGGTTAGTGAAGGAAAATTTTCATGAAGGACAAAAAAGGAGCATTAAAATCTTACAGCATGCATGAGGACAAAGAGGACATTCACAGCATATTACAATAATGGTAATTATGGAATCAAGAAATTAATACAATACATTAGCAAACATTAAATACATAGAATGTGATGTTAAAGGCTAAAACTTACCCGAATATAGTTCTTCTGCAGGACTTGAATAATGGCAGAACAGGTCTCTGGAATAATGAGTCCCAGAGCCTGGGGGGAGATCCCAGTCATAAACTTGAGGTCCTGGAGACTTCTCCCCGTCGCCAAGTACCGCAAGGTGGCTATGAGCCTGTGCTCGGGAGTAATGGAAAGCCGCATGCATGTGTCCTGCTTCTTAATATAGGGGTCAGCAATGCCAAGAGACGGTGAAAGCAGGGGTCCATCATCCGGAGCCAATTCCTAAAATCATCAGGATTATTCTTCTGGAGCTCCCTCAGCAAAGGCATATCGGTCATGATTAAGCAACCAATTCTTGGTCCAAGAACTCCTCCTCCGCGTTTTCCTGGACTTGACTTGGGTCAAAGCAATAACTCCAAGCCCAATGATAGAACGATCTCTCCGACGAGAACGCAACATGGCTAGTTTACAAATGACCATTCAGAAACAAACTGACAAGCACAAACTGAAAAGCGCAAATTGAAACTCACCAAACTTCTACTAACACAAAATTAGCAGAAGGAGCCCAAAGAGTGGCACATGACAATTGAACTTCCTCTTTATCTGCTCGTAGTACGTCTAGTACGTCACTACGTTCGAGATTGTTGGCCGACAATTGTGTGCCGTTTGTATGCAAGACAAGCTTGGGGCCAACGCCCTTTGGACAAAAGTCTGCGGTTTTGTCGGCGGAAAATCCGATCGTGTGTACAAGGCTTAAGTCTGAATGTCCAAAAAGTTCAATTTAATATCACTAGACCATGGATTTTTTGTTCCAGCTAATCTCTGAGTCCCACTGTAGGTGAATGTCATGTGAGTTTTAGCTAACAGTATCTTTGTTATTGCCACTCTCCTATAAAATCTGCAACTGGTGAGGCACCTGAGTAACAATTGTTGTGTACATAGTCTCTATAATCTCTGTTCACAGAGATGCTGGTGTGTTCTTTTGTCTACATTGTCTAGGTTATACCATGATGCTGACTTACTGGAATTTGGACCTTCCAGACACAGGTTACATCACATACCTCTTAACTACATAACAGAGGTTATCTCTATGCAACTACTTATATTACCTTGGAAAAATAGAGCTTTAAATAAAGTTTTGTTTTATGTCCTGTTCACACTTCGCGTAGCAGGAACTTGGGTTCTCACTCATGATTTTGTGGGGACGAATGTCATACGATTCCAGGCACCAAGCATATGGCAGCCCATTACTGACTGAATCCGAATGTACTGTTATATTTACCAGAATGGATATCGGATTGTAAAAAGGAAGGCATCTTTACTAAGACTAGGACAGTACCACTTACTTGTTATCCTCAGGTTTAAACCTTCATTAAATAGGTTATGCTAGATGTGGGTTTATTTGTAGCCAGGGTGGTTTATCATAAACACATGCCTAAAAACTTATATAAAGCAGAGAGATTGCCTTTAACCACTTGCCTACTGGGCACTTAAACCCCCTTCCTGCCCAGACCAATTTTCAGCTTTCAGCGCTCTCACACTTTGAATGACAATTACTCAGTCATGTAATACTGTACCCAAATGAATTTTTTGTCCTTTTTTCATACAAATAGAGCTTCCTTCTGGTGGTATTTGATCACCTCTGGGTTTTTTATTTTTTGCGCTATAAATGAAAAAAGACCGAAAATTTTGAAAAAAAAACACATTTTTGTTAGTTTCTGTGATAAAATTTTGCAAATTATTAATTTTTCTTCATAAATATTGGCCACAATTTATACTGCTACATATCTTTGGTAAAAATAACCCAAATCAGTGGATATTATTTGGTCTTTGTGAAAGTTAGAGAGTCTACAAGCTGTGGTGCAAATCATAAAAAATTGATCACACTTGATGTACTGATGGCCTCATGATCTCATTTCTTGCAATCCGAACAAGTCAGGAAAGTACCAATACATCCCAAATGACCCCTTTTTTGAAAGTAGACATTCCAAGGTATTTAGTAAGATGCATGGTGAGTTTTTTATGTTGTCATTTTTTCCCACAATTCTTTGCAAAATGAAGATTTTTTTTCCCCACTAAATTGTTATTGTAATAAGTTATTTCTCTCACACAGCATGTATATACCACAAATAACACCCCAAAATACATTCTGCTACTCCTCCTGAGTATTACGATACCACATGTGTGGGACTTTTTCACAGCCTGGCCACATAGAGAGGTCCAACATGCAGGGAGCACCATCAGGTGTTCTAGGAGCATAAATGACACATCTAACTTGTTGACTACCTATTACATTTGACGGCCGTGGAGCACCAGGACAATGACATGTGACACTGACGTGGCACTGATGACAGATGGCACTGATACGTGGCACTGATGACACTGATGACACTGATGTGGCACTGATGACAGATGGCACTAATACGTGGCACTGATGACAGATGGCACTAATACGTGGCACTGATGACAGATGGCACTAATACGAGGCACTGATGACACATGACACTGATGACAGATGGCACGTGACACTGACAGGTGGCACTAATGACAGATGGCACTAATATGTGGCACTGATGACAGATGACACTTATACGTGGCCCTGGGGACAGATGGCAGTGGGGACAGATGGCAGTGGGGACAGATGGCAGTGGGGAAAGATGGCAGTGGGGACAGATGACAGTGGGGAAAGATGACACTGACGTCACTTTTTTTACATTTTTTTTACTCACGCTGCAGCAGTTAGCTCTCCCTCCTCACACGCTGTCTCTGTGTGAGGAGGGAGAGCCGGCGATGTTTACATATGAGATCATCTCTCATTGGCACCGCCGATCGCACTGTAAACAGCCGCTGTGATTGCCTGTTTACAGCGGTCTGTGACTGGCTGTGTCCAAGGGACACGACCAGCACAGAACTTCCTTGATGCGCGCCTGCGGGAGCGCGAGTAAACAGGAGGACATCCAGGGACGGCCTCCCAGCAATTGGCGGCCGCGCTGTAGCCGTCTTTCGGCTATAGTGCGGGCGCGTAGTGGTTAAAGAGTCTCAGTACCTGGGCTGATGTGATTGTGAAGTCTACCAATAAGGGGGGCTCACTAGTGTTCATATATACACATATGTATGAAAGGTAATTACTGTATCAATTTAAGGATATTGAAATCTGCAAGAGATTGCGGATGTGAAACACTAATAAAAAGTTTCAGGAGATACTTGAAGAGATCTCTAAATGAAGGTATAAGTAAAGTGGCATTACACTTAAAAACAAAAAAAATATATATATATTTAATATATTGCAGCTTGCTGTCATGTATCTGAAGGGAGACTGAAGTTACGAGGTCAGCCTCTCTTGTATCTCCAACCCAGGTCCCGCTGAGAGTGAAACAGAGGGAGGCAAGGGATAGGAGGAACATGAGTGCCTGCAGGTGTAGACCTGGAAACTTGCAGCAGGTGACTTTGAGCAGAAAAACCGTCAGGTCGGGAGGGGTAGACATGCAAAGTAGTTCAGCTGGGGTTGAGGCTGGGTTCACACTGGTCCGACAAACGCTCCGACATTGGGAGCTCATGTCGCATGACGTGTGAAATTTAATGTTTCCCTATGGGAGCCGTCCTAACTGGTCCGACACAAGTCGTTCCGACTTTAGAAATGCTCCCTGTACTACTTTGGTCCGACTTTGATCCTACTTCAGCCTATTGACTATCATTGAAGTCGGATCAAAGTCGGATTGCCGTCTTGCATGATCCGACTTCGGCACGCGACTTGTGCTTAGATGATCTTGAGGGGGAACTCCGCGCCAAATTTTAAATAAAAATCCGGCATGGGTTCCCCCTCCAAGAGCATACCAAGCCCTTGGGTCTGGTATGGACCTTGAAGGGAACCCCCTACGCCGAAAAAACGGCGTGGGGGGTCGCCCCCAATCCATACCAGACCCTTATCCGAGCACGCAGCCCGGCCGGACAGGAATGGGGGTGGGGACGAGCGAGCGCCCCCCTCCCTCCTGAACCGTACCAGGCCGCATGCCCTCAACATGGGGGGTGGTGCCTTGGGGGAGGGGGCGCGCTGCGGCCCCCCCCCACCCCAAAGCACCTTGTCCCCATGTTGATGAGGACAAGGGCCTCTTCCCGACAACCCTGGCCGTTGGTTGTCGGGGTCTGCGGGCGGGGACTTATCGGAATCCGGGAGCCCCCTTTAATAAGGTGGCCCCCAGATCCCGGCCCCCCACCCTATGTGAATGAGTATGGGGTACAGCGTACCCCTACCCATTCATCTAGGAAAAAAGTGTCAATTTAAAAAAAAAACACTACACAGATTTTTAAAGCATTTTATTCGACAGCTCCGGGGGTCTTCTTCCGACTTCGGGGGTCTCTCCGGTTCTTCTCCACGCTCTCCGGATCTTCTGCCGGGCTCCTCCGCTCTCTTCTGCTCTTTTGCCGCTCTTTTGCTAAAGCGGAGGAGCCTGGTCTTCAATCTTCTGCCTTCTGCCTTCTGCCCTCTTCTCCTGATGTTGACACGACGCTCTCTGGGGCTAGAATGCTCTCTGTGCGCTCTGCTCTGATTTATATAGGCGGTGACCCCGCCCCCTTAAGCCGTCACAGTCCCTGGGCATGCTGGGACTGTGACGTTTTAGGGGGCGTGGTCATCACCCGATGACCACGCCCCCTTATGCCGTCATAGTCCCAGCATGCCCAGGGACTGTGACGGCTTAAGGGGGCGGGGTCACCGCCTATATAAATCAGAGCAGAGCGCACAGAGAGCATTCTAGCCCCAGAGAGCGTCGTGTCAACATCAGGAGAAGAGGGCAGAAGGCAGAAGGCAGAAGATTGAAGACCAGGCTCCTCCGCTTTAGCAAAAGAGCGGCAAAAGAGCAGAAGAGAGCGGAGGAGCCCGGCAGAAGATCCGGAGAGCGTGGAGAAGAACCGGAGAGACCCCCGAAGTCGGAAGAAGACCCCCGGAGCTGTCGAATAAAATGCTTTAAAAATCTGTGTAGTGTTTTTTTTTAAAATTGACACTTTTTTCCTAGATGAATGGGTAGGGGTACGCTGTACCCCATACTCATTCACATAGGGTGGGGGGCCGGGATCTGGGGGCCCCCTTATTAAAGGGGGCTCCCGGATTCCGATAAGTCCCCGCCCGCAGACCCCGACAACCAACGGCCAGGGTTGTCGGGAAGAGGCCCTTGTCCTCATCAACATGGGGACAAGGTGCTTTGGGGTGACAGGAGATGGTGACAGGAGATGGTCAGAGGCTGCGAGCATAGTATAGGAGATGTCAGAGGCTGCGGGCATATTACAGGAGATGGTCAGTGGATGTGGTCATGGTACAGGAGATGGTCAGAGGCTGTGGGCATATTACAGGAGATGATCAGAGGCTGTGGGCAGCATGGTACAGGAGATGTCAAGATGTCAGAGGCTGCGGGCATGGTACAGGAGAGGTCAGAGGCTGCAGGCATATTACAGGAGATGGTTAGAGACTAAGGACATGATACTAAAGATGTTAAGAAAATGTAGACATGATACAGGAGATGGTCAGAGACTGCATACATGGTACAAGAGATGGTCAGAGACTGCGGAAATGATACAAGAGATCAATGCAGCCTCACCAGTGCCCATCAAATGCAACCTCACTGTGCCCATCAATGCAGCCTCTGTGCCAGTCCCTGCAGCCTCACTGTGCCCATCATTGCCACCTTAATATGCCCATCATTTCCACCTTACTGTTCCCATCATTGCAGCCTCAGTGTGCCCATCATTGCAGCCTCATATGCCCATCATTGCAGCCTCAACATGCCCATCATTGCAGCCTCACATGCCCATCATTGCCGCCTCACCATGCACATCATTGCCACCTCACCATGCACATCATTGCCACCTCACTGTGCCCTCATTGCAGCCTTACTGTGCCTATCTTATTGCCGCCCTACTGTACCCTCATTGCAGCCTCACCATGCCCTCATTTCAGCCTTACTGTGCCCATCTCATTGCTGCCTTACTGTGCCCTCATTGCAGCCTCACCATGCCCTCATTGCCACCTTACTGTGCCCATCATTGCCACCTTACTGTGCCCTTATTTCAGCCTCACTGTGCCCTCATTGCAGCCTTACTGTGCCCATCATTGCAGCCTCACATGCCCATCATTGAAGCCTCACATGCCCATCATTGCAGCCTCACCATGCCCATCATTGCCGCCTTACTTTGCCCTCATTGCAGCCTCACCATACCCTCATTGCAGCCTTACTGTGCCCATCATTGCCGCCTTACTGTGCCCTCATTGCAGCCTCACCGTGCCTTCATTGCAGCCTTACTGTGCCCATCATAGTGCTGCCTTACTGTGCCCTTATTGCAGCCTTACTGTGCCCATCTCATTGCCACCTTACTGTGCCCTCATTGCAGCCTTACTGTGCCCATCATTGCCGCCTTACCGTGCCCTCATTGCAGCCTCACCATTGTTGCAGCCTTACTGTGCCCATCATTGCAGCTTCACATGCCCATCATTGCAGCCTCACTGTGCCCATCATTGCCACCTTACTGTGCCCTCATTGCAACCTCACCATGCCCTCATTTCAGCCTTACTGTGCCCATCTCATTGCCACCTTACTGTGCCCTCATTGTAGCCTTACTGTGCCCATCCCATTGCAGCCTTACTGTGCCCTCATTACAGCCTTACTGTGCCCTCATTGCAGCCTCACTGTGCCCTCATTGCAGCCTCACCATCGTTGTAGCCTTAGTGCATGGATTATGCACAGGGGGCATCTCCGGCTGTGTCACGGAGCTGAGTGTGACATCATGTTCAGCCATGCTGGGACAAAAGTCCCGCCCTCCTCCTAGACCAGCGCATGTGATAGACAGAACACTGCATCTATCACATGAGCTGGTCTAGAAGGAGGTACGAGACTTTTGTCATAGGGCGGCCAAACATTTCACAGTTCCGCGACACAACGGTCTCCCACTGTGCACGAGAAGGAGAGAGGGAAGCGCTGCGCTGCAGCCACAGCATAGCCATAGATCCAAAGCGGCCCCAGGGCAGGCAGCCCACCGGGAATGTCCCGGTATTCCAGTAGGCTAGTCCGGCCCTGGGTGCATGTGAAAGTTGTGCATAACCTTGTTAACTGTGTGATTGGGGAAATGATACCAGAAAAGTCCTTGATGAATTTTCTGTAAAAATTGGTGAACCCCACAAACTGCTGCACAGCTTTTTTATCAGTAGGTTCAGGCCAATCGAGTATTGTGGATACCTTCTGTGGATGCATGGCAATTCCATCTGCAGAGATAATAAGACCCAAGAACTGGATGGTGAGCTTCTTGAATTTGTACTTCGCCAATTTAGCATAGAGATGATGTTCTCTCAGTTTGCTTAATACTTT
Source organism: Lithobates clamitans (assembly GCA_037952925.1). Lineage (NCBI taxonomy): Eukaryota > Metazoa > Chordata > Amphibia > Anura > Ranidae > Lithobates > Lithobates clamitans. Next base: position 5,039,810 of record JBBGZY010001215.1, read on the forward strand.
CTTTACATGGACCAGATGTATCTCTAGTGTAGTAGAAAAGATTGAATATCATCTAAATAGACAATAGTAAACAAATCAAGAATGTCCCGAAACACATCATTCACAAAATCCTGGAATGTAACTGGTGCATTACAGAGTCCAAAGGGCATCACCAGATATTCAAAGTGCCCAAAACGAGACCTAAATGCCGTCTTAAACTCACCACCCTCTCTGATTCTGATCAAGTTATAAGCTCCTCTCAAGTCTAATTTGGAGAATACACGTGCTTCCCATAGTCTCTGGAACAGTTTAGGGATAAGTGATAAGGGGTAGGGATGGGTGAATGGTTCACCCCGAGCATAAGTTCGGGCCAAACTTTCTTTATTTGGTTGTTCAGTGAAGCGCCAAACGGGTCATTCGACCATTTGTTCTGCCCTACCGAACCGACCACAATGCATTGCAGTGCTGAACAGTGCATTGCAAGCCCTGATTGGCTGAAGCAGTGAAAGCTTCAGCCAATCAGGGCACAGAACACTGTCAGAGTCATGATTGGACACTGTCATCATGACTTTATCCAATCATGGCTCACTCCCGTCCCACAGTATAAAAGTATTCTTTCAATGGCAGCCATTTTCAGTATGATTTCGGCGTGGACAGAGATATAACTATTTTGCTTTAATTGTCCCTGTAGAATATTATTTTAGTGTCAGTCTAGGGATAGTGTGAGTGTAGTGAGGAGGACCATTATTCAGCTTTGCATAGTGTACAGCTAGAGTAGGGACAGCTCAGATAGTTTCACTGTAGTGTAGTGAGACTGTGTCCTTCATACATACATTAGTGTGGAGTAGGGACAGCTCATATAGTTTCAGTGTAGTGCAGTGAGACCGTGTCAGTAATCTTGACATTAGTTAATAGCTAGAGTAGGGACAGTTCAGATAGCATCAGTGTAGTGACGGTTGAACACCATCTATTTGATTGTCTTACTGCCAGTTTAATGCCATTTACGTCTGTGTGCGTTGCTGCCAGTTTAACGCCATTTACGTCTATGTGCGTTACTGCCAGTTTAACACCATATAGTTTTTCATGCTTTACAGCCAGTTTAAGCCCATATAGTTTTGTATGTTACTGCCAGTTTAATGCCATATAGTTCTGTGTGCTTTACTGCCAGTTTAACACCATATCATTTTGTGTGTGTTACTGCTAGAGATGAGCTGAACACCCTCCTGTTCGGTTCACAGCAGAACATGCGAACAGGCAAAAAATTCGGCAGAACACACAAACACCGATAAAGTCTATGGGACATGAACATGAATAATCAAAAGTGCTAAATTTAAAGGCTTATATGCAAGTTATTTTCATAAAAAGTGTTTGGGGATCTGGGTCCTCCCCCAGGGAAAATGTATCAATGCAATTTTTTTTTTTTAAACGGACGTTTTTTCGGGAACAGTGATTTTTTTAATGCTTAAAGTGAAACAATAAAAATGAAATATTCCTTTAAATATCATGCCTGGGGGAGTGTCTATAGTATGCCTGTAAAGTGGCAAATTTTTCCCGTGTTTATAACAGTACCGCAGAAAAATGACATTTCTAAAGGAAAAACTGTCATTTAAAACAGATTGCGGCAGTAATGTATTGTCGGGTCTCGGCAATATAGATAAAACTCATTGAAAAAAAGAGAATGGGTTCCCCAATCCCCCCAGTCCATCGGCCCTGGGTCTGGTATGAATATTAAGGGGAACCCCGAACCAAAATGTAAAAAAATATTGCATGGGGGTCCCCTAAAATCTGGGTCTGATATGAAAATTAAGGGGAACCCTGCGCCAAATTTTAAAAAAAATGGCGTAGGTGCCCCCCAAAATCCATACCAGAGCCTTCAGCTCTGGTATGGATTGTAAGGGGAACCCTGTGCCAAAATTTAAAAAAAATGGTATAGGGGTCCCCCAAAATCCATACCAGAACCTTATCCAAGCACACAACCTGGCAGGCTGCAGGAAAAGAGGGTGATAAGAGAGCACCCCCCCCTGAACTGTACCAGGCCACATGCCCTCAACATGGGGAGAGTGCTTTGGGGTAGCCCCCCAAAGCACCTTGTCCCCATGTTGATGGGAATGAGGGCCTCATCCCCACAACCCTGGTTGTGGGGATGAGGCCCGGTGGTTGTGGGGGTCTGCGGGCGGGGGGCTTTTCGGAATCTGGAAGCCCCCTTTAACAAGAGTACACCCAGATCCCGGCCTCCCAGCCTGTGTGAATTGGTAACGGGGTACAAATGTATCCCTACCATTTCACAAAAAAAAGTGTTAAAATGGTAAAAAAGACAAGAGACAGCCTGGGACAAAAAAATGTCCCACCGAAAAAAAAAAGCCTCAACCGACCTGCCTCCATGGGAGGCTCCCACCATCTGATGTGCCTTCCACTGTGACATCTCTTATATAACTGAGGGCAGGGCCACCCGGTTATGTAACCAGGCGACCCGGCCCCCTCTGACGCACAGGGGCTTCCCCCTGGTGTCAGAGGGGGCCGGGTCACCCATTTAAGTCACCAGGTGGCCTTGCCCCCTCTGATGCCACAAGGAAGCCCCCATGCGTCAGAGGGAGCCGGGCCACCCGGTTAGGTCACCTCTTTACATTAGTGCATTTACGTACAGATTTCAACTTCTTCTTTACATTTTCTTATAAGCACAGCCTTCTCCCTTGCAATAATGTCTGAGAGGACAACAAGGAGAGGAAGACGTTTCCTTGGCACTGTAAGGGGGCCAGCAACAAATGTGTCCACAGGCAAAGGTGGACGTGGTGGTTAGTCCTCAGGCAGGGCATCATTTCCTCTGTTTAGTGTGTTTGCCCCTGCTATCCAGCCACAGCATTCAGAGGAGGTGGTGGACTGGCTTACTAAACCTTCCTCATCCTCCTCATTCTCTGTCACACAAGTAGAGACAAGTGTGCAGTCCCCTGCAGTTGCCAGAGTGGATAAACCTGTCTCCTTCTTCACATCTATTCCTGTAATAGCCCCAACATCAGCCATTAAGGAGTCAGCTGAGTTATTTGACCAAAGCGTCAGCCACTTGCTCCTTGATGATGCCCAGCCATTACTGGATTTACATGTTGATTCTGAGGTTGATAATGACAGGAACATGAGCCTATAGAGAGGGAGGAACAATGGTAGACAAATTGGCATTCATGTTCCCCAAGCCGCAGCGTATTGCCAAGTTGTCCAGTGGTAATAATGAAGATGGAGGAGATGGAGAGGATGATGATGATGATGATGATGATGATGATGATGATGATGAGACTTGAATGCCAGATAGAGCAGAGGAGGAAACTGAAGTTGAGGAGGCACAACCCCAAGGAGGCCGAAATCAAGAAAGAGTAGAGAGCAGCCACCCTCTTCCATCACATTCTTCAGCTGTTATCTCCCGGTCCACTCCCCAATGCTCAGCTGCCTGGGCCTTTTTCAGCACATCTGCAGCAGATCGCACTGTTGCTATCTGCAAACTGTGTTGCTATCTGCAAACTGTTGCTATCACATCAAACGTGGCAAAAACACCAACCATTTGGGTATCATATGCCTAACAAGGCATTTAACGTCCAACCACTCAGCCCATTGGCAAGAGCACCTAAAAGCCAAAAGGGGCACAAATCTGTCCCTCCTCCTCCTTACCCACTTCAGTCTGCCCAGCAATACCGAGTCATTACCTTTCAGCAGCCTCCAATGACAGGGATGATGTTATAGCACAGGGTGTCCCAGGTCCTAGCAGCACATCTGCCAGCAGCACACCACCAGCTGTAGACTGTAGCTGGCAAATTTCTCTGCCCCATCTGCTGCAGCAAAAAAAATAAAATACAGTCCCTGCCACCCACATGCCCAGCGTCTAAATGCATGCTTGTCAAAGCTGTTGGCTCTCCAACTTCTGCCTTTCAACCTAGTGGATTCTGCCCCTTCTGTGAATTCGCACAATGTCCTGTACCACAATGGCAGGTTCCCAGTCGCTACTACTTTTCATGTAAGGCCATTCCCTCTCTCTACCATCATGTGGAAGGGAATGTTCTGGTATCATTGGGCAAGGCAGTCAGTCATAAAATCTGCCTTACTGGTGACACATGGTCCAGCAAGCATGTATGATATATTTTGTTCACAGCACACTGGGTAATGCTGCTTGCAACTCGAAAGGATGCAGGACAGGGCTTGGTGCTGCAGCTTGTTGTGCCTCCACATTTCCATACAGCTGGTGGTGATGATGCCAGACCTGTGAGCTCTACCCCCCTCCTCCGCCACCTCCATGCCCTCCTCTGCCGAATTGTCCTATGAACATCAGGTACCCCCTAAGCGTTCAAAGGGCTATTCCCAGAGCCAGGCTAAAATGTTCCATGCAGTGCTTCAGCTGGTGTGTTTAGGGGACAGGAACCACACCAGAGCAGACATTCTTGTAGCTTTGCAGGGAAAGGCCCAGAGGTGGTTCACACCACGCCAGCTGGAGCCAGGAAAGGTGGTGTCCGATAATGGCTCAAACCTCCTGCCCCCCTTAGACAGGGAAAGTTGACACATGTGCCATGCCTGGCACATGTCCTCAATTTGGTGGTGCAGCATTTCCTAAGTACGTACCCAGGGTTGCAAGATGTACTAAAATAGGCCAGAAGAGTCTGTAGCCATTTCAGATAGTCATACACAGCCAGTGCTCGGTTAGCTGAAATTCAGCTGGAATTGCACCTGCCCATAAACCTCCTGATTTGTGAAATGCCCACCAGGTGGAACTCAACTTTTGTAATGCTGCAGTGGCTATACATGCAGCAGAGGGCCGTCAACAAGTATCTGTGCCAGTACTGCCTCTGCTTTTTTTCCCCATGCCAATGGCTGATCATTAAGGATGCATGTACTGTATTGTTACCATTTGAGGAGGCCACAAGGATGGTGAGCAGTGACAGTGCATGCATCGGTGACACAATCCCTGTTGTGTTCCTGCTGGAGCAGACTCTGCATGGTATTATGGACAGGGCACTGGAGGCAGAGCAACAGGAGGAAGAGGAGGACTTCCTTTCCTCTCAAGACCCACTTTATCCAGACACCATCATTCCTATGTCACAGAACATACAGGAGGAGAGAGTGGAGGATGGTGAGGAGCAGGATTCTGGCACTTTCATAAACTTTGAAGAAGAGGAAGACATGCGTCAATCTCCAACCCCAGGACTCTTAGGAGTAGTATGTGGCTGGGAGGAGGAAGTTCCAGATGTTGTCATCCTGAGTGAACCCGAGGAGTCTGCTTCTCAAGCCTCGGCAAATTTGAGGTGCATGGCCAACCTCATGCTTCAAAGCCTGTGAAATGACCCAAGAATACGTGGCATAAAGGAGAAGGATGATTACTGGATGGCAACCCTCCTTGACCACCATTATAAGGGGAAGGTCTCAGAACTCATCCTGTCCTCACAGAGTGTGTGCAGGAGATAAAATCTCTTGAGGACACGTTAAAGAGGATTTTATTGAATGCTTTACCTGACTCCAGTAGGTTACAGTGTGGTGGAAAATGTTGTTTTGAGTCTTCTGTTGGTCAAGAGAGGAGCGTTCCTTGCCACCCAGGGCTGTCAGCTTCCACATCCCATCGGCAGAATCGGCATCGCCAGAACTTGTCCAGTATGCTATTGAGTTGTAAGGACCAAATATATACCTCGAATTGGGATTTTTAAGGCAATGTAATGATTGAAAAAATTGTTAAATTAAAAAGAATTTTATTGGTACAAAAACGAATAGGATATACATAAATGTACACATCAATCTATGTTTTGGAAGTATTGAATAATTGTAAAAACATCAGATACATGAAAACATTTGATGCATCCTACTGCTAATTACAAGTACCACCCTTTTTGAAAAGATCAAATCCCTAAAAAAAAATCCATCAAAGAGGATGATACAACAAGGATCATTGTAAGATTTTCCAATGAGCATCTCAAAATCAATAAAATTATCTCAAAATATTGGTCTATCCTTACAGATGATCCAACTTTGAAAGGACTAATTGGTCCCAAACCTCAAATTACCTACAGAAAACCTGGCTCAATAGGAAATGCACTTATTCAAAGTGAATATAAGGGCACGGCAAGAAAGGACCCTTGCAAAACATGGGGCACCTACCCATGTGGTTCCTGTGCCCAATGTGAAGTTATCGGTAGGAGGACCACGCTGGCACTGCCCAATGGGGAAAGCTTTTCCCTGTGCCACTTTGCCAACTGCAAAACGCAGGGTGTGGTATACCTCATGCAGTGCCAGTGTGGTGCCTTCTACGTAGGCAAAACCAGACAAGAACTTAGAAAATGTGTCCATAAGCATATGCAAAGTATGCGTATCGGCAACCTGTATCTACCCTTAGGAAGGCATGTTGCCAGATACCATAACTATCGACTACCTTCGGTGAACTTCACAGTCCTTGACAGAATTCATTTGCCACTGAGGGGGGGCGACTGGAACAAGGTCCTCCTCCAGCGGGAAATGCGCTGGTTAAGGTACCTTAGGGCTACCACCCCCCCAGGTTTGAATGAAACCGAAAGTTTCAGACCCTTCTTGGAGGGCTTCAGCTCAGGGAAAACGGATTAATAAAGAATCCACTTTACCTTTCTTTGCTCTTCTGTTCCTTTATTTTTCTATAATGTGAGCCATACTCTGGTACCCCCCATGGAGAAACAAAGGGCCCCATTCACAACATATTAGGCTAACGGTCTCCTAGTTGATGATCATGTGCTCTAAATTGTCAGGATTCTACACCCCACCCAGCCAGAAACTATATAGGAGAGTTTCTTCTAATTGAACTTTATTTATTGCAATTACTGTAATAATCTTTTCTGTACAATTATTGTGTATATAGTTTTATTATTTTGATCGCTGTTATCCCTACAGATGCATTCTTGCATGTAGCTGTGTTATATGATTCTGCCTCTCAGTTCTGAAATACTGGGTCAGAGATACCATTGTTCTTCCGCCCTTTATCCCTACCCGGCACAGGGAGGGCCATGATGATCCATCGTGGCCCAAATACCCCTAAGGCGTCAACTTTTATTTGATGCCGTGGGGTTTCCCACTGTGTCGGTGGTTATAAGTCCTAATGTTGGTGTTCTGTCATTCGTTGAATGACAGTTAAACCACTTCAGAGGGGTCTGGGCAATTTCTCTATATCCATTTCTACTTTTCAGCAGTTTTTTGAATATATATTTTTCCCCCTTTCTATTTCAATGAGGGAGAACAGATTTGTCATTCCCACAGCGACAATGCCATATATGTTGCTGTACATGTCAGTGACATCTATGACATCCACATAAAATAGTGCCATATATATTGCTGCACATATCCAGATGTCCTTCTGACAAGCAACGGGGTCATTACGCTCCAACGCCCTGTGTGGCATAGACAAACTGTCCAATAGCACCGCTAGATCACACAGCGCTCTTTCCTCTCCAGTGAACAGACATCGGAGCCATGTGACTCCGACGTCACATGTACCATAGACTCCCCACGTGAGACGTTGCCCTGGCAACCTGACGCACCTCTCTCCCCGCCTCAGTCCGCGCCCACATCCTCTGGGATACGTGGAAGCATGACAGCTTCACGTCACGGCAGGGGAGGAGACAGTAAGGGAGGAGGTGAAGCGTCTGTTGCCTTGACAACAGGGAAGCTTGTTGATGCTCCCCTCCAATACACTGTAGAAAGGTCTTTTCTAACAGTGACGGTGGCTAATTGAAGCCGCGCCTTCTCCACTGTACCACCAATGAATTAGAGATCCTATCTAGAATAAGGCTACGCCCACCACTTTACCACGCCCACACCCCATTACATTAAGATGCCAGGGACGGCCAAAGGCAGCATTCCACAACTGGCTCTGCTACAGAGAGGTACTCCAGGACCTGAGCTGTCTGCTACTTGGAATTCTACACCCTACACAACCAACTAAAGGTATTGGACTTTTCTACCTATGGTGGCTCTGAGAAATTTGCTTTCCCATGAACCACCATCACCCTTATATTTGATTCATTTTTGAATTACCTTCTTTTTTTCTCAATATTCTTCTGATTTAAAACACTACTTATGTTTTTCAGTTTTTCAATCAGTATGGCTGCCAAATATTGGTTCTTTTAAATACACCAGGCCGCCCCGTAGAGGATATTTGAGCAGTACTGACAATCGGGTTTTAGGACCCCTGCCAGCACTGGGAAAGCGATTTTCACAGCTACATGACTTAATGTAAGTCGCATATACTACTTTTTTGTTGAAATGCGATTGTTTTAGATATAGGCGACATAGAGAGATATATATATATATATATATATATATGTAATCATGCTGTTGTTTTGTTGTTTGAAATTTTAGAATGTGATGCAGTCCCTCCCTGAGGAAGACTTTACCTTTACAAAAGTTGAAACGCGTTGGAAATCTGCTATCAGGACGCCATCACACCAATTTGGGGTGGTACTTGTAATTAGCAGTAGGATGCATCATATGTTTTCATGTATCTGATGTTTTTACAATTATTCAATACTTCCAAAACATAGATTGATGTGTATGTTTATGTATATCCTATTCGTTTTTGTACCAATAAAATTCTTTTTAATTTAATTTAACAATTTTTTCAATCATTACATTGCCTTAAAAATCCCAATTTGAGGTATATATTTGGTCTTTAAAGTCATAAGGGATGATGGCAATGACACAGCCAACTCTGAGTCATATATTTGTGCTATTGAGTTGTTGGCTGCCCTGCATCCAGCTTACTTTCAGACAGGCATTCAGTGCTGCAGGAGGTTTCGTTACTGATCATAGAACATGTCTGACCACTAGGGATGGGTGAACTGTTCAGCCCGAGCATTTGTTCGGGCCCAAATTTGGTTGTTCGGATGTTCTGCGAACACGGAACAATATGCGGTGTTCGGGGGAAATTTGAAAGCCGCCGGAACATCGTTAAAGTCTATGGGATACTAACATGAAAAATCAAAAGGTGCTCATTTTAAAGGCTTATATGCAAGTTATTGTCATAAAAGGTGTTTGGGGACCTGGGTCCTGCCCCAGGGGACATGTATCAGTGCAATTTTTTTTTTTTGTGGCCATTTTTAGTGGGGCAGTGATTCTTTAATGCTTAAAGAGAAACAATGAAAATGAAATATTCCTTTAAATATCATGCCTGGGGGTGTCCATAGTATGCCTGTAAAATGGCGCATTTTTCCCGTGTTTAGAACAGTACCATAGCAAAATGACATTTCTAAAGGAAAAAGTGTAATTCAAAACTGATCGCGACTGTAATGAATTGTCAGGTCTCAGCAATATAGATAAAACTCATTGAAAAAAAGAGCATGGGTTCCCCCCCTAGTCCATTACCAGGCTCTTTTGATCTGGTATGAATATTAAGGGGAACCCCGAACCAAAATTTAAAAAAAATTGCACGGGGTCCCCCTTAAATCCATACCAGGCCCTTCAGGTCTGATATGGAAACTAAGGGAAACCCTGGGCCAAATTAAAAAAAAATGGCATAGAGGTCCCACTGCCAAAATCCATACCAGACCCTTCAGGTCATGATGGGGACAAGGACCTTATCTCCACAACCTTTGCACGGTGGTTGTGAGGGTATGCGGGTGGGGGGCTTATTGGAATCTGGAAGCCCCCTTTAACAAGGGGACCCGACCCCCAGATCCCAGCCTCCCCCTATGTGAATTGGTAATGGGGTACATTGTACCCCTACCATTTCACAAATAAAAAAGTGTCATAATGGTAAAAAAAGACAAAAGAGACAGCTTGGGACAAGTCCTTTATTAAAAAATGAAAAAATAAAAATGTCCCACGATGTAAATTCACGCCGCCCCAAGGGACCAAATAATAAAAAATGTAAAAAACCCAACCGTTCTGCCTCCATGTGAGGCTCCCGCCGACTGACGCTTCTTCTGTGTGACAGTTCTTATATAGCTGAGGGTGGGGCCACCCAGTGACGTAAACGGTTGACCCTGCCCCCTCTGACACCACGGGGGCTTCCCCATGGCTTCCCCATGGTATCAGATGGGGCAGAGTCACCCGTTTAACTCACCGGGTGGCCCCACCCTCAGCTATATAAGAACTGTCAGAAGCGTCAGTCGGCGGGAGCCTCCCATGGAGGTAGAACGGTTGTGGCTTCTTAATTTTTTTTTTTCCGTTCGTCGGGCAGCGTGAATTTACATTGCAGACCATTTTTTTTTTAATAAAGGACTTGTCCCAAGCTGTCTCTTGTCTTTTTTACCATTTTTGACACTTTTTGTGAAATGGGGTACAATGTACCCCATTACCAATTCACATAGGGGGAGGCAGGGATTTGGGAGTCCCCTTGTTAAAGGGGGCTTCCAGATTACGATAAGCCCCCCGCCCACATACCCCCACAACCACCAGGCAAGGGTTGTGGGGATGAAGCCCTTGTCCCCATCAACATAGGGACAAGGTGCTTTGAGGAGCTACTCCAAAGCACCTTTCCCATGTTGAGGGCATGTGGCCTGGTACGGTTCAGGAGGGGGGTGCTCTCTCGTCCCCCCTCTTTTCCTGTGGCCTGCCAGGTTGCATGCTCAGATAAGGGTCTGGTATGGATTTTGGTGGGACCCCTATGCCATTTTTTAAAACATTTTGGTTTGGGGTTCCCCTTTATATTCATACCAGACCCAAAGGGCCTGGTAATGGACTGGGGGGACCCATGCTCTTTTTTTCAATGAGTTTTATCTATATTGCCGAGTCCCATTACAGCCGCAATCAGTTTTGAATGACAATTTTTCCTTTAGAAATGTAATTTTGCTGCAGTACTGTTCTAAACACGGGAGAAATGCGCCACTTTACAGGCATACTATAAAACACCCCGCAGGCATGATATTTAGAGGAATGCTTCATTTTTATTGTTTAACTTTAAGCATTAAAAATCACTGCTCCAGAAAAAAATGCTTGTTTTTTAAAAAAAATGTTTGCATTGATACATGTTCAAAAAACAAAAAGAAAAACTGCGCTGCAGAGCAAAAAAGGTCAAAGGTAAAAGCTGCACACAAAATACACCAATATCTGTGTATACCATGAAAAATAAAAAATAAATAAAGTGCGCTAATTATATGAAAATACACACATAGATGTGAATACATGTGGGTAGTAGTAAAAACCACAATCTACTGAGAGCAAGTAAATGACTCCATGAGTGGTAAAAATATATAAGTGCAAAACATAAAAACTCAAATAAAAAGAAGAAACAAAAAATGTGTACATGTGAAAAACAATGATATTAATAGCGTGAAAATCTGAAAATCAAACAAACTCAGTCCATAGGTTCAAATATAAAAAGTTCATCAGTGAAAAAAAGCTTCCATCCACTATACAGCTCAGCAACAACTAATCCCCCTATGAGTGGATTGGCAAAGGAGAGAGATGTGCAGGATGGTGCAAATCCACTGGCGGTGACTCCAATAAGTGAGAAAGTGATAAAGGTGGACTCTTACCCTCCGTGTTGGACCCCCTCCTTGGCAGGGTCTATCAGGCATGCAGATTTTTGCCCTCTGCAGGGACCATGTAATGAGAAGATCTCCCCAGCAGCTGTTAGGAATGTTGTCTCCGATCCGGGCTGGTCCAAGTGAAACGCCTGGAGAGGGGGGGAAGGAAAGCTCTCTTGCTCCCAGTGTGGCAAAGGAAAAAACAAAAGAGCGGAGCTCCAATAGTGTAAAAAGTTTCGGAATTTATTAAATAAAAGCACAGACCGCAACGGAGAGTGCACGCTCCGTGAGGTGAAAATACAATTAAAAACAAGCCGGCATATAAAAATCGTAATAACCCGTGCATAACATGGGGCAATCGTGACAACTTACAACCTCCCAGTCTCTGGGAACGCGTTGCACAGACCTTTCTGCAAGGCCTCCCGAAGATGTTTTATCCTCTGCTCCCTCTGCAATAAGGTCCGCAACCTTACCCTTGTAACGTGGATCAAGGAGGGAAGCCAGCCAGTATTGATCCCTCTCCTTGATACCATGAATACGAGGATCCTTCCGCAGGCTTTGCAGGATCAGGGAGGCCATGCGGTGAAGGTTTGCTGAGGCATTCGGTCCGGAGTCCTCTCGGTCACTAAGGACGACATGATCCACAGCCACCTCCTCCCAGCCACGTACAAGTCCATGGGTTTCTTAGGACTGTAAAGGATCCCTTAAAGACTGCTGCTGATGCTGAGTGCCAGGCTCCACCTCCATGCTGACACAATCCTCCTCCTCCTCCTCTTCCTCCTCCTCCTCCTCCTCCTCTTCCTGTGTGATCGGCGGGCATGCAGGAACACTGTCTGGATAAAGGGGGCCTTGAGAGCTAAGGAAGTCCTCCTCTTCCTGCCTCTGTTCTGCCTCAAGTGCCCTGTCCATTATTCCATGCAGCATGTGCTCCAACAGGTGGACAAGGGGGACAGTGTCACTGATGCATGCATTGTCACTGCTCACCATCCTCGTGGCCTCCTCAAATGGTGACAGGACATTGCATGCATCCCTGATCATGTCCCACTGGTGTGGGAAAAAAAACAAGCTCCCATGACCCTTTCCTGGTGCCATAGTCGCACAGGTACTCATTGATGGCCCTCTGCTGCATGTGAAGCTACTGCAGCATGGCCAACGTTGAGTTCCACCTGGTGGGCATGTCACAGATTAGGCGGTTCTTGGGCAGGTTAAACTCCTTTTGGAGGTCCGTCAGCCGAGCACTGGCATTATATGACCGGCGGAAATGCACACAGACTTTCCTGGCCTGCCTCAGGACATCCTGTAAGCCCGGGTACCTGCCCAAGAACCGCTGCACCACCAAGTTAAGGACGTGAGCCAAACAGGGCACATGGGTCATTTGTCCCTTTTGGAGGGCAGAGAGGAGGTTGGTGCCATTGTCGCAAACCACCATTCCTGCCTTAAGTTGGCGTGGCGTCAACCACCTCTGAACCTGCCCCTGTAGAGCTGACAGAACCTCTGCCCCAGTGTGGCTCCTGTCCCCCAAGCACACCAGCTCAAGCACCGCATGGTATCTTTTGGCCTGCGTACTTGCGTAGCCCCTTGAACGACTACGGAGCACCGCTGGTTCCGAGGAAGAGGCCATGGAGGAAGAAGAAGAGGAGGGGGTGGAGGAGAGAGGTGTGTCACAATCAGCATTTTGGAGGCGTGGTGGCGGAACAACCTCCAACACTACTGCACCTTGTCCTGCATCCTTCCCAGCTGCCAGCAGAGTCACCCAATGTGCCGTGAAACTTAGGTAACGTCCCTGTCCATGCCTGCTGGACCATGAGTCAGCGGTAATATGCACCTTACCGCTGACCGCCCTGTCCAGTGAGGCATGGACATTGCCTTCCACATGCCGGTAGAGAGCCGGAATCGCCTTCCGTGAGAAAAAGTGGCGTTTGGGTACCTGCCACTGAGGAACCGCACATTCCACAAACTCACGGAAGGGGGCAGAGTCTACCAACTGAAAAGGCAGCAGTTGAAGTGCTAGCAATTTTGCCAAGCTAGCATTCAACCGCTGGGCATGTGGATGGCTGGGAGCAAACTTCTTTCGGCAGTGCAGCAGCTGGGGCAGGGAAATTTGCCTGGTACAATCTGACGTCGGTGTACCAAAAGCAGATTGCCCACAAGTACTTGGCTGTGACACACCTAATTCTACACCTTCATTCCTCTCACTGCAGGTCTCAGAGAGGACTGGAGGTCTAGTGGGGTTGGAAATCTCAGCTGATGAGGAGCAAGGAGAGATCCTCTTTGTTCTTTGGTGTGGGTCTTTTAGATACGCTTGCCAACGAACTGCATGGCAGGTCAACATATGTCTGGTCAAGCATGTGGTACCCAAGCAGGAGATGTTTTGGCCACGTGAGATACGCTTGAGACATATGTTGCAAATAGCAGCGGTGCGATCTGATGCACTCGTCTCAAAAAAGGCCCACACCAAAGAACTTTCTGAATAACGCACAGAGACTGCAGCGCCCTGCACATGTGGAGCTTTGGGGTGTGATGCAGTCAATATGCTGCCCTTAGGCTGGCCCCTGGAGGGCATCCTGCCTCGTTGGTGATGTGCCGCCTCCTCCTCCTCCTCCTCCTCCTCCTCCTCCTCCTCTCTCCTATCAGGCACCCACGTTGAGTCAGTGACCTCATCATCCCCTCCCTCCTCATCACTGGAGCAAACCTGGCAGTATGCTGCAGCAGGGGGAGCATGACTGCCAGATTGCTGTCCTTCTTGGGCACCACCTCTGTCCTTGCTCATGTTACTGCCTTCATCGAGCTCAGTATCATCATCAGAGCCTTCCAAACGCTGGGCATCCTCCTGGAGCATGTACCCAACACTGTGGTCAAACAGTTCGAGGGAATCCTCATGAGGACATGGTGGAGCTAGGGAAGGAGTCACTGATGACATTGAGCTGAGGGAAGAGGCCGCTGCTTTGCCAGACAAAGCACCCTGGGCATGGGTGAGAGAGGATGAGGAGGATGAGGACGGCTTGGTCATCCACTCGACCAAGTCTTCCGCATGTTGCGGCTCAACACGGCCAGCTGCCGAAAAAAAGGCCAAGCGTGTCCCATGGCCACGTGCTGATGAGGATGCACCATCTCCACGACCAGCACTAGACACAGAGCCTGCTTGCCCTCTCTTATTGGCTTGTGACTGTCTGCCTCTCCTTCTTGGCCTTCCAGACATACTAATGGCCTGTAGAACACCAGTAATTTTCTTCAGGTAGCTTTATATACTGTAACCAGACAAGCCTGCCTGTCAGTAGGAAGATAACAGGAACGGATCTAGCTGAACACTGTGAGCAGGACGCACTGTACTAAATGTAAATAGTCTAGCTGCCTGACCGTGGTACTAATAGGATCAAATAGAACACCAGTAATTTTCTTCAGGTAGCTTTATATACTGTAACCAGACAAGCCTGCCTGTCAGTAGGAAGATAACAGGAACGGATCTAGCTGAACACTGTGAGCAGGACGCACTGTACTAAATGTAAATAGTCTAGCTGCCTGACCGTGGTACTAATAGGATCAAATAGAACACCAGTAATTTTCTTCAGGTAGCTTTATATACTGTAACCAGACAAGCCTGCCTGTCAGTAGGAAGATAACAGGAACGGATCTAGCTGAACACTGTGAGCAGGACGCACTGTACTAAATGTAAATAGTCTAGCTGCCTGACCGTGGTACTAATAGGATCAAATAGAACACCAGTAATTTTCTTCAGGTAGCTTTATATACTGTAACCAGACAAGCCTGCCTGTCAGTAGGAAGATAACAGGAACGGATCTAGCTGAACACTGAGCAGGACGCACTGCACTAAATGTAAATAGTCTAGAAGATAACAGGAACGGATCTAGCTGAACACTGTGAGCAGGACGCACTGCACTAAATGTAAATAGTCTAGAAGATAACAGGAACGGATCTAGCTGAACACTGTGAGCAGGACGCACTGCACTAAATTTAAATAGTCTAGAAGATAACAGGAACGGATCTAGCTAAACTGAATACAGTGTATATATATATATATATATATATATATATATATATATATATATATATATATATATATATATATATATATGCAACACCTCGGATGCATATATATACACAATACACTGTAAGTGCAGCTAACTGACTGACTGTTCTGCCTAATCTATCTAACTCAAATCAAATGACACTGTCTGTCCCTCTCTCTCTCTCAATGAACGCCGGAACACACACTACACAGGGCCGCCGTGCAGGCGGCCTTATATAGTGTGGGGCGTGTACTAAATCCCCTGAGCCATAATTGGCCAAAGCCTCCTTGGCTTTGGCCAATTATGGCTCTCTGTTCAGGCGGCGCTGTGATTGGCCAAGCATGCGGGTCATAGTGCATGCTTGGCCAATCATCAGCAAGCAATGCACTGCGATGCCGCAGTGAATTATGGGCCGTGACGCGCCACACGAATTCGGCGCGAACGGCCCATATTGTTCGCAATTCGGCGAACGACCGAACAGCCGATGTTCGTGTCGAACATGGGTTCGACTCGAACACGAAGCTCATCCCTACACTACACTAACTTGTAGTTTTAGCTGAACACTGTGAGGAGGACGCACTACACTAACTTGTACCTTTAGCTGAATACTGTGCAGAGGTCGCACTACACTAACTTGTAATTTTCGCTGAACACTGTGAGGAGGACACACTACACCAACTTGTAGCTTTAGCTGAACACTGTGAGGAGGATGCACTACCCTTACATGTAGCTTTAGCTGAATACTGTGCAGAGGTCTCACTACACTAACTTGTAGCTTTAGCTGAACACTGTGCAGAGGTCGCACTAAACGAACTTGTAGTTTTAGCTGAACACTGTGAGGAGGACGCACTACCCTAACTTGTAGCTTTAGCTGAACACTGTGCAGAGGTCACACTAAACTTGTAGCTTTAGCTGAACACTGTGAGGAGGACGCACTACCCTAACTTGTAGCTTTAGCTGAACACTGTGCACTACACTAACTTGTAGTTTTAGCTGAACACTGTGTAGAGGTCACACTAAACTAACTTGTAGCTTTAACTGAACACTGAGGAGGACGCACTACACTAACTGTAAATAGTCTAGCTGCCTGACTGTGGTACTAATATGATCAAAAGAACACCAGCAATTTTCTTCAGGTAGCTGTAAATACTGTAAGAAGACAAGCCTGCCTGTCAGTAGGAAGATAACAGGAACGGATCTAGCTAAACTGAATACAGTGTGTATATATATATATATATATATATATATATATATATATATATATATATATATATATATATATATATATATATATATATATATATATATATATATATATATATATATATGCAACACCTGGGATGCATATATATATATACACACAATACACTGTAAGTGCAGCTAACTCACTGACTGTCCTGTAGCTAACTCAAATTAAATTACACTGTCTCTCTCTCTATCTCTCAGCACACTGGAACGCACTACACAGGGCCGCCGTGCAGGCGGCCTTATATAGTGTGGGGCGTGTTCTAAAGCCCCTGAGCCATAATTGTCCAAAACCAGCCTGGCTTTGGCCAATTACAGCTCTCTCTACCGACGGTGCTGTGATTGGCCAAGCATGTGGGTCATAGTGCATGCTTGGCCAATCATCAGCCAGCAATGCACTGCGATGCCGCAGTGAATTATGGGCCATGACGCGCCACACGAATTTGGCACGAATGGCCCATAACGACTCGAACGCGAAGCTCATCCCTACTTGTAAGTAGTTCTGGGAAATCAGGTTCCCCCATCCCCTCTCTCTACATAGACCTACTATATAACCTCTTTTAAAATATTATATATGTTTTTAGTATTCATAGACACCTACCTCATACCTGCTCCCGAAGAGTGACAGTCGCCATGAAACACGTCGAGTCAATAGAACCTTGGCAAACAGATGGTACTAGTCTGAAAAAACGTGGGGTCTGAAAAAACGTAGTCGTGCTCTTGACTAGGTCTCAGAGAGATTTCAACCAATATAAATCTGCCCTCCAAAAATACAATTCCAGCCTCCTCTCTGCCAAGCAGACCTATTTTACCACTCTCATTAGCAACTTATCATCCCGTCCCCGTCAACTCTTCTCCACCTTCAACTCTCTACTTCATCCTCCACCCGCCTACTCACTCACTGCCCAGGAGATCGCCAATCACTTCAAACAGAAGATTGATACAATTCGCGTGGAGATCTTTACTGTTCTGACACCCTCCACGCTTTACACTTCATGCCCACAGGCACAATCATTATTTCCCTCTTTCAACCCCACCAATACAGACGAAGTTGCTAAACTACTTGCTAATGTCCACCTTACCACCTGCCCTCTGCACCCTGTTCCCTCACAAATGCTACGTTCACCCTCTGGCCCTATGCTACACTCTCTAACCCACATCTTCAATCTCTCCCTCTCTTCTGGCATCTTCTCCAACTCTCTAAAAAATGCACTTGTCAGACCCATACTTAAAAAGCCCTCACTGGGGGGGCGTGTCTAGCAGCGAAACGAGGAGGACGTGTGGACACAGAGCTCCACAAGCCTGACTGCAATCTATTGCCATCCTGGCTGCAAACATCCCGGAAAAGCTATCATCTTTACCCTGGGGACCCCCTGGGCAGCTTTTGGTCTCATCCTGCCAGTGTTGAGAGACCCAGTCGGCTGATCGCGGCTTCCCCTGGCCCACTCCTCACGGCCTGGGATCGACACCATCTTGAGGCCTGCGAGGCCTCCTCCATTACCTCGCTGACTGGCTTGCCAACCCACAGACATCCCTTGTCGTGGCCACAGTCTGCGGTGGAGCATCCGACCAGTAGTCCGTCCTCCCATCCGACCTGTGGATGGTTCCAGCAACGCAGGGAGTCGCCGCTGTCTTGCGGCCCGCGAGGCCTACACCATCCCCGGTCTGGAGTTCCGCGGACGGTGGGACTAGCGGCGGAACATCCAGACACGCTCGTGCCTGCATCTACAGAGGTAGCCTTTGTCCTGCAGACCCGCGGAGGCCCGCCTGAGTGTCCCCACTGGCCGATTATACAGGCCTGAGGCCCATCGCCATCTTGCGGCCCATAGGCCTGTGGATCCTCCAGCACCCTCCGGCCTAGATTTCCGGGATCCGCGGGTTGAATAACCACTCGTTCTCCTTCAGTTTTGGCGATCTCTCTGCAGGGGTAGCGGAAACCAACACAAACGAAGGCCTGCATGAGACCCCCTGACATCCAGCCTGCTACATCACCGACTCACAGCTGTTCTGCGGTCTCTGAAGTCAGTCTCATCATCCTCCTCACCCAGGTACAATACTCCATAGAAATCCTCCCCAATACTTGTGTGAATATACCTGGCCCTAAGAAAGAGAAAACTTACTTATATACCAACTGCAGTTGTTAGATAGCTATCTTTGCAGCTTACCTTTTATTATATCTTCGGCAGGCTCTTAAAGGGGCACCCCCCCCCAAGACTTTAGTTGATCAAATTCAGCCCCTGAAGCGTCTAATAGGGGGGTGCAGGTGCAACTAGCACCAATGGAGGACATGTTATAAACTCATTCTGGTCCCTGCTCCTTTCCTAAGGGATCCTGCATCGCTTCGACAGCTTTCACAACCAAACGATCATTATTAGCTGCCTCTGGACATCTCCGGGCACTACATGGGCAAAGTAGGATTTCAGAAAAACATATACCAAGGTTTTATACCACCAACGACATCAAAGTCTGCACAAAACATAGAGCGGTTCCTATATAAGCCGCAATCCCCGGCCTTGAATACATCCGCAGAACCGATGGATGCCACGAACCTATTAGCCTCCACTCCAGGTATCTTTCACATGGGAAATACCTCCCAACAGACGAATCCCGCCGAAGCAGTCACAGTGGCGGTCTTAGACTTGAAACTGCAGGCACTTCTACAGGATTTGACACGCAATATAGCTAAAGAGGTTGGGAAGATTGCTCAGGAGCTCAAGGGGGAGATTGATCAGCTTGGAGAGCGCACTGCCACCTTGGAAACTAAATATGACAAGACTGTACAATATATGCACGCACTGGAGGAAGAAAATGCATTCCTTAAACACACAGTCTCCCAAATACAACTTCAACAAGAATATCTGGAGAATAGAGAACGTCGTTAATAGTAGTTCGTTTTCACTATTATGACAGTAAGGAAGCTTTAACAGCAGCCACATGCAAAAAAAAAATCGCATTGACTTCAAAGGTTCCAAAATCCAGATCTTTAGTGATCTCTCCCCCATCACCCTGGAAAAAAAGACGCAATCTTCGCCCAGTCACGGCCCATCTCCAACTGCATCAATTCCCCTACAGATGGGGTTTTCCATTTTGGCTCTCAGCATCCAAAGATGGCACTCAATATTCTATCAGAGATCCTCATGAATGCGAGGCCTTTACTCGAAATTTGGGTTTGCCACTTGTTCCAGATGAAGAGCTTCAACTCCCTCTGCCTGCTCTGGCCTCCAAGTCCCTTCAGGCCCCCGCAGCAATCTGGACCCCAGTACGTTGGAGACAACAGAAGGCTTTCTCTACTCCACAAGGCTCCAATCTACCCAGACCTCCCACCTGAGGCCTCAAGATCTTCCTGATTTGCACCTCTTTGTTTTTTAATTTCCAGATACCCAGGATCTTGGTAGATTTCTTCAGGTATCTGCAGGAGGTGTTCCTCCCTATACCTCTTTTTTACACATGTGTTGTTCCATTTTTGAACGTCTCAGCTTTCCTTACAGTTTTCATTGAAGTTCCAGTCAGTGATGTTATGTTTTGAACATCCTTAACTGTTCAATGTTTGAGACCAGTTATTCCCTAAAGGAGCGGGCCATAATCCACAGTTCTAGATGACCGTCACGTTTCTCCACATATCCAAGGTTTGCCGCCTTGGTTCCCTGAAGGACTTTTTTCCTTAAGGCTTTCAAAACATTGGTTTCAATTTTTTCTGTTTTATTTTATTATTTTTTTTATCAGGTCCTTTTTTGACCTGTTTTTGTATTTGTTATTGCTTTGGTTTCACTACCATCTTCACAAATATAAAGTCATTGTCTTCTTAATATATGAGAAATGCTTACACATATTACCTTGCAGATCATTTACAATATGGTTGGTTGCACTCTTAGGTCATGTTAAGATAATGTTTGCTGTTCAATTCAGGACTACCGCATGACCTTAAAAATCTTTTCATGTAATGTAAAGGGCTTGAATTCCATTCACAAGCGTTGGCTGGCTTTGAAGCAATTCAAGGCCTCAGGGGCTGACGTGGTCATGGTTCAGGAGATGCATTTCCGCTCGGGGGGTTCCTTCAAGTTTGCCTCCAAACTGTTCCCTACTACTTTTATGGCCTCCGATCCCTCAGGGAAAGCAGGAGTAGCCATTTTGATCAAACGCTCTTGTCCATTAAAAATTATTACCTCAATATTGGACCCCCACGGTCAGTATATCCTCCTGAACTGTGTCCACCAAAAGACGCCCCTCACATTAGTCAATGTCTATGCCCCTAATTCAGGGCAGATCAGATTCCTCACAAAGGTTTTCGAGAGATTACACACATCCCCACAACCCTTTACAATAGTTGGAGGCGATTTTAACTTGTGCATGTCCCCCAGAAAAGACAGACACGCACTCTTCCAAAACACCCCACCACTTCAAGCCCACAAATTGTCCACCTCATTTCGGAAACTAACACGCTTGTATAACCTGTTTGATGCATGGAGAGTGAAACATCCCACACATAGGCAGTATACCTTCTACTCCCCTCCACACAAAATGTACGCTAGTCTGGATAATTTTTTGCTTACTGCACCTCTATTACCCCATTTAGTTGCTTTTGAAATAGGCCCCATTACATGGTCTGACCATGCCCCCATAACGCTAGATCTAGCTATACACTCTGCACTACCTAAGACATGCCACTGGAGACTTAATGAGTCCCTTCTGCGAAACAATACTACTAAAAACCAACTCCAATCGAAGCTTTTAGAATACTTTCAGCTAAATGAAGGCTCTGTCTCGAGCTTCTCTACCCTATGGGAGGCCCACAAGGCCTTCTTTAGAGGTGAATGCATCTCCACTGCTTCACGCAAGAAGTGGGAATTAACCCAACAATGATCAGAGCTTCTGACCTGACTACGTTCAGCGGAAATGCATTTACTTCAATCTCCCACAATAGCTCAATTACGTACAGTGGTATCTATCCGAAACCAAATTAAAGCTTGGGATATGAGTAAAATTTCTAGGGCCATGTTATGGTCAAGGCAGAGGTTTTATGAATATGCAGATAAGCCACATAGAATGCTAGTTAACAAATTAAATCCACGCCCATCCCTATCTATCCCTGACCATATAGTACAACCCGATGGCACACCAACTTACTCCCCCCAGACCATGTCAAAGGTCTTTGGGGACTTCTATAACAAACTTTAACAAACTTTATAATTGTCTATGCTCAGACCCACTGACCCAATTTACACAAGAGAAGTTCGACACCTGTGTATCATCATTACATCTCCCGCAAATGTCTCCAGAGCAGCGATCTTTACTCAATTCACCAATTACTGCTGAGGAATTAGCAGACGTGATTAGACTACTCCGCCTACACAAAGCCCCAGGCCCTGATGGACTCCCCTAGTCGTACTACAAAACCTTTCTCCCAACTCTAGCTCCACACATGTTAAATTTATTTTCCTCCCTACTCAAGGGTACTTTGCCCCATTCCCAGTTTTTGCATGCACATATCACGGTTATTCCTAAGCCAGGCAAAGACCCGTCTATTCCTGATAACTATCGCCCTATTGCCCTATTAAACTCGGATTATAAAATCTTCACAAAAACATTAGCAAACAGACTATCGAAAATATTACCATCACTAATACATAGAGACCAGGTAGGTTTTGTCCCCACAAGACATGCAGGAGATAACACTAGGCACACTATAGACCTTATTGATCTATTAACCAGAACAAAAACCCCTGCCCTGATACTAAGTCTAGACTCCCAGAAAGCATTTGATTGCAATAGTTGGCCTTATATGTTCGCAACTCTGGTGAAATATGGCTTCCCTTTTATACAAGCCCTCCGAGCCCTTTACTCTTATCCCACCTCCCAGGTACAATTATCATCTCATATATCCCCTTCATTCTCCCTCAGTAACGGTACCAGGCAGGGGTGCCCCCTATCACCCTTACTGTTTGTTCTCAGCTTAGAACCCCTGGCTGCTGCTATACGCGATAGTCCTAACGTCACTGGAGTATGTTTGCGACAAAGAGAATACAAACTATCCCTCTTTGCAGATGACGTCCTCCTGACACTCACACATCCACACACATCCCTGCCCTCACTCCATAGTATTCTAACGGCCTTTAGTGCTATCTCAGGTTACAAAATCAATGCTACCAAGATGGAAGCCCTCCCCATTAATATTACCCCCCCTCAATTAACTAAACTTCAACAAAATTATAATTATCATTGGTGCGCTTCCTCGCTGAAATATTTAGGAGTACAGCTTACAGCATCTTTTTCCAGCTTACAGCATCATACTCTACATTATATCAGGCTAATTTTCCCCCCGAGATCAATCGTCTTTTGACACAATGGACCACTCTTCCCCTCTCCCTTTTGGGAAGCGTAAACATTCTTAAAATGACGAGATTACCTAAACTGTTGTATTTATTCAAGACGCTCCCAGTGGCAATACCTATGTCACAACTGAAAGCTCTCCAAAGAAGAAGTCTCCGTTTTATATGGAACAACGCGTCCCATCAGGTGGCAGGATCAGTGGTCATGGCACGTAAAAATAGTGGAGGTTTAGAAGCCCCTGATTTTATTAAATATTATTACGCCTCTCACTTAAGGGTCCTCACTTCCTGGACTCACAGGAAAGCTCCCAACAGATGGGCCGAGATCGAAATGAGCGTTGCCTCACTGGTCCATCCATGTTACATGCTCTGGCCGTCTAGTGACAAGAACATGCCCCAGCTGAGAGGTTTATGACTGGCTCCAATGCTCTTCACCCTAGCAATCTGGAAAAGATGCTCTGATCGATATTCACTATGCTCACCTCTTACAAATATCTTCAACCCGGACATCCCTGATAGCATGTCCTATGATCGTATGCTGCATTGGACTGGGGCCGGGATTTTTCAGCTGAGGCATCTTGTTAATCTAGCTACGAGACACCTACTACCCTTCATTGACCTACAAAAGCAATACCAAATTCCTAAAACACTTTTCTATTCCTATTTACAGTTTAGACATTTCTTCGCAACCAAATCCCCCACCCTCTCCCTGGACAAACCATCAGACTTCAAAATGTTATGCGCCAAAGGCCCCTATGAGCCCCAATTAATTTCTACCATATATAGAATTTTACATGAAGCTAACCCCTTGAAGGTAGATAGTCACCATTACATGAAGAAATTGACTCAGTTACTCCAACATGGCATTTCTCTGTTAGATTGGGAGAGTATCTGGGAATCTACCTCCAGAATTTCCCGCTGTGAAGCACACAAAGAATCTGCGTACAAAATTCTACTTTTCTGGTACAGAACACCAGAACGCCTACACGCATACAACCCGACAACCTCAAAAATGTGTTGGAGATGTAATAAAGCTGTGGGCTCACAATATCACATTTTCTGGGAATGCCCTCTAGTCACCCAATTCTGGGCCCAAATTCAAACAGTTCTGGAGAAGCTGTTGGAGGTCCCCATCCCCCTAAATCCTATGCATTACATACTGGGTCTACCTGTTCCAGGTATCCACAAATCTAAAAGAAAACTGATGTCCTTCATATTATTAGTGGCTAAAAGAACCATTCCCAAACTTTGTCTCTCTACCTCCTCTCCCACTCTCACGCAAACCCTCTCCATCTTAATGGATATACGGAGAATGGAACATCTATCCGCCGTAGTTGATGATTCAATCCCCAAATTTTCACAAATATGGCAGTCATGGGATGAATCTGAATATAGCTCTGAAACATACAGTTCTAACTGAGAGACAGCGGTCTTGTACAGACAATTTATCTTTAGGTCTTTACCGCTTTCACTAAACGTACCCCATATAGATAGCGAGAGTATTTACCATTGCAACCAAACCGTACATATAAAAATCACTATTCCTTTTTTACCTAGTTGGATTTCTCACTATCTAGCTAATTACATTAGCTTTTATATTTCACCCCAACTATGTATATAGTTCAATGACAATGTATATTTACATCACCTGTAATTGAATGTGCTAATTACATGTTATTTTGTATTATATGTAAAACCTGTTAAATAAACAAATTAAAAAAAAAAAAGCCGGAGGCGCATGCGCGGAGGCACCTAAGATGGACGCCTAGTCCGGGAGCTCCATCCCGCCTCAGCAGACCGGACCGAATAGCGGCACTTGGACCGGCGATCGAACCTTGGCATAACCCCACACGGTCACCTGAATCCCCGGGGACTTCCCCGATGTACGCGGGAGCGGTAAGAAGGAACCTGAAGCCGGCTTTTGAAGCCGTTTTACCGCTGGCCGAGACGGCCAAGATGGCGACCGCTCCTCACAGCTTTGCGGCCTATAAGCCATATCCCTCATCCGAGGCACCCCCCTCCCTGCTTCAGCCAGAGTCTCTTGAGGGTAATATTCCCTCGAACCCAGCCTCTCCAGCATCCACTGCATCCCTCCTAGACCACAACCTAGCAGGACTGGGACTCTCTCTGATGGATGCAGGCCCTCCCCAGTCTCACCAGCTAATACAGCAGGGGGATCCAGGCCTGCTCCAGCCGGTCTCAGTGGCGGACTTATACACAAAGTTTGCAGAACTACTAGACAGAGGCCTTCATAATACTGCACACAAAATCACAAGTGACATTAAAGCAGATATTCAGAACATAGGCAATCGCATGGAAATCATTGAATCTAACCTGGAATCCACTATTTCCAGAACAAACCAAAATACTGCCTGTATCCAGACCTTGCAGGAACAACTAGAAACTGCCAATGCTAAAATTGATGACCTTGAAAACCGTAATCGAAGGTACAATTTTAGGGTTAGGGGGCTCCCTGAATCCTACAAGGACATCCCTGAAACTATAAAATCATTCATACAGGGATTACTTCCAGATACTCCACAGCACAAACTTGAACTGGATCGAGCCCACAGAGCTCTCAGGCCCCCCAGAGCAGACGGTCTCCCCCGTGACGTAGTGGTAAAACCGCACTTTTTCTCCATCAAAGAAGAGGTTATGAGGAAATCAAGATCCATGTCTGAAATAGTCTTTTAAGGGCACCGTTTGCAAATATTTGCTGACCTCTCACACTCAACTATACAAAAAAGGAGAACCCTTAAACCACTCCTTCAAATCCTGATGGATAGAGAAATCAACTACTGGTGGCTTTTCCCATTTCAACTTAAACTGCTCCACAAAGGCAAGGCGTATACCTTCGGATCCCTACAGGAAGAAGAAAAGATTTTCCTGCAATTAGGCCTCATCAACCAGGACCCGACTGCACGCCAAACAGGATCTCAGCCCAACTCAGCAAAGAGACATCTGCCCACGAGTCCTCTGAATCCGGTTTGGGAGAAGACGAGAACCAAGAAGTCCAAGGAAACTAACCCTCCATGACTCTCAGTCCTTTATTTGCCCACGGCGTATCATTCCTTTTTCTCCTTTTTCCCCCTTCAGATGCTGGCTGAGGGGTGGGAACCTCCACGTTTGTGACCCCTGAGATGAGTGTCATATTGGAACACCCTCACGCCTCTTTTGAGGCGATCTCAGGGGACACAACTCTCGGAGACGCTGTTACATCCCATTTCTCCTGATACATGGACTCTGAACTACTTCACCATAGCTTTTTGCCGGATCAGGTGGGGAGGAGGGACGGCAAGTAACCGTCTATCCAGGTTGCCCCTGGGAACTTCCCTATATCAGCTATGCTGACTATGGGGGATCCCCCAGTAGTGCTTCTCCCCGGCTGGATGGGGCGTAATCCCCGATATCTCTTGTTACTCCAGGTTCATCCACACAATTTTAATATTTGTTTATTAGATATTTTCATAGTTTTTTGGTCAGTACACTTTCTCCGCTGGGCTTTTCTTCATGTGAAAGCTTATTTTTCTGGGGGTTAAAGTGTATCTGTAGGTTCAAGTGCCTACTTCAAGATTGATATTCTAATTACCATATTAGGCGGTCCCTCTGCTGGGGTGGTGATCATGCCCCCCTTTCTGTCTAGTGGATTTGGTACCCCAAATGCCACTGGACAGGGTAAATCCCTACCCCTTGGAGGGATTCTTTTGTGACTCACACCTTCTGCTGGAGGACACTGTCCCCTCCATTCTCCGGGGATCTCCCTTGCTCCCCGTCTCTCCTCCTTGTCTTTTCTTTCCCCTTTTCCACACTTACGCTAACATACTTTTTACCACAGGAGTCGACTGGGGAGTACACCTCGAACATCATCTGATGCTCTCACCATGCTCGGCCTGTTTGAGATGCCTGGGACCCTGTGGATACCAGTTGGTAAGTGCTGTGAATTGCCCAGCTCTGCTCCTACCTCTGCTCAATGGCTAATGACACACCAGTTAATACACCCCTTAAAATAGTGTCTCATAATGCTCAAGGTCTGAACTCCCCATCCAAGAGGCGCAAGGTCTTCCAATACTTACATTCCCAAAAAGCAGAGGTGATCCTTATGCAGGAAACTCACTTTCCCAGAAGTTTCAACCCCTCCTTTATCCACTCCAAATTCCCATTCTTCAAACTTGCCAATGCTGAGAATAAAACGAAGGGGGTGGGTATCTTCATTTCTAAAAAATGCAAATTTTCACCCAAATCTGAGTTCAGGGACCCTGGCGGGCGCTTTGTCCTCTTGGTTGGGGACTTAGACGACCGTCTATACTCTCTAATCTCGTATTATGCCCCCAACAGAGGCCAGTATGCCTTCTTTCAAACTATGTTCGCAACACTAGCGCCTCTATTGGAGGGCACAGTGATCTACGGAGGCGATTCTAACTCGGCCTTTGACCAGGGTCTGGACAAGTCTCGGCCCCTAGGCAAACGCCTCACTAGACCGACGAAACAGAGTCTACGCATAGCTAAACTTATCTTCCAGCAGGGCCTTATTGACATATGGAGGGAAGTGAATCCTACGCTGAGAGACTTCACGCATTTCTCCAACCCCCATAGGTATTTTGCGAGAATCGACCACATCCTTATAACCTCTGCATCCGTTCCACTAACGAACAAGGCACATATCAAAGATGTAGTCTGGTCGGACCACTCGTTGGTAATCCTTGTACTTCAGCGCCCCGGAGGACATAAACCTGTCCGGCGGTGGAGGCTCAACGAATCCATCCTGAGCTATCCGATAAGAACTAAAGCAATCGAAACTTACATACGCAACTATTTTCTCAATAATGATACACCAGATACTAGTCCCTCTTGCCTCTGGGCGGCCCACAAGGCAGTAATAAGAGGTCACCTGATCCAACTAGCCTCTCAAATTAATAAGGAAAACAAATCTGACATAGAAAAGCTGGATAGGGAATACACAGCCTTATTGAAGCGACACAAAGCAGATCGAAATGCTGTTCCTATCTCTCAGCTAGACGCAGCACGCACGGCCTTAAATCTCGCCTTAACTACCAAGGCTAAAAAAGGGCTTCGGTGGAACAGAAACTGATTCTATAGTAGCGCCGATCGAATAGGTCCTATGCTTGCAGGCAAATTATCCCCGAAATTTAGATCTCCGGCCTTACCAAAGATCAGGATTCATGGTGGCACTTTGTCCCAAAACCCTCAACGGATCATGGGGGAATTCCAAACCTTTTATAAAACCTTATACAGAAGTGGAAACAGCCCTTCTCCAGAGGCAATGGACTTCTTCCTAAATAATTTACAGATCCCTAAATTAGAAACAAGACACCGCCAGAAACTAGAATCCCCTATTTCAGCTGAGGAAATTTGCGTGGTCATTAAAAACCTGAAATCACAATCGGCCCCTGGCCCTGATGGTTTCTCCGTACCATATTACAAGTCATTCTCCACTTTGCTCGCCCCTTATATGGCTAGATTCTTCAATGCTCTTAGGACGGTGGAT
Source organism: Lithobates clamitans (assembly GCA_037952925.1). Classification (NCBI taxonomy): domain Eukaryota; kingdom Metazoa; phylum Chordata; class Amphibia; order Anura; family Ranidae; genus Lithobates; species Lithobates clamitans. Next base: position 5,068,344 of record JBBGZY010001215.1, read on the forward strand.
ACACTCGACACCTCACTAAACACAGCCTACATCACGGTCCTCCCTAAGCCAGATAAAGACACAAGCTCGGTCAGCAACTATAGACCAATATCGCTCATTAACAATGATTTGAAGATCCTGACTAAGATCCTTGCAGACCGCCTAGCCTCCTTCATTAGCTTATACATTAATAAAGACCAGGTGGGCTTCATACCGGGGAGGCAGGGTCCCGATCAAATTCGCAGAGCAATTGATATAGTATCCCTTTTTAATTCCAACTGGGATGGGGGCCCATCCAGACAGGGTTGCTTACTCTCTCTGGACCTACAAAAAGAGTTTGACGCTGTCCAATGGCCCTACATATTCCATTTGCTTAAAAAATGGGGATTTGGGGACTCGTTTCTCAATATCATTCACGCACTGTACTCAACTCCCTCAGCTCAGGTACGTCTGAAAGGGTTTTACTCGGACTCCTTCCCCATATCCAGAGGTACAAGACAGGGGTGCCCACTCTCCCCGTTGATCTTCGCCATAGCAATCGAGTCTCTTGCGATAGCCATCAGAAACAACCCGAACATTCAAGGTATTCAAAGTGGTTCCCGGTGCCATAAATGCGCATTATTTGCGGATGACATCTTACTATTTGTATCATCCCCGCTAACTTCGCTTCCCAATATATGCAGTCTCCTAGATGACTTGACGGATCTCGGGCCTCAGGGTCAACTACGACAAATCCCAGGCGCTAAATATTAATATTCGAGAACCTCTCCTGGCCAGACTCAGGGATAGCTTCCGGTCCTCATGGAGTGACTCCTCCATCCCTTACTTAGGGATTCGGCTAACTCCTAAAACTGAACTTCTGTATCAGGCTAACTTTCCTCCTCTCTACAAAAAACTGGAGGAGGACCTCTCACGTTGGTCCAGGCTCTCCCTGTCTTGGCTAGGCAGAATTAACACGATAAAGATGACCCTACTCCCCCGTATCCTATACTATTTCAGAGCTCTTCCAATATCGATCGATAATACTCGCCTAAAACGCTTCCAAGCCAACGTTGTTAAATACATATGGGGTAAAGGGGGTCACAGATTCTCCAAAGGGATCCTGTTTAGACCTAGGTCAGAAGGCGGCATGGGATTACCGAACCTAATCTGGTACTTACAAGCAGCACAATTGGCCCAACTATCCACGGTCTACTCTAGATGGGAACAACCTGACTGGGTTCACATAGAGAGACAAGCGGTCCCCCTCCACACCCTAGACTTCCTCCTTTGGAGCCCAAGAAAACTCAGACCCTCCATTCTTTCCCCAACGTTGTCGCATTCCTTTGCATTATGGGACAGATTGAAAAGCAACAAAAGATTAACATCCCCCATGGCACCATTACAGCACTTATTTAACAATCCCGAATTCCCCCCAGGTCTCAACATTTCTGACTTTAAATGGTGGCTCGATAAAGGGATGTACAGAATAGGACACTTCCTTAGACCATTAGGCCCAATCTCTAAAGCTTTTTGTGTCAGCAATCTAGATATGCCACAATCTGAACTCTTTAGATTCTCCCAAATATCAAGCTACTTACACAAAAAGGGGAGATCACTCCCGAATGGAACCCAAATGACTCCTTATGAACTATGGTGTGGCCGGGCCAGCGAGCAGAGGGGTGGCATTTCGGTGATTTACAAAGCCTTATCCTCTGCGCAATCCAAGGCACCTTACATGCTAGCCTGGGAGGAAGATCTATCTCAAAGCTGGCAACTGGAAACCTGGCATAGGAACTTTTCCCAATCTTACAAAGGCATTCTGAACTCTGGGCTAGTGGAGAGTAGCCTGAAAGTACTAACCAGATGGTACCTGGTTCCCTCCAAAAAATAGCTCGCTTTTACCCTTCAGCATCCCCCCTCTGTTATCGGGGATGTGGCCTTAAGGGTGATATGTTCCATATATGGTGGACCTGCCCCAGAATCAGACAATTCTGGCACAAGATTTTCACTTGGATTAGTAGGATTGCCGAAAGGCCTATTCAAATGTCTCCTCTAGTGGCACTCCTCAATTTCCCAGTAAGAGAAGTTTCCAGGATCACACAACGCCTCATCTTCTTTATCGTCCTAGGAGCCAAGCTCACCCTAGCTAAAGCCTGGAAAAAAACGACAGTATCCACACTCTTAGCCAAAAGAAAGATTTCCTGGATTATGAACCAAGAAAAAATGGCAAGTGTGATCCTGGAACGCTCAGCCAAATTCCAACAAATTTGGGAACCTTGGCCCAAACCAGAACAACCTTATTGGCGCCCTGATTCCCAGTTTTCTATTTCATTTGTTTCTATATTTACTTTCTCAGATGCTATTGTTAAACAGTTTCTGACGTTACTAGTTTAAAATCAGTAGACACCGAAGCGGTTCGGTCATGTACTGCGGTGAACATGGATTTGATAGCCTAGGTTGTCATCACCACCCTTCCACCTAGGTATTTGACACTTTGCATTTTCTAGTTAGAAAGATGTTGGGGGAGGAGGAGTCCCGCCACAGTGTGTACCCAATTGGGGTGGCGGGCCTCTCCCTCCCAATATCGCATACAAACTAATCTAATTTATAGCTCTCCTATGTTCACCTTGCTCAAAGTACATGACTGATTTTGTTCATTTTATACTACACTGTTCTGTATACCAAAGCCTCATTAAGTTGTACATAATGCGACCGTGATGGTCATCTGTATTTTACTGTCTCAAAAGTTTTTGCAATGACATGTAATGTTTTCCCTACGTCCCCTTTCCCTTCTCTTTTGAAAATAAAAAAATATTGAAACGAAAAAAAAAAAAGCCCTCACTGGACCCATCCAATCTTAACAATAATAATAATAATAATAATAATAACAACCTTCTTGATCCCTTTCAGTCTGGATTTCTTCCTCAACACTCCACAGACACTGCTCTCCTAAAACTAACAAACGATCTACTAGCGGCCAAAACCAATTGACACTATTCTGTACTCCTACACCTGGACCTCTCTGCTGCCTTTGATATGGTTGACCACCCCCTCCTCCTCAAAAAACTACACGCCTTTGGTCTCCGTGACTGTACACTTCGCTGGTTCTCTTCCTACATATCCAACTGCACCTTTAGCGTTTCTTATAACTCTACTTCCTCCTCTCCTCTTCCTTTCTCTGTTGGGGTCCCCCAGGGTTCTGTTCTTGGACCTCTCCTATTTTCAATCTACACCGCCTCCCTGGGTCAACTGATAGCCTCCCATGGCTTCCAATACCACCTCTATGCTGACGACACCCAAATCTATTTCTCTACCCCTCAGCTCACTCCCTCTGTCTCCTCACGTATCACCAATTTACTCTCAGATATATCAGTCTGGATGTCACACCACTTCCTCAAACTCAATCTAGCCAAAACCGAACTTATAATTTTTCCTCCCCCATATGCCCCTTCCCCTGATCTCTCTGTCAAAATTGATGGCACAACTATAAGCCCATCCCTACATGCCAAGGTTCTAGGTGTAGTCCTAGACTCTGAACTCTCCTTCAAGCAACACATCCAATCACTTCCAAATCCTGCCGCCTCAACCTCCGCAACATCTCCAAAATACGCCCCTTTCTAACCAATGACACAACAAAGCTCTTAATTCACTCACTTGTTATCTCTCGCCTCGACTACTGCAACTCCCTTCTCTTTGGCTTGCCTCTACATAGTCTATCACCTCTTCAATCTATCATGAATGCCGCTGCCAGACTCATCCACCTTACTAATCGCTCTGTGTCTGCCACTCTTCTCTGCAAATCCCTCCACTGGCTTCCACTCGGTCAAAGAATTAAATTCAAAATTCTAACAACTACGTACAAAGCCATCCACAATTTCGCCCCCAGCTACAACACTAGCTTAGTCTCTAAATACCAATCTACTCGGTCTCTTCGTTCTTCTCAAGACCTCCTGCTCTCTAGCTCCCTCGTCACCTCCTCCCATGCTCGCCTCCAGGACTTTTCCAAAGCCTCTCCAATCTTTTGGAATGCCCTACCCCAATCTGTCCGCTTATCTCCTACTTTATTAGCTTTTAGACGATCCCTGAAAACCCTTCTCTTCAGAGAAGCCTATCCTACCCACACCTAACAACTGTATTTTCATTTTTTCCATCAGCTCATCCCCCACAGTTATTACCTTTTTTTCCACTTGACCCTCCCTTCTAGATTGTAAGCTCTAATGAGCAGGGCCCTCTGATCCCTCCTGTATGGATTTGTATTGTAAGTGTACTGTCTGCCCTCACGTTGTAAAGCGCTGCGCAAACTGTTGGCGCTATATAAATCCTGTATAATAAATAATAATAATAGAGGCTCTTCCGTTTACACTATATTACCACCATTTAATACCTTATACATCAATTGGACTGTACCAACTAATCACGGCTACAACTATTTATCATGGAGACATGCTTCAATGAATTTGGTTATCTACAATATTTACAGTATGAACCAATTATGTTGCTTTACCATGGGAATATGAGCCAATAGTTGCCCCTTATCTTTATAATTGCATCATTACCCTGTATATCAATTGTATTTTACTAATCAACCAGGGATACCATTATTTATTATAGAGACTTGCCTTTAATAAATTTGTTTTTTATAGTATTTTCAGTATGAACTAATCATGTTATTATCTTTACTTTTGTTATATTTTATACACAATTAGGTCTCTTACAATATCTACATTATGAACTAATTATGTTATTATTATTTTTATTTGTGTTATATTTTATATACAATGAATCCATTGAATGCCAATTGATGTCATGTATGTTTTTATGCAACGTTTTTGGTTCTATGTTATCTTAGGTACCTGCCATATTCATTGTCATTGGCTTGTTCTCTCCCGGGGTGCATGCCTCTAAAGTCCCACCTTTTTTCTTTGTTGTTCATCCTTTGTCGGGGATGGAGGCACTTGGCTCTACATACCTTGCGCCTCATATAAAGTCCCACCTTGCTGTTTTGTTTTTAATCTTATTCACCTAATAGGGATGGAAGCATGCACCCTTACCGATATATACTATTTGAATGTTGGTACTCTCCATTGTTAAATACAAACCCAGGTGTCTATCTTATATTTAAACACCAATAAACATTTACATTGCTAATTTAGATCTTTATGTCAGTTTAGGTTTGGAGGAGTTTGGCTGTACCATGTTACTGTCCCACACCTTTACCCACAATGTGTGTGTTTGGATATACTGCCTATGTGTATTGGGCTATGTCATGAGTTGCGCTGGTTGTCTCTGGCCGTCTTGCTCAGTCCCGGGAGCTGCAATGCGCTCATGGGGTCTTCCCCTTCCCCCTCCTCTTCTTTTGAATGACACGTAGGTTCGGGCACATGTCCAATTGTGCATCGATGTCACGCTTCCGACGCCGGCTCGTGCTGCATCACCTTCTGTGATGTTGGCCCGCCGATGCTGTTGATCCGATCTGGCATCCTCCATGAGGTGACTGGCATTGGGAGGCGAGCAGCTATTGCTGCTCACCTGTTGGGCTCGTCCCCTCCCATTGGCTGCTAGCGTGTCGTTGGTGGACACCCAGAACCACACTGGAGTATTTATACTCCCTCCAACTCATTCCTAGCCCCCACCTGATTGTCACCCCGATGGCCTCTGTGCACCTCTGGACCGTTTCTGTATACACCCTTCTTCCAGGTAACCTTTTTGGTCTCCCCTAAACTTTTTCCTTTTTTTCTCTATTATGCCATATTGTCTTTCCTATTACCTTGCACAGTTCCTACATTCCACTTCCCCTCCCTGCCAATTTTTTGGTACCTGCACTAGTACATTTTTCCCATTAGTCACCCATCTTATATTTCCACGTTTTATTCATACTTTATATTTTACCACATATCCCCTTCTTTCATAGATGGCTACTACGTGGATTACACCAATTTTGAAATTCATGGGGTTTCTTCCCTGGGGACCAGTGTCTGTTACTGTACTTCCATCGCTGTATATCTGGGTCAGTCCACCTCAGCTCCCGTGGGCTGATGCCTCCTCGGTCAGCCTCTAGCCTTCCATGCCTATGCCCAAACTCATAGGGTTACTTGTAAGTAGTAGTAGTAGTAGTCCCCTCCCTCTACATAGACCTACTATATAACCTCTTTTAAAATATTATATATGGTTTTAATATTCATAGACACCTACCTCATACCTGCTCCTGAAGAGTGGCAGTCGCCACGAAACGCGTCAAGTCAATAGAGGCTCTTTCATTTACACTATATTACCACCATTTAATACCTTATACATCAATTGGACTGTACCAACTAATCACGGCTACACCTATTTATCATGGAGTACGCTTCAATGAATTTGGTTATCTACAATATTTACAGTATGAACCAATTATGTTGCTTCACCATGGGAATATGAGCCAATAGTTGCCCCCCTTATTTTTATAATTGCATCATTACCCTATGTATCAATTGTATTTTACTAATCAACCAGGGATACCATTATTTATTATAGAGACCTGCCTTTAATGAATTTGTTTTTTATAGTATATTCAGTATGAACTAATCATGTTATTATCTTTACTTTCTTTTTATTTTATATACAATTAGGTCTCTTACAATATCTACATTATGAACTAATTATGTTATTATTATTATTTTTTTGTTATATTTTATGTACACAATTAAACCATTTAATACCAATTGATGTCATGTATGCTTTTATGCAACGTTTTTGGTTCTATTTTATTATCTTAGGTACCTGCCATATTCATTGTCATTGGGTTGTCCTTTCCCAGGTGCATGCCTCATATAAAGTCCCACCTTTTTTCTTTGTTGTTCAAATTATCTGGGATGAAGGCACTTGGCTCTACATACCTTGCGCCCCATATAAAGTCCCACCTTGCTGTTTTGTTTTTAATTGTATTCACCTAATAGGGATGGAAGCAAAAAACCTTAACCATATATACTATTTGAATGTTGGTACTCTCCATTGTTAAATACAAACCCAGGTGTCTATCTTATATTTAACCACTTGCCGCCCACCCTATTGCAAAATGACGGCGGCAAAGTGGTTTGAAAATTCTGACTGGACGCGCACCACGGCGATCGGGGATGACGCTTGTCCCTCGGACACAGTGCATCCCCGATCAGGGAAAACAGCCAATGAAATTGGCTGTTTACCATGTGATCGACTGTGTCCAATAACAGTCAGTCACATGTCATAACAAATAGGGGGCGCGCTGCGCGCCGATCGGAGATGCCGAGTGTCCCTTTGACACAGTTACATCCCGATCAGGGTAAACAGTCAATGAAATGGCTGTTTACCCATGTGGTCGGCTGTGTCCAATCACAGCCAGTCATGAGTATAAACATAGTAGCGGTTTCCAGGGATCTCTCCTTCTCTCTCCTCACACACCGATCGTGTGAGGAGAGAGAAGGAGAGATCCGATGAGTGAGTGAAACACATTTTTTATAACACTTGTCTACTGTCTACACAACACGCACCCCCCCACCAATAAAGAGAACCTGTCACAACCCATCAGGATCTGTCACAGCCCATCAGGATCTGTCACAGCCCATCAGGATCTGTCACAGCCCATCAGGATCTGTCACAGCCCATCAGGATCTGTCACAGCCCATCTGGATCTGTCACAGCCCATCTGGATCTGTCACAGCCCATCTGGATCTGTCACAGCCCATCTGGATCTGTCACAGCCCATCTGGATCTGTCACAGCCCATCTGGATCTGTCACAGCCCATCCCTTATCCACTTTACTGGCCGGCTGAATATCAAACAGTATATCCCAAGTAAGAGAGCCAGGTACAGGGTGAAATTGAACAAATTATGTGACCGAGCCACTGGATACATGTACTCATTTCGTATTTATGAGGGCAAAGACTACCAGCTCCAGCCCCGTGAGTGCCCCACATACGTAGGAACCAGTGGTAAAATTGGGTGGGACCCTGCATACCCCCTGTTCAAAAAAGGTTACCACTTATATGTAGATAATTACTACAGCAGCCTGCCCCTTTACCTTCATCTGTATCGTGAAAAAACCCTGGCCTGCGGAACCTTCCGAAAAAATAGGAAGGGCTTCCCACAGAACTTTGTTACACTAAAAGGGTGGTGGCTGCACTGTGATAATAAGGGAAAGGGAGGGTGGGCGATGGTGGGGGGTGGGGGCTATAATAAATAGATATCAAATGACCTAAAATTGAGAATGATATGAAAGCGTGCTCACAAGTGTATAGATATACACACAAACAAATAACCCTAGATGATGTATAAAAAGTTTCTGTGATCAAACCAAAAAGAAAATGAAAATAAGAAAGCTGGGAATGTATACCAGCAAAATGTGCAGGGGTATGTGAATCTGCTAGAAAGGGAACATAAATCCGAAATCTATCATAATATCATGAAAAAGTTCACGAATGACATTACTAAAACCATGTATATATAAATATAATAATCAACTGATAATATAGGTACACACGTGAATGATAGACAATGTGAATACAGGATAAATATAAGTGTCCATAAAAAAGTCCCAGTGATTGATGTTGGTGTCCCGCCAACACTTGGCGAAAAGAAAAGGTAAAAATAAAAATAATGAAATTAACCAGATGACGACAGTTCCACCACCAGATGTGCCAATCCTGGGTATATATAGGATATTGATGAATCAGGAGGAAGGAAGAAAACCAGTGTGCTGACAGGTGGGGGCACCTTCGTGTTCCCAGGCCCCTTACCTTACAGCTGTAAGGTATACAGCATATGCAGAGGAGGCCCCGCAGACGGGGAAGTCCAACGGTACAGCAGGTGGCGTTGATTGATAATGCCGTATATCATATGTGGAAAACAAAGAGCGAGTGGTATATGGTATGATACCGTTTGAAGTAGAGACACAGGTGGGGAAAAGGGGAGGGGGGGGGGTTGCACTCACTTTTAGACAATGTTGCTCATCACATCCAGCTAGTGTGTGTGTGGTGTGTGACGAGCTTGGCGCTCTTGGATGTTTTACCCCCCAGCTGTTTTTAAATGTAAGTGTACGAATTTATATGAATGTTTCAATAAATTATATGACATACGGGATTATGCTATGTGCGGTTTCTGTCTTTTATATACCGCACTAAACAACTCTGCACAACGGGTGGTGAAATTGGAAGCGGGGAGAGTCCCTCAGAAGATTCAGAGCCTGGGACTATACGAGCTCGGCGCTCGTGGGTTGAGGCGTGCGCTCATTGTCTAAAAGTGAGTGCAACCCCCCCCTCCCCTTTCCCCCACCTGTGTCTCTACTTCAAACGGTATCATACCATATACCACTCGCTCTTTGTTTTCCACATATGATATACGGCATTATCAATCAACGCCACCTGCTGTACCGTTGGACTTCCCCGTCTGCGGGGCCTCCTCTGCATATGCTGTATACCTTACAGCTGTAAGGTAAGGGGCCTGGGAACACGAAGGTGCCCCCACCTGTCAGCACACTGGTTTTCTTCCTTCCTCCTGATTCATCAATATCCTATTTATACCCAGGATTGGCACATCTGGTGGTGGAACTGTCGTAATCTGGTTAATTTTATTATTTTTATTTTTACCTTTTCTTTTCGCCAAGTGTTGGCGGGACACCAACATCAATCACTGGGACTTTTTTATGGACACTTATATTTATCCTGTATTCACATTGTCTATCATTCACGTGTGTACCTATATTATCAGTTGATTATTATATTTATATATACATGGTTTTAGTAATGTCATTGGTGAACTTTTTCATGATAGTATGATAGATTACGGATTTATGTTCCCTTTCTAGCAGATTCACATACCCCTGCACATTTTGCTGGTATACATTCCCAGCTTTCTTATTTTCATTTTCTTTTTGGTTTGATCACAGAAACTTTTTATACATCATCTAGGGTTATTTGTTTGTGTGTATATCTATACACTTGTGAGCACGCTTTCATATCATTCTCAATTTTAGGTCATTTGATATCTATTTATTATAGCCCCCACCCCGCCTCCTCTTTTGAGTGACGTGGAGGTTCGGGCGCACGTCCAATTGTGCATCGACGTCACGCTTCCGGTGGCGGTGCGCACCGCGTCACCTTCTGTGATGTCAGCGCGCCGATCCGATCTGGCATCCTCCACGAGGTGAGTGGCGTCGGATAGCGATCAGCTGTTGCTGCTCGCCTGTTGGGCGCGTCCCCTCCCATTGGCTGCTAGCGTGTCGTTGGTGGACACCCACAACCACACTGGAGTATTTATACTCCCTCCAGCTCATTCCTAGCCCCCACCTGATTGTCACCCCCATGGCCTCCGTGCACCTCTGGACCTTTTCTGTACACACCCTTCTTCCAGGTAACCTTTTTGGTCTCCCCCAAACTTTTTCCTTTTTTTCTCTATCGTGCACATTGTCTTTCCTATTACCTTGAACCGTTCCTACTGTACATTCCACTTCACCTCCCTGCCAATTTTTCGGTACCTGCACAAGTACATTTTTACCATTAGTCGCCCATCTTATATTTCCACGTTTTATTCATACTTTATATTTTACCACATATCCCCTTCTTTCATAGATGGCTACTACGTGGATTACACCAATTTTGAAATTCATGGGGTTACATCCCTGGGGACCAGTGTCTGTTACTGGACTTCCATCGCTGTATATCTGGGTCAGTCTACCTCAGCTCCCGTGGGCTGATGTTTCCTCGGTCAGCCTCTAGCCTTCCATGCCTATGCCCAAACTCATTGGATTACTTGTAAGTAGTTCTGGGAAATCAGGTTCCCCCGTTTTTCCCCCCTCCCCTCCCTCTAAATAGACCTAGTATATAACCACTTTTAAAATATTATATATGTTTTTAATATTCATAGACACCTCCCTCATACCTGCTCCTGAAGAGTGGCAGTCGCCGCGAAATGCGTTAAGTCAATAGAGGCTCTTTCGTTTACACTATATTACCACCATTTAATACCTTATACATCAATTGGACTGTACAAATTAATCACGGCTTAAAATATTTACAGTATCATGGAGACACGCTTCAATGAATTTGGTTATCTACAATATTTACAGTATGAACCAATTATGTTGCTTTACCATGGGAATATGAGCCAATAGTTGCCCCCCTTATTTTTATAATTGCATCATTACCCTATAGATCAATTGTATTTTACTAATCAACCAGGGATACCATTATTTATTATAGAGACTTGCCTTTAATGAATTTGGTTTTTATAGTATTTTCAGTATGAGCTAATCATGTTATTATCTTTACTTTTGTTATATTTTATATGCAATTAGGTCTCCTACGATATCTACATTATGAACTAATTATGTTATTATTATTTTTATTTTTGTTATATTTTATATACAATTAAACCATTTAATGCCAATTGATGTCATGTATGCATTTATGCAACGTTTTTGGTTCTATTTTATTATCTTAGGTACCTGCCATATTCATTGTCATCGGGTTGTTCTCTTCCGGGGTGCATGCTTCATATAAAGTCCCACCTTTTTTCTTTTTTGTTCAAATTATCGGGATGGAGGCACTTGGCTCTACATACCTTGAGCCTCATATAAAGTCCCACCTTGCTGCTCTGTTTTTAATTTTATTCAACCAAGGGAATATATCAGAGGTAATTAGGATATAGGGAACAGTCTGCCAAGATGCCTCATGCGTGCGCCTGTTTGCATGTGCACGTTCCCACGTTTTCTTCTGTTGCTTGCATGTGTATATCTATTGGCAAGACATCTTCTAGGAATTATCTGACACTTACCAATTCTTATACAGTATGTGGTGCCTACATTTGTTTTCTTTTATAGGCTTTATTTTCTTTATTTTCATCCTGTAGTCCATCCAGTTAGTCTGTTATTGTTTAACAGAACAAGCTCTCATCCAAATGTGGCACTTTAAAAAGCAATTGCAGCCACGGTATCCAAGAATACCATTATTGTACACCTAACCTAACAATCACAAGAACTAGCAATCATCTCTAGGATGCCTGATCATTTCAGAAGGGGGCTCAAATCTATATATTAAGGATATATCAAATTTCCAACAAATAGATCACTGCCTTTGTGTACCATGGATGATGTCCTGGTTACCTGGGACATACGACATAAGAAGTCTTTACACCTCAATATCACAACAAGAGGGTACAGTCACAATAACTATCATTATTAGGAGCAGAAGGGAAAAAAATACAATTGCAAAATTACACTTGGAAAAAAATACATTAAAACATTTGCATAAGGGGGGTGGAGATGATCCCACTTCTGCACCTCTCAGTTGTAAATAATTATTATAGTTATTTTCTAACACAGTGCATAATAATAATGCCACAATACTCAATTTGAGCCTAATGCCCCGTACACGCGGTCGGATTTTCCGATGGAAAATGTCCGATCGGAGCGTGTTGTCGGAAATTCCGACCGTGTGTGGGCTCCATCGGACATTTTCCATCGGATTTTCCGACACACAAAGTTGGAGAGCAGGAGATAAAATTTTCCGACAACAAAATCCGATTGCGTCAATTCCGACCGTGTGTGGCCTGTTCCGACGCACAAAGTGCCACGCATGCTCAGAAGAAATTCTGGCACGGAACAGCTCGTACTGGTAAACTTAGCATTCGCAATGGATACAGCACTTTCGTCACGCTGCAATGTTAAAAATGGTTTAATACAGCGCAATCTCTTCTTCTTTATAATGTGACAAGAATATAGTAGTTTTGCTGCTCATATTCACACACACTTCTCACAAACTTATTTCGTTACTATTTATCAGGATTCCCTCAATATATTTTGATTTCTCACATCTGACAACATATTTTTTTTTTATTGGTTTTAATGTAGATTTTTTTTTGTGTTTGTATTTTTTTGAAGGGTGTTTTTTTTGGGGGGGATTTTGATTTGTACTCCCGAAAATGTTTGTGTGTGTTTTTTGTGTCAAGTTCCCACAACACCATTGATATGTTGTTCTATTTAATCTGTAGGAGATTGTTTGGTGTTGTTGTCCCTTGTTAATTTCACATTTTATGTTAGAAATGTACCTGAATCGTCACCAACAAACTGTCCTTTTTGGTTGAAAACACACAGGAGAGTATACTTTCCCAAAAAAAATTTTATTAAGGGCTCACAACTAAACAAAGAGGGAGGCAACGCTGGAGAAACTGCAGAGGTGGGTGAAGCCTTGTACCCCCAGGGCAGACATCAACTATTTCAAAGCAAAATTGGTGGCCTGAGGAGTCCTTATCTAAGGGAGGGCAGTCTGGTCCAGAAGTCCCAGATATCCGGAAAGCAGCAGATGACATCTGTGTCCCCAGGCTGTGGTCATACGAGAGACTGCATCTTCTGTCAGACCAGACTGAACCCAGGGCAATCACTCTCAGGTCTTCTTTCCACACTTCCTTCCATGCGGTGGCTGTGGTGGTGGAGTTGTGGCAGCAGGAGGAGGAGGAGGATGATCCAACTCAACCACATCGGTCTTGGGTGTTAGTTCCCCACTCACCCCCTTACGTAGGACTTTATACAGAAGGTCCTCACAGAGCCTGCGTTGACCCTCCTGCATGCCCTGTAGTTTGGTGGCAGCCATGCAGGCAAAGGCCTCTTCAGGGGTAAGGCTCGTAGGGACGCCGAAGCCTCCTGAATTAGCCTGAACGCAGAATCCTGCACGGGACTCGGAGTCGTCTTCCTCGCTCTTTTATATGGAAGGCAGAGGGGAGGAACCTGAGATTCAGTCAGGCTGCGACTTGTCCCAGGCTTCTCCTGGCTGACACTTAGCCCCACCTCCTCCTGGTTGCCACTAATCACTGCCTCCTCCTGACTGCCACATTCCACAGCCTCCTCCTGGCTGAGGTCTTCCTGTGTATGAAAAAGGGACATAGTTTTAGTTTTTTATTCATCAATCACACACAATTTTCACCTCCTGACTGTTGCAAATTGAATGTTAACAAATATAACAGACTAGCATTCTAAACCCAGCATTTTTCATTCTTGTCCCAATTATTGTTGACCACTACTGTCTTTTGATATGTAAAACACTTTTTTCAATCAGCAATTAGTGATCAATAAGAACATCTAGTAAACATCATTTATTTATTGACCAGAAATCTGTAGAAGAATGCTATACCTGACTCCAGCTGGGCTCCTCAACTTCTTCCTTGCTGGAAGTCCCAGGTTGGACATCGGAAGCCTCAGCTGAGATGGAAGGAAGAGTGGAAGGAAGAGTGGAGAGGGATTCCCTGACTTCAGTGTGGTCTGACAGAAATCGCAGTCTTTCATAGTTTCACAGCCTGGGGACATAAACGTCATCTGCTGCAGCTCCGGACCTCTGGGAATCTGTGACCTTCTTGCGCTCCCTAAGATACGTGCTCCTCAGGCCACCAATTTTGGCTTTTAAATAGGGGATGGTTGCTGTGGGGACCACTGGCGTCACCAACTCTAGCAGTTTCTCCAGCGCTGCCTGCCTCTTTTGTTTATGGTTATAGTGGGGGTGTCTCACTTGCCACAGACAGGGCAGCTCCCTGTATTTGTCAATGAACAGGGGGAGGAAATTGTGGTCATTGAACCCATCCATTTTCTCTGCAAGGCACAACACAAGACAAACCCTAATGTCAGGCCAAACTCCCCTACTCTTGTTACAATTTAGGCTTCCATTTCGAAGCAGTATAGGCCCAAGTTTAGATCCTACCTTCGTTATCACGATTGGCGCCTCTGATGTTCCTTCCTCCGCTCACAGATCGTACGTAAGACGCACGCGTGTTACGTTTTATACACACTGCGCATGCGTGTAACTCCGCCCGCCCCTGAGGTTCTTTCTATTCTATTCCCCACCCCTTTTCGTTTGGCACAGTGGGGGAAGAGCACATGGCGGAGACACAGCAGGAACGTGCTAATTGTAGCAACGACGAGGAGGAGGAGGAAAGGCCGGATCCGGACACGTCCCAATCCAGAAGGAGATTTAAGGACTCAAATATGTCCTTTGGGGAGATGTTGGAGATGGTGGACATCCTGAAGAGGGCCGACTATAACGGAAAGTATGGGCCTTACCCCTACCCCAATGTCAGAAAGGCCAAGATCATGGCGAAAGTGGTCAGGAGTCTGCACCGGAATTTTGGGGTACGACGATCGAAAGATCAGCTCAGGAAACGGTGGTCGGACCTCAAATTACGAGAACATGAGCAGTACAGAAAGATCCGGAGAGTGCTGCAAAAAAGTAAGTAGTTGTGCTGTGTTCCTATTCTTTATGTTTATTACGTTCGTGCTGCTCCATGTGCGTTTAGGAACTGTACAGTTTAAAATGGCAACTTTCATGTTCATGGGCACATTATTCGTTCGTATCAAACATTTTTCTTTTGGACTCTAAAATACCATTGTTTAGGCCATATGCATTTGGCTACCATTTTTACGCCCTATACTTGTCGTAAAAGAATTGGGTTGTGTAGATGGCTTTGTTACTAGAATGAAATGCAAACTAGATTCTGTGTAAGGAGAGAACACTCAGCAGCTGTTTTCACATCTGGACACTGGAGCACTAGTGTGGGACCCCAGAACACCATTTTTATTAGGGGACCCACACAGGTGCTCCAGTGTATACTATAGGGGGGGCTACATCTGTGAATCTTGTACCAAACAGGTAAAGTATTGAAGCTTGACAAAGGACTCTGAAAATGCTACATTTTGGAACTCTGCTAAAATTGACAATTGTACCTCACTTCCAAGCAATGTTTCCTATTTCTAGTTCTGCCATCAAATATCTGTGTGCTAATTATACCATTTTTGTTTGACATAGGGGATAAAAGACTCGGAGGACACCCCTCATCCGAGGAGACCAGAGCCCCCCCTTCTGGAAGAAGGTGAAATCCCCCCAACTCAATCTGAGCAGGAGGAAGAAGACGTGGTGGAACTAGTCACCACAACAGGTGAGTGTCTGCGACCACAGGCTCAGGTAAGAGATGGATGGTGGCATATTTTTTGAGACCTAATTTATTTTGGGGTTCCTCTCTTTTTAGGTGATCGTGATGTTGTGGATCCAGATCCTTTCACATCCGAAAGTGCCCAGATCCTGATCGGGGAGATCATGGGGTGTAATTTACAATTGGAAATCATCAAGAAAAACATCAATGATGTTATTCCAAAAAATAAAAACATCATTGATGTTTTGGGGCAAGTTTAAAGCCCCTCCAAATCACTTTCTTCTTTTGTGTGCTACAATGTGCTAAATGTTTTAGTGATTTTTCAGAAAGCCAAATTTGGAGGATGCACACAGTGTGCCAACATGTGCTATCTGCCATCACGGGAGATCAATGGACGCATTTTGGGGGTGCAACCCCTTCCTCAATAATAAAGTAGCGGTGAGGAAGGGCTTGCTCCCCCAAAACACGTCCCTTGATCCCCCGTGATGGCAGGTCGCACGTGTTGACATTGTTAAATTGGTGTGCATCTTCCAAATTTGGCTTTTCCTGGGGTGACTTCACCCCATCTGAACGCAATATCAAACACAGTTCCTAAATACTCATGTCTGATATTGCCTTCAAGTTCTACCAAATGTGAACTTTGTAAGTTCAAGATTTGTGTCTTTCTTGTTGGTTTTACACATGCCTGTTTTATCTAAAATGGACATTTCGATTTTTGATAATGCAACCCCAAAAATTGTTATACAACAAACATGTTGGTTTGTTTGAAAAACCTTTGGTAAATGCACATGTGATTGTGCAGGTATAAAAAAGTTTTTTTCGCAAGAATGTGTGGATTATTGTCTCAACGCTACAACACTTTTGGGGTGATGTCATTGGTGTTTTCAGAGAAAATGGGGGTTATTTACTAAGGGCAAATCCTCTTGGCACTACAAGTGCAGTTTCAGTACAGTTGCAACTGCACTTGTAATGAAATGTGTTTTTGCATTTTAGTAAATAACAGCCAACAGTGCTTTGTATAATAAGGTTACACAATCACGACATTTTCTGGACTCAACACATTTCTGTCAGGGTCAGCTAAAACAAACACAAGCAGTAAATGTCCACAAAGAATTTCTTTTTTTGTTTTATTATAAAAAGGCTTCACAGATTTGCTGGCATATTGATAGCCCCCCTACCCGCAAAGAACTCCAGGTAGCGTAACCGTACATCACGGGCACTCAGGGAGGGCAAGCCAGGACGGCCGCTTTCAAGCGCCGTCAGTGTGGTTTCATGTATCATTCCGGCCTCAGGCCCAACTGAGCCAGCATAGTTGGCAGAATGTTTCCTTAAAAAGTTATGGAGAATACAGCATGCCAGTATAATATGGTTCAGTTTATACTCCGCCATATGGATGGGTGTCATAAATAGGCGGAACCGGCTGGCCAGGATTCCAAATGTGTTCTCCATCACTCTTCGGGCTCTGGCCAGCCGGTAATTAAAAACCCTCTGTTCCGGGGTGAGGGTCCTCATCGAGAATGGCCGCATCAGGTGGTCCCCCAGCACAAACGCTTCATCAGCAACGAACACAAATGGGAGTCCTTCCACATTGTCCTCTGGAGCTGGCAAGTCCAAGCTGCCATTCTGGAGACGCCTGTAGAACTCCGTCTGGGCGATGACTCCACCATCGGACATCCGGCCATTCTTCCCCACGTCCACATACAGGAAGTCGTAATTAGCCCACACCACCGCCAACATCACTATACTATTGAACCCCTTATAGTTGAAATAGTACGACCCCGAGTTGGGTGGTGGGACGATGTGGACGTGTTTCCCATCAATTGCCCCTCCGCAGTTAGGAAAGTCCCACCGCTGGGCAAAGTGGGAGGCCACAGTCTGCAATTCTTGTGGTGTGGAAGGAAACTGTTGAGGGAAAAAATAAAACATTTACTATTTTGGCTCAGAAACATGGCAAGCAGATTAGGCACAAACATTATGGGTCAACCTCCAGATAGCATTTATTAAGGGGAATTTAACAACGCCAAAGTATAAAAGGTACACCTATCATATTCCCCCTCCCCCCCTCTCATGGGCCATTTCTAACATTATAGGGGGGCGGGGATCTTGGACAGGTAACCCTCTTCACTTCATTGAGAGATGAATGCCTAAATAATGGGTATTACTTGGAACAGCCCCTCCTTAGTTACACTATTGGCAGCCCACTGGACAGGTAAGAAGTGTCATAATACAAAGATATAAATACACATTGTACACATTTGAGGACATTTGGACATTCTGCTATTACCTATCAAGATAATAATAGGATACAAAATCTTTAAACAGTACCATTTGAAAGTATACAGGCAGGCCCTTGCACTACATGCTTTGGGGAATTCATCCCTAAATCTGACCACAAAAGAGATGGGTATAGTGTGTATGGGTTTGGCAAAGTCAGCAGATAGATGATTGAGGATAGAGAATTGGTATCAGCTGACTTAGCAGTTGGGGGAGGGAGGGTTACTAAAAATTATTTGGGGACACCACCAAAAAAAAGCCTCTGGCACTCTGCCTGAATTTTAAGCAAAAATCACATTTCAAAACATTTTAGGCGGTGTTTGGGGTAAAGCACTACTATGGAGCAGAAAAAACACATTGTTAAGTGACTACATGAGGTGAATATAGGGCCAGGAGACACCATGCTGGGGAGGTTATTGAAGGGCAAATATGTATGAAGGACCTAAAATAATAATTACATAAAAATCCAGCATGCATGAGGAAAAGGGGACATTCACAGCATATTCCAATCATGGTAATTAGGGAATGAGGAAAGAAATACAATATATTATTAGCAAACATTCAATACAATAAAATGTGATATTAAAGGAGAAAAATCTTACCTTCATATACTCCTTCTGTAGGACCTGTATGTTGGCAGAACAGGTCTCTGGGATTATGATCCCCAGAGCCAGGGGGGAGATGCCTGTCGAGAACTTTAAGTCCTGCAGACTTCTCCCTGTCGCCAAATACCGCAGGGTAGCGACGAGCCTCTGCTCCGGAGTGATGGCTTGCCTCATGCAGGTATCCTGCCTGCTAATATAAGGGGTCAGCGAAGCCAACAGATGGTGAAACACAGGGTCCGTCATCCTGAGAAAGTTCCTGAAATCAATCAGGATTATTCTCACGGATCTCACGGAGCAAAGGCATATGAGAGAACTGGTCACGCTGAAGCAACCAATTATTGATCCATGAACTGCTCCCCACCCTGTTCATGGACTGGACTTGTGTCAAGGTCAGGACCCCGGCACCAAGCCCCCGCACAGCACGAACTCTACGAGGAGTACGCATACGCAACATGGCTAGAAAACGGTCGGCTGCTCAGAACGAAGTAACAGAACGCACTGAAGAACAGCAAGGCCTGTGAAGAGCGACCTGAAAAACAGTAACGAAGGAACAAAAATACAATGACTAATTAAAGTCACGCGGAACTTGCTGCACGCACTGAAGAGCAGATACAAACCCACAAGCACAAACTGAACGACAGAAAACGATCTGAAAGCCACGAGTCTGAAAAAGCGCGAATCACCTCTCACCAAACTTTTACTAACACGAGATTAGCAAAAGGAGCCCAAAGGGTGCCTCGCTTGGTTCTGAACCGACCTTTTCTAGTCTCGTCGTACGTGGTGTACGTGACCGCATGGTTGGCGATCGGAAATTCCGACAACTTTGTGCGACCGTGTGTAGACAAAACAAGTTTGAGCCAACATCCGTCGGAAAAATCCTAGGATTTTGTTGTCGGAATGTCCGAACAAAGCCCGACCGTGTGTACGGGGCATTAGAGTACGTTTCACTGTCTTGTATTAATAATTTCATTGCCTGTATGCCTTGGATATATTTAATAGAAGTGTATACTTTTGATCTATCCGAAGTATCCTCCCTCTTAGATTGTAAGTTTGCAGGTGCAGGGCCCTTCTAACCTTCTTGTTTTCAACTGTACTGTTAGTGTATTGTCTCCCTTTATATTGAGTTTTTATCAAAGATTTACAATTGGAAACAAGTGGGGAAATTATTTTTTTAAGTACATCACTGAAGGAGCATGCAAGGATTTCTTGTCTGTAACAATGAGTCTTTCTTGGGGGAACAAATGATCTGTGTGAACCTTAGGTAACACATACATTATTGGTGTAATAGAAAAATTCTGTATTAAAAATGACACAGTATCTGTGTCAATCACATTTTTCCTTAAATGCTGTATTAAGAACATTATTTCAATCCACAGTGGGTATAGAAAAAAATCACCATCCTTTAAAATAATCACATTTTGTTGCTTTGCAGCCTGAAATGAATGGTGACCATTTTGATGGTGACCATTTGTAGACTGCAGTTTTTAAATCATTCTACAGATTTTCAGGGTTTACGTCTGGACACTGATTAAACCATGCAAGAACATTCACCTTTTTCTCCTTCAACCACTGTGTGGTCATTTTGCTGTATGCTATGGGTCATTGTCATGTTGGAAGGTAAACCTTCTATCCATTGACAACTTTCTAGTAGAGGACAGTAGATATTCTTTAAGAATTTGATGTTATTTTACCCCATCCATTTTTTCTTCTATCCTGACAAGAGCTCTAGGCCCTGCTACAGAGAAACACCAACATAACAGGATATTACCACCCCCATGCTTTACTGTAGGAATGATGTTATTTGCATGGTGAGCCGTACTGGATTTCTGCCAAACATACCGTTTGGTGTTGAGGCCAAATAATTGAATGTTAGTCTTATCTGACCATAATATCTTTTTTCATGTGGCCTCATAAGTTCAGTCCGAACATTGCCCGTTCGGTTGCTGGCAGAACACCCACATTTTCTGTGCACCAGGCACAGGCGCCTGCTGAGCATACAGTCAATAGGTTGTTAAGGAGGGGCTGGTAAGCTGGCCACCGCATCCTTAATAACTGATGATTCATCAGCTGTCAGCGGACTTCCCCACTGACAGCTGAATGAAAAAAAACATTGCTGAATTTGCCGGCAATAGAATTTAAAAAAACGGTATAAGGGTAACCTCCAAAGCATGCCAGGGCCTTTGGGTCTGGTGTGGATTTTAAGGGGAACCCCATGCCAAAATGTAAAAAAAAAAAAAAAGCATGGAGTCCCCACAAAAACCATATCAGACCCATTTCTGAGCATGCAGCCTGACAGGCCAGGAAAGGGGGGGGGATGAGCGAGCCTCCCTCCCACCTGAACCATACCAGGCCACATGCGCTCAGCATGGGGGGTGCTTAAGGGCAGAGGGGGCTCTGCCCTCCCACCACAAATCACCTTGTCTCTATGTTGATGGGGACAAGGGCCTCTTCTCGACAACCCTGGGTGGTGGTTGTGGGGGTCTGCAAGGAGGGGGCTTATTGGAATCTGGAAGCCCCCTTTAACAAGGGGGCCTCCCAGACCCGACCCCCCTATGTGAATGAGTATGGGGTACATTGGGGTAGCATGACACTGGTGGGGATCCGCCCAGGGTCTCGGGTATAATTAGCCTTATGCTCCCCTCACTGGAGAGACACATTCACCTTAGTCCACTCTATGGAACCACACATGTACGTTTTCCCTACAGGGTCTTCTGTGACTCCATTCCCAAATTTTTTGCATTTTTTGAGCACCTTTTCACTCTTTTCTCACGGGGAAGTCGGTGGTCCTGTGACTCCACTGACACACACAATTTTTGTCCACTTTACTCTACCAGTTTTACCATGGATCTGTAGTGGTTATGTTTCTATCTTTTCCTTTTTTCCCCTTTTACCTGGTCACAGTAAGTTTAGACACATCTTTCAGACACCAGCACACTTTTCTTTGTATATACACCTCACACACTTACCCTTATATACCTGTACACTTGTACATTTTTCAGAATAGTGCGGATTATATGTGTTCCCTTATTTCTCATTTCACATGGACCACATCACGGAAATCTGGTCTGCTCCTTGGCTGTTTCCCTGGTCTGGGTGGGGTGTTCCTGCCTCAGGCCCGGGTCAAACACTGTATCTGACCCCCTCATTTCCCCTCTCAGTAACTGGGCCAATTTTTTTAGCTGACATGTAAGTATCAGACCCCTTGTCCCTTTTGCCAATAGCTTGCCACCCATAGTTGATTGTTTGCTTCAGCTGCACTACCAGGGATTGAAATGCTCCAGGAAAGTTAATTCCATGCTGAGCTAATCAAAGTGACCACAGCTGATCACAATTGAAAGTCAAATGGCTTTGTCTGCCATTGAGAAGGTGGTTAGCTACATCTGATTGAGTTTATTGAGTCATTTTTAGGAGGTGGGTGATTCTTTTTTTTTTTTTGAAAAGCCTGTGGCATGTGAAACACACCCAAAAACTCCACCTGGTGCCAAAAAAGTGCACACACATAAAGAGTGATACACAAAAACATGCAACTGGTGCTACACGGTTCTCCCGAGGAAGGACCTTACCCTGATTCCCCGAGGCGTTAGGCTCCAGACGGGGACTGAAGTACTTCACTTTGGCCCATCTGGCTGAAACTATGAACACCTCTAATGTAAGGTTGGGGGTTAACTTGTTTGCCATCCAGAAGATGTACCCCCTTCATGGCTAGGCCACTTTTTGCTTTTTGCTACTGCATTACTTTAACTGTCAAACTGACAATGGTCATGCAACACTGTATCCAAATGAAATGTATATCACTTTTTTTCACACAAATAGACCTTTCTTTTAGTGGTATTTGGTCATCACTGGGTTTTTTATTTTTTGTGCTATAAACGAAAAAAGACCAAAAATGTTGCAAAAAAACTACTTTCTGCTATAAAACACGTCCAATATTTTTTTTTACAAAAAAGCTAATTTCTTCATAAATTTAGACCAATATGTATTCTGCTACATATTATTGGTAAAAAATCCCAATAAATGTATATTGATTGGTTTGCACAAAAGTTATTGCGTCTACAAACTATGGTATATATACTGGATTTTTTTAATATATAGTAATGGCAGTGATCAGCGACTGATAGCGGGACTGTTATAGTATGGTGGACAATCTGACACTTACTGACATTTTTGACACTTTGTAAAAACCAGTGACAATAATACAGTGATCAGTGCTAAAAAATATGCATTGTCACTGTACTAATGACAGTGGCTGGGAAGGGGTTAAAGGAGAAGTATGAGAATGCAAACATAGGTAGTACATGCTACCATCATACCTGCATTGCATTTGTTTCCTCAGCCCTTTAGTTTTTGTAGAATAGTCTTTTGAAGTGTTCAGAATCAGCTTCTAATGTTTTCAGTTCAAAAGTTTCCAGGGGGTGGACATAGCTCCACAATCCAGCCACTCCTTTACTCCCTCTCTCTGGAGGACATGTGGGTGTGTTTGGTGAAGAAGTACACACCCAGGCTGCTATCTAGAATGAGCACATTCTTCACGTGCCTCTGTTTCTATGGCAGCATGTCCCCTGCTAAAACCCAGATGCAGAGAGACCGAGAAATGAAGCTCTCTACATATAGCACTGTGTTATATCAGAAGAGGAGACATGGTAAGGAGCATAGTGACCTGTGCCCTGTGTCTGTTCTCTGAAATGTACACAGTGCTATGTGTAGAGAGCACACCTGTAAACAGTATATAGGAGAGGGAGACTGACAACTCCCCCACATCTAAAGTGATCCCCGATATGTCCCCAGAGTCTTTCATTGTACATACAAATCATCCCTCTGTCACTGATCTCATCCCCCACGACCATCCCTATCCCCCATACTCTGTACTCCTATACAGTCCCGTCATCCCCATTCCCTGTACTCCTATACAATCCCATCATCCCCATCCCCTGTACTCCTATACAATCCCATCATCCCAATCCCCATTACTCCTATACAGTCCCCTTATCCCCATCCCCTGTATTCCTATACAGTCCCCTCATGCCCATCCCCTGTACTCCTATACAGTCCTACCATCCCCATCCCCTGTACTCCTATACAGTCCCATTATCCCTATCCCCTGTACTCCTATACAGTCCCCTCATCCCCATCCCCTGTACTCCTATACAGTCTCATCATTCCCATCCACTGTACTCCTATACAGTCCTGTCATCCCCATCCCATGTACTCCTATACAGTCCCATCATCCCCATCCCCTGTACTCCTATACAGTCCCCTCATCCCCATCCCCTGTGCTCCTATACAGTCCTATCATCCACATCCTCTGTACTCCTATACAGTCCCACCATCCTCTGTACAGTCCTGTCATCCCCATCCTCTGTACTCCTAGCAGTGTCAAACCAGCATATGTACATGGAAGGCTCCATGACCTCAATCACAGAACAAGCTAATTAGCCAGTAAAAAAAATGAAGAAAAAAAAGCAAGTGTTGTATTTTACTTAAAAAATGTATTCTTTGCATTATAATTTTAGCAGGAAAGTAGAATATAATATACTATACAGAGCACTGTCACTGACTTATACACTCACTAATGCCTGCTGCTTTCCTGAATGTGTGCTGAAATCGTTCTGTCTGCAACAGGGAGGGGGGGAGAGGAGGAGGAGAGCAGCTCTGTGTGTTTTATAAAGTCTCGGGAACAAGCAGAGAGCAGAGAGCTGACATCAATCAAGCAAGATGACAGGAAAGTGGGTGGATCCAGACTCCAGAGCCAAACCATTGTCTGTATTATGCCGTATGAAAGTCTGTAGACCCTCTCACAGGTAATTAACTCTATTTTAACTGAAAAAGGGAACTTCTCAGAGAGCAGGGAAGATTTGTAGATACTAGCAGCTCATAAGGATTAGGATTAAGCAAAAAAAAGGAAACCCATACTTCTCTTTTAACATCTAGAGTGATCAAAGGGATAACTGTGTGCCTAACAGTGATTGGTGCATTCACTGTGAGGTGCTTTTACTAAGGGATGTGCCGGTTTTTATTCCCTGTTCTGCAGGAAAGCAAAAACCAGCACCCCCCCCCCCCCCGGTCAGGACAGAGCTCTATAATGTTTACAGTTACAGAGCTCTCTCCTGTCATCTTCTTCGCTGATCAGTGGGTGCCGACAGTCAATCAATGTCCAGCACCTGCTGATCGGTTTACGCTGTGACTAATCACAGCATAGGTGGAGCGAAGGCTGAACATATGCCCCCTACCCAGAAGTGCTGGATCATCTACCAGGAGAGCCACTCTGCTGCCGTACTCTTATGTGAGGCAGTTGGCAAGCGGATAAACTTCATTGTCAGATAAAAAAAATCATTAATATAGCATTCAAAGCAAATGTAACTGTCAAAGATATTGCTCACTGTCAAAGATTATAACACAGCAATTAACAATTAAACATTAACACACAGAAATATTGTATTAATTACATGAGATAATCATCAAGCTGCAAACAAGGAACACTTAACAATCTACCGCTTTCTTTAACCTACACAGAGTGGCCAAGCTAAGGGGGTGGAGAGTATCTGCAGGTAGTTACTGCAGCAAAAGTCAGTAGTCCACATGTACTAAACCTTCTGCCGGCCAGCTTGTTGGGGCCTAAACCTTTAGCTGGAGTGCTCTTTATAGTGTTCCTGTTATGCCCCGTACACATGGTCAGATTTTCCGATAGAAAATGTCCGATCGGAGCGTGTTGTCGGACATTCCGACCGTGTGGGCTCCATCGGACAATTTCCATCGGATTTTCCGACACACAAAGTTTGAGAGCAGGCTTTAAAATTTTCCGACAACAAAATCTGATTGCGTCAATTCCGACCGTGTGTGGCCAGTTCCGACGCACAAAGTGCCACGCATGCTCAGAAGAAATTCCGAGACAGAACAGCTCGGTCTGGTAAAATTAGCGCTCGCAATGGATACAGCACTTTCGTCACGCTGCAATGTAAAAAATGGTTTTATACAGCGCACTCTTTATAATGTGAGAAGAATGAAATATTTTTGCTGCTCATATTCACACAGACTTATCACAAACTTCTTTCTTTATTATTTATTGGGATTCCCTCAATATATTTTGATTTGTCACATCTAATCAATTTTTTTTTGTTTGTTTTTATTTGTAATTTTTTTTTTTTCAAGGCTGCTTTTTTTTTTAACTTTTTTTTGCTTTTTACTCCAGAATATTTTTGTGAGTGTTTTGTGTGTCAAGTTACCACAACACCATTATTATCTTGTATTATTTAATCTCAATGAGATTGTTTGGTGTTGGTGTCTCTTGTTAATCTCACATTGTATTTTGAAATGTACCTGAATCCTCACCAACAAACTGTTTTTTTTTAAGGAAAACACACATAGGCAAGTATAATTGAACCAATTATAAAATTCCTTTATTAAGGGCTCAGAACCAAACAAAGAGGGAGGCAACACTGGAGAAATAGCTGAAATTGGTGAAGCCTTTGGCCCCCAGGGCACATATCAATTATTTTACTGCAAAATTGGTGGCTTGAAGAGTCCATATCTAAGGGAGTGCAGTCTGGTCCAGAAGTCCCAGAGATCCGGAAAGCAGCAGATGACATCTGTGTCCCCAGGCTGTGGTCATACAAGAGCCTGCATCTTTTGGCAGACCAGACTGAACCCAGGTCATCACTCTCTGGTCTTCCTTCCATGCTGTGGCTCTGGTGGTGGAGTTGTGGCAGGAGGAGGAGAAGGAGGAGGATGGCCCAACTCAATCACGTCGGTCTTGGGTGTGATTTCGCCACTCACCCCCTTAGTTAGGACTTTATAAATAAGTTTCTCACACATGAGGCGTTGACCCTCCTGCATGCACTTCAGTTTGGTGGCAGCCATGCAGGCAAAGGCCTCTTCAGGAGTGGGTAAGGCTCTGAGGGACGCAGAAGCCTCCTGAATGAGCCTGAGCGCAGAATTCTGCACGTGACTCCCCTTCCAGGGTCTTTTGTATGGAAGGCGGAGGGGAGGAACCTGCGATTCTGTCAGGCTGCAACTGGTCCCAGGCTTCTCCTGGCTGCCACTTAGCCCCGCCTCCTCCTGGCTGCCACATTAAACAGCCTCCTCCTGTGTGGCACATTCCACAGCCTCCTCCTGTGTGGCACATTCCACAGCCTCCTCCTGGCTGAGGACTTCCTGTGTATAAAAAAGGGACATAGTTTTAGTTTTTTATTCATCAATCACACACAATTTTCAGCTCATGACTGTTGCAAATTGAATGGTAACAAATATAACAGACTATCCTTCTGATCCCAGCATTTTTCAGTCCTGTCCCAATTATTTTTGCTCACTACTGTCTATTGATATGTAAAACACTTTCTTAAATCAGCAATTAGTGATCAATAATAACATCTAGTAAAGATCATTTATTTATTGACCAGAAATCTGTAGAAGAATGCTATACCTGACTCCATCTGGGCTCCCCCACTTCTTCCTGGCTGGAAGTCCCAGGCTGGACATCGGAAGCCTCAGCTGGGGTGGAAGGAAGAGTGGAAGGAAGGGTTGAGAGGGATTCCCTGACTCCAGTGTGGTCTGACAGAAATTGCAGTCTCTCATAGTACCACAGCCTGGGGACATAAACGTCATCTGCTGCAGCTCCGGATCTCTGGGAATCCGTGTGCAGAGTGATTAGTGCTTAGACATCATGATGGCTAACATAAATATATGGGTGAATAAATATAACATAGATAAAAAAAAAAAAAAAAAAAAAAAAATAAACACATTTATAAGTGCATATATAACCAAAGTGCATCCAGTGCAAGTTAAATGTGACTAAGTGCTTAAAAGTTCATTAATATGCATGCAAATCTGCGTGCAAAATATTATCAGGTGCAGTGCTCCTTGCGGCGACAAACAATCAAAGTCCATGAGACGTGTAATGACTTCCGTGCTAAACAAGGGTGACAGTAGTGGTCAATCTTCATGCAACAGTGCACATTGATGGGCAGTGGCCCCTTACCTGAGGGTAATGGGGTAATCGCGTTTAGCCACTCAGAGGCATGGCGGCCTTTGTAGAGACCATGGGTATAATCTGTAATGGAGGATGATGGGGATATGGTCCTATCCTGATCGCTTCTCTTGTAGGGGCGTCTGCTCCTTTCAAGTAGTGTCCCGGGGTCACCCAGATAGATTAAGAAAGGAAGCCCACAATAGTGTAGTATTGTATGGAAGCATATCACTTTTATTACAGTATAAAATTCAGTACTCACATAAAAACGTTTAAAAACCGGGTGGAGATCCGACGAGCTCGTAATGCAATAACTGTCAATGAGTGCCTGTCCCGTCCCTACACGTGACATCACGGTCACGTGACTTCTTCAGGGAATACAGGGAGGCACTGTAGATGTCTTTAAATAGCTCCCCATAGACTATAATGGGCGGCCATTTTCCCAGAGCCGCCAGGAAGTATACCGGCGGCCATTTTGCCTGGGACTAGTGGGCGCAGCTGGGATGGAAGTCGGCCAATCACAGTGACAGGGGCGGGCACCTCACAGTAGCAGCCCCACCTCATCTGGCCAGCCCACATACACATCCTTTGTAACTGTCAGCAGAGGGGGAAATCGGCAAAAAATACCGGCCAGCCAGGTGACCGATCGTCTGTGTATGGCGGTGGATATCTCATCAGCCTACACAGATCGATAATCGGGCCGGGGACATGGAGCTTCAAGCATGTTTCACCATTAAGACATATTGAAAACGGGTTAAGATAAAAAATACATTAAATGGCTGTATAATACATAAAAAGCTGTATAATATGTCCAAAAAATATAAAAAACGTATATTTTATTAAAAATTATTAAAATAAGCAAAAATAAAAAGATGGAATGGGGAATTTGAAAAAAATTGTATATAAAATGTATACAAAGCCGCACGGTCTGGGACAGGCATCTAGACACACTAGAACAATATAGAATAGATTCAAACTAACATATGCATAGTCAAATCATACAAAAAGTGCTAATACCAGGTAAATATGTACGACTAATGATGTTATGTGGACATATGTGGCAAAGAGAAGTAATCCATACATTAATATACCTAGGGATCTAAAAAGAGAGCGGTGGGTGTGTATAGCAAATGCTTCTCTATTTAGTAGTGGTGGGATTCCCTACATTGTGTGATCTCCATCTTGGGCCTATCTGTCAGCACTGTATGGGGATGCTGGCGGCGTATTCAGAGGAGATATAAAAAAAAAAAAAAAAAAAGGGTATAATAAAGACTCTTCAAGATGGACAAATTCAAGATAAAAATTAAAAATTAAAAATTACTCAGGAAACAATTTAAGTCAAATTCTATGTTGAGGACTCTTGGCGAGAAGGTGTCCATGGTAAAGATCCACCTGGACTCCATTTGGCTCAAAGTTCTAACCTTGTGTCCCCCCCGCCAGTGCCTCACATAGGGTTCAATACCCCAAAATTTTAGCTGGGAAGGATCTTTGTTGTGGTGAATTAGGAAGTGTTTTGATACGCTGTGCTTATCGTATCCGTTGATAATATTTTTTACATGTTCCTTGATGCGGACTTTGAGCGGTCTTTTAGTACGACCTATGTATTGCAGACCGCAGCTACATTGTAAGGCATATACGGCCCCTTCTGTGTTACAGACGAAGTTGCGCCTCAATGTATTTATTATCTTTGATTTGTGGGTTGAAGAATGAACTGTTCCTTAATGTACTGTGCACTATATTCCTATTTTCCGTTCCTGTATATCTCATAGGGTTTCCTTCAGTGTATTTTTGGATATTAATTTTTCTTACAAATTTCTGTATTCCGATATACGTTTCAAATTTGTCCAGATTCTTAGTTGGTGCGTATTTCAAACCTTTGTCTAAAACCCCGATTTCTTCTGGGGTGAGTGCCTGGCCACTCAAGTTAAAAATGCCTTCTCCCTTTATTGTCTTTCACTTGCTCTCTCTTTCCGGCTCTTCGTCCCCTCTTCTTTCCGAACTTCTTCTGAGGTATCTTCTCTCGTCTGGATTTCTCGGTGGATGGTTTGGCCTGTCCCTGTCTAAAAAAGGCTTATTCGGGTCGGACTGTCCATAGTGTGCCGGGTATTGCCTGTCTTGTCTTTCATCGTCTTCTCTGTTCGTTAGGGAAGCATAGTGATTATACATAGGTATCGGGCTTCGCTCATAATATCGCTGATAATCTTGCTGAGGGCCCGTCCTATGGTCATGCTCATAGGTCCGAGGGGGGCTTCTGTCCCTTGGTCTCGGGTGATCATAGGGTGGGGCCCTATTGTCCCTCTCATCATAAATCATTCTCCTCTGATCTCTATAGTCATAATATGGTCCATATTGGTCCCTCTGCTCGTATGGCGGTCTCTGCCGATTGTTCCTATATGGGGGTTTCCTGCTGTTCTTCTTGTTGTACGGTCTCCTATCTCCATATTGTGAGGTCTGGTTATAGTATTGGGGTCTTCTATCACCCCTATACGGGGTATGTTGGTGGTATTCCATATTTCTCTCTTCATATTCCAAATTTCTTGGTATCAAGCCTTCACCGTTATCCCTTTGGGTCTGGTCAACAGGGTATGGAGTATTAGGCCCGAGTGTGGCGTTTGCTTGTTGCGAATATACCCTCACTGTCCTTTCTGGTGTGGAGTATGTTGAGTGCGTCTCATTTTTCCCTATCAGGCTCTGCCATTTAAACACCTGGTTGTTCCGAAAGTCATTTGTGTCTCTAATATGTTTTTTGCTCTTCCTTTGTTGAACTTCTTTACCTTTTTTCACAAGATCTTTATTTAGCTGTGACGTTAGGTTCTTAAACTCGGTCGAGTCTTTATATGGTTCTAGTTCTTCTTTTATTTCTGAAATGTTTTGGTCTATCTTTTTATTTTTCTTGTGCTTTCTTTCTAGAAGGAAGGATAACAGCTCTAGCCCTTTATCATTGAAGAATTTAAACCATTCCTCATTCGATTCTGCATCCGTCAGACCATCATTCGGGGGGACATCGGAATACAGAAATTTGTAAGAAAATCTAATATCCAGAAATACACTGCAGGAAACCCTATGAGATATACAGGAACGGAAAATGGGAATATAGTGCACAGTACATTAAGGAACAGTTCAGTCTTCAACCCACAAATCAAAGATAATAAATACATTGAGGTGTTTAAAAAAGTTGTGTTGGATGAGATCAAAGACTTGAAAGTCAAGAAGAGAGAAGACCCCAAGCACATCAAGAATGGTATACGGAAACTGATGAAGAGGAAAGATATTGTGATCCGGCCAGCGGACAAAGGGGGAGGCATCGTCATCCTATCCAAAGAGCAATACCATAAATCAATGATGGATATGCTAAATGACGTAAATACCTACACGAAACTATTAAGCAATCCGATGTTTAGATGTAGGAAAGCGCTCGAACAAATAGTTCACTTTGGAGCTAAAAAGAACATCCTAAGTAAAAAAGAAGCAAGGTTCCTCGTACCCGACTCATGTCGCACCCCTATCATATACTCATTACCCAAAGTCCATAAGGATGGGATCAACCCACCCCCAAGGCCCATAGTAAATGGGATCGATTCATTGACATCAAGGATAGGGGAATATATCGACTTCTTTCTGCAACCAGTGGTTCAGAATACAAAGGCATACCTACGAGATACGAAACATATCCTGCAAATTTTAGATGAGATCCCCCAGAACCAGAAGAAATGCATCATGGCCACGGCAGACGTCGCATCCCTATATACGGTCATACCCCACCATCTGGCATGTGAGGCCGCCAAATGGGGCCTGAGGAGATATTTCGAGTTACCATGTTTACAAAGAAGGTTCCTGGTGAAATGTCTAGATTTTAGCTTAAAAAACAATTACTTCTGGTACAACAATACATATAACCACCAGCAAACGGGAATAGCCATGGGAGCAAAATTTGCTCCCAGCATAGCTGGGCTCTTTATGGCGAAGTGGGAAGAAGAAGCTGTTTTTAATAATCGACCAGAAGAACTTTTAATCCATAAACGATACATAGACGATATTTTTATAGTATGGGAAGGCGATGCACACCAGTTACACAACTTTTTAAATAAAATTAATTCAAATGATGTAAACATTCGATTAACATGGGATATAAGCGAGGAAAAAGTTACGTTCTTGGATCTGGATATCTTACAGGAAGATTCAAGATTCTACACACAAACGCACTTTAAAAATGTTGACCGTAACAGCTACCCCCCATTAGAAAGCTGCCACCATAGGAATTGGCTTTACAATATCCCAAAAGGCCAGTTGATGCGGCTGAGAAGAAATTGCACGAAACTCCAAGTCTTCTATGAACAGGCAGAGAAGATCGAAGCAAGGTTCACTGCAAAAGGATATGACCAAAGACATCTAAAGAAGAAGACCGCAGAAGTCGCAGTAATGGATCGCAATACATTGATCAAAGATAAAACCTCACAGAAACGATCGATGGAGGGACCAGCGCTTATCCTCAACTATAACGCACAATACAAGAAAATAGAAAGAATAGTCAGACGTCACTGGCACATTCTAATGACAGATCCACAGCTGAAAGAAAGACTGCCAAAAAACCCTAGATTTATCTACAAAAGGGCACCATCAATTCGTGATAAACTGGTGAAAAGTGTGATAGAGCCTCCAAGGAAACCTTTTAAATTTTTTTCTGGAAAAGGATTTTTCCCATGTAAAAGATGTTATGCATGTCTAAGAACCAGACGCCCCAATGAGAAAGTGTTCCACTTTTCATCCACATCGACGGGGGAAATTTATGAAGTTCGCAACTTTGTCTGTTGTAACACAGAAGGGGCCGTATATGCCTTACAATGTAGCTGCGGTCTGCAATACATAGGTCATAGGCATAGGTCGTACTAAAAGACCGCTCAAAGTCCGCATCAAGGAGCATGTAAAAAATATTATCAACGGATACGATAAGCACAGCGTATCAAAACACTTCCTAATTCACCACAACAAAGATCCTTCCCAGCTAAAATTTTGAGGTATTGAACCCTATGTGAGGCACTGGCGGGGGGACACAAGGTTAGAACTTTGAGCCAAATGGAGTCCAGGTGGATCTTCACCATGGACACCTTCTCGCCAAGAGGCCTCAACATAGAATTTGACTTAAATTGTTTCCTACATACACACGACGCGTTTCGTCTTAAAAAGACTTCAACGCGTCGGGTGTATGACGCCATCTCGATCATCTGTACACTGCGCTACATGTACCTTTGTTACTTTTATGAACTTTGTTTTTACCCGAATTTTTATTGGAATCTTTTTTAATACAATAAAATTTCCTGGTAATCCAGAATTTACACTATGTGGAGCCTCTTTTCTCCTTATCCCCTTGTCTCAATTGCATGAGACCCAAACGTTCGCTGGAGGAGGAATCCGTGGTACCGTTTGGGGTTGGGAACCCTTCCAGGACCCTCTTGTCATGGATCAAGGACAACTGTAACCTTACCGTACCTAACGGTGCAAGCTCATACGACTCACCGCCAACGGCCTGTGAGTCCACCTCGTCCGGTAAGGGCATTTTATATCACTTTTTTGTCAGGTCAAGCATTGGAAAAGTCTATTGAGAACAGGAATAGATGCTACTGTGATATTTACATCTATGGTCCACGATTCTTTTGTCAAATTGAATGAACTGTTCAATACCCCAGGGACTTGCCATTTACCCCCACCCCAATTCGCAACATATATGTTTGTGTTTTGATTTAAGGGTTTGCGATTATTCATATCGTGTATACACAATTCACATGTTTTCACTATACTATATGTTGATACTAATGACTATTTAGATCACTTGATTTTCTCATATACAGGCCACTAATAACCTGTTCACCTGCTGGGTCTAGCAGGGCCTAGTATTTGATATGCACACAGGTGTTATATATGACACATTTCTTTGCACAATATAGCGCTACACTTTTTCTTTTTCTCATTAATTAATACAATTAGTCTAATTGTTGGTGTTGGCTGCTTGGTTTTGTTTTGTTTGGTTGGCGCAGCAGATTTTCCTCATTTTATTTTGTTACAATATAGGCCTCAATCTAGAAGCAGTATAGGCCCAAGTTTAGATCTTACCTTCGTTATCACGATCGGCGCCTCCAATACTCTGTCCTCCGCTCACAGATCGTACGCACTACGCTTGCATGTTGCGCTTTATAAACACTGCACATGCGTGTAACTCCGCCCCTCCCTGACGTTCTTTCTAGTCTATTCCCCGCCCCTTTTCATTCGGTGCAGTGGCGGAAGAGCACATGGCGGAGACACAGCAGGTGCGTGCTAATTATAGCAACGAGGAGGAGGGGGAGGAAAGCTCGGAGCCTGAAACATCTGGATCCAGAAGGAGACGATTTAAGGCCTCAAATATGTCCTTTGGGGAGATGTTGGAGATGGTTGACATCCTGAGGAAGGCCGACTATGACGGGAAGTATGGACCTTACCCCAACCCCAATGTCAGAAAGGCCAAGATAATGGCGAAAGTGGTCAAAAGTCTGCAACGGAATTTCGGGGTACGACGATCAAAATATCAGCTCAGGAAGTGTTGGTCAGACCTAAAATTAAGAGAGCACGAGCAGTACCGAAAGATCCGGAGAGTGCTGCAAAAAAGTAAGTAGTTGTGCTGTGTTCCTATTCTTTATGTTTATTACGTCCGCGCTGCTCCATCTGCTTTTCTTAACTGTTATCCAGTTTAAAATGTCAACTTTCATGTTCATGGGCACATTTGTTCGTATCAAACATTTTTCTTTTGGCCTATAAAACACCATTGTTTTGGCCATATGCATTTGCCCACATTTTTTAGGGTCTACTTGCCTGAAAATAATTTGGTTGGGTAGATGGGTTTGTTACTAGAATGAAATGCAAACTCGAGGACACTCAGCAGCAGTTTTCACATCTGGACGCTGGAGCACTAGTGTGGGACACAAGAACACCCTTTTTATTAGGGGGCCCACACAGGTGCTCCAGTGGATACTATAAGGGTGTCTCCATCTGTGAAGCTTGTACAAAACAGGTAAAATATTGAAGCTTGACAAAGGACACTAAAAATTATACATCTTGGAACTCGGCCAAAATAGACAATTGTACCCCACTTCCAAGCAACGTTTCATATTTAGGCCTCATACACATGGATGTTTTTACAGCTGCTTTTTTGAGCGTTTTTTGCAGCTTAAAAAGGCCTGTCTATGTTAGTCTATGGCTTCAGGCCCACCTAGGCATTTTTGAGCTGCAAATGGCATAGGCGTTTTTAAGCTGTAAAAAAAAAACCCAGGACCAGTGGGTTCTGAGAGACGTTTTTCAGCTGTAAAAACGCTCTAACGCTGATAAACGCTCAAAAACGATCAGAAACGCTCAAAAACGTCATTCACCAACGTTTAATGCTTTTTGAGCCATTGAAAAAGAAAAAAAAGTTGAAAAAAAAACGCTAACGTGGAAAAACGCTCAAAAAAAGTTCAAAAAAACTTTTAAAAAATCACTGCAAAGATACTGGCATTTTCATAACGTTATTTTAACATCCTGTGTGCATGAGGCCTTATAGTTCTGCCATCAAATATCTGTGTGCCAAGTATACCCTTTTTTTTTTCCATAGGGGAGAAAAGACTCGGAGGACACCCCTCATCCGAGGAGACCAGAGACCCCCCACCTCTGGAAGAAGGGGAAATCCACCAAAGACAAGAAGAGCAGGAGGTGGAAGACGTGGTGGAAATTGGCACCACAATAGGTGAGTGTCTGCGACCACAGGCTCAGGTAAGAGATGGATGCCGGCATATTTATAATACATGTTTTTTTTTTGTTTCTATCTTTTTAGGTGATCGTGATGTTGTGGATCCAGGGCATTTCACCTCGGAAAGTGCACAGATCCTGATTGGGGAGATCATGGGGTGTAATAGGGACTTGGAAAACATCAAGAAAAACATCAATGATGTTATTCAAAAAAATAAGAACATCATTGATGTTTTGGGGAGAGTTTAAAACCTGTCCAAATCCCTTTCTTTTATGGTGTGCTACAATTTTACCATTTTTTGTCTAAATGGAGAAAAGCCAAATTTTGAGGATGCACACAGTGTGTAAACAATGTGCTACCTGCCATCACGGGAGATCAATGGACGTGTTTTGGGGGTGCAACCCCTTCCTCAATAATAAAGTAGCTGTGAGGAAGGGGTTGCTCCCCCAAAACACGTCCCTTGATCCCCCATGTAGGCAGCTAGCACATGTTGACATTCAGCTATTTGTGTGCATCTTCAAAATTTGGCTTTTCCGGGGGGGTGACTTCACCCCATCTGAACGCAATATCAAACACAGTTTTTAAATACTCATGTCTGATATTGCCTTCAAGTTCTACCAAATGTGAACTTTGTAAGTTCAAGATTTGTGTCTTTCTTGTGGGTTCTAAACATGCCTGTTTTATCTCAAATGGACATTTCTACTTTTTCTAATGTGACCCCAAAAATTGTTATACAACAAACATGTTGGTTTGTTTTAAAAAACCTTTTCTAAATACACATGTGATTGTGCAGGTATTAAAAAGATTGTTAATCAAGAATGTGTGGATTATTGTCTCAGCGCTGCAACACTTTTGGGGTGCTCTAATTGGTGTTTTCTGTGACAATGGGTGTTATTTCCTAAGGGCAAATCCACTTTGCACTCCAAGTGCAGTTTCAAGTGCACTTGAAGTGCAAAGTGTCTTTGCCTTTAGTAAATAACACCCAACAGTGCTTTGTATAAGGTTACACAATCACGCCATTTTCAGGACTCAACACATTTCTGTCAGGGTCAGCTAAAACAAACACAATGGTGTGGACAAGTGTGGCGCTAAACAGACAATACTCTATATGTACACCATTGGGCAGAACCAAACAGAATGTCCATCTGAAAGGCAATAAGCGCAATGAAATAAATTAATGGAACACAAAAATATTTGTGTAGAGACTGTTAGCCAACACTAACAGAAGTGATTTGGGTCCAACCAACCAGCAAAGAGAATCTTTGCTGGTTGGAGAACCCAAAAGAGTTCTTGACAATAAACACAAATGGTCCCTTCTAACGAATTTCTCTGTACAACACAAACAGGTCAAAGAGATCATATCAAGACATTGGAGGGTCCTTAAAAATGATCCAGTATTGGGTCCTGTTCTCCCGGAACGAGGTGGAGTAATTTATAGAGGGGCCCCATCGATTAACCACTTGCCGACCGCCTCACGCCTATATACATGAGCAGAATGGCACGGGCAGGCAAAATCACGTACCTGGTACGTGATTGCCTTCCCGCGGGCGGGGGGTCCGATCGGACCCCCCCGGTGCCAGCTGCAGTCGGCATTTGGCTGGGAGAGTTGAGAGACGAGGGGGAGGCCATCCGATCGTGGCCCCCCCCTCGCTATCGCTCCCAGCCAATGAGAAACATCCCCTGCCTCTGTATAGTACACAGAGGCAGAGGATGTGATGTCATCTCTCCTCGGCTCGGGAGTTTCCGTTCCAGCGCCGAGGGGAGATGACATGTAAGTAAGTGCACAACACAAACACACACAGTAGAACATGCCAGGCACACAAAACACCCCCGATCCCCCCCCCAATCACCCCCCCCCCTGTCACAAACTGACACCAAGCAGGTTTTTTTTTTTTTTTTCTGATTACTGCATAGTGTCAGTTTGTGACAGTTACTGTGGTAGGACAATTAGGGTTAGCCCCCTGTAGGTTTAGGGTACCCCCCTAATAAAGTTTTAACCCCTTGATCACCCCCCCTCACCAGTGTTGCTAAGCGATCATTTTTCTGATCGCTGTATTAGTGTCGCTGGTGACGGTAGTTAGGGAGGTAAATATTTATGTTCGCCGTCAGCGTTTTATAGCGACAGGGACCCCCATATACTACCTAATAAATGTTTTAACCCCTTGATTGCCCCCTAGTTAACCCTTTCACCACTGATCACCGTATAACTGTTACGGGTGATGCTGGTTAGTTTGTTTATTTTTTATAGTGTCAGGGCACCCGCCGTTTATTACCGAATAAAGGTTTAGCCCCCTGATTGCCCGGCGGTGATATGCGTCGCCCCAGGCAGCGTCAGATTAGCGCCAGTACCGCTAACCCCCACACACGCACTGTACATCTCCCTTAGTGGTATAGTATCTGAACGGATCAATATCTGATCTGATCAGATCTATACTAGCGTCCCCAACAGTTTAGGGTTCCCAAAAACGCAGTGTTAGCGGGATCAGCCCAGATACCTGCTAGCACCTGTGTTTTGCCCCTCCGCCCGGCCCAGCCCAGCCCACCCAAGTGCAGTATCGATCGATCACTGACACTTACAAAACACTAAACGCATAACTGCAGCGTTCGCAGAGTCAGGCCTGATCCCTGCGATCGCTAACAGTGTTTTTGGTAGCGTTTTGGTGAACTGGCAAGCGCCAGCAGCCTAGTACACCACGGTCGTAGTCAAACCAGCACTGCAGTAACACTTGGTGACGTGGCGAGTCCCATAAGTGCAGTTCAAGCTGGTGAGGTGGCAAGCACAAGTAGTGTCCCGCTGCCACCAAAAAGACAAACACAGGCCCGTCGTGCCCATAGTGCCCTTCCTACTGCATTCGCCAATCCTAATTGGGAACCCACCGCTTCTGCAGCGCCCGTACTTCCCCCATTCACATCCCCAACCAAATGCAGTCGGCTGCATGAGAGGCATTTTTATGTCCTCCCGAGTACCCCTACCCAACAAACCCCCCCAAAATAGATGTCGTGTCTGCAGCAAGCGTGGATATAGGCGTGACACCCGCTATTATTGTCCCTCCTGTCCTGACAATCCTGGTCTTTGCATTGGTGAATGTTTTAAAAATAGTAATAAATGATTCACTAGTACCTGCCCTTCCCTCAAGTGAAATCAAATAGCAGCGCTAATTATAAAAATGTGCATACATGTGTGAATTAACCACAACAAACTAAGAAGTGACAGCCTATTAAGTGATATAGGCGTGACACCCGCTATTATTGTCCCTCCTGTCCTGACAATCCTGGTCTTTGCATTGGTGAATGTTTTGAACGCTACCATTCACTAGTTGAGTATTAGCGTAGGGTACAGCATTCCACAGACTAGGACACACTTTCACAGGGTCTCCCAAGATGCCATCGCATTTTGAGAGACCCGAACCTGGAACCGGTTACAGTTATAAAAGTTACAAGTTTGCAAAAAAACCACAAACAGAAATAAAAAAAAAATAGTTGTCGTTTTATTGTTCTCTCTCTCTCTATTCTCTCTCTGGTGTTCTGCTCTTTTTTACTGTATTCTATTCTGCAATGTTTTATTGTTATTATGTTTTATCATGTTTGCTTTTCAGGTATGCAATTTTTTATACTTTACCGTTTACTGTGCTTTATTGTTAACCATTTTTTTGTCTTCAGGTACGCCATTCACGACTTTGAGTGGTTATACCAGAATGATGCCTGCAGGTTTAAGTATCATCTTGGTATCATTTTTTTCAGCCAGCGGTCGGCTTTCATGTAAAAGAAATTCTAGCGGCTAATTAGCCTCTAGACTGCTTTTACAAGCAGTGGGAGGGAATGCCCCCCCCCTCCACCGTCTTCCGTGTTTTTCTCTGGCTCTCCTGTCTCAACAGGGAACCTGAGAAATCAGCCAGTGATTCAGCCAGCTGACCATAGAGCTGATCAGAGACCAGAGTGGCTCCAAACATCTCTATGGCCTAAGAAACCGGAAGCTACGAGCATTTTATGACTTAGATTTCGCCGGATGTAAACAGCGCCATTGGGAAATTGTTTTATCACACCGATCTTGGTGTGGTCAGATGCTTTGAGGGCAGAGGGGAGATCTAGGGTCTAATAGACCCCAATTTTATCAAAAAAGAGTACCTGTCACTACCTATTGCTATCATAGGGGATATTTACATTCCCTGAGATAACAAAAATGATTTAAAAAAAAAAAAATGAAAGGAACAGTTTAAAAATAAGATAAAAAAAAAAAAAAAAAAAAAGCACCCTGTCCCCCCTGCTCTCGCGCTAAGGCGAACGCAAGCGTCGGTCTGGCGTCAAATGTAAACAGCAATTGCACCATGCATGTGAGGTATCACCGCGAAGGTCAGATCGAGGGCAGTATTTGTAGCAGTAGACCTCCTCTGTAAATCTAAAGTGGTAACCTGTAAAGGCTTTTAAAGGCTTTTAAAAATGTATTAATTTTGTTGCCACTGCACGTTTGTGCGCAATTTTAAAGCATGTCATGTTTGGTATCCATGTACTCGGCCTAAGATCATCTTTTTTATTTCATCAAACATTTGGGCAATATAGTGTGTTTTAGTGCATTAAAATTTAAAAAAAGTGTGTTTTTTCCACAAAAAATGCGTTTGAAAAATCGCTGCGCAAATACCGTGTGAAAAAAAAAATGAAACACTCACCATTTTAATCTGTAGGGCATTTGCTTTAAAAAAATATATAATGTTTGGGGGTTCAAAGTAATTTTCTTGCAAAAAAAAATAATTTTTTCACGTAATCAAAAAGTGTCAGAAAGGGCTTTGTCTTCAAGTGGTTAGAAGAGTGGGTGATGTGTGACATAAGCTTCTAAATGTTGTGCATAAAATGCCAGGACAGTTCAAAACCCCCCCAAATGACCCCATTTTGGAAAGTAGACACCCCAAGCTATTTGCTGAGAGTCATGTCGAGTCCATGGAATATTTTATATTGTGACACAAGTTGCGGGAAAGAGACAAATTTTTTTTTTTTTTTTGCACAAAGTTGTCACTAAATGATATATTGCTCAAACATGCCATGGGGATATGTGAAATTACACCCCAAAATACATTCTGCTGCTTCTCCTGAGTACGGGGATACCACATGTGTGGGACTTTTTGGGAGCCTAGCCGCGCACGGGACCCCGAAAACCAATCACCGCCTTCAGGCTTTCTAAGGGCGTAAATTTTTGATTTCACTCTTCACTGCCTATCACAGTTTCGGAGGCCATGGAATTCCCAGGTGGCACAAAGCCCCCCCCAAATGACCCCATTTTGGAAAGTAAACACCCCAAGCTATTTGCTGAGAGGTATAGTGAGTATTTTGCAGACCTCACTTTTTGTCACAAAGTTTTGAAAATTGAAAAAAGAAAAAAAAATGTTTTTTCATGTCTTTCTTCATTTTCAAAAACAAATGAGAGCTGCAAAATACTCATCATGCCTCTCAGCAAATAGCTTGGGGTGTCTACTTTCCAAAATGGGGTCATTTGGGGGGGTTTGTGCCATCTTGGCATTTTATGGCCTTCAAAACTGTGATAGGTAGTCAGGCGTGAAATCAAAAATTTATGCCCTTAGAAATCCTGAAGGCGGTGCTTGGTTTTCGGGGCCCCGTACGCGGCTAGGCTCCCAAAAAGTCCCACACATGTGGTATCCCCATACTCAGAAGAAGCAACTGAATGTATTTTGGGGTGCAATTCCACATATGCCCATGGCCTGTGTGAGCAATATATCATTTAGTGACAACTTTTTGTAAATTTTTTTTTTTTTTTTTTGTAATTATACAATCACTTGGGACAAAAAAAAAATTAAATGGGTTCAACATGCCTCTCAGCAATTTCCTTGGGGTGTCTACTTTCCAAAATGGGGTCATTTGGGGGGGTTTTGTACTGCCCTGCCATTTTAGCACCTCAAGTATTGACATAGGCAGTCATAAACTAAAAGCTGTGTAAATTACAGAAAATGTACCCTAGTTTGTAGACGCTATAACTTTTGCGCAAACCAATAAATATATGCTTATTGACATTTTTTTTACCAAAGACATGTGGCCAAATACATTTTGGCCTAAATGTATGACTAAAATTTAGTTTATTGGATTTTTTGTATAACAAAAAGTAGAAAATATCATTTTTTTTCAAAATTTTCGGTCTTTTTCTGTTTATAGCGCAAAAAATAAAAAAACGGCAGAGGTGATCAAATACCATCAAAAGAAAGCTCTATTTGTGGGAAGAAAAGGACGCAAATTTCGTTTGGGTACAGCATTGCATGACCGCGTAATTAGCAGTTAAAGCGTCGCAGTGCCGAATTGTAAAAAGTGCTCTGGTCAGGAAGGGGGTAAAATCTTCCGGGGCTGAAGTGGTTAAAAGTCAGGTTGCTCCTAACATTACTGACCCCCCCTGTGATTCTATCTTTCTTCCACAATATGAAAGGTTTTTTTCCTTGTCGCCGCTGTAACGTGTGTTTACATAATGTTTGTGGGAGGAGAAAAACTGAGACGTTTGTCTCTACTTCCACAGGGAGAGAATACAAAATCAAACATTTCCTGACCTGTGAAACTAGATACGTGGTCTACCTGATCACGTGTCCATGTAAAAAACAGTATGTAGGCCGCACTATACGTACGTTCTCTGTGAGAGGGAATGAACATATAGCTAATATAAAAAAGGGCCTTACTAACCAGTGTCCCAAGACATTTTTTACATTGCCACAACCGGAATCCGAACGGAACCCAATTCCAGGTTATTGATAAATTTATTCCCAACTGGAGGAGAGGTGATTCGCTGAAAAGGGGCGTATCCAAATTGGAGACGTTCTGGATACACCAATTAAAAAGTTATTTACCTTTCGGCCTTAATATTGATTGGGATATAAATGCTTTTATTAATCAGTCCTAACTTAGTTCCTTATTGTCCGTTCTCACGTTTGCTGTTGTCCATGATTATCTGTTTGGTTCGTATTAGTATTTACACTTTATTGTTGGCATAGTTCCACTCACTAACTCATTATGGAGTATTCCAGTTACATATGGGATGGGAGATGCCTATTTTCATGCCTATTTCCATGTCTTTCCATATGGTAACCCCCCTTTTTTATAAGATATAGCTTTGTCATAACTATGCACAGATCAATGTTTTTGATTTCGTTACATTGATGCATTTGAGTGGGAATTTACTTAGTTTATTATTAATTAATTTGCCCTGTCATTTTGCATTCATGTTTGCGTCATATCAGTTTACACAATCATCTGCTTCACCACTTCCCCATTGTGAGGGTTGAACCGCATTTGCGTTCCAGCCTGAATTTTCGTTTCTCCTGTTTACACTCATCAACGTCATTGCAATGAGGCGTGGTCCGCATATGCGTCCCACAAGTTTTACCTGTCCTGTTCGTCACTTCCGGCTGTTGCCGGAATGACGTCACACGCTCTCTGCGTGTTTTTCTATTGGATACCGCACTCCAGCCCTATCTAGTCTTTGATTAGTTATGGGGTGTGCCGCATCCCAGCATGAACGGTGACATTCGACCTGCCGTCTGGTTGGTGGAGCATTCCCACCTGATCCTGATGGTGTCACTTTTGGAGTGACGCAACCTCTCACAGCTTGTTCGGTTGGTTAATCAGACTGAGGCTTGGTTATGGGCCATTTCTATACATTTTGTGATTGGCTTATTGTGAATGCTGACGCCATTTTCCGGCTACCCGGAAGTAGCGTTACATATGGCGCAAACAGGTGCGGTTATTTGGTAATTATGAGAATATAGATACAGGCATATACCCCAGTCGAAGTCCCATTGGACGAAATGCGTCGGGTTGTTTTGCCTGTCTTGCCACTACTGATCCAAGCGCTTTTTATACCTGGCTTTCTTTCCTGGAACCAGAGTTTGTTTTTATTGTCTCGTTTTTAAATAAAAGCTCTCACTAAGCTGATTCACACTATGGGGAGTTTTTTTCTGTTTGATCCCTATCACATGTGAGGATCTATATTCTACATATGAAGCTGGACCCCTGTGAGTAGTTCCTCTTCGATGCCACGGACATTGGTCACTGGTGAGACCAGAGAGGTTCGTTTGGTGAGTGCCGCAGCTCCCCTCCAACTTCTGTTGCCGGTGATAGAGGGTCACCTCCTCAGCCTTATCGCAAGCCTATTTGACTCCCAAGCCGCTGGCTGGTGAGTCCACCACTGTCGGTAAGGGTATTTTCGCCTATTCCATTTATACATCTGTTGGATCCCACACCTTGTTGATGTTATCCCCGGGTTCAAGGATCCCACATCATCTATCCTGGCTGTAGCTGATTGTTCCAGCCATAGACCCTTCAGTAGTCTTACATCCATGTTTGACTTTTTTGCCCTATCAGCAGTGCACTATATATGTTAGACTTATTTGCTTTATCAGGAGCTTGAATGTTGATATTTTTTCACAGTCACCATATATACATTATTGTGATCATTATTGTATTCACTTACTCATTTTGTCATTATTCTGCACTTTTGTTTTACACTTTTAACAGTGTGTCATCACTGTGACATGAGTACCAGTTCACGAGAGTCTCTCTATATATATGACTGTTTTTCACCATTTTTGGTCATAGTCAGTTATTGTAAGACACATTTCCCAATTGTTTTCCAAATCACTTCTGTTAGTGTTGGCTAACAGTCTCTACACGAATATTTTTGTGTTCCATTAATTTATTTCATTGCGCTTATTGCCTTTCAGATGGACATTCTGTTTGGTTCTGCCCAATGATGTACATGTAGAGTATTGTCTGTTTAGCGCCACACTTGTCCACACCATAGTATTTTACAATTTGTCTGATTGTTGTGTTGGCTGCTTTTTTATTTTTTACTTTTTTTTGGTTGGCCCATTTTTATTTTTGATTTCTTAAAACAAACACAAGCAGTAAATGTCACCAAAGATTTGCTTAATGTTTTTTTTTTATTTGATAAAGGTTTCAGACATTGTCTAGCATATTGATAGCCCCCTACCCGCAAAGAATTCAAGGTATCTTAGCCGGACATCACGGGCACTCAGGGAGGGCAAGCCAGGACGGCCACTTTCAAGCGCCGTCAGGGCTGGTTCATTTTGAATTCCGGCCTCAGGCCCAACTGAGCCGGCATAGTTGGCAGAATGTTTCCGTAAAAAGTTGTGTAGAACACAGCACGCCAGGATAATATGATTCAGTTTATACTCCGCCATATGTATGGGTGTAAGAAATAGGCGGAACTGGCTGGCCATGATTCCAAACGTGTTCTCCACCACTCTTCTGGCTCTGGTCAGCCGGTAATTAAAAACCCTCTGGTCCGGGGTGAGGGTCCTCATCGGGAATGG
Source organism: Lithobates clamitans (assembly GCA_037952925.1). Classification (NCBI taxonomy): domain Eukaryota; kingdom Metazoa; phylum Chordata; class Amphibia; order Anura; family Ranidae; genus Lithobates; species Lithobates clamitans. The sequence continues at coordinate 5,113,131 of JBBGZY010001215.1, forward strand.
TCGCATAAGATGGTCCCCCAGCGTAAAGGCTTTATCCGTAATGAAGACGAATGGGAGTCCTTCCACATTGTCTTCTGGAGGTGGAAAGTCCAAGCTGCCATTCTGGAGATGCCTGTAGAACTCCGTCTGGGTGATGACTCCACCATCGGACATCCGGCCATTCTTCCCCACGTCCACATACAGGAACTCATAAGTAGCCAACACCACCGCCAACATCACAATACTATTGAACCCCTTATAATTATAATAGCACGACTCCGAGTTGGGTGGTGGGATGATGTGGACGTGTTTCCCATCAATTGCCCCTCCGCAGTTAGGAAAGTCCCACCACTGGGCAAAGTGGGAGACTGCAGTCTGCCATTCCTGTGGCGTGGAAGGAAACCAAAAAAAATTTAGTCGTTTTGCACATAAACAGGGAAAGCAGATTAGACACAAACATTCTTGGCCAACATCAAGATACCATTTATTTATGGGAATTTTTAAAGACCAAAGTATAAGGTACACCTATCATATTCCCCCCCTCTCCTGGGCCATTTCTACCATTATAGGGAGGAGGAGCTCTTGGACAGGTAACCCTCTCCACTTCATTGAGAGATGAATGCCTAAATAATGTGTATTACTTTGAACAGCCCCTCCTTAGTTACACTATTGGCAGCCCACAGGACAGGTAAGAAGTGTCATAATACAAAGATATAAATACACACTGTACACATTTGAGCATTCTGCTATTACCTATCAAGATAATAATAGTATAGAAAAACTTTTAACAGTACCATTTGAAAGCATACAGACAGGCCCTTGCACTACATGCTTTGGGGAATTCATCCATACATCTGAGCACAAAAGAGATGGGTATAGTGTGTATGGGTTTGGCAAAGTCAGCAGATAGATGATTGGAGGATAGATAGAGAATTGGTATCAGCTGACTTAGCAGTTGGGGGGGGGGGGGGGTTCCAAATGATTTGGGGACCCCCAAAAAAAGCCTCTGGCACTCTGCCTGAATTTAACGCACAAATCATATTTCAACACATTTTAGGGGGTGTTTGGGGTAAAGCACTATTTTGGAGCTGATAAAATACATTGTTAAGTGACTACATGAGGTGAATATAGGACAGGAGACCATGCTGGGGAGGTAAGTGAAGGCAAATATGTATGAAGGACAAAAAAATAATTACATAAAAATCCAGCATGCATGAGGACAAAGGGGACATTCACAGCATATTACAATCATGGTAATTAGAGAATGAGGAAAGAAATACAATATATTATCAAACATTAAATACAATAAAATGTGAGATTAAAGAATAAAAATCTTACCCTAAAATATTCCTGCTGCAGGACCTGGATGATGGCAGAACAGGTCTCTGGGATAATGATCCTCAGAGCCTGGGGGAGATGCCTGTCGAGAACTTCAAGTCCTGCAGGCTTCTCCCTGTCGCCAAGTACCGCAGTGTGGTGACGAGCCTCTACTCCGGAGTGATGGCTTGCCTCATGCAGGTATCCTGCCTGCTAATATAGGGGGTCGGCAAAGCCAACAAACTGAAATACGGGGTCCGTCATCCGGAGAAAGTTCTTTAAATTATCAGGATTATTCTCACGGATCTCATGGTGCAAAGGCATATGACAGAACTGGTCACGCTGAAGCAACCAATTCTTGGGCCATGAACTCCTCCCCACCCTGTTCATGGACTGAACGTGTGTCAAGGTCAGGACCCCAACACCAAGCCCCCGCACAGCACAAACTCTACGAGGAGTATGTATACGCAACATGGCTAGAAAACGGTTGGCTGCTCAGAACGAAGTAACAGAACGCACTGAAGAACAGCAAGGCCTGTGAAGAGCGACCTGAAAAACAGTAACGAACGAACAAGAACACAATGACAAAGTCACGCGTAGCTTGCTTGCACGCACTGAAGAGCAGATACAAACCCACAAGCACAAACTGAACAGCAGAAAATGATCTGAAAACCACGAGTCTGAAAAAAGCATGAATCGTCTCTCACCAAACTTTTACTAACACAAGATTAGCAAAAGGAGCCCAAAGGGTGCCACGCTTGTTTCTGAACTGACCTTTTCTAGTCTCATCATACGTGGTTTACGCCACCGCGTTCTTGGTGATTGGAAATTCCGACAACTTTGTGTGACCGTGTGTACGCAAAACAAGTTTGAGCCAACATCCGTCGGAAAAGATCCTAGGATTTTGTTGTCGCAATGTCCGATCAATGTCCGACCGTGTGTACGGGGCATAAGAGTTTGTGCATGCAAAAGTCAAATGTTCCTAGCAGTCAAATCTGTCTCTCTGTTATGTTGCAGTATATGGTTGGCCAGTGGCTGCTCACCAGTATATAGGCAAAGGATGTCTTTCCCAGCACAAGGCACAAAACGCTTCTCTTTCTATCTAGATGTATCCTAATGTGGCTCTTTACAGCACAGTAGGTGCCCCACAGTCCAGGTCACAATCCAAGGCTCAAAGAGTCTGCTCTGCATCCCCTGCTTCCTGATAAAAATGTCCTACTTACTGCCCTCACTGCAAACTGGTAGGTCTTGGTGTGTATAGCACTGGTATTTCTGCAGAAAGAGGGAGTTGTCCTCTTTTAAAATCATTCCAGTCCCTCTCCTTTAATGTCTCTGGCTTGGGAATTGTGGTTTTTCAGCCAGTCTGTAGTATAGTCCAGTCTCTCCTGCAAACTACACATTCCTAAATCCCAACACAATTTTTCAACAAAGTTTCTTGTACTCTTGTGCCCGACGGGTGCCCTCTAGTGGATGTAGGCAGAAACAACACTGGCTGTATCTGTATAGAAGTCTTTTTGTGGATAAACACACAGAGCAGCAAAAGAACAGTGCGTCTGCAGCTTCTACTCACCTGCCAGTTAGATACCGGGATACACAAGATTATATACTTCAATTAAACACACCCAAGGCATACAGAAGGAGGCATCAATGTTACAGGATAGGCTTAAATCAAGCTTTTTATGGCATTATTATGCATTATGTTAAAAAAGAACATTTTTAAAACAAATTATTTACAACTGAGGTACAGTGACAGGCTCACATTCTTCCCCATACCCTTTTCATGTGTGTCAGTAACAATTTCTGCTGCTGTGGTGCCGATTACTATAGTGTATACAATACTGCATACTATAGTGGTCGGTTTAGTGCCCTAAAGCACCACCGTTTATTTTGCACCATCCCAATACATCCCTTACTCTAACTTTTAGTAAAACTAGTGAATAACCAGGTTAGCAGCATCTGAATCTGCAGACCAAAGGATGGTTGGGGTGCAATATCAAGAGGCAGGGCACATGTGCCTTTCCTTTTAGGTGGTGTGCATGCTCGTTAACCAGAGCATGTGGAGATGGTTTTTAAGAAGCACATTTTATGAAGCACTTTGATATGGACTATTTATAAAAACGGGACTAATTATAGTTGCACTTTAATTATACATCAATTATATTCATATTGTTTGATCGCTTATATACATATTTGTTGTATTGATGGAGATATTGGAGTGATATTGTTTTGGGACAGCGCTCTGGACTAACTAGTTCACATGTAGAGATGGTAGTGGAGTGAACCCCCACTGAAATTAATAGGAGCCAAATCTGTCAAATTTAAAATGCACTATTTCTGGCATATAGGCAAGGGGTAGACAAAACATAGCATGGGGGCTAGGAACTGCCCTGGGGAACAAGTATTAATGCAAAAAAAAAAAAAAGTTATTTTTTTAAATGCTTAAAGCACATGTGTCAAACACAAGGCTAGCAGGCAAAATCCAGGCAACCAGGCCTTTTCGTGTTGCCCTCACACCTCTACTGCAGCTGCGGCACTCCCCTCCTCTTCATCCCTCCCTTATCTCAGCAGTCAGGAGCAGAGAGGAGTACAGACCTCCTCCACCAGATCCAGCACTTCTTCATGCAGGCTGTGGAGAGGTTTGTCTCTGCTCCCCTCCCCCCGCCCCAGGAGTTTGGAGGAGGACAAAACTCCTCCAGATCCTGCACCTCTCTGTGCAAGTGCAGCAACCATTTTGTTATGCCTTCCCTGGTCCCAGCATTCAGCACTCTGGAGGCTGACTCTAGTCCTGCTCTGGCCCTCCTGCAGACCCTGTACTTTCTGCTTCCCAGCTCTGCCACCAGCAGCAGAAGGTAAGGCAAGTGCACTGTGATGTAAGGGAGGGTAGGGGACTCTTAACTTCTGATAGTGGGGGGGGGCACTTGACATCTGATGTAAGGGAGGGGGCATAATAATATGGCATGCATCTCTCTGATATACAGAAAGTGCTGCAGCTGCACTGACATTTACAAAGAAAAACAGTGCTTGAAATTGCCAGGAATATACTCTCATTGACCGCTTCTTTATAATAAAAAAAGGAGAAAGACCCCTTCAAGGGTCTGATATGTATTTTGGGGGACCTTTGGAGGGGTTTGTATGCATGTTCCTTTTAGGAGGAGAGGGAGTGGTGGAAAAGCACAACATCAGCAAGACAAGATGTTCCCAGGAGCAGCCACCCTATTCCACCAGAGTTCCACAGGTGCAGACCACTGCATTCCCCTAGTCCTGCTCAGCTGCCCAGTGGGAGCAGCACTTGCATCCTAAGGGTAAACAACAAAAGGGTTGCGCTGTTTCTTCCCCCACTATATAATTACCAGCAGCCTCAAGCAATAAAGCTGACAACATTTAATGTGTTGAGAAAAGTGGAAAGATAGCGCTGCTGGACCCGTAGGATTACTTTACTTGTATTGTTATCTTAAGGTATTGCTATTGGTGTAAATGATCTAGTTCCTGGGCAGGTGGCTTCTACACCCCAGATAATCTCCAGTCTCCTTGGCTTGTAGTAAACTTGTAATAAAAAGGGTTGACATTGAGGAGCCACGCCACTGTTAATAAGTCCAGATACAACTTTATTCCATTAAGGGTCAGGGGTACAATTCAAAAGGTAGCAATGCGCTTCAGGGGTCTAAGTGCCCTCTTTATCAGGGCTTGACTTGTAACAAAGTGAACAGACCTGAAGTAGACTGGACCTACAATGGTATTTTTTTTCCAGTTTGGATTCAAAGCACAGGCCTAGTCAGCAGCGGCCAAACAAGCTGCTGACAAGGCCTGTGCTTTGAATCCAAACTGGAAAAAATACCATTGTAGGTCTAGACTACTTCTGATCCTTCCCACCCCACCTTGTCATCTCCAGCTTTACCACTGAGCAGGCAACTTTTTGTGCCACAGCTGGAATGTAAGAAAAAGTATGTTCCCAGCCACCCCCACGTCCAAAGTTTCAATGCCAGCTTGGCAAATCAGCTGGCTTTACAGCTGGTAAATTCAGTCCCCTTTTGTGAATGTGTGGCCTGCGTTGTACCACAGTGGCAGGTGTCTGGTCACCATTTTTTTTTACTTGTAAGGCCATTCCTATCCTACACCATCACGGTAAAGGTAATGGTTCCACATCAGTGAACTACACAGTGAGCTGCAGGGTCCACCTAACCACAGACATGTGGTCCATTAAATATGGGCAGGGATTTTATATCTCGTTCACAGTCTACTGTATGACTTTGCTGGTAACTGGTAATTATGCAGATCGGACCTGGTGTCCTGGTGATTGTAACAGACCACTTCTGCCTCTTCAATGCCCTCTTATGGGGATTCATCCTCAGCACCACCAGTTTGTTCTAAGTGACAAAGAGGCTTTGCAAGGAAAAATGCTGCCATGCAGTTTTGCTGTTGGTATTACTAGATTTCTGGAGCCACATTGAGGCAGATATTCTGTCAGCACTAAAGGGCCAAGTCCAGAGGTAGCTAACTCCACATTTCTGCCAGAAAAGGCCCTGTGTGACAATGGTAAAAACCTGCTGTCTGTCCTTCAGCAGTGAAATTCTTGAAATGGGCCACCAAGCAGTTATGTTTGGGGGAGTTTTTTTAACACAATTAATTACAGTTATAAATGAGCCTTACAAACTTCTAGAATAAAGGAATTAAAGGAAAGAATATTTATCAGCAAAATTGAGATTAGAATTCCTTATCAATGATTGCTTGCAATGTTCTCAAACAGATAAATTGTCCAATACACATAAAACAGATTAGTGAAATTAGTTTAGCTTGCAATGTATGATCATAACATCAATTTCCCCTAAAGCAGAATACAATTTACACAATTAATAGGACAAGGAGAGTGAAAGAGATAAGAAACTGGATATTAATTTTCACAATCCAAGAATCAATCGATTACATTCAGTGTTCCCGACCTAGTTATCGTACATAATATGTATCTTCTGCACTTTCCTAATAAAAGCATTTTAAAGTGTATCTATTTCATAGGAGTTCAGCAGGAAAGAAGTAGCATTATAGCATCTATTCATATTCATATTGATTCATATAAATACAAAACATTACTCGGATACATTTAATTATATTTCCTTCACAGTAACTAACAAAAGGCGATTATGAGTTAAATCTAGGCATGCTGTGAGGTCATTATTAGTAATAATTGTTTTATATGCACGACTATGTATTTTTTCTTATGTAAATGTCAGACACTTAGCAAGAAAAAGTATTTTACAGTTCAGTGGAAGTAAATTATTTATTGATGCATGCAAAGTACATTGTTTTTTTCCCAATATGTTGATTTGCAATAGTATTCATTCATAGTATGTATCTAATGCACCCCTGGTTTATATTGTTGATCACTTGGGCTTCTATAGTAAGAGAAGGTGACTTCCAATACATTGGTTCTGTCTGTTATAGACACACCAGAAAAAAAAAAAAAAAAAAAAAAAAAAAAAAAAAAGGACTTTCAATCACAGAGCAGATTGTCCTGATGGGTAAATATCTCAGAGTTCCCCATCAGGCTTCACATTCCTTGAGATTACCAAAAAAAGGCACTGGGACACATTTCTTTTTTTTTTTTTTTTTTAAGTTTAAAATAAATTTATTGAAGTATCAAAACAATACATCAGGCAGAAAAAAGAGCAAAATGCTCAACGTATACATGGAGTAATAGTTATACAACGATTGTAATCAATGACTACATCAAACCGTCAAAATTCCTTTTCTTATTAGAGTAAACATACACTACGGTCTCAAGAGCTCCCGATAGCTCCCGCCACCAGAGCCCCATCCGGGAACTAACTGCTCTGGTGAAATGGGAATCCCCAAGCCCGCATCACTACAAAAAGTGATGAGATGCTGAGAAAAAAAAGAGCTTATAACTATAAGATAGTTGAATAACACAATAATATCATAATAAAATGAGCAACAATTTGTCAAAGAAACGACAGGGTGGATTGAGCTCTCAGGGTAGATTGAACCGAAATCGGTTGACAAGAGCTGGTATATTCTATGCTTAAGGATCAGAGAAAACAAAGCCTTGGGATCTACCCCAAGAACAACCCTTAGGCTAATGACATACTTCTTAGCGAGTACCGAGAGCCAGAAGAAACAGTACTAATGAAAATAATATGCTGTAGAGTGAAAGAAGAAAGGAGAGAAGGGGAAAGAAACAGAAGAGATAGAAGGAGGCAAAGTAGTGGAGGGTGAAGAAAGCAGAGTCTGTGCAGTGAGGCCTTGCTGATGCTACCCTCCTATATGAACAGGGTGGACAGAGCAGCCCAGCTAATGAGACATTTTGCAGGCTGACTGCACCGCCCTACATCCATCAACACACCATACTTCACTGGAGACTACAGATTTGAGCAGATTAATAGGACAGAGCCGCAATCGAGACTGCTGTATTTTTCCACAGAGTGGGATTTGGTTTGATCCCGGTATGACCCGCTGGCAAAGCAATAGCGCTTGGAGAGAACCGATTCAATAACAATTGAGCAATAGCTCACTGATGCCATCTCTGTACTTCCTCCGTTTAGCAAATTTCATTTGACAGGCTTCCCTTCTGCAGCTTCGATCCTACTTCCAGCTGCCCCTGTGCTTGTCTCCTTGTCATTGTGCTGCTCCAGGTCAGCCAGTCAGTCGGAGATCGGGAGCCCCCCGGAAACTGCACAGCGACACTGAGACAACCTTGCTTTGTGCTGCCAGTCTCTGTGACTGATCCAGCGCTATTCTCAAAGACACAGGGGGGGGGGGGCATGCATGTGATAAGGAGGTGGGTTGCAGGACCTGGCTGTATGTTCTGGCAGGTCTTGGATTACAAAACTGCCAAAAACAAAATAAATCCTTTTGACAGGTGCAATATACACACATGTTCATTTCAATGGTTTGCCTAGATTTCAATTTGTTTTCAGCTTTACATTTAAGTTCTGCCGTAGCTCCATGCTTTACAGCCCTTTAATTTTCTGTCTTTTTTTTTTTTTTTCTAATTCCAGAGAAAAAAAAAAAAAAAAAAAGAAGGAGGCAAAGTAAAGAGCTCACAACAGAGGATAAGGGGAAGGAGGTGCACAGAAGACCACCATAAGAGGGTAACTGGAGACCACCCCAGGAAGGAACCGCACACATGGACTACCAATCATGTATACGGGGGGATGTCCAATGAGAGTGGCCCAAGGTTCCCAAATGATTTAGAATTTGTCTAGGGTATCCAAAATAGTATTGGAGATCTTTTCTTGCAACATAATCCAAGAAATTTTTTGTTTAGCTAACCGAAAGGATACTTTCGGTGACTTCCAGGACCGGGTGATAGTCATTTTGGCTCCCAGGAGAATAAACCAAATCAACTTCTGAGTATGTTTGGATGTTTTAGGGATTGGGCCATTGAGTAAAGCAATAGTTGGGTCTTGTTTCAGCGTACAACCACAAGTTCTGCGAATGAGAGAGAATATCCTGTTCCAAAACATTCTGATTTTGGGGCATTCCTATAATATGTGTAAGAGAGTACCTGTACGATTGCAACCTCTAAAACAAAGAGGTGACGTTTGTGGGTAAAATTTGGCCAGGCGTGAAGGTACCAGATACCAGCGTGTTAGAGTTTTAAGACAAGCTTCATTTAGAGACGTGTTTACAATACCTTTGAAGGAACGGGCAAAGTTAGAATGCTGGACACATTTCTTAACTGCTTCTGAACTGAAGGGTGCCTATGAAATCCAACTATTGGCATCCATTTTCAATCACAAGGGGGTAAACCTGATAGGGACCTAATCTCAGAGTTTCCCATTAGGCTCCACCCACCCCACAACAAAACTCTTTGGCTGCTGTGCCTGTCTGTGTGAAGGGTACGGTGGCCAGGGAGAGAAGTCACAAACACTGAGCCTAAGATGGTATGGTATGGGCACTCTGACCTCAGAGCTAGCTGCCTTCTATGTTAAAATCCTGTTTCTGTTCCCGACAGGTAAATGAATCTGTCGCAAGTATTTAAATTAGTGGTGTGGAGGTGCAATGAAGTTCTAAAAAGTGTCTACAATAGGGACTAATAGCAAATTATGGAGGGATTGAAAAGCGCTCTCAGGAAGAGTTAGATGCTGCTGGTTATTCAAAATGGGGCTTAGTACAAGTGCCTAAATACTGTACATGTAGTCACTAGTCATTACATATTTTTTATTTTATTTTTTTTGTGAAATTAAACTCTAAATATGAATTCTTGATTATAACCCTGTTTGTTGTCTCCATGTGAATTTGTGGCCTACTATATCACCTCACATAGTATATTATATAATAATATATAGTATATTCTGCATAGAATTAAAGTAGGCAAAGCATATTTTTTTCATTTTGGATAGAGTAAGGGAGGGTTATAACCCTTGTCTTTTTTGTGCCACCTGTGCCACCTGTGTCCCATGGGGAGATTTTTCTTCACTTCCTGTCCCATAGCCAAAACAGAAACTCAGAGGAAATCTCTGTAAATTAATGGAATCCCTTGGAGCCCTCCAGGTTAGCTGAACTAGTGTCCCTATTGGAAGGTTTTCCCTCTATTTCTTTTCTGAGGACAACCCAAAATGTGGGATTTTCTTTTACTTTCACTTTCAAAGATAATATTAAACAGGACACATAGAGAGGGGGAATCTCCGTAATGCGAGTACAGACTGAAAAAAAAAATTAATAGGTTTTCTAATCCATCTCCATCTGGCTTTTCTGCTGTTATGCCCCGTACACACGATCGGAAATTCCGCCAGCAAAAGTCCGATGTGAGCTTTTGGACAGAAATTCCGACCGTGTCTATGCTCCATCAGACTTTTGCTGGCGGAATTTCTCTATTTTTCCGTCAGAAAAAGTTCCTATTGGAAATTCCGTTCGTATGTAAGCAATTCCGACATGCAAAAAACCGTGCATGCTCAGAATCATCGCTACGTATAGAACTACCCTGCATTCTTGACGGTTGAAAGTTCAGAGAACTTTTGTGTGACCGTGTTTATGCAAGTCAAGCTTGAGCGGTGACTACTGGTGGTAGTGATGACTGATATATATCCTCAGGGTGCAGGTTCATGGGCATGGTGGGTGATGAACAAGAAAGAAGTTGGAAGCCAGTCACTTTTAAGCTTTGAACAATAGAGAAGTTTTTTTCTCAAACAGCAAAAATGTGAGAGAGAAGGGAATAAGGCACAGGACCCCCTTAGTAATGATCAGCAACCAGATTGGCAGACTATTTATATAGATTATCCCTGCGCTACCTTGGAAACAGCGGTGTATATGGACAGCTGCAAGCACAGAGTGGGATCAAACAAAGCCCATGAATAGTGCAAAACAAAAAGGAGAGAGTGCTGCGCTGGTCCAGTGTGATGTGATTGTGTAGCAGTGTTTAAAGAATTAAATTAACAAATAAAATTGAAATGGGGTGTGCGGGTGCTACGTTTGTGTGCACAGTATCCTGTATTTATAAACTGAATATGAGTGGAAAAAAATCCTATATCCCGTTTGACCTATGAAAGGGATGCGACAGTGCAATGTGTGTAGGAAACCGATGCAAATAGTTCTCATACACACCAAGTATTAATATAACTTGTGCAAATAGACTCTTAAAGTGCTGTCGTGCCTGTGCAACTCATAAAATTAAAAAATTCCGGATGAAAGTGAAAAAGGAGTATGCGGGTACTGTGTTTGTATGCACAGTATCCTGTGAGAAAAGTATATAAATATATAACACAATTTCTTATGTCCAGTTCTAACTATATAGGGGCTGTGGCAGCACAGTAGGTGCAAAAAAACCTTAAGGTGCTGTTGTATCTATGCAGCCCATAGAGATAAAAAGAGTCATATTCATATAATAACAGTGATCAGGATAATAAATATTACCAACATAACATGTGCAAACTTCAATCTGTGATCGATATAAAAGTGCAAACTATGCAAAATCCGTAATTTGTAAAGAACATTGTGCAACCTATGCAAAATATATAGATAAATAATGTGCAAAACCTTATGAGTGTGACATTGCCGCAAGGTAAGGGGCCATCTTTCACCTGTGTGTGTTTGAGTACGAAAAGGATATATACACCCTCTCTCTTTCGGCACCCCACCGGATTTTTTGCTGCACAATTGGATTGTTAAAGGGATCACAAAACATTTCATTTGAAGTTTGCACCGGCATTTTTTATTGTATTTTAAAGACTTGGTTTTGGACTTCACGTTATAATATATATTTTGAATATTATTAATTATTCGGGTGTCATAGAGAAGCATCATACACCTGTTTGTCACACTCATAAGGTTTTGCACATTATCTATATATTTTGCATAGGTTGCACAATGTTCTTTACAAATTATGGATTTTGCATCGTTTGCACTTTTATATCGATCACAGATTGAAGTTTGCACATGTTATGTTGGTAATATTTATTATCCTGATCACTGTTATTATATGAATATGACTCTTTTTATCTCTATGGGCTGCATAGATACAACAGCACCTTAAGGTTTTTTTGCACCTACTGTGCTGCCACAGCCCCTATATAGATAGAACTGGACATAAGAAATTGTGTTATATATTTATATACTTTTCTCACAGGATACTGTGCATACAAACACAGTACCCGCATACTCCTTTTTCACTTTCATCCGGAATTTTTTAATTTTATGAGTTGCACAGGCACGACAGCACTTTAAGAGTCTATTTGCACAAGTTATATTAATACTTGGTGTGTATGAGAACTATTTGCATCGGTTTCCTACACACATTGCACTGTCGCATCCCTTTCATAGGTCAAACGGGATATAGGATTTTTTTCCACTCATATTCAGTTTATAAATACAGGATACTGTGCACACAAACGTAGCACCCGCACACCCCATTTCAATTTTATTTGTTAATTTAATTCTTTAAACACTGCTACACAATCACATCACACTGGACCAGCGCAGCACTCTCCCCTTTTGTTTTGCAGATTGGCAGACTCCTTAGACAAAAATAGGTGAAGTAAGGCAGATAACAGTACAAGAATAAGAGCCTTTAAGCTGAACCAGCACATCTGTACTTTAGGACAAGCTGTCTCCTGTAGCAACTAAACTTTACACACTGCTTCATGCACTGATTCCCTTTGATGAGTTCTCTCTGAAGTCCTCCCAGACAGTTCATAGCCTCCAGCTCATGAAAAGTCCCCTCTGGTGCTTCCTTAGAACTCCATCCCTCTAGAATCAATTCTGCTCCCTTTTGTCTGCTGTTATCTCTGTTTTTGATGTGATTTTTTCCTAATAAACAAGGCTAATTTTTCAAGAGTGCAGCTGTCCAGAACTTGTTCCTGTTTCCTCTAGAATCGTTACCGGATCTTTGTCAGGCTTTCCTCTGCATAAGCTTGAACACTCAGATAGGCCTTGGTCAGGCCTAGCAGCTGGCAGCCACCTGGATAGGCCCCAGGCTTCGAGCCTAGCATCCAGGAGCTATACACACACATCCTCCCAGGCCGAAGCCCTGGGTGGGAACACACTCCCTGATCACCTGACTTCATTCCATTAAACACCTTTCCTAGTATGCTTAGCCGCAAATATGATTGGCTGAGAAAAGTATGTTTATCATAACCTGAACTTCACTGTAGCTCATCACTCTAATGTCAAAGGCAACAGCACCACCTACTGACAGAAGGGAGAAGCCACACTTAGAATGGAATTAACAAAAGTCATGTAGCCCTGGTTCACACTGAAATGTGGTAATGAAGCCGTGCAAGTTCAGCTGAACTTGCACGATGTCACTCCCGCATGTCAGTCCTGATTTCGGCGGCGATTTCACAGACATCTGTGCAGGTTTCTGCACAGATGTCAATGGAAATCGCACCCCGAATTTACAAAAAGTAGTACAGAAACTACTTTTTGAAATTGGTGCGGTGTTGCACCAATTAGGACAGCGCCATTACGGGAAATTGCCGCTGATTTGACATGCGATTTAACATGTCAAAATGCACCAATGTGAACCAGGGCGTAATCACTGAATACTACAAATTGGCCAGGCTAATGACCACCTGGCACACTAAATTTACCTGTAGCCCTGTTCTAGGAACAAGGGTGCTACACTAGAATAGGAATGAAGGTATTTAACAAGCTATGCCCTCTATGAAAAATGCTGGTATGCTGTTTTCTGTTGCACCTGCATTATGGCTTGGTTAGATGTCAGTTATTGTACACCTATATGAATGTTATTTTGCAATAAGTCTCCGTCTCTATATTCTTCTACTGGAAATCATGTTGTTGAGCTCATGTAGAAAGACCAAATATCTTGCCTTCCTGCATGCCAGATCTGTCCCCTTGTGTCTGCATTTTCTGTATGGCCCTGTCTTTCAATAAAGTTCCCAGATCTGACCTTTGGTTCAGTAAACTACCTATTTTGAAAAGCAAACACACTTCATGTGGCTTGACAGTCACTACTATAGCGTACATTAAACAAAACAGTACAACTTTAAGGCTGGGTTCACACCTATGTGAATTGGATGCGGTTTTCCCCGCATCAAATTCGCATAGCAGGAGAATGTGACTGGTTCCCTATGGAGCTGGTTCACATATCTCCATTGCGGCTGCGGAGCTCACTGCACAGAAACGCTGTGCATCTTTGGCTCTGTTTCAGGGCCGAATTCAGGCATAGATTCGGCCCTGATTCGTCCCTGAAATGGGGAACAGGGACGCACAGTGCTCCTGTGCGATCCGCAGCTGGTTCCAGTGTGAACCGAGCCTAAGATCTCAAATTAAAAAATAAATTACTGTGAAGGCAGGCCCGGAAAAATTACTTTTTGTGTCCAAGATGGGAAGTATATTTGTCCCAGAAAAGTCAGTTTGCTGCATAATTTACTTTTCTTTGATTTAGTGAAGGAGCTGAGCTTGTTAGGCTGGCTGATTAGATTACAAGCCAAGCTGAAGGAGGAGGTCTGGTTAATCTTGGCTCTATAAAATTATCAGCTTGGGATAAGTTATATAAAAAAACGTCTGCATTATGTTTTCATTACTTCCTAGACAGAAGGCCGACATCTTTCAATGGAGTTACTTCCGTGTTTGTGATGGGCCAGAGGGAAGAGATGACGTCACTCCTGCGCATGCACATGGGTGCCGCCAGTCACGGCATGAGTACTGAGGAAACGACACCAGCGGCCTGTTTCTTCAATGCACATGTGCCAATGATGTCGGCGGCAGCGCATATAGTGAATATCTCCTTTACTTTCACATTTAGGAGATGTTTACAGTACCTACAAGTATGCCTTATTATAGGCTTACCTGTAGGTACAAGTGGTATAACAGAGTTTACAACCACTTTAAGACACAGAATGGACTTCACCAGCTGACCTGATTAGCACACACTTGCAGCTTCCCTCAGCCTTCCAGAAAATCACTCCCACCCACATCCTCAGGTGCATGGTTTTCCAATGCAATCAATCAGCGATCACTGTTCTCACTAAATACATCTTGCATAGATCGTTCATTTGGCAGAGTGTCACGTACCTGGTGATGGAGCCTGATATGCAGAGGATGGCCTCTCTTACAACTCTGACTTGGAGCCCCTGATAGAGCTGACAGGAAGCACCAAGATGCAGAGTCGCACGAGTGCCTGGCGGGATCACTGAACCTGGAGCTGGATCAGAGCACTCGGCCGGGCTGTAGAGGTGTCTGTAGGAATCCCAGAGCAGTGGTAGGCAGGTATCTGGAGTGAGTAGACAACCGGTCCCCACAGGCAGAAGTGCAGGTGCAGCAGAAGGGATGGTGGTACCCTCGAGGCTGAAGAGAAGGCAGGTACAGGCAGGCTGGGTCATACACAAACGGGCACGTCAGGAACAGAGGCTGAAGTGGAAGTGGAATCAGATTACAGGCCGGGTGGTCAGCAGACTGGCAGCGAAGTGGGAGAAGGAGCAGGCAGATGCAGAGTAGAGGACAAGCCAGGGTCGGATGCAGGCAGGAAACAGGAATGTCAGGAAGCAGGCCGGGTCACAACAGGAACGGAAGTCAGGTAGGTAATTGCCGGATACACAGGGAACGCTGTAGAGCAGACAGCACTGAGTCTGGAAACTGACTGAGTTTAAGTAGCCTGTTTGGGTGTCAAAAAGCTGTCACAGGGTGTGTGTGCACCAATGGAATTCTGACAGGGGCAGAGGTAACAGGTCATCTTCTTCGGCAGCCATCTTGGGTGCTGGCATGCCCTTCCTGACAGGCAGAGGTAACAGGTCGTCTTCTTCGGCAGCCATCTTGGGTGCTGGCATGCCCTTCCTGACACAGAGTGTGCAGGAGCTGAGCAATCAGATAACAGCCTATGTGGATAGCTGTAGTAAAATTGAAAATTTGAAAACAGGAGAAGTGTGTCCTGGGTTCTGTAAAGCTCACCATACACTATACAATTGGATTGTACAAAATTTACTTTAGATCAATCATCAACTATGTAGTACAAAGGCCTACCTGATAGGATACAGAGTGATTGGATAGGTGATGTGTTCTCTTATTATATAGTTTGGTAAATCTAAAGGCGATTGTACAGAGATTGTACAATCAGATCGTATAGTGTATGGCTGCCTTTTTTACACTTAGAATGAACTAGTTGGTGCCATTAATTGTTAACGGTACACCAAATGCATAAGCAAACACAGCGAAGAAATGAGAAACAAATGCAGCAAAACGTGCAGCAAAACGTACAGTGAAAAACATGCAACCCCTATCATGCCAATATGTTCCATGAGCTACTTTGCCACGTGTAGGGCAGTCCATTGAAATCAACAGGCTGCCCTATGTGTGTCAAGGGAAAAACTAGCCAAAAACATACATTCCCACTATGTTAGGTATGAATGAGGCCTAAAAGTGAAATTGGTTTGTCTTACACAAGAACAATGAGGCTCCATTTACTTCTGTGTGTTTCCAAACACATGGCAAACCACACAGAAAATTAACGCTTTGTCTTGTGTTTCAGAAACAAGCTGTGAATGCACCAAAAAGCACGGTAAACATGTACCACACCCTGCTCTAAAAAAAGTTCTGGAGCTTCTTTGGGGCTATTGTTGTGCATAGGACAGCCCATTCAAGTGAATAAGCTTCCCAAAGTGTGAAAAGCAAAAATGCTATAAAACGGCAGAAAAAAAAATGCAGTAATGTGAGTTTCTGCTACACAAAGATGTGTTGGACAACTGAATGTCCCCATACACTCCCTTCTATGTACTTGTATAAATCTGGCCATAGATGATTTTAATATCCTCAACATGATCACGACCCCAAACACACCTTCAAGACGACTACTGCCTTGCAAAAGAAGCTGAGGGAAAAGGTGATGGACTGACCAAGCATGTCTCCAGACCTAAAACTTATTGAGCTGAGCATCTGTGGGGCATCCTCAAATGGAAGGTGGAGGAGCGCAAGGTCTCTAACATCCACCAGCTCTGTGATGTCATGGAGGAGTGGAAGAGGACTCCAGTGGCATCCTGTGAAGCTCTGGTGAACTCCATGCCCAAGAGGGTTAAGGCAGTGCTGAAAAATAATGGTGGCTACACAAAATATTGACACTTTGTGCCCAATTTGTATATTTTCACATAAGGGTGTACTCACTTTTGTTGCCAACTTTTTAGACATTAATGGCTGTGTGTTGAGTTGTTTTGAGGGGACAGCAAATGTACACTGTTATACAAGCTGTACACTCACTACTTTACATTGTAGCAAAGTGTCATTTCTTCAGTGTTGTCACATGAAAAGATATAATAAAATATTTACAGAAATTTGAGGGGTGTACTCACTTTTTTGAGATAGTGTACATAGTTAATTTCATTGAAAAAAGTCCATCTGGGGCGTGGCCAGCGGCGGAAATGAATGGTTGCTCTATAGAAGAGCTCTGAGAACTGAGTCTCCCTGAAGCAGCCCAATGCAATTTATAGCCTATCTGAAAGCACAGCTCAGCAGGGGAGACACTGAGGAAGCAGCTGGTGATGACAGGGAAAAGGAAAAATAAAGGTAAGCCCTGTAAATTAAGCACATTCAACAGCCTGGCTGGGACTCCAGAGAAGCAGCATGGTGGTGGCCCCTCCCACTCACAGCACAGCATAGGAATGCAGGCTGATTAGTGTGAAGAAGGAGGAGGAGGGAGGGGGGAGAGAGCACATTCTAACGTGCAGCCTCACAGCTCTGACCCAGCTAATGCAGACATCAACAGCCCACTGAGGCAAAGAAGAATTTCTGATGCTGAAAGTTATGTAAGTGACTCTCACCCTAATCTAAATACTACATTCACGAACAATCCTTATAATGGAAAGCTTAATGAATTCCCCACTTCTGGCCAGCCCATAGCTGACACAGATCTTAAGGAAATGCTACTATCCTTAAGGGGAGCGCTCCAACAAGGTATGCTATCCTTTATGCAAAAATCCAAGATGGAAACGGATGCTTTGGGAGACTATATTGAGCACAAAAATAATGATTTTACTGAAGCCCACAATGACTTAGTGGATTCACACGTAGACCTGGAGGATGAAATTAAACATCTAAAGTTGAAAGTTTCCGATTTAGAGGACAGATCCAGATGCAACAATATAACATTTAGAGGAATCCCTGAAAATATAAAAAATTCAGATTTGAAACAATTTTTATGCAGAATGATGTCTGATCTGATACCTACAATATCTCCTCAAGAGTGCACAGGCTGCCTAAGCCCTCTCACATACCGGAAAAGTTTCCCGGGAATGTAATTGCGAAAATAAATTTTTACCATGTGAAAGATCATTTGATGCAACTTGCAAGACAACATTCTCCACTACTAGATCCTTATGAGGGCATTCAGCTATACTCAGATTTGTCACAAGCAACCATTTTGGATTCAATAACCAAAATCCTCCGCAACCATAACATTTTGTATAAATGGGGGGTTTCCCACTAAACTGCTCATAGAGGGGGATAGCATCTCCTACTCTATTTACTCGCTAGAAAAAGGGCTGAATCCTGGGGATTAGGGGATGACTTAAGATGGGGATCTTAATTTGGAGAAACCACCTCTGGGGAAAATAGCACCACAGTGGCAAACTAGCCATGTATAAAGGGCACCTACTGTATACTGGCATAATCTCCTGCTCCTAACCTGACTAACTTCATAGCCAATATGGAGTACTATACCGTTTTGTCCTCAGGTATACCATTTTCTCAGGGAACTTGTTAAAATTGTATCCCAAAGATTTATTTTCCCCCTGATTTACAAGTAATAACATAATAATACACAGGAGTTGTTCACAACTCCTCCTTGTTTTTACGCCTCTTTTTTTACAGTTTTTCTTCAGTTGTGTTAAGAAGTTGGTTTTGCTTTACCTTCATGGACATTTAGGAATGAACGATTTAGGAATTAACACACCCGGTGGATATGGGTAAGTAGCCTACTCACCAAATCACCATGACCCCTTTAACTAAAAAGACAGGTCAGATGAAGCTTGGTTTGTTTTGAAATGCTGGAGTCAATGGGACAAGCCTTGGGGAAGCCTAGTGGTTCAAAAAAAGATGAAAAAGGACAGCCCCATAGTGTAATTCCGTTTATTAAAAAATATAACAAGTTAAAAACAGAACAGCCAAAAGGCATCTTACTTTAGGTGGTGCCTTGCCTCGGCACTGAAGGAAGACCACATAGTATTGTACACCAGGTTTGTGCAACAGCCTTCTCACTCGCGATGTGTTGGCGTGCGTTCCACCGCCTGGAAGCCAGAAGTGGCCGGAGGTAAACACATGACCAGGATGAGCGTCGAGGCTTCCCCCCGCCACCACCATGGGAAGAGAGGAAGGAGAGTGGGGGACAGAAATCCAAACCCCGTGGGTGCGGGGCAATCCCCCTGCTCTGCCAGACACAGAAAACATAGCATTCGGCTGCTCTATCAGCGGATGGGATAACATCAGGTAAGGCTGTTTTTGTGGCAATGGTCACTCTGCATTAATGCTCACTCTGCATTAATGGTCAATCTGCATTAATGGTCACTCTGCATTATTGGCAATGGTCAGTCTGCATTTATGGCAATGTACAGTCTGCATTTATGGCATTGGTCATTCTGCGTTTATGGCACTGGTCAAGCTGAATTTCTTTGGTACTGGTCAGGCTGCATTTCATGGGCATTGGAAAATATTTTAGTACACTATTTGGTTCAGAATATTTTTTTTCTTGTTTTCCTCCTTTAAAACCTAGGTGCATCTTATGGTCAAGTGCGTTTTATGGAGCGAAAAATACGGTAATTAAAATTCCTGTGCCCTTAAGAGTGCTGGACTACTGTAGAACCCGATTTCACAGGGGTTTAATTACTTTGTCAACCTATCCCTAGCCTATAAAGAGTTGGTGCTAAAAAAACTTAGACATTTTGAAAGATTAAAGGAATTTGACCCGGAATCGAGCATGAATATCCCATCAATAATCTGGAGGTACCTACTGAACAAATACGCTTGTGAAGAAAGGAATATCCTTATTTTATGAACTTTTCTCAGAATTCCCCAAATCTGTTAAAATCAATAATATGCTGAAATGGGAAAGGGATCTTTCCCTATCTATTTCTTGGCAACAATGGAATAAGGCCATAATTCTGAGCACTAAGGCCCCTTTCACACTGGGGCGGTGGGGGCGTCGGCGGTACAACAGCGCTATTTTTAGCGCTGCTGTACCGTTGTTCTTGCAGCTGTATTCGGCCGCTAGCGGTGCGGTTTTAACCCCCGCTGGCGGCCGAAAAAGGGTTAAAATCCCTCGTACAGCGCGGCTATAGCCGCGGTATTGCCGCAGTATAGCCGCGCTGTCCCATTGATTTCAATGGGCAGGAGCGGTTTAGGAACGGTGAATACACCGCTCCTTCACCGCTCCAAAGAAGCGGTTTGCAAGACTTTTTTCACCGTCCTGCCAGCGCACCGATTCAGTGTGAAAGCCCTCGGGCTTTCACACTGAACAAACAGCGGAGGCTGTTTAGGGGCGGTTTGCAGGCGGTATTTTTAGCGCAATACCGCCTGCAAACCGCCCCAGTGTGAAAGGGGTCTTAGGCATCATCCTTGAACAGTTGGATAATACCCAAAAGATATCAAACGGATGGTACCTTACACCAAGATCTACCCATCACACTCCCCAACTTGCTGGTGATGCAGTGAACAAACTGGTTTCCTTTATCATATTTTATGGAGTTGCAAAAATCTTAGTAGTTTCTGGAAATCAGTTTCAACATTTATTGCTAACCTCACTGGTAATTTACTTCCCCTTACTCCCGCAATGGCCCTTTCAGGAATAAATCTGGATATTTACTTGAATTGTCCATGATAATGTTGTCATTACATTAGTTAGTAAGGATGAGCTGAACCACCCCGGGGCGGTTCGCACCAGAACTTGCGAACAGGCAAAAAATTCAGATGAACACACGGACACGGTTAAAGTCTATGGGACACAAATATGAAAAATCAAAAGTGCTCATTTTAAAAGCTTATATGCAAGTTATTGTCATTGTGTTTGGTGACCCAGGTCCTGCCCCAGGGGGCGTGTATCACTGCAAAAAAAAGTTTTTTTCAGGAGCAGTGATTTAAATAATGCTTAAAGTGAAACAATAAAAAATAAGTATTCCTTTAAATATCATACCTGGGGGGTGTCTATAGTATGCCTGGAAATTGGCGCAGTTTTCCCATGTTTAGAACAGTACCGCAGCAAAATGAAATTTCTAAAGGAAAAAAAGTAATTTAAAACTGATTGCGGCTGTAATGAATTGTCGGGTCTCAGCAATATAGGTAAAACTCATTGAAAAAATTGGCATGGGTTCCCCCCTGAACCAAAAATTTAAAAAAATTGTGTGGGGGCCCTTCAGGTCTGGTATGGATATTAAGGGGAACCCTGAGTCAAAACCCTTACACGGTGGTTGTGGGGGTATGTGGTTGGGGGGCTTATCAGAATCTGGAAGCCCCCTTTAACAAGTGGACCCCCAGATCCCGGCCTCCCCCCATGTGAATTGGTAACGGGAACATTGTACCCTACCATTTCACAAAAAAGTGTCAAAAATAGTAAAAAAGACAGGAGACATTTTGGGACAAGTCCTTTATTAAAAAATAAAAAAAATTAAAATGTCCCGCAATGTAGATCCGTCTCACGCCACCCGACGGACCGAAAAAATAAAAAAATAAAAGCCGCAACAGCTCCTCCTCCATGGGAGGCTCCTGCCGAGTGACGCTTCTTCTTGGTGACAGCTGTTATATAGCTGAGGGCGGGGCCAACCAGTGACATAAATGGGTGACCCCGCCCTCCTCTGACACCACGTGACGTCTAAGGAAGGTGGGGTCCCATTCACGTCATCGAGCGGCCCACCCTCAGCTATATAATAGCTGTCACCAAGAAGAAACATCACTTCGGCAGGAGCCTCCCATGGAGAAAGAGCTGTTATGGCTTTTTTTTTTTCTTTTTTCGGCTCGTTGGGCATCGTGAGATTTATTCTACATTGCGGAACATTTTTATTTATTTATTTTTTGTCCCAAAGTGTCTCCTGTCTTTTTTTTTTAAATAATATGTTTATTAAATTTTCACATAGATTCAGTACAGAATATTAAAGGTGACATTATATCAACTTTTCTTACTGAGAATTTTAGCTTACATCAACAACTAATATCATAGGTAACAGCTATGAAGATAAGATACATTTTATTGGGATGTAACTAGTTAGGCATGACTTATGTGTGTTTCTGATGGTGTCAGCACTGTCTCCCCACCGCGGCACCCCAAATTGGGTACTCACTGTGCCATGGGAGGTGAGGCAGCCCCGTCAACCACCAGATGCTAAACATTATATAACACTAGAACATTGTTTTCCTCTGATGGGACTTTATAAGGCAAGAGTCTTCAAACAATATATCAAAAACATGTATAGTTTATTTTGTATCAAAAGTTAAGATCATAACGAAAAAAAAAAGAAAAAAAGAAGTAGAGGATGCTACAACAAAGGTGAGGACAATAGCAATGTGCTTGTATGGGTACAATGGTAAACATAAAACACCACATCAACTGTACAGACTGAAATCTAACCCACACGGGCCCGACGCGTTTTGAGGTTTAAGTTTGGTTGAGACACGGCACAGACATGCAGCCCACAGCAGGACACAAAGGGCGTCCTACCATTCGCAAATTGACGCCTGAGGGCAACAGCTGTTGTAGGTAGTATATAATATCACCTAGGGCACAGAAAATGACAGTCTGGTAGATTCCAATCCACAGGTGTAAAGCAAGAAGGAGGAAAGGGAGAAGAGGGGGAGGAGGAGGGGGGGGGTTGTTGGGGAGGATTTGAATAAGGGCAAAGGAGAAAATATATATCTCACATGGGCTATTGGGGCATCTAATGTATGTGATATTTATATAGTAGAACCAGCAAAATACGGTATGCTTACCTATAGCCTCATATAAGATGGAAGATCCTCTTGGTGTGAGTAGGAAGAAATCACATAAAAAGTCTAGCATTAGATAGGGAGTGATATTGTAACACTCCATATAATCAAATCTCACAGCAATGGGGAGGGAGGCACAGCGGTTGAACACACCCGCATACAAACACTGAAAAAAACAAAAAAACACAGAAAGTGTTATGTGATTAACTAAATTCACATTAAAGACAGCATGCAAAAAGCTGCTGCCAATGATCTTCCAGCAGATGCAAACCACACTGCAGTGTAGGCTGATATGCATCTGCTGGTATAATTCATATAAGATGGATATAAGATGGAAGAGGATCTTCCATCTTATATGAGGCTATAGGTAAGCATACCATATTTTGCTGGTCCTACTATATAAATATCACATACATTAGATGCAAGCCCCAATAGCCCATGTGAGATATATATTTTCTCATTTGCGCTTATTCAAACCCTACCCCAACAAACCCCCCCTCCGTCCTTCTTCTCCCTTCCCTCCTTCTTGCTTTACACCTGTGGATTGGAAGCTACCAGACTGTCCTTTTCTGTGCCCTAGGTGATATTATACACTACCTACAACAGCTGTTGCCAGTGGCGTCAATTTGCGAATGGTAGGATGCCCTTTGTGTCCTGCTGTGGTCTGCATGTCTGTGCTATGTCTTTGGTGCTAGTGCTGACCTACGGGTCGCTTCCCCATCAGTGGTTCACTGCGCTCATTTCTGTTTTTAAAGTTGGATGCTGTAAAACTGTGGGCTCAAGAGTCAAATGGTGAGCATATCACTCAATCATGTTTAAACCATCCTGACTTTTATGCTTCATAAATATATGATGTTACCATACCATGAATTTGTTTTAAGATGTTTTGCTTTTTTTGTAAATGTATAGACAACCACTCATCTCACCACCAGCCCCTGAAGAAGAGGTTTCAACCAAACTTAAACCTCAAAACGCGTCGGACCCCTGTGGGTTAGACTTCAGTCTGTACAGTTGATGTGGTGTTTTATGTTTGCCATTGTACCCTTACAAGCACATTGCTATTGTCCTCACCTTTGTTGTAGCATCCTCTACTTCTATTTTCAGTATTTATGTTTTTTCGTTATGATCTTAACTTTTGATACAAAATAAACTATACATGTTTTTGATATATTGTTTGAAGACTCTTGCCTTATAAAGTCCCGTCAGAGGAAAACAATGTTCTAGTATTTAAACTCATAGGGATGTGGGCAAGTTGTCTCCTTCCACAAGGTCTTCATCACTATCCTCATCTATAGATTTTTGGGTAGTAAATACCCCTTCCTCGCTCCTTTGTGACGATAACCTTCTGGAAATTATATTTTTTTGACGTTGTTTTTTGATACAATAATTTTATTAGTGTAACCAATTCATTATGACAAATTATGCTAGTTCTAACTGGGACTCGACTATGTCGGGACTATATAGGAATTTTGCACAGAAGGAAAAGAGAGACACAGAGTTCTCATCAATGTTCCTTAGTCTCAGAAAGGTACTTGAGAAAAAATCTTCTTACCATTGGCACATCCACTCTTTTAAACAATACATTAGAAATGGAATGAACCCCTTTGGGTTATGCATTCAAATTTTTCCTACCCTGGATGACATGAGCACCACTTTTAAAACTGAGTGGGAGAAAAATCTCTCGAAATGTTCCAAGGGTATGATGTCACTCTTAATAGACTAATATCAACGAAAGTTGATTGATATAGAAAAAGAGTTGGAACCTTTAAACAAACAACTCCTTTGTTTTAAAGATCATGCACTATATGATCAATATGACAAGGACCTTAATGAGCACTTGGAACATTACAACAGGGAAATTTTGATCAAAAAGGACAAAAAATTTCATAGAGATAAAACTGCCTTTCAGGAATCCAGGGCGTATAATTGGAAAAATGTGACAACAAATAGAAACAAAAATCGCTATGCCAAAAATGCCAATGCTATGTCTGAGGCCTCATCTGTGTCTCTGTTTCATCCAAAGGATCGTTCAGACAGAAATCATCCCGAAAGACTAAAAGGAACTCTCAGGGGAATGGGTCACATGAAAAGAATCCCAAAAAGTGCATTACCGATTCTTGTACAACGACCGATCTCCCCAGTCCTCACGTGATGACACGTAAAATAGACGGTGTTGGTCCTGCTCCATCTATGTCCTTGGAGACCAATACCTTTCAATTAGAACATACAGGCAGTGGGATCCAACCGCCCAAAATAGTACGAGACAGTTTTTTAGTCAGTCCAACCGACGACTCCACAATCTAAACCACTCTGATTCCCATACAACACCACCTTCAGTAGAGAATAAGCACAATCTCAATGTGGTGAATCTTTGCTTATACTTTAAACGAGGCAGAGCTCTCTGTCTTGGCTCATGGTCTACGTTTTTGCCCCAAGATCTAGACAAGTTTTAAGTGACAAAAGATATTCAATTGTTTGCGCGCAAGCTTATCTTGAAACAATTATATTGCAAAGAGACACCTAAACAATCCAACTTTAAATCACAAGAACTTCAGGCACTAGATAACCTAATATCACTGTTGGATGACAATGAACCCCCAGACTTGCTTGACCAGATCGAACTTGAGCAATTGATCTGCCGATTTGATCAGTCTGATCTTCCTCAACCCCCTGCCAAAACTATTAAGAAAAAATCGGACAAATTTCCCGCACTACAAACAAACTCCAATGTGCTGGCTTTTGTCTGATTGACGTGCAATGAAATTCATAAGATAAACATCACTTCAAAGCAACAACATAATCTCACCCCAAAAGAACGTGAAGCTCTAAAAACATTGGCCTCTAATCCCTCCATCATCATAAAACCTTCAGATAAGGGGGGAAACATTGTTATACTGGACAATGACCAGTATGTTGCGATTTGCAACAAAATATTGTCCAATCAACAATGGTATTGTAAAATTTCATCCAATAAGATTGAAAAATTCAACAAAGAATTTTACCGGCTTTTGGATGAATCATATGCTGCCAATGTGCTTACTAAATTGGACTATGATTTTGTCAGAACCACTTTACCCCGCACTCCAACTTTTTATGCTTTACCAAAACTGCATAAAGACATACTCAAACCATCAGGCCAGCCAATAATTTCGGGCAATGGTTCCCTTACCGAGAAATTGAGCCAATACATAGATGGATACCTGCGACCATACATGCTAAGTATACCCAGCTACGTAAAAGACACTATGCATCTTTTGCAGATCATAGACAACATCCAGGTCCCAACAAAATCATTATTGGTGGCCCTGGATGTTGAGGCATTGTACAGCTCAATACCCCACGATAGGGGACTGGCATGTATTCGGCATGTGTTGTTACGCAATGCCTGTTTGATAACAAAAGACATTTTTTGATTGGTGCTCTAGATTTCATCCTAAACCACAACTATTTTACATTCAACGGTGACTTCTTCCTCCAGATATAGGGAGTCGCTATGGGGACATCTTGTGCCCCATCTTACGTGAACCTGTACCTGGGGGAATGGGAAAGCTGGTTGAAACAGTCTGTATCCACACGTCCCTACATGGCCAATGATGATGGTGATGTGGCGTCGGTATATAGATGATATTTTGTTAGTCTGGGACGGTGCCCTGGACAACCTCCAAACTTTTGTGCAGGAATTAAACACCAATCCATTCAACCTCACTTTCACTATGACTTTTTATGAACAGGAGATCACTTTCCTGGATGTGACCATCCATAAGCAAACTGACGGTTCACTAACGAGTTCCCTTTATCGTAAACCGACATTGGGGAATTCCATCCTACATGCTACCAGCATTCACCCCCAACCACTGATCCATTCGATCCCCTACAGTCAGTACCTACGGGTCAGGAGAAAACTGCACTGATGATATTGTATTTAAAAGAGAGGCTGACAAGCTTAAAGAGAGACTCCTGACATGTGAGTATTCTAAAAAATGTCTAAAGAAGGCCTTCAGATGGGCATGCTTGAAACCTAGACATGCATTAATCTTTAACTCAGAATCTAAGAACAATAAAACCAATCTAATTCAGATAATAACTAGGTTTTCCAATCAACACAAGATCATCAAGAACATTGTTGAAAGATATTGGCATGGCCTTAAACTAGATCCCGCAATTGATCCATTTGTGCAGGACAAGCCCTTCTTCACTTTTACGCGGGCCAGATCCATCAGAGACAATTTAGTATCTAGTGAATTCTCAGGGGGGGGTGTGGGTTAACGTGATCCTTGCAAATGCCCGGACACCTTTCGGTGTGGAGGATGCCCATACTGCCAGTACATGTACACCAAACCCAACATTAAATTACTAAATGGTCATAAGTACACTCCGAAGCATTTTGCAAATTGCAAGACAGTGGGTGTTGTATACCTATTGATCTGCGATTGTGCATGCTATTATGTGGGCAAAACCAACCAGGAGTATGCTATGTGGCATACCGCCACATAGCTGCTATGAAATCCTGCAACACCAGCTTACCACTGGGAAGACATGTCTCGGCGTTTCATGCATAGAAATTCCCCAAACCGTCTTTTCTGATTTTGGATCGTGTCCATCCAGGACTACGCGGCGGGGATTGGAACAAAATTCTGCTTCAGAAAGAACAGAAGTGAATTTATCGCGTGCAGGCTACCAAGCCTCCTGGCTTGAATGATGCCATTTCCTTTCGACCCTTCCTAGAGGTCTTTGCCTCGGGGGGGGGGCCCTGAATGGGATCCCCCGGAGTTAAACATACCTCAGTTTTGGTGAAATCCCTATAAACTATGTTTCCAATCATACCTGCATGTTTTCTCTGAGAAATTGCCATCTAGAAAACTTCCTGTGTGAGTTCTCTAGTGAAAGAGGCAGGCTGGCCAGACCTTATAATTATGCGAGCCAACAAGGCAGGATTTATATCCCCACTAATCATGCTCTGAATTACATTTGCATGTCCTGAAAAATGACAAGCCACTAATTGTTCAGTTCATAATTAGGGATGAGCCGAACACCCCCCTGTTCGGTTCTCACCAGAAAATGCGAACAGGAAAAAAGTTTGTTCGAACACGCGAACACCGTTAAAGTCTATGGGACACGAACATGATTAATCAAAAGTGCTAATTTTAAAGGCTTATATGCAAGTTATTGTTATAAAAAGTGTTCCGGGACCTGGGTCCTGCCCCAGGGGACATGGATCAATGCAAAAAAAACTTTTAAAAACGGCCGTTTTTTCAGGAGCAGTGATTTTAATAATGCTTAAAGTCAAACAATAAAAGTGTAATATCCCTTTAAATTTCATAGCTGGGGGGTGTCTATAGTATGCCTGTAAAGGGGCGCATGTTTCCCGTGTTTAGAACAGTCTGACAGCAAAATGATATTTTAAAGGAAAAAAGCCATTTAAAACTACTTGCGGCTATTAATGCATTGCCGGTCCGACAATACACATAGAAGTTCATTGATAAAAACAGCATGGGAATTCCCCACAGGGGAACCCCGAATCAAAATTAAAAAAAAAAAATGACGTAGGGGTCCCCCTAAATTTCATACCAGACCCTTCAGGTCTGGTATGAATTTTAAGGGGAACCCTGCGCCAAAAAAAAAAAAAGGCGTGGGGTACCCCCAAAAATCCATACAAGACCCTTATCCGAGCATGCAAACTGGCAGGCTGCAAGAAAAAAGGGGGGACAAGAGAGCGCCCCCCCTCCTGAACCGTACCAGGCCACATGCCCTCAACATTGGGAGGGAGCCCCCCAAAACACCTTGTCCCCATGTTGATGAGGACAAGGGCCTCATCCCCACAACCCTGGCTGGTGGTTGTGGGGGTCTGCGGGCGGGGGGCTTATCGGAATCTGGAAGCCCCCTTTAACAAGGGGACCCCCAGATCCCGCCCCCCGTGTGAAATGGTAAGGGGGTGCAAAAGTACCCCTACCATTTCACTAAAAAACTGTCAAACATGTTAAAAATGACAAGAGACAGTTTTTGACAATTCCTTTATTTAAATGCTTCTTCTTTCTTCTATCTTCCTTCATCTTCTTCTTCTTCTGGTTCTTCTGGCCCTTATAGTTCTTCCTCCGGCGTTCTCGTCCAGCATCTCCCCCGCTGCGTCTTCTATCTTCTTCTCCTCGGGCCGCTCCGCAACCATGGCATGAGGGGAGGCTCCCGCTTTTCTCTTCATCTTCTTCATCTTCTTCATCTTCTTCTCTTCTTCATCTTCTTCTCCGGGCCGCTCCGCATCCATGCTGGCATGGAGGGAGGCTCCTGCTGTGTGACGGCATCTCCTGGTCTGACGGTTCTTAAATAACGGGGGATGGGGCCACCCGGTGACCCCGCCCCCTCTGACGCACAGTGACTTGATGGGACTTCCCTGTGACATCACGGGGAATGCCACAGCGAAGTCCCGCCATGTCCCGTGCGTCAGAGGGGGGCGTGGTCACCGGGTGGCCCCGCCCCTCATTATTTAAGAACCGTCAGAAGAGGAGACGCCATCACACAGCGGGAGCCTCCCTCCATGCCAGCATGGATGCAGAGCGGCCCGGAGAAGAAGATGAAGAAGAGAAGAAGAGAACAAAAGAAGAAGATGAAGAAGAAGATGAAGAGAAGAGCGGGAGCCTCCCCCCATGCCATGGTTGCGGAGCGGCCCGAGGAGAAGAAGATAGAAGACGCCGCAGAGGAGATGCTGGACGAGAACGCCGGAGGAAGAACCAGAAGAGTCAGAAGAACCAGAAGAAGAAGAAGATGAAGGAAGATAGAAGAAAGAAGAAGCATTTAAATAAAGGAATTGTCAAAAACTGTCTCTTGTCATTTTTAACATTTTTGACAGTTTTTTAGTGAAACGGTAGGGGTACTTTTGCACCCCCTTACCATTTCACACGGGGGGCGGGATCTGGGGGTCCCCTTGTTAAAGGGGGCTTCCAGATTCCGATAAGCCCCCCGCCCGCAGACCCCCACAACCACCGGCCAGCGTTGTGGGAATGAGGCCCTTGTCCTCATCAACATGGGGACAAGGTGTTTTGGGGGGCTACCCCAAAGCACCCTCCCAATGTTGAGCGCATGTGGCCTGGTATGGTTCAGGAGGGGGGGCGCTCTCTCGTCCCTCCCTCTTTTCCTGCGGCCTGCCAGGTTGTGTGCTCAGATAAGGGTCTGCTATGGATTTTTGGGGGGACCCCACGCCGTTTTTTTTTTTTTTTGGCACGAGGTTCCCCTTAAAATCCATACCAGACCTGAAGGGCCTGGTACGGAATTTAGGAGGACCCCCCCATATTTTTTTTTTTTTTAATTTTGGTTCGGGGTTCCCCTGTGGGGAATTCCCGTGCCGTTTTTATCAATGAACTTCTATGTGTATTGTCGGACCGGCAATTCATTAATAGCCACAATTAGTTTTAAATGGCTTTTTTTCTTTGAAATGTCATTTTGCTGTCAGACTGTTCTAAACATGGGAAACATGCGCCCCTTTACAGGCATACTATAGACACCCCCCAGCTACGAAATTTAAAGGGATATTACACTTTTATTGTTTGACTTTAAGCATTATTAAAATCCCTGCTCCTGAAAAAACGGCCCTTTTTAAAACTTTTTTTTGCATTGATCCATGTCCCTTGGGGCAGGACCCGGGTCCCCAAACACTTTTTATGACAATAACTTGCATATAAGCCTTTAAAATTAGCACTTTTGATTTCTCCCATAGACTTTTAAAGGGTGTTCCGCGGCATTCAAATTTGCCGCGAACACCCCAAATTGCTTGCTGTTCGGCGAACTTGCGAACAGCCAATGTTCAAGTCGAACATGAGTTCGACTCGAACTCGAAGCTCATCCCTAATTGTAATACAATCCTGTGATATATACCCGTTTTTTACTTAGCGACTTTGGCACTTTATGTCTTTTTGTTGTTGTATCTGCTTTTTTGGCTCTTTGTCTCACAGCTTAATAGATACTGTACACATGGCCCCCTTATGTATGGTTATTGGTAACATCATATCTATTTGCTGCTTTCCCTATCTTTTTTTCCCTGCGTCTCCCCTTAATCACCTATTTGCCTTCGGGAATTCCTATTTACATATATCCCTTATTTTCCTAGAGTCCTGGGCGCAGATGTTATCTACTACTGTGGATTGGGCCCCTGGACCGATGCTGCGCTGGAGGGGCGGTCTGTATGTGTCCCAGCAGTCCACTCGGTGTACGGGGGCCAATGTGCCACTTTTCTCGATGATTATGGCCTCCCGTTTTCAGGATCATCCTGGGCTGTGACAAGTTTGTGTTCCGGTACCGGGGCATTCACGCGCCGCGGGTCCCTGACGCGGATGCCGGTTCCCTCCCAGCACGGGTCATTGTTGTCAGATTTGGATTTTTCCTCCCTCTGCACTCTGATTCGTGTGTGGGATCAAGGGGGCGGGCCTGTGCGCCAGGGACTCGGAGGGCGACCCCTCCCACCGCCTATGACGCTTACTGGTACATCAGCTGTTACTGATATTATCAGCAATGAGCGACACTAGATAAGCCACTTGTTTTGATGGCCAGTCTCATGCCTACATAGGCGTCAGGCAGGTTGTTCAGCTACATCACTTCCTGAGGTAATGATTCCACTCCTATCATCACACTTGCATCTGTTTCTTACCAATGCAGGTGAATTATACCAGTAGATGCATATCAGCCTACACTGCAGTGTGGTTTGCATCTG
The DNA here is from genome assembly GCA_037952925.1 of Lithobates clamitans. Lineage (NCBI taxonomy): Eukaryota > Metazoa > Chordata > Amphibia > Anura > Ranidae > Lithobates > Lithobates clamitans. The sequence continues at coordinate 5,144,488 of JBBGZY010001215.1, forward strand.
CTGGAAGATCATTGGCAGCAGCTTTTTGCATGCTGTCTTTAATGTGATTTTAGTTAATCACATAACACTTTCTGTGTATTTTTGTTTTTTTCAGTGTTTGTATGCGGGTGTGTTCGATCGCTGTGCCTCCCTCCCAATTGCTGTGAGATTTGATTATGCGGAGTGTTACAATATTACTCCCTATCTAATGCTAGACTTTTTATGTGATTTCTTCCTACTCACACCAAGAGGATCTTCCATCTTATATGAGGCTATAGGTAAGCATACCATATTTTGCTGGTCCTACTATATAAATGTCACATACATTAGATGCAAGCCCCAATAGCCCATGTGAGATATATATTTTCTCCTTTGCCCTCATTCAAACCCTCCCCAACAACCCCCCCTCCCCCCCTCTTCTCCCTTCCCTCCTTCTTGCTTTACACCTGTGGATTGGAATCTACCAGACTGTCCTTTTCTGTGCCCTAGGTGATATTATACACTACCTACAATAGCTGTTGCCAGTGGCGTCAATTTGCGAATAGTAGGACGCCCTTTGTGTCCTGCTGTGGGCTGCATGTCTGTGCCGTGTCTTTGGTGCTAGCGCTGACCTACAGGTCGCTTCCCCATCAGTGGTTCACTGCGCTCATTTCTGTTTTTAAAGTTGGATGCTGTAAAACTGTGGGCTCAAGAGTCAAATGGTGAGCATATCACTCAATCATGTTTAAACAATCCTGACTTTTATGCTTCATAAATATATGATGTTACCATACCATAAATTTGTTTTAAGATGTTTTGCTTTTTTTGTAAATGTATAGACAACCACTCATCTCACCACTAGCCCCTGAAGAAGAGGTCTCAATCAAACTTAAACCTCCAAACGCGTTGGGCCCGTGTGGGTTAGACTTCAGTCTGTACAGTTGATGTGGTGTTTTATGTTTACCATTGTACCCTTACAAGCACATTGCTATTGTCCTCACCTTTGTTGTAGCATCCTCTACTTCTATTTTCAGTATTTATATGTTTTTTTGTTATGATCTTAACTTTTGATACAAAATAAACTATACATGTTTCTGATATATTGTTTGAAGACTCTTGCCTTATAAAGTCCCATCAGAGGAAAACAATGTTCTAGTATATAATCTCATAGGGATGTGGGCAAGTTGTCTTCTTCCACAAGGTCTTCGTCACTATCCTCATCTAAACATTATATAACACGAACAACCAGTGAGAATGCATAACTTTGGACTATTGATCATAGAGACCTAGGAGTCTTGCTTACCAAGTATACACTCTTTTATTACAATTCCTCAGTTGAAGAACGCCAGGCAGGAGGGTGCCCGTGCATGGTCTGTGTGTAATTGTGGGCTGCATATAGTTAGTGCGCACTAGGCCTAGGGGGATGTTACAGCATTCCTCGTTGATGCTTCGTATTTCATTTGATTTATTTCTGATGTAGTAATGTCCATTATATAGCCGTGCTTCTCGCATCAGAGATCCATGGTTCCCAGTTTTGGAGAAACAATGCGGTAGTTAGGTTGGCTTTGGCAAAGGCGAATTCCAATTGGAAATGGTTGTTTAACAGAACAATAAGATCTGACCCAGTGGGAGGCTGTGGTGATTTCCATGTTTTTCGCTTGAGCTAAGCGAGCTGCAACAAGTATGTGTGCCGCCACTATTCTGATATGCTTCGGCCAGTTGGGGACATTGAGACTCAGAAGAAGATCTAATGGGGTTGACGGTGGGGGGACCTCGCATACCGTAGAGATGAGGGTAGCAACTTCCTGCCAGTAGCCGTAAATGAAAGGGCATTCCCACCAGACATGCTGAAGAGTGCCTATTTTGGTGCAGTTCCTCCAACATTGAGGCAAAGTAGATGGGTAGATCTTTGCCAATCTGGCTGGGGTGAAGTATCATTTATGGAACAATTTTTGTAGTGATTCCCAATGGGAGATACAGCGTGATGCTCGAAGCGGAAGAGTCAAGGCTTTGTGCCACATTGTAGGTTTTGATGGGGAAGTAGTAAAGGATGACCAGAAGTCAATAGAAGAAGACGTAGGTATAAAAAAAAGTGGAGGTTGGGATGTCGAAAAGATGTTGCAGCTGTGTGAATGTGTGGATCCCTGACGTGGACATAAGTTGGCCTAGGTCAGTAAGACCATTCTGTATCCAGGGTTTGAGGGACAGGTCTGGTGATATCAGTTCCACTGCTTGAATGGGGAGTTTGGAAAGGATCGAGTTAGGTATTCCCATAACTTGTTGTGTTGAGGCCGTCCACACCCATAGAGCCGCTGTTATAGAATGCAAAAAATGATATTGTGATTTCAAATTGAGTAAGGTAGCCGTCAGGGTGTGTTTCAGGTTTGTTTCAAGAGCTTTGGATTCAATTTGAGACCACGTCTTTTAATTGGTCCAATACCACCGCTTTCTCCCATTCCACCATTTTGTACTGGCGACAAAAGTATTTCTGCTTGAGTCTGGGTTTTTTCTGTTTCCAGATAAATGCATTGAGTAACCCTTGTATCTGTTTTAGTTGGTTGGAAAGCAGTAGTAGAGGTATTGTATGGAACATATACAGAATATGAGGAAGCAGGTACATTTTGACTTGAGATATTCTACCAGCCCATGAGACAGTGAAAGTGCTAATTTCTTTGGCGATGCGCATAAGCTTTTCTTGGAGCACGGCATAGTTCACTTTTATCAGTGATTTGCTTATTTGCATATTTAGGTGAATCCCTAAATATGGGAGTGACGAGCTCTTGGTCCATGTGAAGGGTGTTTCTTTTGATATTTCCTGTGTGGTCTGTTGATCTATCCTTAAGTTTAGCATTGTGGATTTACCATGGTTTATTTTGTAAAGAGATATTAGGCTGAATCTTTCTAGGGTTTTCAGAACGTTCGGAAGGGATGATTCAGGCTTTGTTAGAGTGATGATAACATCATCCGCATAAAGGCCTATTTTGTGTTCCATACCCCCTATTTTGATTCCCGAAATTGCTGATGTGGATCTGATGGCTTGTGCAAGAGGTTCCATTACCATGGCAAAAATCAAGGGTGAAAGTGGGCACCCTTGCCTTGTGCCATTAGTGATTTTGAACAGATTTGATGTTATCCCTGACATCCAATCTCGGGCGCTTGGGGAGGTATACAGACAACCTATTCTGCTACTGACAACCTATATGACATAATCTCTCCCCTGTCCTGTCCTGACCTGGCCACTTCTGTCTACAACAGTTCACTCTCATCATCACTAGATGCACTTGCTCCTCTAACCACAAGCAGAATTAGGCCCCGACCGTTACAACCCTGGCAAACTGACAACACTAGAAATCTCAAGAGACATTGCCGTGCTCTTGAATGACTGTGGCGTAAAACCAAATGCCTGCAAGACTTCACCCTATATAAATCTGCCCTTCTAAAATACAATTCATGCCTCCATTCTGCCAAACAAGCCTACTTTGTCTCTCTTATTAATTCCTTGTCATCCAGTCCCCGTCGGCTCTTCTCAACCTTTAACTCTCTGCTTCGTCCACCACCCCCTCTACCCACTAACTCACTCACTGCCCAAGAGATTGCCAATCACTTCAAAGACAAGATCAATGCAATTCGTGAGGACATCTCCACTGTGCGTACGTCTTCCCCACCCATCATACCTTGCCCAGCAGCACATTCAACCCTCTCCTCTTTTGAATTGGCTACTACGGAAGAGGTTACAAAAATTTTCTCGGATGCCCACCTAACCAATTGTCCCTTGGATCCTGTTCCCTCACAACTACTACGGTCACCCTCTTCTTCTATCCTATGCTCCCTCACCCACATCTTCAATCTCTCCCTTTCTAGTGGCATTTTCCCCTCCCCTCTAAAACATGCACAGATCACTCCCATTCTTAAAAAGCCCTCACTGGACCCTACCGACCTGAACAACTTAAGACCCATCTCATTACTCCCATTCACCTCTAAACTTCTAGAACGCTTAGTCTACAACCGTCTTAGCTCCTACCTCAATGAAAATAACCTTCTTGACCCCTTACAGTCTGGCTTTCGCTCGCAGCACTCCACGGAAACTACCTTACTAAAACTCACTAACGATTTACTAACTGCTAAAACCAACAGCCAGTACTCCATACTCCTACTACTTGACCTCTCTGCGGCCTTTGATACTGTTGACCACCTCAATAAACTACATTCCCTTGGCCTCCGAGATTCTGCTCTATCCTGGTTCTCTGGCTATTTATCACAGCGCTCCTTCAGTGTCACCTACAACTCTGTCTCCTCCTCTCCATTGCCCCTTTCTGTGGGGGTCCCCCAAGGCTCGGTTCTTGGACCCCTTCTCTTCTCTATCTACACCTCCTCCCTTGGTCACCTAATAACTGCCCATGGCTTCCAATACCACTTATAAGCTGATGACACCCAAATCTATCTGTCTACTCCTCACCTCACTCCTTCAGTCTCCTCTCGCATTACTAACTTACTAACTGACATATCAGCATGGATGTCGCACCACTTCCTTAAACTAAATCTCTCTAAAACTGAGCTATTAATATTCCCCCCCCGCCCGTGCCCCCCTCCATGACTTTTCCATCAAAATCAACAATGCAACCATCAGTTCCTCCCCTCACGCCAGGGTACTAGGTGTAATCCTAGACTCTGACTTGTCATTTCAGCCTCAAATCCAATCGCTGTCAAAAGTTTGTAGAATTCACCTCCGTAACATCTCTAAAATTTGCCCTTTTTTAACAAATGAAACCACCAAGCTCCTCATTCACTCCCTTGTTATCTCTCGCCTTGACTATTGCAACTCCCTTCTCATTGGCCTACCGCTCCATAGGCTATCCCCTCTTCAGTCTATCATGAATGCTGCTGCCAGACTTATCCACCTTACCAACCGCTCAGTGTCTGCCAACCCTCTACTTCAATCCCTACACTGGCTCCCAATCACCCAGCAAATTAAATTCAAAATTCTAACCACAACATACAAAGCCATTCACAACTCTGCCCCAAGCTACATCACTAATCTTGTCTCCAAATATCACCCAAATCGACCTCTCCGCTCTTCTCAAGACCTCCTGCTTTCAAGCTCTCTCATCTCCTCCTCCCATGCTCGTCTCCAGGATTTCTCCAGAGCCTCTCCCATCCTCTGGAACTCGCTACCTCCATCTATCCGGCTATCCCCTACTTTTGCTACCTTCAGGCAATCCCTGAAAACTCATCTCTTCAGGAAAGCCTATCACGTCTCCAACTAATCTCCTACCACTTCCACCAGCTCATTCCCCGCAGTTACAACCTTTTGTACCACCTGCCCCACCCTATTATATTGTAAGCTCTTCTGAGCAGGGCCCTCTTAATCCTATTGTATTGTATTATAACTGTATTGTCTCCCTTTTATATTGTAAAGCGCTGCGTAAACTGTTGGTGCTATATAAATCCTGAATAATAATAATAATAATGATAATAATAATAAAATATTCCCCGACAGTCCAAACTTGCACATGACTTGCTCCATGTATTTCCAATGAACCCTATCAAACGTTTTCTCTGCATCAAGTGAAAGGAAGAGAGAAGGCGTTTGTCTATGTTCCACCCATTGGATTAAATCAATGAGGCGTTTAGTTCCGCTTGAAGCTTGTCTACCGGGTATAAATCCGACCTGGTCAGGATGTATTGTTTGTGGGATGATTGTAGAAAGACACTGAGCTAGTAATTTTGCGTATAATTTGGTGTCTGTATTTAACAGTGAGATTGGGTGATAGTTGGCTGGACTGTCAGGGGATTAGCCTGGTTTGGGTAAGGTATCAATCAGGGCCTCTAGAGATTCCTTGGGGATTTTGCCTATATTGGTATAGTGATTAAATGTATTGCAGAGGTGCGGGGTGATTAAATCTGAGAAACATTTGTAATACTCGTTTGGGAATCCGTCGAGGCCTGGGGCTTTGTGGAGGGGCAGTTTTTTTATGGCTTTGAGGATTTCCATAGGAGAGAAAGCTATAGAGATTGTTTCGAGTTGTGTGGAGGAAATAGAGGGGAGGTGAATGGACGAGAGGAAAGCTTTAATGTCCTCCATTTTAGGGTGGGCTTTGTGATCCGAGTCTTTAAGATTATAAAGTTTGGCTTAGAATGCACTAAATTCGTTTGCTATGGCTAAAGGGTTGTTTACACGTTTACCTTGTGAGTCAGTTAGGAACTGTATTTTTGTATTGGCATTGTGTTTTTTCATTTGTCTGGCCAGGAACGCACCTGATTTGTTGGCTGAGGAATAGTATTAGAGTCTAAGGCATTTTATATAATAGTCAAATTTTTTCTGTAGGTGTTCACTGAGTTGGTGCCTTAGGTTTTTTAGATCATTAGAAATGGGACTGGATGGCTTTTGTTTATTGACAAATTCTAACGCTCGAATTTGCTGTAGTAACTTTTCAGTAATGGCTGTATGTTGTTTTTTTTTGTTTTTTTTCCACAAAAAAAATTTTATTATGAATTTTCGTAGACAATACAAATAGCATCACATAACACATAATCATGTTACAAGTGGATAATAATCTAAATAGAAGATGCATGGAATTCAAACTTAAGAAGGCATGTGTTGGCCTTTGTTGCCTCTAGATTCATTATTGGATCAGCTACAATAAGGCCCCTGTATCCATGAGGAGCACCATTCAGGTTGGCTAGGTGTATGCTGGAGTATAAAACTTCTTATAAAAGTAACCAGTAATATGTCTATAAATATTATAAGATAGGCAAGGAATAGAATATGTGTCCGGCTATTATGCCGGTCTGCAACTCCTCAGCTTTTCAGTAAAGCACCAGAGAACTAAGAGTAAAGGAGAAGAAGAAAGGGGGAGAGAAGAAAGAAGGGGAGAGGGAACAAGGAAGAGGAGGGTAAGAAAGTGGAGAGGGAAGGGGAAGAGGGGGGTAGGGGTAGCACTGTAAGTGAGGCATGCGAGGAGGGGGTGGGATTTCCAACAGCTACCCTCCTCAGTATGCTCTAGTTATTGTGAAATCTGCTGAGCTATGTAAGTGTTGTCCTGACACAAGTCTTTATAACTCTGCGAGTTTTGGTATTCAAGCCATGGTGCCCATACTCTTGAATAATGTGTTATTCTGTCCTGTGCAGTGCAAATCAATTCCTCCATTGCTGCTATTCGATTGATTCGAGTCGCCCATTCCTTCGTGGAGGGGGGCGATTTGGATCTCCAGTGTACCGGAAGACAAAGCCTGGTGGCATTAATTATGTGCATAGCTATTGACCTGTAATATTTTTTACGGGACATTTTGGAGATGTGGAGGAGGTACTGCGCTGGTGAAAATTCCAACGTGAGTGAGGATATCTCAGTTGCGACTTTGTGGACCTTGCGCCAATACGGTTGAATCAGAGGGCATGTCCACCAGATATGAAGGAATGTGCCAGTACCCTGTTCACATCTCCAACACTGGTCAGAAACCGTTGGGATGAATTTATGTAGCATTTCCGGTGTTCTATACCACCTTGTTTTGACTTTATAACCATTCTCCGGAGTATGAACGTTTAAAGAGCCCTTGTGGATATATAGATGTACTTTATCCCAGGCCTCATCATCAATCACCATGCCCAGCTCGGTCTCCCATAGGGCATGCTCTGACCCCAGGTGAGCATAAGGTTCCCCAAACATTGTGGCATAAAGCCCTGAAATTAGATGACTCTGGGGAGAGGAGCTAGAGCATAGTGATTCCAAAAAGGTAGGATTCTTTGCGAAATCACCTCTATTCAAGGGGCTGTCCAAGAAATGCTTCAATTGAATATAAGCCCAGTAGGGGAAAGACTTTGTATTTGACAACGATGCGAGCTCTCCTTGTCGAAGGAACCTTCCTCTGGAGAAAAAGTGCTTAGCCTGCATTTCTTTATATGGCCATTCTGCTGCTAGGAAGGTCCCCTCCAGACCCAGGGGGAAGTCTGGGTTATTTCGGATTGGTGTGATCGCACAATGCGAATTGGAAAGTGAGTGGACTTTACACGCCCTATCGAAAGCATGTAAGGTTGCCCCTATGAGAGAGTGAGAGTGAACATTAGTTGGAACATGTGTCTTTGGAAACCACGGAGTGTACTGAAGCTCAGTCCCTGAAATTAATTTTTCTAGTAGAACCCAGCCCTTATATTTAGTATGGATCCGCCAATCAACCACTCGAGTTAGATGAACTGCCCAGTAGTACTTCTGGAGGTCCGGGAGTCCTATTCCACCTCCCGACTTTGGCAGAACCAGTTTAGCCCTCCCCACTCTTGCTACTTTAGTTCCCCATAGAAAAGTTCCGCACATGCGTTTATAGGCTGTAAAGAAGGAGGGTGGTAAGCGGATTGGGATAGTCTGCAGTTTGTACAGTAAACGGGGAAGAACCGTCATTTTCACAATTGAGGCTCGCCCAAACCACGAGATGGTGGGGGCCTCCCACCGAAGGAGATCCTGCTGTATAAGTCCCAACTCTGCCAGAAAATTCATTTAGTAAAGATCTTTAAGTTTGCTAGGGAGTTGGATGCCTAGGTACTTAATGGCGTCTGCTTTCCAAATGAAGGGGAAATTTTCCTGACAGATTTGTACTGTCTGTGGGGGCAGTGAGACATTGAGCGCATAAGACTTTGAGAGATTGATTTTTAGGTTTGAAATAGTCTTGAACTGCTCTAGGATTGGCATTAGGTTAGGAAGAGACGTCAGCGGGGGTGAAAGAAATAATAATATATCGTCCGCAAAAGCGTCAATCTTATATTCCCGCTGATGCACTTCGATCCCTTTTATGTCTGGATGGGCTCGGATACACCAGAGGAAGGGTTCCAGTGTGAGGATGTACAGCAACGGGGACAGGGGACAATCCTGTCGGGTTCCATTATGAATAGGGAAGGCGTACGACAGGTGGCCGTTAACTCGAACTCCAGCCCTGGGCCTGGTATAGAGCGCCTTAATAAGCCATCTGGCCCCGGGCTTTTGCCGGGTTTCGCAGCCTTCAAGGCCTCCTCCCACTCCTTTAATGACAGTGGTGCCTCCATAGCCTGACAGTCCTCCATAGACAGCGGCCGGGGGCTGTATTTGGCTAAGAATCCTTTTATGAGTTCCGAGGGTTCCTCCCCAAGATATGGGTTTATGTTCATGGGAATCGAGATTATATTATTTGCTGTAGAAATTATGAAATTGGTTGGCAATATCCTCATTTCTGGAGTGGGATGTTCCACCCGGGTCCACTATGTGATGTACAGTGGATACAAGTGTACGTCTCTGTGTGAACCTTGCCAAAAGTCTGCCTGGTTTATTACCCTGTTCATAGAATAGCTTTTGGGAGAGAACCTGTCTCTTACGTGCTCATTTAAATAGTTCCTCAAGGAGGGTCGCCCGCGTGTCAGCTAATTCCTGTGCTACCCTTACTGCCATAGAGCGCTTATGTTGTGCTTCCAATAGGGCTATTTTTTCAGTCAGGGTCCGGATCACGATTTGTTGTGCTTTTTTCTTCCTGGCAGCAATAGCTAAGAGACGTTGTCAGGGAATCAACAGCAGGAGAAGGGCTCTAGGACCCAGCATCTCTACCAGCACTTATGGCAGGAGAAGGACTTTAGGACCCAACATCTCTGGCAGGAGAAGGACTTTAGGACCCAGTATCTCTACCAGCAGGTCACATGGGCCTATATAAGGAAGTCTGCCGGTGTCTGCAATTGCTGGTTTCTCTTCAGCTCCCCCTGTGTTCCTGTTACCTGTATTATCTGCTGATCTGATCTCCTGTGTACCGACCCAGCTTGTTTTGACCTGCTCTTCCTGATCCTCTGGCTTGACCCTTTGGCTTGCACCTGACTTCATCCTGCCTGCTCCCAGCATCTGACCCCGGCCTAGCTTTTGGATTGTGTTAAGCAAACACTGTCCATATTTAGCAAAGAGAGTCTGTATAGTTAAGAGAGAGGAGAGGATACGCTTCCTCCCAACGCCTTTGCTATCACCTAGTATGTAAAGTCTCTCATCCTGGCAGGACCATGGCTAAGAGTAAAGTGGAAATAGCAAAGGATCTGTTGAGGTGAATGCCCACCTCTGGTCATTACTATGTCAGTGTTCTTGAGTACCATCCCTCAGCATATTATCTGGTGCAAGTACTACTGAGAGAAATTCTAAAGATTCCTGGGGTATATGGGGGGATAAGTTCTGTCAGTATAGATATTGGGAAGCGGGGGACAAAGCGATCAGGGGGTGATCAAGTGCCAGATAGTGCTGTCCCATTTATATGTCAATAGCACGCACCATTGATGGTGTTGGTTCTCAGCTTACCTTGCATGATGTATTAGGGAGCTTACCAGGGGACAGTTACAGGTAACAACACAGCTCACCATCTGGGCTACTGTAAATTCAGTGATCAGTCTTGCGCCTGGCAGATGAAGGGGAAACACGTGGGCTTTCGTCGGTTTCCATGTCTCCTCGGCGTCTCGGCGGCGACTCTGCTGAGGGTCTGCGGCGACGTTGTTGTTTCTTTGTGACCTTGGGTTGTCTCCAGGTTGTGTGGGGATCCAGGGTTCAGGTAGCAGAAAAGCTCAATACCAATCTGGAACCGGGATCATCGGGATTAGTAGGCTGTCACAGAAAGCTCTTAAATCTGCTGGTATCCTCAATTGGGCCGTGTGATTGCCACTCGTTGCTTGGAGGCAGAAAGGGAACTTCCAATGATAGGGAATGCGTCTCTCCTGTAGGGTTTGAAAAAGGGGGCAGAGGTTGTTGTAAAGTGATGGCGGATAAGTCCTGGAAGAGCTGAATACGTGCCCCCTCATGCTCCAAGTGAGCATGGTTGCGGGCCAGTCGCAGGATCTCCTCTTTTTGGGTAAAGCTGACAAGACAGCAAACAGCATCCCTGGGAGGGTCAGTGTCCCTACCCCGTGGCCTCAGTGCTCTGTGACATCTCTCCATCTCGATCGGAATGTCCGGGGGCCTACCTAGGAGGGTGTTGAAGATAGCCCAGACCACTGCTTGTAATTGGGGGGCCTCTACAGACTCGGGGATCCCCCTGATACGAAAGTTGCGCCTGCGGCCCTGGTTATCGAGGTCCTCCATATGTCTATGCATATCGATGAGATGTCGGTTATGTGTGGTCACTACTTGCTGTATCTGGTGAATGGCCGTGCCATGTGTCATGGCCGCCGCTTCCACATGTTCCACACGTGTGGCCACTGCTTTGAGGTCTGTCTTCAGGTCCGTGATTGCCGCTGATAGGGTATTCTTTATGTCCAGGACCACTCTGGAGGTCCGCCAGGCATAGGAAGGGAGAGGGACCTGCAGAGGGAGAGCCCATCTGAGAGGCTTCGGAAGCATCCGCAGCGGCCGTATAGCCTGTGTAACTACAGACCTCGGCTTGAGGTGCGGCCTGTGAGTTCATGTGTTGAATTCTGGAACATCGCCGGGATGTTCCTACTCAGCTGGTTAGACGGATCCAGCTGAAAGTGGGTGGCTGAGTGACTCCTACCCGTCATCTTCAGTGCTTGCTGGTGAGGTTTGAGCTGCAGAAAGGGCTTATTTGGGAACCTGGACGGCGGAGCTCTCTCCCATTTCGCTCCGGTGCATGTTGGTTTTTTGCCTGTGCTCCGAATTTTATAAAAAGGCCACGCAAGTAAGCTTTGTGCGCATGCCAAATTATAGATTGGTCAGTAACAGAAAATTGGTTATTTTCAAAGTAGCTCTTAATCTCGAATCAAAGTTCTCTTTCCAACTCTGAGTTGGTGAGCAGGGATGTGTTCATTCTCCAAAGTGTGTGTTGTGTAGATTTATTTCTGTTGAATAGTGTGAGCGATATCGGCGCGTGGTCAGACCAGGTAATTGTACCTATTCACGCTTTTCATTTCAGTGATTGTTTGTAGGAGGAATTTATCTGTGAGGAACATATCAATCCGAGAGTAAGATTGCTGAGAATAAGAGTAAAAAGTGTAATCTCGCTCCGTATCGTGCGTGCATCTCCAGGGGTCATATAGGTCTTCAGTATGCAGGAGAGAGGACAGTGTAGAAGGCCTTAGTTTGATTGGATTAGACGTGTCTAGTGAATTGTCAATGATTTCATTAAAATCCCCACATAACACTATTGGGTTGGATCTATAAGGTGCCATTTTAGAGAGTAGATTATTGTAGAATTTCTTTTGGCCATTGTTGGGTGCGTAAAGATTCACTAAAGTGAGGTGTTGGTTCTCAATCGTTGCAGAGAATCAGGTATCTGCCATCCTCGTCAGCTTCACAATGGTGTAACTGAAAAGAGACAGACGAGCTAATTGCTATCATCACCCCTCTTTTTTTGGCAGGGGCATTGGCAAAGAAGCAGTGTGGGTATCATTTGTGCGTGCATCGTGGGGCCTTGTCTTTGGTGAAATGCGTTTCTTGTACGCAGAATATATCTGCGCTATGTGTCAGTGCTTCTTTCCAAAGAAGATTGCGCTTGAAGGGGGAATTCAAGCCTTTGACATTTAGTGAAGGGAGCTTGATGGCCATTTTAACTAGAAATGTCCTGGAATGGGGACGAGGGGAGTGAGATCACACTTACAATTTATGCAACTTAAGGTTTAGTAATCGAAATAAAGGAGTGTACAGGTATACTGAGTATGACAAAAAATATGTGGTATGTCACTAGTTATACTTTACGGAGCTGCACTAGTTATATCAAAGGTGATGTAATTCGGTAGTATGCAGATCCATCAAGAAAAGAAACAGTAAAAAAAGGAGTAATCAAAAACAAGGATGAAAATTAACAACAATAACAAGAATATCAGTGTGCGTGGCACACTATAACCTGAGGGAGTGAGGTTGACACTAAATCATTGTCCACATAGGATCCTATAAATGCTCGTGACCTTAGGCCTTCAGGTTGTGGTGGTTCTCGCCTTGATCATGAGCCCAATTCCGGGATGTTGTGGTATGTGAATGGGAGCACGTGCGGTCACTCGTGGCCGGAAGAAGGGGGAGAAAACCCCAGTTGGTCAATTTTTTGTACCCTTCTTTAGAAGTATGGATGGGAACCATTTGTTGTTGGTATGTCACCAGGAGTTTGGTCTGAAAGCCCCACTTGTACGTGTTTTTGTTTTTTCCTGTAGAATGGTGGTAATGGGGTTGAATGCTCTTCTCATATCCATGGTGGCTTTGGAGAGGTCATTGAACAGGAGTACATTTGTATACGGTGCTGGTAGTGGTTTTGTGGATCTGGCCGCCTGTAAAATTTGCTCCTTAATATGAAAGTAATGCACTCTTTCTAGAATATCCTTTGGGATGTCAGGGGATAGGTGTGCAGGTTTGGCGATTCTGTGCCCCCAGTCAATTGTAATGTCCCGTGCATTCAAATGAGGAAGTAAGCATGAAAACAGCTGTTGCAAGTAAGGAGCGACTTCATTTGGTTTGACAGATTCAGGGACACCTCTAAATTTTATATTATTCCTTCTGGAACGGTCTTCTAAATCTGTCAATTTCAATTTTATGTGGTGTATTTCCGACGCATGGTGCTCATGTGCATCCAGTAATTCATTGTGGGCTCTGACATGGTCATGCATGCTTTCTTCAAGCATATGTGCTTTTCCTTCTAGGCAGTCTACCCTGTCATGCATCTGGGAGACAAAGATTTGTAATTCCCTGTGGAGGTCTTTTTGCAATGTGAGAAGCATTTATTTTAGCATGGACTCTGTCACAGGATTATCTGATGCAGGGATGGCTGCCAGAACTGGGGTGTGTACTGTGTTAGTGTCCCTGTCTGCCCACTGGTGCTTCTTGGGCTGGGGCTCTTTGCTAGGGGAGAGGGCTGGGGAAGAAACCAGCCTCTTACCTCTGTCCATGCTGGATTGGGAGGCTGCGGCATCTGGGGAGGGTATGGTGTCCATCTCCTCTCTGAACATTTTGTCCCCAAGTGACAGAGCCGTGTATTCCCCTTGAGGGGGATCCAAACGGCACTCCTCGGCTGCTGCGGCGCGGGATGTGACTGAGGCATTGTTCCCGGAGCTGGCGCCATCTTGGGCCTGGTTCATGGCCACGTTGGGATAATAGTCAGTAAGGCGACATGGTGCGGCTGGTTTATTCCTCCGCCTAGACATGCCCGGGATGGTCACGTATCTCTTCCCCCTCCATGTAGCTGGATCAGAGTTAGAAAGTCTCCTGTAGTTGCTGCAGATCCTTGGATGTGGAATGGAGCTCTGGCTTCAGGCTTCCATTCCTCTCCGTGGCAGGCCACGCCCCCGTTTCCTGTCTTTTTTACTATTTTTGGCACTTTTTTTGTGAAATGGTAGGAGTACAATGTACCCAGTTACCAAATCACATAGGCAGGGAGGCCAAGATCTGGGAGTCCCCTTGTTCAAGGGAGCCTCTATATTTTTCTATAAGCACCCTTCCCGCAGACCCTCGAAGATCCCCACAACCACCCGGCAAGGGTTGTGGGGATGAGGCCCTTGTCCCCATCAACTTGGGGACAAGGTGCTTTGGGGGTGACTCCAAAGCATCCCCCCATGTTGAGGGCATGTGGCCTGGTGTGGTTCAGGAGGGGGGGGCACTCTCTCATCCCCCTCTTTTTCTGTGGCCTTTTAGGTTGTGTGCTTGGATAAGGGTCTGGTATGGATGTTGGGGGGACCCCTACACCATTTTTTAAAATTTGGCACAGGGTTCCCCTTAATATCCATTTTCTTAATATCCATACCAGACATGAAGGGCCTGGTATGGATTTGGGGGGGGGGCACTCGATTTTTAAAAAAAAACTTTGGTTCAGGGTTCCCCTTAATATTCATACCAGACCCAAAGGGCCTGGTAATGGACTGGGGGGAACCCATGCCATTTTTTTCAATGAGTTTTATCTATATTCGCGAGACCCGACAATTCATTACAGCTGCAATCAGTTTTAAATGACTTTTTTTTTCCTTTAGAAATGTCATTTTGCTGTGGTACTGTTCTAAGCAGGGGAAAAATGTGCCACTTTACAGGCATACTATAGACACCCACTAGGCACAATATTTAAAGGAATATTTCATTTCATATTGTTTCACTTTAGGCATTATTAAAATCACTGCTCCTGAAAAAACTGCTGTTTTTAAAACTTTTTTTTGCATTGATACATGTCCCCTGGGGCAGGACCCAGGTCCCCAAACAGTTTTTATGACAATAACTTGCATATAAGCCTTTAAACTTAGCACTTTTATTTTTTCATGTTAGTGTCCCATAGACTTTAACAGGGTTCTGCGGCTTTTTCGAATTTGCAGCGAACACCGCATAATGTTCGTTGTTCACCGAACGTCCGAACAACCAAAGTTTCATGTACTGCACACCTGAAGAAGCAACATCGTTACTGAGAAACACATAGAGTTCATGCCCCTTTGAATCACTGAGTATTCTACATTTGAGGACTGTTTGTCTCATGAACTTACCTGTATCAGCATCGGCCCTTGTATTATTTGTTGGACAGTGACATTGCACTGAGACAGTGAGAAGTACTATAATATTTTATCACATGGTTTTTAAATTTTATAGGCGTATTTACAATTTTTATAACAATTTGAACAAGCCTATGATGAAAAAAAATTCCTAAAATTTTAACTCTCTGTAGTGCCTTAAAAACAATTCTTTTATAGTAGAAATATATCTTAATTAAGAAAACCCTGGGAGCTTTCACAGATGGGGTCTTGGACAGAACTGCTGAAGTGTTTAATGTAGTACTAAAAAGCACTATTGCTGCCAAACATAACACCCTTAGCGTTCAGGGCATGCTGAGAATGAAATATATGCTGTAATAATATGCACATTTATTAACAAATATTTTTGAAACATGTCAATATAAACAGTGATTGCAATACAGAAGAACAGCTTCCTACTGAAGATGAGAGAACTGATCCACATGAACTGGACTTATTCCCAGATAACATATATTCACAAACATAAGATAATTCACTGGATGATTTTCCAGACCTAGTCCACCATTTGCATAAACTTTTTTTTTAGTAGAATATTGTCTCAAGGGAGGATTGGGTGAGGGTCAGAGGCACATTTACCCTAAAGGTCAATACAACTAAAATATGTTGGGCTGCTAACCCTGAGTGGAGATTTGTTACCATTCAGATCTCACTCAGAACAGGCCCCCAATCTATGACAGTTTTATTTTATAGCTATCTATTCACTAATAAGAATTTCAGTCCCAGCATAGGCAGAGATCATCAGATCATCATTGACATTTATTGCAATGATGTAATGGGACATCATTAAATTATTAAATCAATGAATCTTTTTTTTAAAAATGAAGTAAAGGCTACTCCCCAAATATAAAAGTAAAAAAAAAATCTGTAGGTTGTTTTTTTATTTTCCTATCCCTATCAGGCCATTCTCCCGTTTACAAATAATCCAATGTACAGTAAATCAGAAGTCAACTTAAAGAGGAACTTTGGGAATTTGTAAAAAAATAAAATAAAAAGCAGCAGGCTACAAATACTATGGCTGCTTACTTTTATTAAACACACACTTTCCAGGCCAGGGATCCAGTGCTGATGGAGGGTGTTCTTCATTATGACTTCAGTAGTTGGGTTGTACAATATACAATGAGAAAATGAGAAGATCATCAAAACAGATGGTTGTTAATTCTGCCAGAAATCCAATGTGCTTCTAACTAAACACTTAATCTTACTGTACATGCACATCCCCCCATGTTTCATTTCTAAAAATGCTGTAATTACAGAAAAATGTAATGTGCATTTATTTACAGATATGTTGTTTATTTATTTTTAGAGTGTTTTTCTGCATCTTGCTTCTGATGAATGACTGTGAGCCCTGAAACTTGTAGAGTTTACAAAGATGCCAAGACAAGTTCGGGTCACAAAGTGCATTGTATATATATGCTTATAATTCATGGATTAGTGATTTATTAATTTGTTTTATTAATTATGTTTTTCTGAATTCTGTATTTTAATTGTGTATAATAATTGTCTCTATATATGATTGGATTGTTATTTACAATATACAGTGCCTTGCAAAATTATTCACCCCCCTTGGCTTTTTACCTATTTTGTTGCATTACAGCCAATTCAATGTTTTTTTAATCTCAATTATATGTGATGGATCAGAACACAATAGTCTAAGTTGGTAAAGTAAAATTAGAAAAATATATACATAAAACTATTTTTCAGAAATAAAAAACTGATAATTGGCATCTGCGTATGTATTTACCCCCTTTATTATGAAGCCCATAAAAAGCTCTGGTGCAACCAATTACCTTCAGAAGTCACATAATTTATGATGTCCACCTGTGTGCAATCTCAGGCCCCATTCACACCTGAGCATAGCATTTTTTAGCGTTTTTCCAGTGTTTTGACTAGCGTCTTGTCGCTCGTATTTGCGTGTATTTGCACGTTTCAATGCAGCGTTTTCCGGCGTTTTTGAGCTTTGCCTGTTTTTTTATTAGCCAATAGGAAAAATGATCATCTGTTTCATAATTTGCTGCTATGTTTTTAGATTTTGTCATCTGCTTCCTGCTCCAAAAACGTCCCAAATCTGCCTGGTTCCATTGACAAAAAAGGGTCCAGAACTTGTTTGAGCTTCAGGCGTAGGGCTTAAGGGGACTTGGAGTGGAGATGTGAACCATCTCCATCGAAAATAATGAATTTTTTCCCCTCAAGCATTTTGTAGGTTTAGGCTTCAAGCTACAAAACGCTCAGGTGTGAATGGGGCCTAAGTGTCACATGATCTGTCATTACATATACACACCTTTTCGAAAGGCCCCAGAGGCTGCAACACCTAAGCTAGAAGCACCACTAATTGAACACTGCCATGAAGACCAAGGAACTCTCCAAACAAGTAAGGGACAATGTTGTTGAGAAGTACAAGTCATGGTTAGGTTATAAAAAAATATCCAAATCTTTGATGATCCCTAGGAGCACCATCAATTCTATCATAACCAAATGGAAAGCACATGGCACAACAGCAAACCTGCCAAGAGACGGCCGCACACCAAAACTCATAGACAGCACAAGGAGGACATTAATCAGAGAGGCAGCACAGAGACCTAAGGTAACCCTGGAGGAGCTGCAGAGTTCCACAGCAGAGACTGGAGTATCTGTACATAGGACGACAATAAGCCGTACGCTCCATAAAGTCGGGCTTTATGGCAGAGTGGCCAGAAGAAAGCCATTACTTTTAGCAAAGAACAAAATGGCACGTTTTGAGTTTGCGAAAAGTCATGTGGGAGACTCCCAAAATGTATGGAGGAAGGTGTTTTAATCCGATGAGACTAAAATTTAACTTTTTAGCAATCAAATAAAATGTCTGGCGCAAACCCAACACATCACATCATCCAAAGAACACCATCCCCACAGTGAAACATGGTGGTGTCAGCATCATGCTGTGGGAAGGTTTTTCAGCAGTTGGGACTGGAAAACTGGCCAGAGTTGAAGGAAAGATGGATGGTGCTAAATACAGGGATATTCTTGAGCAAAACCTGTACCACTCTGTGTGTGATTTCAGGCTAGGACGGAGGTTCACCTTCCAGCAAGACAATGACCCCAAACATACTGCTAAAGAAACACTTGAGTAGTTTGAGGGGAATTATGTACATGTGTTGGAATAGCCTAGTAAAAGCAAACCATCCAACTTGAAGGAGCTGGAGCAGTTTTGCAAGAAGGAATGGGCAAAAATCCCAGTGGTAAGATGTGGCAAGCTCATTGAAACTTATCGAAAGCGACTTGGAGCTGTGATAGCCGCAAAAGGTGGCTCTACAAAAGTATTGACTTTAGGGGGGTGAATAGTTATGCACATTGACTTTTTTCTGTTATTTTGTCATATTTATTGTTTGCTTCACAATAAAAAAAACATCTTCAAAGTTGTGGGCATGTTCTGTAAATTAAATGATGCAAATCCTCAAACAATCCATGTTAATTCCAGGTTGTGAGGCAACAAAAACACGAAAAATGCCAAGGGGGTGAATACTTTTGCAAGGCACTGTATCATGTTTCCCAATTAAAGTTTATTGTAACAAATAAATAATTAAATGACTTATACAATTAAGGTAACATCATTAACTCAGTGACAGGCCTCATTTAAAGTACCGTTTTCTCTTTCCTTATCTCATAGTATGTATTATGGGGATGGAAGTTTGCCACTCTACAAATAGGTTGTGTCAGGTCACACCGTTTTCTGGTACAGAAAAATGTCAGTAACCCTAGCAGAAATGAAGTGTGCCCCCAACTTCCTGCAGTCAGTGATCAACACTTCTTTTAGTGCACTGAAATCCCAAACTGTTTTGTCAGCCCTACCTGGGTTCTCCCTTCTGCACTACAGAACACCTCCACTTATGTTATGGAGATGAGGAGAGAGAATGACATGCTGTAGTCCAGCTAGGGAAGACTAAAGCAGGGCTGCCAACACTGCTTGGGATTTCAGTGTACCAGTGGAAATATTGTCAGCTGACTACAGGAATTTAGGGGCACACTGCATTTCTGCTAGGTCCAACCAGCATTTTTCGGTACTTAAAGCAATTCTAGTGATAGAAAATGGGGTTATGTGTATGTATTGCAGAGATGTACTGAACATATTTTTCTTTTTTTAATTTGCTCACAGTTAAATTTTAAGCCATAAGGGCACCTTCCAACAAAGGGCAGTGTCTGTATTTGTGTATTGTTAGTACAGGGCATGCCACATAGAACTTCCAATGCTCCCAGCATGCTTTAGCTGTCTTTAATATAAGGCTATGGGGGTGAATTTACAAAAGGCAAATACACTGCGCACTTTGCAAGTGCAGTTACACTCGTTTTACCCCAGAGCTTATTAAATGTGATAAAGCTTCACTTTGTAAAGAATATCCATTCAAGGAAAATAAAACAACTGCATGTTTGCTTGCAAATGATTGGATGGAAATCAGCAGAACTTTACAACATGTTCACAGTCTATTTGCTTTTATTAAATCCAATTTCTTTTTATCCCTTATCCCCTTTTTGTGTAATAACGCTTGCAAAGGAAGACGATATCTTGTTTGATTGGGTTGCACTATGAGCAACCCTAAAGAGAACCCAACTTTAAAAGAAAAAAAACTAAAAAAAGGTTGAACATAGAAACCTCAATGTCACTGCAGTAATTTTTGGATTAAACACCAGACATTACATAATATTAATAAAAAACATCAAGCATAAAGCTTTTTGTCAAAATCTTTCAGCTGATGTCAGATAGAAGTCAGAATATGCAAATGCTTTCTTATCATTTCTATTAAAATATATTTATCTATCAAGAAAAGTGACAAAACATAGCAGAGAACATGTAAAATAGTTTCACAGGTTGAAAACAGAGAAGTGAAAATGCTTGTATTGCTTTTTGGAAGCTTTGAACCAGAAACATCTTTAAGAATTGTTTTAGTTGTTAAGCAAGGACTTTATATTTGATAGTAACTTTTAATACATGTACGTGTCTGAAGTGATCCTAATAATCAGATGTGTTCTAAATGGAAACACCTTTTTTTAAGAAACAAAACAACATTACAGTTGATTGCCATCCCCTTACAAATAACATTTAGATGGATGACAAAGTTAGACAATCTTTCACCCAGGGCAAAGACTAATGCCGCGTACACAC